>CM046874.1:97955172-98560194 GCA_025667525.1 Glebionis coronaria
CTAAGACGTACAAAACGTAAAACCGTAAAATAGACAAAATTAAAACTTGCACTAAAGTTTCCCAAAAAATTCCTAAAAATCCTATTAGGGTTTACAAATGATCAAAACTTTTCCAAACCTTTTATTTAATTAATATTTAATTTTTTAATGCTAATTAAAGCCCTAAAAATCAAATAAATTAATAAAAAGCCCAAATAAAGATTTTTCAATTTTGTAAACCTCAAAAATGACTTAATAAAACTAAAAAGTATTTTTTTTAATTTTTAAAACTATTAAATATATTAAAAATAATCAAAAACTAAAATTAAATATTAAAATAATATTAAAAATAAAAAATTTATAAGAAATTCTAAAAACTTGTAAACTAGTTTATTTTAACCTATTTAAATAGAAAACGAAGTTGAAACTACCAAAATACCCTTATTGGGCCCCGAAATAGGCTAAAAACAAAAATAGTGTGCTTAATAGGATTTTAAGCCCAATAAAAATCAAACTCAACCAAATAAGCCCAAAAACTCCATACTAGCTTAACATTTAATTTTAAACAAAAAACTCTAAAGGCCCAAAAGCTGAAAGTGAGCTTATCACAACTTAATTGTCACACACCTTATTCTTAATGGGCCAATAAGCCCAATAAGCCATAAACCGGTGTCATAAGCTCTAATTCAACACACATTCTTCTTTTGTGATTATAAAGTAGTTTGTAAAAAGAAATTTTGAAAAAGCTAAACAAATAAGCCAAAAATAAGCAAAGTACAATTTTACTAAACGACAAAATAGTCGGGTTAGAGATTTAAGCTGTTTCAAGAGCTGATTCTTTTTGTAAAAGGTGACAAATAAGCAAACTAAGAAGATTCAACAAAGAAAATCCCAAAAATCCAAGTAGAATAAGCTGTATAAGCTAATAAGCTGGCTGAAAAAGCCAAATAAGTTGGTTTTCTAGCAAAACCTTAACCAAATAAGCTGAAACCTTTCGGATATGATATTAAGCTGAGAAAAATGACACATATTACAAAAAATAAGTTGTTGCATGTGCCAATAAGCAGAACTGAAAAATAAGCCAAATTTAGCCTATTTGATCAAAAGTCAAAGTGTTCCAAATTTCACCAAATTACCAAGACTTGTTTATGAGCTTATTTTTAGCAAATTTTGTGAAGGATTCAAGGGTAAATCCTATGAATCAAGCTAGCCAGTTAGCCAACTTGATTTCAGTTTTGGTACAAATATGGCCAATAAGCAAGTTGGCGTATAAGCTCTCAAATAAGCAATCCAAATAGCAAGATATACTCACAAGCAGCAAAATAACAAGTAACAAGCAATAGAATAGCAGGGCAATCACTAGTTAACCAAATGCATATCAAAATAGGAGTGGTCACTTTGCTGATGCAAATGACCATTTCAGCCAACTTCTATAAGCTATAACTCTTTCAATAAGCCACCAAAGTTAACAACCAAATATTGCACAGATAGCACACCACAAAAAATCTTCTCAAACCAAAAGTCAGACCCTGAATCCAACAAACAAAGATTTTATGGCTTCTGATGTGTTTGACCAATTCAAAACACTTAGATTGATTTTTTTTTCCAAAACCCTTTCCAAACTTTGTGAGACTTAACCAATGACCAACACAGCTTCCAAATGACTTGTTTAGAGTAAACAAACCCTAATAACCAAGGGCACAAGGCCACAAGGCCTTTTGATCCCAAAATCCCAAACAACCTTGTTTTAGTACTTTTTCAAAGAAACTTTTTATTCTTCTAAATAACCTACTGATTTTATGCTTCAAATAACTTAACTAGGTGAAAACTAACAGGTTTAAACAATTAAACTCTTAACACAAACACAAGATCTCAGAATCACATAGCAAATAACATAGCAGATTTTCAACAAAATATAAAAGAGAGAAAAGTGAAAGAGAATGAACCTCTTCCCCACAACTTCCTAGGGGAAGTCACCAAACCTCCCTAGAGTGTAGATCAACAGCTAGATCACACCTAGGGTACTTGAACAAGGAATGGATATGCAGCCTTGGCTGATGGTTCAACAGCTGAACCACAAGGCTGTGATCTTCAACACAAGCAACAAACAGGCCAACCAAATGATGATAAACCTTCACAAGCTTGGTGTCAACAAGCTTGCAAGAGCTTATAGCTTTTGGTTAGGGTTAGAACAGGTAAAAATAAGCAAACAAAAAACAGACATTGAACACTTTTTCAAACTTGAAAACCTTTTCAAAACCAAACGTGCTTCAATCCAACTATCA
Organism: Glebionis coronaria; assembly: GCA_025667525.1. Taxonomy (NCBI): domain Eukaryota; kingdom Viridiplantae; phylum Streptophyta; class Magnoliopsida; order Asterales; family Asteraceae; genus Glebionis; species Glebionis coronaria. The sequence goes on from CM046874.1 coordinate 97,957,437, forward strand.
AAACACTTTTAAAACATAAATTAGAACTCAGAATTTGCCTCTCCTTAACAACTTCAAACAACAAAAAGGAATTACACTTTCAAATTTAGAAAACACCAACTTTTATTATTCTGAAAGAAATTACAAGAGAGAAAGCAAAAACTAGAACAATGGACTCTCACAGGCTGAGGTCTCCTTATATAGTACTCATAGGATGATTCTAGAAATAGAAATACATGTAAACCCTAGCTAAAAATTCTCAAAAATTCCCTTGAGTCGTTTTATGTTGATGAGCTGTCTAAAATGATCTTGGTCGTTCCTTTATGCCTTTGGGACCAAGTATGAGCTGAGGGTTGTTGATTTTGCCACATAGGATTTCTTGGAGAGGAAGTCATGGTGTGATTGGCTGAAAGGGAATTGGGGGTGGGGTCCATGGTGATGGGATGGGTGAGTTTAAGTGTGGGATGTGTTCGTGTGAAGGTTAATTGTATTTAGGATAAGGTAATTTGGAACAACCCTTTGAATGGTAAAAGTAAAATTTGGGTAGGATGAACATGAATAGTGGTCCCTTTGATCCGTATAAAGTGGAAGGGATGTGTTTGGTGCAATTTTTCTGTTTGGATGTTTGAATATGGCAGCTTTGGTCCCTAGTCGTTGGAAAATTATGTATAATAAGATATTTAGCCCAAACAAAACGTTTTTCTTAAAGTTTTTGTTTTCATACTTTTGCCCCAAAACTTTATAACAAAGATTTCAAGGACTTGTTTTGAACTTTTCTTGATATTTCAAGGGCTGATCTTGTACATTCTTGAACTTTGAAGGTCTTCCTTGTATGTTTGATATTGAGGAGGACCATTGGTTACAAATCTTCAGTTTTAATGGACTAAACTTGCCAAGTCTTCAAAGTTGAGGGACCTTTTTGTAATTTTGAAAAACTTAAGGGACCAAACTTGTAATTACGAATATACAAGGGTATTAAGTGTCATTTCTTCATTGATGAGGAATCATTCTTAAATATCTTCAATACTTCAAGGTCTTTTCTTTAGAAAATCATAACAAGGGCCCGGTTCATTGTGCGGCTTCGTTTCTCGTGTTCGTTTTTCCTTGTTTCTTGTGATCTTTTGTCTTTTTCACGATATCCATACCTAAAATACACAAGTAAAAACACAAGCATATACTACGGTATTTTAATGACATTTTATGCATTTAAAGCCCAAAAAGACCGATGAGATCATGTATAAATGCCATCTCATCAGGAAGGTCTCTTCATTGTAGGTCGGCATGACCATGGGCGCGATGCCATACTAGTTTGCTTATACATAATTCTATCTACGAGCTCGCTAAATAATATCATTGGAGTGACCGATACTTCTAATGGCATAAAACGTATTCCTAACAATCTCCCTTCTAAGGGAGGCTACTCCAAGTTAAAAAATCTTAAACCTAGCATACTATTCTTGTCTTTATTCTTGAGCTCGTAGTCCATCTTTTTCTTTTCTTATAAATATGTTGTAGTAATCTTCGACTTTAGGTTGTAACATGTTCCTTTAACTTTGGCATATATGTGTGATCTTTGAGCATCTTTGAGATTATCATCCAAACATAATCTCTAAACATCATCATGTGTAACTTTTGCAACCTTGTGTTGTATTGACTTCTGGAACGACATGCTCATACTTTGTTGATTTTTTGAAAGCCTCTAACAATATTCCTTTATTAACTTCAAATTACATCTTGACGTTGAGGAAGATGTCTTCATATTAGTACACAGCGAAAGTCTTAGTCTTTAGCTTTCTTGAATTTTTTGAAGTCTTTAATTTTTTGTATGAGCATGTAGAGACGACTAAAGTCAGTACACCACGATGCCACCTTTTTGATATGCTGCATAAGACAGTTAGCAACAAAATATAGACACAAACAAAATGACTTTGTCATTTGCCCGTAATCGGTAGCTTTTTACCTCCGGTCGGTGAAGACCGTTAGACGGTATTAGATACCGTACCTTTAATCAAGTAGATTCAGTTACGAACCTCCTTAAAAGGGTTTCGAGCTTGTACCAGCCTATTCTCATTACTCGATCGTCCCAAAGCAGAAAACACGCTAAAAATGAATCATTTGAATAAAAACTATTCGTTTGATTGAAACCATCAATTCAGATTCTTAAAACAAGCTTGATTTAATTAAGACATCGCGGTAAAAAAGGATCCCTTAGGTTTCGGGCCAGCATGGCCCTTTGGTTCATGGTACGATTCACTATATACACAGATTACCTAGTCTACAGTTGTCTTATGTCTTGTTTGTTGGTTACCACATGTTAATGACTCTTTCAGATCGGATTACTCAGATCTTCACCTAATCCTTTCGAACCTTGGGCCTTTCTAGACATATACACGAACAAGCATCTATGTTAATATTTAAACGCTACTTTATTGGCGTTTCCAACACTGACTCTAAAACAAGATACAAGAAATGTTCCGTTGTCTTTGCAAGACGAGCTATGTAAGTGGAACACTACACTTAACGATAGTTGCTACAAAATTCAGCATCCCAAACATATGTACAATATCTAGTGTATACAATCACGAACAAAAGACATCGGATGCATAAACTTTTTTAAGATAATGCATGAGAGAAAAAGACAAAAAAAAACGTTTTCAATTGTAATAATTGAGTTTGATAGGAATGAAGTATGTTTTTCACGTAACAGATACTCTAAGCAAAGGCACACCTAAAGGTTCATAAAAAATCGATGAATGTTTGTCGCGTAATATAATATGTTGTACAAGTTCTTGAATTCTTAATCTCAAAATTTTGTGTCACATAAATATTACTTATCTGAAAATTGGGTATTTGTATATATATAACTTTTATCCGAAATTTTAGATATTTGATTTGAAAAAACTCGGCCAAAATAATAGGTTTAACATAAAATCGTCACAACAAATTTCGGATATTCAAATTTGTGAAACAACTAGTTATTGACAAGTCTCTTCAATATCTTAAATTCAAAACTTAAAATTATTGTTGAATATTTCCCATATATGTTTTGCTTTAGTGCACAAAAAGCTATGAGACGAACTCTAATACTATTATAATAGTGTTTACTTCTTTGACACGTGTTAATCTATAAAAAATCTGTCTAAATTCATGCATCAATTGTTTGCGAAAGAGTTTTCAAACTAGTAAAAAATATGGTCCTTTAGTGTAAAGTCGAAAACCTAACAGAAAAAACCAAAAACCAAGAAAACGAAACATAACTATCAGTTTCGGGTTTAGTTTTAGCCAAGCCCGAAGCCACCTTATGCTCACCCTTATTCGAATCTCGTATTTAAAAGAATTTGTGCGCACCTCATGACTTAGCGTTTTCAATTCGCCTCTATCTTAAGTAAGTCTTAAGAATTTCTAACATCAATTACATGAATTAACATTACGAACCAAAATTTCAGCCTCTTAAGGTTGGTCGGAGTTGATGTATAAGTCACTCATGAGATTGAAAATCACTCGTGACTCCACCCTTACCTTATAACTTATAAGTTACATGTGACTATGGGGTAAATAGGTGGCTTTTTCAACTACCGTGAGTTACATATGAAGAGTATTAAAAAAATATATTTTATTAGTTTGTGAGTGTATAGGGTATTTAGTGAGGATAATAGGGGTATATTTTATATAAAGGGAGTATTTTAATAAAATATAAGTTTAGCACCGCTACTGCAGTTGAAAGATGAGTTGAATGCGTGAAGATAAAAAGATAAAGTGACGCTAACACGAAAATGAGTGAGTTGTTTAGCACTCTTTTTAGCTTTATGTGAAACATATTGGATAATAGAAGGACCAAAATGGAAAATCCAGGTCACATCCAGCTTTACTCTATTCAACAAACAGTAAAAGGAAAAAAAAGGTTCAAAGTAGTCATTATTACTCTCACTCTCTCTGATTCATATTTCTTGATTTAGTAAAGTCATTATCCTTCCTTCATTTCATTTTCGTCTAATGTTTCCACCCTCTTTCCTTCATCGGTAAGCTCTTCCTTTCTCTCTTTCTCTCTTTCTCTCATTTTCACCATTTTTATTTTCTCTCTCTCACACTAAAACACACACACTTTCTTTACCCAAACAAGCAACAACGTTTTTATTGTTAGTACAGTTTTTTAATGATAGTATTGTTATTTAATCATTGTTATCCTATTTTCTTTTTATATTTTATATTTGTACGTTTTAAAATAAATGTTCATTTTATTAGTGACAGGTATTTTTTATTTTATTTTTTGCAAAAATAGTAATATGCGGATAAAGTATTTGGTTAAGATGGTAGGGTTTCTAATATCGGAATGTTTTTATTTTTAAAAGAAAGATACTCCTCCATATTATTACCTGTACTAACTAAGGATTTGTTTAATAACTATAAGTATTATTAGTATTATTATTATGGGCTAGTAACTTTCCAAAGTAATACATTTATTTTTTGTGGGTGGCTATTTTTTTCTTTTCCGTTTTGTCATCAAGTTTTAAAAGTTTGTTGTGTGTATTTTGTGACTCTTCTGTCATTTATCTTCAAATTTTCCCAAATATAAAGATAAAATTGTTAGAAAATGCACAGACTTTGAAAAAGTTTGATAACGAAATACAAAAAAAAAATGGCTACATAAAAAACAAAAATGTACACTGTGTTCTCGAGTTAACATTTGAAGGGAAATGAAAGGAAATGGAAACTTTTTTGTGTTCTTAAGTTTTTTTTTTAAAAAGGAAAAGGAATTAGAAAGGAAAATGAGAGTAACTTTTATTAATAAAACTTTTCTCCCACTTTTGGGAGGAAAGGGAAAGTAAACTTAGTATTAAGTTGTACAAAGACCATAGTGCCCTTTTTATAATATTTGGTTATATAACTAAAAGGACATATATGTAATTTAACAATTTATTTTCCTTTTCCTCCCACTTAAGAACATGATTCTTCCTTCCTTTCTTTTTCCTTTCCTTTATGTCAAGAACATACAAACAACACTTCCTTTACTTTTCCTTTTCCTTTTCCTTTCTCTTTCGTATTCTTTTCCATTTTCTTTGGTTTAAAACTCGAGAACTGAGTGGTAAAGTAGTCATCTAGGCCTATTAGTGTTATTTAGGCTATGTTTGGTTCGCAAATTTATTAGTGCTTATAGGAGCATGAGTTTATATTTTAAAACAATAGTATAAGTTACTCTTAAAAATAAGTCTTATTTGGTTGACATAGCTTATAGTACCATATAAAAAAAAAGCTAAAATAAGATACTAAATAAAATGTTTCTTAGAAGAACTCCAACCTCGCTCCAGCAACACTCTCCAACAATTTACTCCGGCTCCCGCTAGTATAGCCAAACATACCCTTAGTACTATGAATTAGCTTGATGTTTTACCCCTTAATTTATTGTTGTTTTATGATGAAAATGACGTTTCTATGGTTGAAACGGTGTCTTGTTTGGATTTTTGTATGTACTTATTTATTATAGGGGACCCTTATACGGTTTTATATAGGGGTGGCAATTTTTGACACGACACGATAAACGACACGAACCCAACACGAAGTTAAACAGGTATGGGTCGAGGATAAACATGTTTGGGTCAAAAACAGGTCAACCCGTATAACCCGTTTAATAATTGGGTCGTGTTTGGGTTGAGTAAATATTAAACAGGTCGACACGTGAACCCGTTTAAGTATTTATAAGCCTCTAAACATTAATATATAACTTTAGTTTTATGTTAAATTTGGATTAAATATATTTTGCTATGTATTTAATAGGAGTGAATTCTCATTATAATTCATATGTCATTGGAATTGTTGCATAACTATTTGTATGTTATGTTATCTTTTTTTAAATCTTTATATCATTTTTTTTTTAATATAAATTAGTTAGATTGACAAAGTATCAACCTTATTAACCGTTCGACATATTTACTTAAACAGGTTAGACGGGTCAAAAACGGGTAACACGTGTTATGCATGTGTGGGTTAGGGTTGAGTTTCTTGACACGATTAATAAATGGGTCATGTTTGGGTTAAGGTTATAATAACACGTCAACCCGCGAACCCGAACAGGTCGACACGAACACGACTCGATTGCCACCCCTAGTTTTATATGTCTGACTGGTATATTATTTTTGAAAAAATGTAAGGCCATGTTGTTCGGTTAGCCTTATGTCAAAATGGATTATGTTTTGGGTTAACCTATAAAATCATTAGTGACAGAACTATGGTGGGTTTTGGGCCCATAGTTTTGATTTTTTCTTAAATGTACCCGGTTCCAAAAAAATGTGTTGATTGTATTATTTAGTTTTTCTTTTTTTTTTTTTTTTTTTTTTTTTTTTTTTGAACAAATTTTAGTTTTTCTTAGATCAACCTAGTCATTAAGTTTCTTCGTCCCTGATTATCGTTAATGGCTACGTATTTGCATTTCATCACTAGCTAAATAATGTTGTTGATATTGGATATAAAAAAATTTTAATTTGTAAGTTGTTACTATTGGATGCTATAATAACACAAATGTGTTAACCCCAGGATACTAGAGTATGCAATTTTTGCGACATACCAATAGTAAGATATGATTACTGTGTTAACCCCAGGTTACGAGTAAGACAGGTTACGCGTAAGACTGTTTTGTACTAGTATGTTAGTATAAGATTTGTGTTATATGTAAAAAAGCCGGCGAGTTATAACTTATTCCTATAACACAAATGTTACCTTTGTGCTTAAGACTACTAGCTAGTTGTTTGTTGTTTTAAATTTTTTTATTTTGGTAATGCACCCATTGATTATAGTTCTATACAAATCAACTTCTAGAAATATCTAGTGCATTGCATTTTCCCTAGCAAATCATCCTGAAATAGTGAAATGTGAGTGCAAAAAATATCTTTAGAGATGTATGGTTCAAATTAGTATTTGTGAATCATTATTACTTTGGTAGGTACTGTTAAGTCCTATTCATATGGTACTTTGCATTTGTTGTCCCTTTAGAAGAAAGGGTAGTAGTCCTTTTTCAGATTCCTTTGCCTTTCTTTTTAATGTCTTCAATTATTGGTGTTATAGATCACACAATACAACAAAACAGTTAATAAAAAAGGTACTTTTAGTCACAATAATATCATGCATCAATATTTTGTAGTGATAGGGGGGCACCACTTTGTGGACTAGAATTTACCATTAAGTTTGCAGGAAGTTTGGGAACATTTACCTTGTTTTACTTCAATGATATGCTTTGTCTGATACATTAGTATTTTGTAAGGTCACCAATATATATCCAATATCATTTCACTTATCTTTTACTTATTTGAATCTCAATTGTGTGTCTTTAATCAAAATTTTGCGCCTTTTCTGTGAATTAGTTGTTCTGTTCGTTTACGTTGTATGTAAGAGGACCAAGTGAAACCATTTGAGCAAATCATATTCCGATATGGAGTGGAATACAAAGTCTGAATGGGAAAATCTTGATATGTACAACTCAAAAAGTATCACGAGTCCTAAAAAGATGCAACCGGCTTATTGGGGTGTAGGAGAGGTAGAAGCAATTGATGGGTCGATATCTTTTAATGTATCTGGAGTTGTGGGTGGTAGTGGAGGTTCGGGGTCTGTGGGGAACAATTCATCCGGAAAAAGCTCGATATCTGCTTCAACTGAATCTTCCATGAAAGAGGGTATGAAAGGATCCGGTTATTCGTTTGTAGGATCAGTCAGCTCTGGTGAACCGTTCATTGGTTTGAAACTTGGTAAGAGAACATACTTTGAGAACGGTTACGCCAAGAACAACACAGACAAAGCATATTCTCAATTGGGTCTTCCTGCATCAACTATATCAACAGTGAAGAAAGTTAAAGCAGCATTCCAAACTACACCTATTGCCCGTTGTCAAGTTGAAGGATGCAACCTTGATCTCTCATCTTCGAAAGACTACCATCGGAAACATAAAGTTTGTGCAAGCCATTCCAAATCTCCAAAAGTTATTGTGGCTGGCGTTGAGCGTCGTTTTTGCCAACAATGCAGCAGGTCAGTTTATCACCTGCAGTAACGTTTTTTTAATACCATTACATTGTTTTTATATAAATCTATTAACTTGTTTCCTGTTGCTATAGGTTTCACAGTATGTCAGAGTTTGATGAGGAGAAACGAAGCTGCCGACGAAGACTTTCTGACCACAATGCTAGGCGCAGGAAACCACATCAGGAGGCAATACAGTTTAACCCAGCTTATTCATCATTCTATGCCACCGAGTCCCTTGATGTGCTCTCTCACTCTACAGGAGTTCAGTTGTCAGATGTTCTAAACATGCCTAACCTTGCTCGCAACAGATTAGTGCCATCCAAGGGTGCCAGAGCCGAGATATTTGATCAAGGTTTATTTTCTTGCTTACTCTGTTTAGTATTCCTTTTATTTCCAAATTATTGATGACCATGTTTTACTTAACTAAAGCATAAGTTATTAGATCACTAGACTAAGCATATGCTAGCTGCAATCAAATATAATTATTAGATGTTAGCATATAATACAGATTAAACACATGCTTCTATAATGAGAATTTAACAGCAAATAAAATTCAATCTGTACTTCAAAGATAAAAGGTCTCTTGTCGACTTTTAGATTTTTAAATTGGCGAGAATAGTAACGAATTTACTATTGTAAATGAGCTCCTGCTCACTAAAAGTAAAGATCAGTAAGCTTGTTACAAAGCTTCTGAAAATTGCAGAAGATGGGTTAACATAGATATTGTTGCTGTAAGTTTAGTAGTAGCTAAAAAGACTTGATTTCATGAAAGCTTGATGAGCGTCCCATGCAGCACACTTGTTTTGCCGTTGTGCAGTAAATGTGTATTTACTATTTAGGCTGAAAATGCATGTATTGCCATGATATGACAGTCAATGTGCAAGCTTAAGTCACAAGTTCAATAAGTTTCTTGTGCACACATTTATACTCCATATTAGTTATCCTATTTTAAATGAATATAAGTGGATAACTTCTGTGTTTTGCAGGTTACAAGGACTCCTTATCTTCAAATGTAGATGCAGTCGATCTTCGGCGTGCTCTCTCTCTTCTGTCAAACAATTCGTGGGATTCATCTGAGCTTAACCATCCCATGCTTTCAAGTGTTCCCACCATGCCTCAACATGGGACGATGCATGCAGTTCCCCACGGTTCACCGCTTTCTTCCCAACAGTACTGGCAGGCTAACCAACAGTCAACTGATCCCCGCGTTCATGCCTTACCCGCCAAAACTAGCAACACCAACATCCATTTCCAGGAGTTTCAGATTTTCAAGCCACAGTATGAAAGCTCGTTTTTGTTTCATCCTAATTCCTAGACCCCTAGGAAGTTATGTTTAAACTATTTCTTGAAATCTATAAAGTTGAATGTAAAGACCTAATGTCGAATTCAGGGCTATGCTCGATGATTCAGGGGGTTGAGACCAAAGTAAATCTGGTTGATTGCAATATCATGTACTGTAATAATTTAAGCACTGTTCTGATTGTGTGCTGGTACTGATTGGTAATATCTGAAAATGTGATTGGCTAGTATTATAATTTTTTTAATTTGATTCATCGATTCAAATATTGTATTAGACATCTTGTGTTACAGATGAAGGCATGTGAAACATCCATTATTATCAGAAACCGATCACTGGAATTTGGTATTCAAATCGTAGTATTACAGATGATGGCATGTAAGAACATTTAACTGCGTTTCCACAGTTTGTTCTACCAGCCAACAACTTGGGCATCCACATGTATACCAAACTGGACGGCCATGAAATTTGGTTAAAGGTTTCCAGCATTGTCAGAGTATTGGTTTTCAATTTTTGACATTTAGCCCGAGGATATCGATGAAATTGGTAATTTTTTTCTATACAACAGAATCACGCACACATGTAAGAGAATAAACTAATCGGTCATCAAATGTGTTGAATCATTGACGATCATCAAGAGTACAGCTTTAAAGTTTAAATATGATTTGGGCACTGAGAAACTATATACACGGGAAAATGGAAACAATAACGCATGGCAACTACTTGATGGACCGTATTCAAGACGAGTTCTAGCAAAAGACGATAGGATGCATGTCCTAACCGTCATTTGCTCAACTGTTACCCGATTTTTTAATTAGTTATCTGTTATCTTACAAGTATATTGCGCGCGTGTTCTGCAGATCAGTTCATGCGAGTTTTCTGCCATTAAATTCTTCACATAGCTTTCTAATTCACCGTCAATTCATTTACTCCCAAGTGACTCTTTCTTAAATCTTTTAAGGAGGAATGTTAAGACCTAATATCGAGTCCAGAGGTCACGTTCGATATCTTTGGGTGTTGCGACCGAAGTAAATCACGCACACATGTAAGAGAATAAACTAATCGGTCATCAAATGTGTTGAATCATTGACGATCATCAAGAGTACAGCTTTAAAGTTTAAATATGATTTGGGCACTGAGAAACTATATACACGGGAAAATGGAAACAATAACGCATGGCAACATACTAACTTGCTACTTTGTACAAAATGGTATTCTGATTCTAGGAAAACCTAATCGTTAATCAAAGGGGCTGCTGAACTATTGTATGGATAACTAAAATGCAGGATAAAGATAAAAAAGCAATTTGGCCAGGAAACTACTGCTACTACTAACGTATAACCACTCGCAGCACTGTAGATTCTACTTCAACAAAGCTCTTACAATTAGGAATGTAATCAACGAGAGATCGATAGGATACATGTCTTACTGTTCTTTTCTTAATTTCTAAGTCGATAAGTTATATTATTATACGTAGGTTCTGGAATTTTTTGAAGCAATATCATGTAGGTTTTCAGTAATTATATTCTTCATAATGCTTTTTCATTTACTATCAATTCCTCCCAAGTGAAAAAGACAGTGATGCCCACAAGTTACCAATATTTAAGTAGCAGGATACAAGACAGTACCAAATTAGACCCGTCAAAATATAGGCAAACATTAGATGACATTTGAAGAGACCAACCAAGCCTTGGCCCTTGAGAGGCCAAAAGATCTATAATGAAACTATTCCGTTCTTTTTGACATCAAGACTACTCAGGAATCATCTAACACCGAATCAAAAAGAGACGACGGCAAAAACAAAGTTTTAACATATGATCTCCGATAAACCCACATATAGCCAACAAAAAGCCTTATAACACAAAAACCTCTGACCATTTTTAGTTCAAACGTGTCAAAGCCACAAACAAAGTGAAGCTTCAGCCAATACCAACCAGAAAAGGTAGTCTATCTTTACACGAGACATAACAAATTACCTTAAACAAGACACGGATAACATGCTAGGAACTGAGTGAAACAAGGAACAACTGAATGCATACGAGTCAATGAAGCTTACTTACCAAGACGTGATATAAAAAATACCATACCAGAATATGCTGGGCGAGACACAATTCAACTAAAATAACATGTATCCATAAAGACAACATATCCCAACTTCCTTTTAAACACAAGTTGACGACACAAACCACAGATACAGTAACACAATAACCGCAGCAACATGAAGACAACCCACGACCACGACCACGACCATGACATGACCGACTTTCAGACCCAAACTGATCAACTGCTGGACGACTCTGGACCTTCTCAAACATGTCCTAGTACTCACTGGAACAGTAGATAAATGCAAATCAATAAAAAGATGACTACGCCCTCTAAGAAAACAGAGCTTTACTTTCAAAACATGAAGAATATTAGAGGGCAAACAGAACTGTATTCTCAGTGTATAGAAACGGCAATTGATAACTTTACATTCACAGGGGGTACAAGCAAACACAACAACGTTCAAAAAGTAGAAATTTAACGAAACTAAACATGTTACAAAACAGACCTGATCATTTTCTTCGGCCACTTGTGAAGGGGACTTCTGTAATTCTGATGGTTTCTCTGCACCACAGTTCTGTCTGTTGCATTTGGTTCTAAACGGGTAGTTTATGTTGTTACATTGTTCACACTTCCAACTTCCATCAGGCATATCTGGTTCTGAAACACAATGAGTCCCTAAGCTACATACAGAATATGAATAATATTATTTCGAGAAGCTAAATAGTAGATAGAAATAAACTTACTGTAGCTCTTGCCTGAATTCACATCCTAAAGTATCAACAAAAACAAAAAAGGTTATCAACTCGGTCATTGTTGGGTACATGATACAAATGCTTAAATACCACGAAGAAACTGATATATCATGCATATACTTAAATACCTGAGATCCTGGCTTAGGAGTACTGCACTTCCTCATGTTACAAATTGTTCTGAAAGAGAAATTGACATTTCCACATTTCGGACATGGCCAGTCATTGTCACCTTTTCCATCTGCTTAAAAGAAAATAGAGCTTTAGCAGTTGACCTATATTATCCACGCTGTTTGACTAACTCTTAAAGCGTAGAATGGCAATTTCAACTTATTTTGTTAAAAACGGTAAACTTTGTATTTATATAATAACACATCAAGCGCATGACAATAAGTAAACAGGTAAAAACAATCGTGGTTTCAAATTATCCATGCTTACAACCTTCTGAATTGGTTTATCAACAAACTCGGACTATTATTATTAATAATACAGCTTCTGTAATTATATTTAGAAGAGTGATCCCTGTTATCCCTATTGAGTCGGCTTACAACCACCTACTTTGCTATGTCTAGTAAAAACCTTAAAAGCATATGAATTAGCAAAACACTACATACCTTTCTTTGGGGCCTTCTCCTCAGGAAAATATCCAGGTCGTGATCCCTATCGAGTTTAAAGGTTTTAAACAATCAATTTGTGATACATTCACACAATAATATTCTAATGTAGGTTATCATGAAACCAGACAAATGCAGATTTTAAATATACCATAGCCGTGTGGCCCATGGGCAAAGCCAACGCAAAGCGCTCCATCAGTTGAGGTATAGCATATAATCCACCTGCACAAAGAAACAATACAGAACATAAAACATCAAATCTTTGTAATTGAAACACCTAAACAAGCATATTCTTTACAAAAAAAACAGAAACAATAGGGTAGAGAGATAGAGTCGGTAGTCACTGGCTTACGCTTATCATTAAATACTGAAAATCTAACTTCTTGCCAATTATCTAATCATGCATAAGGTACTAATCATCACACATGTAGTCAAGTATTTGCATTGGAAAATATAGAATGCAAGCAACAGAAGCGGTATCGATTAATTTTAATTTTCCATATAGAAGTAGACTAAACATGAAGATTATATTAACTAACTGACACATACCACCTATCATGGGGGGTGGACCAGAAAACTGAAGGGGCTGGTAGGGGCTGCGACTTCCATAGTTATATTGATAAGAGGGGCCAACGTCGTAATGAGGCATGGACGATCCATTAAACAGAGATGAGCCATAAGGTGCTACACCAATATACACTGGCGAGGGAGCACCAACATAATGAGCAGGAGAAGAGTATCCTTGTTGTGTCTGCATAGGCTTTGGAGCAAATTTCTGCAATATGTACAATATATAAAACAATTAACCTGGATGTATAACACGTGAACCATCTTCAAAGTTTTTTAACTTCTTTTTATAAGATTACTCAATTATGTATAAACTTAATAGCATAGAAATATTATTAGCAGGTCCTCTTGGTGAATGAAGCAGCTAATATAGGTAAAGAGATCATAACCCATAGGGTCCAGGGGAAAGGAAAAAAACGTTTTCACTTGGAAGTGGATGTAGAGCCCAAACAAAAAAAAAACTCATAGCTTTACGAGTGACAAAAAAGTGCCAATCAACAACTCGAGAACGAAGACATGTGGATCAAACTCTAACATGTTACAACAGCTTTTCCAGCCATACACCGTCTAGACAAGCAAGTTCTAGGAATAGCAGGCCTCAAATAGTAATGAAACGAAGTTTTGATATGAGTCATTTGACTAGTATGAAATAAAGAGGCGGAGGCCAGTGTGGTGGCACTTGGCAGTTTGACACACAAATTATCTTTGTAAGAACAAATGAATCAGTAAGGTTCGAAAAGCATATTTTTTTACCTCTTTAGAGTGGATGATCACAAAGGAGAGATAGTCTTTCGTCAAACATAGACGTTATCGAGTCAGTTTACTTATCTCATTATCGATTTGTTTGATTTAGTCAAATAATACTCTACAGGCTAACCGGCTACTAATAAAAAACTTGCTATATTATTTATAGATAGATTGTGAAACTTACAGAATTATGATTAGCTGGTCTAGGTTGTGTGCAGTTGCGCATATTGCAAGTTGTCCTGAACGAAAAGTTGACATTCCCACAGCTTGGGCAGGTCCAGTCATCTTCTCTACGACCACCTGCAAATGTATACATCTCCAATTAGACATGTGTTATTAATAAAAACTATTTCAATAAACCATTGCAACAGATACCCTTAAATTTGCAATTATAATTCCCAGAACACTCGATAATATACTTCAATGTTCTTTATATCATTCACACATATCAGGTAAGTAAATGTTGACCTCCATGAAAACTGAAACTAGCCTCACACAATACGGTATCTCCCACAAAAGAAATATATTTACATAAGAAATTGAAATAATCATAGGTAGACCTTAAGGTATCTTTTAGTTTAAAAACAAATCATCCTGAGCCGTGGAGTAAAAGAAAATCAATATATAGCTTAGTCCCAAAAATTAGGTCAGTCAAGTATAAGAAAACAATGTGTGTAAGATGTTATTACCCTCTAGACAACCTACAACATCCGTTTGTTAAACAATCTTTTAAAGAAAATTAAAAACCAGATAGCGTCTACATGAGCCTATTCGTGTCAACTATTAAGCACTTATTTGTCAAATTTTAGTAAATTACAAATCATGGGCTCCCTCTTTCATGTACTTAAAGTCTTTTTGGATTTTTGACCAATCAATACCTTGGTTCATATACAAGCCAGTTATTTGTTACTATTATTTACGTTAAAGCAAATAGTTGCCTTGATTTGAATCCACATACTACATAACAAAAAATAAAATAAAAAACAACCTAACAACGCGCACGCAATTTAAACATTCTAACTTAGCAACAACACAGTGCTTACAAGCTAGTCATTTGTTGTTATCTATGTTAGAGCGACTAGTTGAATAACGACATTTGTCACTGTTTATATCAATCCGCAAACTAACTTTTAAAAAAATGACCTAACACTCTAACAGAGTGGGCACAATTTGAACAAATCTTAACTATACTTATTTCATATAACAAGCTAGTCATTTGTTGTTACTTACGTAACTAAGTAACTAACTTTTAAATAAACGGCCAACCAATGCTAATTACAAATCCTAAGAATAGTTATATATAATATAGCAAGCTAGTCATTTGTTGTTACTTAGATTAAAGCGAAATAGTATATCAAAGGCGCAAACTACATAACTAACTTTTAGAAAACACGTGCAATTTGTTGTTATATATACATTAAAGGCAGACAATAGTTATCCAACGACACTGTTTATACGAATCCGGAAATATCGCGCAAAATACAAACCCTAACTAACAATTAACAAACAATGAAAAAAAAGGGTTAAAGATAGTTACCATCAGTTCTAGCTCGTTTAACTGCAGATGAGTTCCTGTTATCAGCCTAAATAAATTCATTCACAATAATATATGATTATAAATTCATCAATTAATTAATTAAAATTATTAAAAAAATGGATTTAAAATTGGATGTAAGAAAGATTATGAGATTGACCTGAGACATAATGACGCCGGAGATCGGAAAAGTTTGTTACGAATTATTATTCTGTTGATTAATTAATACAGTAATGGTTTGTATTAAAAAGGTTTCTACGGGTTGATAAGCCCAGACAACGTGTCTTGGGCTGGCCCATTAACTATCTCATGTTTACATGCTCTCAATTTCATGTTTTTTATTTTTACATGTTTAGTTGTAGAAAAAAAAAATTATAGAAAAGTTTTTCAAGAAAATAAAAAATCTGATAAAAAGAGTATTTTTTTGAAAATTTTCTACTGAAAATAGAATAGTTGTGTTCTAATGTTATAACTAAGATTTAGAAAACTTAGGGGCTATTTAGTTGTGGAAAACTTTTCATATTTTTATGTTTCTAATTTTTTAGAGAAGGAAAAAGTTTTCTTTTTTAAAGAAGAGTTGAAAATTTTGAAAACTTGTTTATATGAAATTGTAATTTCATTTTCCAAATTTCATTTCATTTCTAGATAAGCGAATAATTGACGAAAACTTAAAAAACTGAGGAAAGCGTAAAACCTTTACGAGAACGTAAAAAAACTGACGAAGACGTAAATAACTGAGGAAACTTAAATTTACGTTTTTGTCAGTAATTTTACGTTTTCGTCGGTCCGGGACGGTTTTGGGTCTGTCGTGCTCACCCAAGTCGACGGAATTGGATGTTGATGTCGTGTTGTTATGGTTTGTTTTTTATAACAACTATCGGGTGAGCGAGTGACTGTGCTAGATGTACAACAACTATAGTATATCGAGCGCCAAGAAAACTTACATAAGAGAAATGTTGCACGAATTTTTTACAAAGAAGCTTTCAGAAAGAACTTAGCCAACTAAATACGGAGAGTAAGAAAAAAAAAGTTATGAATCATGAAACATTCTGATTAGTGGACACTGGACGCATGTGTTCGTGGTGTTCTTTTTGTAAAAATTATGCAAATGTATCATTTTCAATTTACGAACATACACAAAAGTTTTCATTTTTCAATTTACGAACGAATAACGATAATAGTGTGTGGTTTTGATCATTAAAACATCGAACACTAGAGCATCTCCGACTGATATGCCACATCATTCGTTTTCTTCCCTTTTTAGCGTAAAAGTTTTTGTTAGCATTGCAATAACTATCTAATAAAGCACCGTGACATAATAATGTACTTAAGAAAACTGAATTACAAGTTTAAAGAACGAACCGAAATAACAATGTTTTAGCTTACACAACCAAGTCTAAAGAAAATCACACCATCTCTAACACCATGAACCTAAGATTTAGACACCAAAAACACTTGCTGAAGACGCTGCTAACGATAATACTAAAGGAATCAAAATAGATCCTACAAGCCCGCGTGTAGCGTGCTTGTGCGCATGTGATGATCCCATTGGAAGAACAGTTGTTGGTGATGATGGCGTTCCTCCAGATATTTTAGGGACGATTGTTGAATTGTTGGTGAATATCGCAGCATCAGCCGAATCTGATGGTAACTTCAGTAGCTCTACTCAACAAGAAAAATATCAAACAACAAACACCTTTGTTAATAGGTATCGTCTTTAAAATGTAGTGATATTCTACTACTTACATTCAGAGGGAACTTACAAAATTGGACAAGGTCAGAACTCAAATATAAAGACTTGAAAATTGAGTCATAGACTAGATTGAAATAAAGGCAAAGAGTAGCAAACACATTTATGATGCCCAACTATTTTAGTCTAGCTCTCAAAAGAGTTAGTAGTAGTGTACGTAGTAGCACTTTAATTTGCAATGTACTTGTAACAAGTACGTATTCGACATATGTCATTTAATTTTCTCTTTATGATCCACAACTACTATACCCCCATCATTGATTAGAAGGAAAAATAACAGTGTTTTACTATATGCAAAAACAAGATCAATGTTTTTTATATTCAACTTCAAGAACACGAATGCAGACTCTTTGTTTATCCACACATATAACTTGCTTTTCGTGTACAACTTGCTTTTCGTGTACATGTAAATTAGTTTAGGTCTTCAAACCAGTCTAAGCCGTGCTCAAACTCTACGATCTGAGACTAAACTTATGGACTACCTAAAACCCTATAGGGACAAAAGATTCGAGCTTCATTTTAGAGTTTGGAAAACATGAAGGCTAGGAGTGTTATATATATAGCCGGCTTATGCTTATTTGCTTTTGGGCTTATGTTTCATAAGCTCACTTCATAATAAACTTAATATAAGCCGAACCAGTTTCAAAATAAGCCACAAAAGGTGAGCTTATGAAACATAAGCCCAAAACAAATACTGCCATAAGCCGGCCATATAAGCCTAAACAAACACTCCCAAAACCAAATAAGCGCATAAAGTTATACGTACTCAACTTCAAGTCTAACAAGTGAATAAAAGTTCGACTAGTTTTCAGCCCTATGCCTCTATGACAAACAGATTTACTACATGTCTAAGTTAGAAAGTTGTTTCAAACTCTTTTTACGTAGCTTAACTCGAGTTCAAACACAAAAAGAAACTCCATAAGAAACTTACTTGGACAATCCGTGATACTTGCATTAACAATCTTACACGCCGAAGGCAGCTTTAGAAGCTGACTCTCTTGAATCTTCATTTTTTGCAACATAGGGTTCGTACCATTATGAATCTGTTGTATAATAAAACACAAACACGCAGGGTTACTGTCTTTCATATCCTTAATCGAATCACAACACTTTTTTTGTGGTGTGTCTTCTTTTCCTGTCGCAAATGTCATACAAGTCATCACTGCTGTCAGCTTAGAGGCACATTGTTCGGCTAACGGCTGGTCCGTGGACCCCATGCAACCGCAAACAGCCGTCGCAACCACCAAGATCACTAGAACATGACATTTGCTCAACATTTTGGACATTGTTTTTGTTTGTGTGCGAGTAGAGACTAGAGTGATGGTATATAAAAGGGATGTTAAATGATAGGTTGTTGCATCTTGCATGAACTTAATGTAATGGCAGTAAGTTGTTGGTCGTATTTATTTGTGTATCGAACGTTAAGAAGAACTTGGATGTGCTTTTTAACCAACAAACAAATTTTAACATTCAAATATTTAGTAATATGGGCCTGTGGCCTACTGGATTAACTGGGTTTTAAACTTCTAATCCTTCATTTTCTCTACCCAATGTAGGGAGCGGAGGGTGTTTCAAATAAAGACATGCTAGTATGCTTACTGCAGTATTACAAAAAAAATCTAACTCGAGCTCACCTAAAAGCAAGCAAAATGAAAGTTATTTGATCTAAATAGGTTGATCACGATCAAATATCAAAATGACCTAACTGTTAGGCACTTTGATACTTTATAAGAGACTTATTCACTAGTTATACATTTTAGAAACGACCAAAAAAAGAGGACGAGAAGAGTAGTCAATGAGGTATCACTAGTTGCAAGGGCTTTTATGGGCTTGAGTTGCCAATTAATAAGGCGACTTAAGTAAGATTTGTTTGCCAGAAAACTTACTGGAAGGCTTATAAGGTATATGCCTTCGTAAGCCCAAAGCGGCACTAATTTGGCTTATTTTCATATCTGGTAAATTTACTTAAATAGTCTTCAAAATATGATGGTTTAAAATCTCCGAGGATTAGAGTTGAATCCAAACGATTATTGTTGATAGTATAACTTATAAGTTATTATTATAAGTTTATAACCAATATAATGGAGTATATAGATAACTAAACATGCCTATCGAATTTAGTGGCGGACCCAAGATTTATTACAGGGTGTTGCACAAATTTTTTATTGATCATAAACACTAAAGTTGTCTCATGTTATCTAGAAATGGGTGTTGCACGTATCAAGAAAAAACGTATTTTATAATAAATTTACCATTCATGACCTAAAATCGGGTGTAGCCCTTGCCACACCCAACTCTCATTTGGGTACGCCCATGTTATCGAGCTTGGTTAGTTATTTTTAGCTCCCTTGGCCCTCACCTATGCCTGTTGTCTCTTTTGTGTGGATTCTTATTATTTTATGATTTATTTTTATATTAGTAATATACAAAGAGTTGGAGGAGCGGAGCTGTAAGGTGGGCTGGTAGTTTTTTGGCGCTACTTTTTTTTTGGCGCATCACTTTCACCCTCGCGCCAACCGGACCAGCCAGCGCCATCCACGTTTCATTTTTTTTAATAATAAATAGGGTATTTGTGAGCCCATTATACCCCTTTGGCATCACTTTTTCTCGTGTCAACCACTCCCTGTAAATGTGGTGCCAAAGGGTTTTTGATACTAAAGCCCCAAAATTTTACGTGACAACTTTGACACCATATTCTCGTGTCAATAATTCCCAGCTCTCTTAATGTGATGATCAAATAGAATTGTTGTTACTATCATTTATAAAAATCGTGTAGTCATCAAAACCTCAAAACGTTTTAAGAAAAACGTTTGTTCTTTATGCAAAAAAATATCTTTATGTGCTGACAAATCAACTTTCGATTTAAAACACCTAAATTATTATATAAGTTTTCACAGAATGCGACTGATAATAATACTTGCCATCATGAACTATATAGATATTTAAATTATGCCAAAGGTGTAGAAACATACTTTTCACAAAGTAAAAAATTAACATTTAATAAGCAAATTCTTTGTTTTAAAGCATGACAGTTTTGTCAAAAACATGAAGAAACGAAAAAAAGAGGAAAGTGGTTTGCGATGTTCGAATAATCAAATGCGTTAATAGAAACATTCAAACAGATGTAGAAACGTTTGAATTTTATCAAAAACAGTAGCATTTTGATGACTTAGTCCGTACATATTTACATCAACTTCCTCAAGCTGCTATATGTAGGTACAAATGAGTGAGAAACACAGGTATTTTTACTTAAATGAACGAATAATCTCGTTTATTTTTACCAACGGTGAGTAGTGGGTGAAAATGTGTACCTGTTAGGCTATTAGAGCAAAATGTGTCACGAAGAGGTTTTACCTTTTCATTTGTGACATCTCAATACCACATCACACCAACTAACCAAAACAAAAAACCAACTAAACACTCCCTCACTCACAACTAGTCTCCTCTCCTCTTCACTTGGGTTCCACCACTCACCATTTTATTTCTTTTTTCATATTTTACACAAACTAAAAATTCATTTCATAAAAATAAAAATTACAAATACTTCAAATAAAAATACAAATACTTAAAAAAAATACGGAAAAAAATACAAATACGCAGAAAAAAACATCCTAATCATCGACCGCATATTTCGCCGCGATTTTTGCCTATTTTCTTTCGATAATCGACTTGTTCGGTTCAGGCAAATTGTCGGTTCTGATCGAGAGAAACTCCATCTCTTTAAACTCCAATTCAGCATCGGCTTTAGCTTTCTCGGCATCGGCTTTAGCTTTCTCAGCTTCGGCTTTAGCTTTCTCAGCTTCGGCTCTAGCTTTCCTCGAGTAGTACATGTCTCTACCGGCATGTATTTTGTGGAGTAAAGCCTCGTTTATTTCTCCCTTCGAAGTGTTCGAACCACTACCCGTGCTACTGCCAGTTGTTTCTGGTCGAGTCTTTTTGACAGGTCTCTGTTTACCGGCTGGTCGAGCTCGAGGATCTGGACCGAATACGGAGGTATGATCATTTTCGTCTAGACCCTTGGGTGCGTCCCATTTTGAGTAGTTTTTAAGCACCCTCCACACATGGTCAAGCGTAAATTTTCTCCCCCTGTTACAAGCTGAAAATTCAAGTTTTGCAGCATGAATCACGTCATCTTCGTTTTGACCGCTTTTCTTGTTAAGACCTTTGAAGAATGCGTCGCCGGAGAAGAGGACGACGATTGATTCGGATCCGTGCTTTGGCTAAGAAGTTGCGAGTAGGAGAGGTAATCGTTTGGGAAGTTTGACATTTTTTTGTGATTGTAGGTGTAAATTTGTGAATGTATTGTGTGTGTATATTGTGAATATAGTGTGTGTATATATAGGAAAATAAATAAATTAAAAAAAAATTATAAATGATACCGTTGTGAAACGGTATTAACATGGTGGGGCCCACACTTTTTTCCTTTTCACCTCGTTGAAACATGGTGAATAGGGACGGCGAAGAGGACCCCCGGTGTCACGGCGAGCACCGGCGAGGGTGTCACCTAGGACCGGCGAACCCCCCTCACCGTGACACCGTTTGCTCTTAGTGAGTGACGGATGGGTAATATGTAATATATACATATCACGGGTGTGTTTATTTAAATTATATTTATGACTTTATGAGTGTATCTGCATCTAAAATTTTGGATAGAAGAAATGTAATCTCTTTTATAAACAGTACAGGTTTATGTGTTGTTAAAAAAACAATACAGGTTTATGAGTATTAAATTATGTATTAATTAATTTTAATATTATGCATTAATTAATTTTAATAATGAGTATTAAATTATGTGTGAGTTAGTTTCTAATTATGTTTATGTATTTATACTACCTTATAATGGTGTCATTTAAAAAGTTGAAAAACTTGAATTTTCAACAATTCCTAATTTAAACTTGTTTAATAAAACCCTTAAATATTGAAATTAAAAACAAAAAAAAAAGCTTCTCATGCAAGAATCACAATATCACATTACAGGGTTCATTACATACATTTGACTTTTAAAATAAAAAATGATTTGAAAAACATTCAAAACTGTCAAAATATTAATCCAAACTCATATATATAAAGCCAAACACTTTCACCTTTTTTACCTTTCAAACTAACATACACGTACACACACTCTATAGTCTATGCATCTCTCTCATTAATGTCTGCTCACACATACAATGATCTTCTCTTACATACCAACACTACTAACCCTTTGCTTCCAGCATCTGCTGAAATAGCTACCACAACAACCATAACTGATGGGTCATAAGGTTAGTAGTTTCGGTGGTTTCGGTTGGTGGCATAGGTGGTATTGTTGGCTGGTGGTGTTGTTTGGTTGCTAATTAATGGCGGTTAATTTGGCGGCATATGTTCGTTTATGTGTTGAGTTCGAGTGTGGTGGTAAGTTGTTGGTTTATGTTAGATCTAATAGTTTAGTTCTTTTTGCTCTTACATCTACATATTTCGAAGATGATATGTTTTTATCTTTTAGGTGTAGCAAATAACAAAGCTATTTCATTGTGGTTTTTTTTGTTTCATTGTGAACTTTTTTTTCCAATGAATTTTTAGATGATATAGTAAGTTTGTTATAGTTTATGATAGAACCAGAATTTTTATTTTTGCACTTCTAATGATTTTTTTGGTAATTTGAGACTTACACGTTTCTAAACTTTTTTGTTCTTGACCTTTTGTTTTGGTAGAAATTTGTGGTCAAATGCGTTTATGGATCTAGGCAAAGCCGAATCTGGTTACATAAGTTGGTGGTGTTCATATGGATCAATTAGTTTTGACTATCGTGTCTTTCTTATACATTTTCTTTTTTTGACACCAATCATTTTTATGCTTAAATCAAAAGATATGAATCCCATGGATTAATATGGTGTATCATGTGTTAGAAATTTTATCACACCATTCAAAGAAAAGAAACTTTGTCATCTACTCGAAATTTGGATAAGATCGTTTGATTGGAGACAAACCACGGGTTCATTACTTCAATGTGTTTCACATTTGATCGTTCTGGATCAGTCTTGTACGATCTATAAAGGGGCTGACGAAGAGGCTTCTCATTTGTTCTTTTCATGCTCGTTGGTTGCTGATGTTCACTGGCTGCTTTGTCGTTGGTGCAACGACTTGGTCTAGTTAAATTCTTATGAGGAGTGGTTGATTTGATTTAAGGATATTCGTTTAGGATCTTCTCTTAAGTGCATGCTGGAAGGAGTTTTCTATGTTTCTTGGTGGTATGTTTGGAGTTATCGGAACAGTTTGCTTTTCGCATCTCAGCCTTTTAGGAAAGATACTATTTTTTATGACATTGTTACCCGTTCGTATATGTAGGTTCACGCTAGGTGTAATAAGGTGTTTAGTTGGGATATCTGGCTACAACATCCGTATTTACTTTTTTTTTAATTTTTTAGCTCCTTGCTAATGTTTTATTAATAAAGTTGCCATTCAAAAAAAATTACTTCAATGTGTTTCGATAAATAAAAACTAGCAGAAAGGCTTCCAGTTGTGTGAAGAGAGTATAACTATCTCATGAGTGAGAGAAAAATTGCAACAAGCAAGCAAGTTTCGAGTTAGGCGTGAAAAAAGCGAACAATTCAAATGTAAAAAGTGAAAAAGAGAGTTTTCTAAAATAAATCAACTTTAAGATAAACCATATGTTAGAACCTGTTTGTTATACATTTGTTGATTTTGTATTTTTGTACAAAGGCCAAACTATTTATTTAATATTTTTTGGAATCGATCGAAAAACTAAAAGTATTCCTTAAAGGGGATTTTCCTTTACAATTAAGATGGACTGGACGTTTGAATCAATTGAATCAATGAATAATATCCAGATATATAGTCTCCTGGTTAACCTCATAAATGTAAGAAAAATTACTATATCCTATATTCAAAGAAATGAAATGAATCTGGATATAATGAGAAGGCGTTTAAAGTCTTATACAATTAACGAAAAAGGAATATTAATTAATTTGATCCACTTGGCTACATCCGCCCCTCTACTATATATCTATCTAGTAGTATCTATATTTTTACCTCAACATAAAAAAAAGCATATGATTTCTTTTTGGTTTATGAAATCAAAGTAATAGCAAAAATTGCATTTATATATATATATATATATATATATATATATATATATATATATATATATATATATATATATATATATATCTTGGTTTTAAACTGAATTCGAAATAAAGAAATTTGGAATAGAATATACAGTAATCTATTAATACTATTAAAACAAGGTTTATGCATATGTCATCTTTGATTACGTGTTACCTTTTAATTGGTTAATCAAATTAAATATTATTAAATGATGACATCACAAATAGTAATTATTTACATTTACTTTTTATATAAAAGTATTACTAATATGTAATTATTTTTGTACTATTTTTTTGATACGCTTTTTTTGCCATTTGGAACACGAAGTCTCGGTTGTCCATTTGATTGGTAGAAAACTGAGGTGATGCGATTATTCAGGTAATGTTTCTATAAACAAAGTTTTGATGCATTTGAATTTCAAATTTATTCTCAGTTCTTTATTTGTAAAGTTCTCTCTGCTGCTCAGTCTTTAGTTCTTCTCCATTTCGATTTTCTCATCATTGTTTTGTATTTTTTCTTTTGAATATTTTGATAATAAAGTTGTACTAATATTGATTGTTAGGTTTTGTTTTTACTGATTATTAGGTCAGTGTCACTACTCATGTGGTGGGAATGCTTCGTGGCAATGAGAAATGAAAGTGAGTCTTTGATTTCATCTTTTCACTTTGATCATTCTTAGCAGTTTCTTCTAAATCCCATCTTTCTTTTCTGCGCTCTTAATTTGTCAAAAATAACCTTTAATCATTTATTATGAATTGAGGCTGAGATGAACACTATGTTTGTTCGATGACAACCAAGTGCTTAATGAAATGACTAAATGAAAAAATAAGTTGCAAGTGATTATCTTTGGAGCTGATTGATTAGGTTATGTTTACTTTACACTAAATGAGCTGACTGATAAATAAATGTGACGTGTTTATGATGTTAGTTACATTCCATATCTTTTTATAAAATTTGGGAACATGATAGGTTGTTTGTGCCAACAAAAGACTTGGTTAAACGCCCTAGGATGAATCTTATAAAATTTTATAGAATTCTGAGACCAGATGCAGACCTTTAGATCAACAAAATGAACTGATTAGAGTGACAAGATCAACAAAGAGTGATTGGAATAGGGTTTTGCTGGAGATGACTACGACTTTAAAATCCTTCGCCCTTATTTTAACATGAACTAGAAAGAAGGAAACAACAAGAAAAGGAAATTGCTAAGGGTCTTGAAGGTGGTAGGCGTAGTCTAAAAGTAGGTTCAAAGAATGCCACTGTCACACCACACGTTGCCATCCTATTGAAATATCAGCTAAGGCATCCATAGAGTCATTTGAACAGGTATACTGATAATGACGAATAACGCTTTCAAGCTTATAATCCTTTGGTTTTGTAGATGTTGAATTTTCACAATTTTTAAATGGAGTCATGTTGTGCTCCTATTATTGCTCCAATTTTTTATTCTAATTTGAGATAAGAAGGGTTCGAGATGATTTAAGAACTCTAATGTTGTTAGCTCATGCAAGTTGATTCTGTTAGATTTGAGCATTCACTTTATTTAATGTCCTTTTTTGCGTTGCAGGTTGTTGATATGAGAAAATATTCTTGCGCACATATGGAGCGAAACAACATACCTGGACTTTCTCATAGGTTCCTTCTTGATCAACTACAACCAGGTGGCTTGATTTAATGTAAGGTCTTTGCATATGTCTCTTTTACAGCATGTAGTAGGCTCTGTCCATGTTGCCTACTTCACTTTTTTCTGGGTTATGAGCTTACTAAGTTGAGCTTATAGACTTTGTAGAAACTAAAAGGGGGGGTTGAATAGTTTCTCTTCGATTGGTGACCAAATTAAAATTACTTTCAATTTGGTTTGTATCAAAACTATCTTTTACTTGAGACTAAGTTGCATAATGATTAGGTTCAATTCAAATGCACTAGCAAAGATAATAGGTAAGTGTAATGATAATGAAATAAGTAACGAGTAAGGAAAGAGACAACCTAGTGGGAAGACACCAAGATTTATAGTGGTTTGACAACGAGGCTCTATCCTCGTTTCTACTCCACTCCTCGAGTACACCTACTCGAGATTTCCACTATATCCACAAGCTCCCTTCTCGGCGGAGAAAACCTTACATCGTTGCTTACATTATTTTCCAACACTAAGCTAAATGTCGAGACCTAATCTTTAGCTAGGACCAATCTACACGACGTTGCCTACTTCACGATTTAACGACACAAGGCTAGATGTCGGGTTCTAATCTTAAGGTAGAACCAATCTTCACGACGTTGCCTACTTCACCATTTTACGACACAAGGCTAGATGTCGAGTTCTAATCGAAAGCTAGAACCAATCTTCACGACTCTTCACTTTGAAGCTAAGTGAGAACTTCACACAACACAACTACTAATCACTTTAAAGCTAAGTGAGAACTCACAAGACATAACCACATCACTTTATAGTTTAGTGAGAACTCCTAATCAAATCTATTACAACTCAACTAGACTTTATAGTTTAGTGAGAACTCCTTATCTCCGCGGTACCATATCGCTAAGGTACCGCGTAGGTACTTAAGGTACCGCCACTAGACTCCGCTCCGTTTTTTGTCTTTTAGTGGGGTGGAAATATCTGAGGTATTTGAAACCTTCAAAGGATATTCTAACAGCATTTGGAATATGCCATTTTCAAATTTTCATTTTCTATTTTAATAAAATATTTTCTAAAAAAGAAAGTTTATTAAAAAGTCTTTTGTCATATTAACAAAAGTGAGTTTTAAGGATAATCATTTTGATGATCACTAAGTATGATTAAGAAAGGTTAGTGATATGATTATTACCTTGATGATAGTGTTAGTTAAATAATTCATTTTGTGTTTTACACTAAATGTGTTGTATGGTTTGTTGTGATCAAAACTAAGAAAGATTAGTTAACACTAATAATGTTTTTAGGCATCACTTGCATTAACAATCTCCCCCTTTTTGATTACGACAAACGATAAACTCATTTACGTAGAAACACAAAATATGGAATTATTAACTAGTTTATCACTATCATTTCTCCCCCTTTGTCGTAGCAAAAAGGTTAGCACAAGTCTTTGAAGAACATCGAACTTTGCTAGTAGCTCCCCCTTGGTGGTTGCTCCCCCTTGCTTGGGGCACCAAGTTTGTGAGCTAAGGTGACATTCTACACAAAGATTAGTAGAAAGGAAAGAAACACCAATGTATATATGATCACTACCTACTAAGTAACTTGAGAGGGAGAAAGAGAAGAGATCTCAAATTAGAAGCAAGTATTTTGCTAAGTATGTCCAAAGAGGTAATTGACAAAATCAAACTTCAATCCAATGAAGATGATAAGCTTGTCAATGGGTTAAATCTTAGAATTGATGGAATCACCCATAAGCAATTGTAAAAATTAACCAAGATCAAATCAAAATAAAACTAATGAAATAGCACACAAATAACATAAAGGTTACATAAAGGAAAAAGACACAACAAAGAAGATAGTCATACACACAATATGAGTATCTAAAAGAAATAAATATGGAAAATAAACCACTAAGCATAAGCTAGTCTAATAGTGATATTTTCCAAGATTGCAAAAAAAAAATTAAAAAGACGACGATGCATCATTCGAAGTTTTGTCCACCGGAACGAAAACTTGAATGGGAGGTCGAGTGAGGAGGAATTCAAGAAAATTTAACTTCTCATACACATGAGCAAGTTCAATTTGTTGAAATCGGCAACAATCACACGAGGATCCATGATGCAACACAAAATCGTTTGATGGGGGTATGGAATCAAACTTAGGGTTTGGTGGTGGTGGGGTAATGGGTTTGGGAATGTTTTCACAATGTCTTGTGAGGTTTGGGAAGGTTGAAAGGTCATTGAGTTGAGGGGTATTGAAGGATTGTGGTGGTGGTGGAACATTTTCTTTAGCTCCGATGATGGGGTTTATGGTATAAGTCTCATTCCAATACTTGATTGGAGAGAAGGTAGGGTTTTTGGGTGGTTTGGACGAAGATGGTTCATTCTTCTTAACCCAAATAGGTCGAACCGAGATTTTCGGTTTCCTTGAAAGCTTGGATGAGGAAGCTTTGGGTGAGTGGGGTTGTGACAAAGAAATGTCAAGGTTAGGAATGT
Organism: Glebionis coronaria; assembly: GCA_025667525.1. Classification (NCBI taxonomy): domain Eukaryota; kingdom Viridiplantae; phylum Streptophyta; class Magnoliopsida; order Asterales; family Asteraceae; genus Glebionis; species Glebionis coronaria. The sequence continues at coordinate 97,985,956 of CM046874.1, forward strand.
AGGAGTTAGGCATTGTGAGAGTGTGAGAATGATATCTCAAGGTTATGTGAGAATGAATTCTCAAGGTTGGGAAGGTGTGAGAATGAAATCTCAAGGTTGGGGTATAAGTAAAATGTAATCAAGGTAAGATTTTGAATACAAAATGTGTAGTGTCAAGGAATGTTTAGTCAATTTGAGTAAACAAGGAATCTTGACAGGGTATAGGGTTTTAAAAGTTTTGACCAAAAATTCGTCAAAATCCACTTACTGTCCGCGGTACCTTATAGGGACCGGCGGTTCCATATCGCTAAGGAACCGCTGGACTTTAAGGAACCGCGTCCAGTGGACTTGAAACCAAGTTTTTCCTGGGTTTTGAGAAAAACTAAGACTTTTTCAAAAAATGCAAATCTTGGAATTTTGCCTCTATTAGCACCAAAATATGCTAGGGTTGCATAAAGCAACACATTCACAAAGAATGTCTTGACAAAGGGTGACAAAATAATTTAGATATCATTTTGAACCAATTTTAGTCAAGTTTAGAGGTTGTGATAGATTTAGGTTCAATTTTAATTTCAAATTAAAGTTGATTAGTGTGCACAAAATGATAGAAACACACAAAGCTAAATCCATAAGTCAACAACATGAAACATTCATTAAGGAGGCAAGTACAAAGACAAATAAAACTAACTAATACATAGCTAGCTTAACATTAAATCTAGATAAGTAGTTTTCTTTGGCTTGGTTTTGAAAACTCTTATTAGAAGGACTCCATCATTCATCTCCTAGGAGGAGGCATGGAGAACAAGGCAAGCAAGAACTCTTGCAACCTCCTATGTAGCCCATACATGTCCATCCTAAGGTTATGGATGATGTAGTGGTTGTAAAGACAACATGGACAACTAGGACCATGAGTTTGTTGAAACCCATAGTAAGGATCACCCAAAAGGAGGGAAAGTGGAACACCCAAAATTGGGATGTTTGAGTTGGGTGGAGGAGGAGGAGGCATGTTCTCCAAGGGTGATGTGGGTGAAAGGGGAGGCATGTTCCCTAAAGGGGAAATCGGTGAGTGTGGAGGTAAATTCTCCAAGGTTGGTGAAATTGGTGAGTTGTGAGGGGTAAATGGTGAAGTCACCAAAGTATCATCAAAGTCATTCACAAAAGGAATGCTTTGGATTGGTTGAGGTTGTGTGGTCACTTCCAAGGGTGCACTTGGAGTGAAGGGTGAAGAGATCTCATTCATTCTTGAGTTGAATGAAGAGGAGGTAGAACCAATGGAGTGGTTAGTACCATGGGTGGATGATGTCTTGCATGGTGCAAGAGGTGGGGAAGGTGATGAAGAAATGAGAATAGGAGCCATCTCATTCTTAGGTGTGTGGAAAGGTGAGGAGTTAGGCTTAACTACCTTAACCCTTATTTTGAGTGTTTTCCTTCGGGTGGAGGTCTTGGAAGTGTTTGAGGTTTTGGTACACACCATGGTTGATTAGGGTGGTTTAAGGTTTAGGAAAGTATGTTTGATGTGTGAAGAACATGGCAAACAAGGTGGGTTTAAATGGGTGAGGGGATGATCCAAACTAGTAATGGGTTAAAATCATTTTAGGTGAATAATGAATTTAGGTAACCTAGTTTAGGAAATGTGCAGTTTATTACTGAAAATCATGCAAGGTTTACACAAATTTAAGAAAACAGTGTAAAGCAAAGATGCTGTCGTGCACAGTGACCGGCGGTTCCTTATCTAGGACCGGCGGTACCTTATCGATAAGGAACCGCGGGTCGATATGGAACCGCGACCAGAAGGTTTTCAAAAATTTCGCATCCCAGTTTTTGATAAACCCAGATTTTTCTCAAAGGATTCACAAGCCAAAGTTAACTACAGATCATAATCTAATAAGCTAACTATCATAAGGCATGCACAAAGCTATGTAAATCACAAACATCATTGCAAGAGCAACATTTAGGATCAAAATAAGTAATAATCCAAACATGCAACATAAGTAAATAAACAACTAAACCAAAGTGTTAATAAGCAAATGTTTAAGCTGCAAATGATAACCAAACTTTGACACAACTCAAAGTCTTCACCTCCTTTTCTTGCCTAAATCCTTGATCATTTTTCCCAGATACTTGATTCCCTTTCTTGACTCAATCCGGTGTTCATGCAAATCACCTCGGGTTCGAAGATTTTGACGGTAAAGTTCCTCTAAATTGAGATTACTAGGAACTTCACTAGAGGAATGGTGGGGAGGGGAAGCAGTGTCATCTAAACCATCCACGAATGAGTTTGTGGAGTGGTGAGAAGAACTCGAAGAGTCAATGGGAGCACTTGTGCCAATGCCATCACCATCACTTGTTAGCATGTCCATGTCCTCATCATTGAACTCTAGTTGGTCAAATTTACGATCAGATCTTGTCTTTCTCTTATATACCTCTTGAATAGGTAGCATGACCCGTTTGACAGGTTGAAACTGAGAAAGATCAAGATTTGGAAAATCACGTCCAACCCTTTTAAAAAGGCTAGTGAGAAGCATTGCGTAAGGGAGGTTTGTTTTGGGTTTGTGAATAGCATAATTGATCCATTGAGCGATAAAATATGCCAAATTGTACTTGGTGTTGGTAAAGATGCAATATAACATATGCACTAAACACGCCGGAACATGATCCCGGTTTCCACCAAGACAAAACACATTTTCCCTAAGAATATTGGTCCATTGAACCATATTATCATTAAGGTCGCTCAAGAGAACCTCATGACGTTTCACCGAACGTACCTTAGTATGAAGGCTTCTCTTAACGGGTCGATTACGCTTTTTGGAGACGATGTCGACAATGAAGTCAAGATCAATTTCCTCATGATCATTTGGAGGACAATTGTAGGATTCAAGGAGAGCACTAAGCTTCCATTTATCCGTGAAGCGACAAGTGCCTACAAATGGGACATCAAGAATTTGACCAAACACTTCGAGAGAGTATTGAATGAGTTGATCTTTCAAGATGAACCTAACAAATATTCCATCATTGTTTTCAATGACGGAGTATGTGCTAAAGAACTCCAATAGGAATCGAGGATATATGTCTTCCTTAATGTTCAACAAACAACCAAATCCAATGTTTTCAAACATGGACTTGATGTAGACATAATCCTTGATATCTTTTTGGACAACTCTTCCCTCATGAAAGCAACGAGATTGAAGAGAGGAAAAATTATGGGCAAGGTGAGTTGAGTGACAAAAGTCGGATAGGTTAGGCATATATAGTTTGGTGAGTTGATGATCCTTTTGGTATTGTGAAGGCATGATTAGTACCTAAATACAAACAAAAATATTTCCAATCACTCATATGAAAATCAAAAAGAAAAACGAAAAATGAAAATGTGTTATATCAATTTCTTGACAAACATAGGATTGAATCCATATCATTTTCATGTTCACAATATGTCTATTCCATCATTAACAAAGAACACATGATCTATGTTAGATCAACAATGGATTAGAACATTGGTTTTTCAAAACAAGGTTTTTAGGTAAGCATTAACAATGTCATTACCTACTTGTTCATGGGTTCATCTCAAATCCATCATTCAACCAAAATCATTTAGCCTAAATTCGGATTTGTTCTACAAGTGGGTTTTAGTGAAATCTTAATGAATATCAACCTAAGGAATCATAGTAAAATAACTATGTCAACCCACATTCCTATTAAGGTTTTAATTCAATTTCAATTTTAAAAATCCCCAATTATGAAAGGATGAACCCTAGAACAAAATAGATGAAATTGAAAGAAAATACTTACAATTAATTGATTTTAGATGAAGGATGAGTGAAACCCACAACTTGGAATCAATTAATTTGAGTGATTGAAGGTTTTGGAAGCTTCAACAATGGTGGAAAAGGTAAAACCCGTCGACTGTGTGTTTTTTGGGAGAGAGAGAGTTTGGTTTGAAAAAGAATAAAAAACTCAAACTGGCGCTCTGACAAAAGTTACTGCCCGCGGTACCTTATCGATAAGGAACCGCGGGTTTGAGCCGCATAGATAAGGAACCGCCTACAGAGGCAGGTTTTTATCTATGAAAAACGCCAAATTTTAAAAATCTAGTTTTTCTAAAATACTTAAGATTAAATCATGAGCCTTTTAGAATATCATTGGATCATCATAACACTAAACAATATGCCTTAACGAAGGATTACGAGTTAAATCAAGATCGAAAAGAACCGAAACGGACAAACGACTACTCGTAGCAAAACGACTAAGTGGAGAGAAGTCAAGGTAAGTGAATCAAGACTAGGACTAATGCTCAAGGGATTAATGACAATCTTCAAATAGTTGTAACGAAGAGCTTGTGTCATATATAGTGGTTTAAGACGTACCTTTCCGGCGAAACGTTAAATGGCTTTGGTAATGAATAAGCACAAAGCAATTATTTAAGTATAGACTAAGATCACTTTCAATAATAGTCTTAGTCTAAACCAAAATATGAGCAAAGTGTTAATTCACTTTCTCTCCCACAAAGGGCCTACTAACCGTATGGGTGCAAACCATGGAAATCATGCTTGATACTTTAAGCTTCTACTAACTCACTCTACATCACCATAGTGAGTCAAGTATCCAAGCAATGAAGGTCTGAGAGGATAAAGGAAAAGAAACACAAAACACAAAACACAAATAAATGTCAAGGCAAGGATGCCGAGAACAAGCACATAGTCAAGTAATGATCAAAAGAATGATCAAAGGGCGTGTGGAAGAACGAAAGCGTACCTTGGCCACAAAGAGCAACCCATGAAGGAATAAGTGCTATGCCCAATCAATGACTACGATGAGTACTAAGTCTTCAAGGACTAGTATCATTTCCAATCATCTTGGTATCATCATTCAAAGATGTTAAAGATCAATGAAGATGAGTCTTCTACAAGTGCAAGTAACTCAATCCACAACCAATTAAGTGATTGATCTTCATGAGTACATAGTCAAAGCAAGATGCAAACTAGTAGATACATTTCAAGAGTATATCTAAAATGCATAAAGGCTACTAATCTTAAGTGGGATGCAATATTATCAATTAAAAGACCTATTTTCAAAGAAAACATAGTTTTGACCAAAGAGAAACTTTAGTACAACTAGACCTTCTAATTTGAGGAGACAATGGATCGATCTAAGTTTCAAAGTACAATATACTTCAAAGATCTTGAGTGACCATCGCTCTGATACCAATTGTAGAAACTAGAAGGGGGGGGGGGTTGAATAGTTTCTCTTCGATTGGTGACCAAATTAAAATTACTTTCAATTTGGTTTGTATCAAAACTATCTTTTACTTGAGACTAAGTTGCATAATGATTAGGTTCAATTCAAATGCACTAGCAAAGATAATAGGTAAGTGTAATGATAATGAAATAAGTAACGAGTAAGGAAAGAGACAACCTAGTGGGAAGACACCAAGATTTATAGTGGTTTGACAACGAGGCTCTATCCTCGTTTCTACTCCACTCCTCGAGTACACCTACTCGAGATTTCCACTATATCCACAAGCTCCCTTCTCGGCGGAGAAAACCTTACATCGTTGCTTACATTATTTTCCAACACTAAGCTAAATGTCGAGACCTAATCTTTAGCTAGGACCAATCTACACGACGTTGCCTACTTCACGATTTAACGACACAAGGCTAGATGTCGGGTTCTAATCTTAAGGTAGAACCAATCTTCACGACGTTGCCTACTTCACCATTTTACGACACAAGGCTAGATGTCGAGTTCTAATCGAAAGCTAGAACCAATCTTCACGACTCTTCACTTTGAAGCTAAGTGAGAACTTCACACAACACAACTACTAATCACTTTAAAGCTAAGTGAGAACTCACAAGACACAACCACATCACTTTATAGTTTAGTGAGAACTCCTAATCAAATCTATTACAACTCAACTAGACTTATCCAAGTACACACATGTAGCTTGGATTTACACAACACAAATCCAAGCAAACACATATGCAATAGATGTACACAACAAATCTAAGTATCCACAAATAACTTGGATGAACACAACTAGTCCAAGTATTCATAAATACATCGGATTGACCTAAAACAAAAAGGGTATCATGATGAATATGACTAGCTCATAGATTCATCTTTATCACTACACTAGTGAGTGAGTGATCTTCTCATTGGACAAGGTAAAGGAGGGGATCAAGAGGATAATCATATGTAAACATCCTTAATAATTTAAGTGATCATTTACTAATTATTATGCTATAGAAAATAGAAAGAGAGCTGAGAAAAACGTCCAAGAGGCTTACTGGAAAATGAGATTTGACCCACTATTTAAAGGAGACAAAGTATAACGGATCTATAACGGCTTTCTGTGCGCGGTACCTTATCTCCGCGGTACCATATCGCTAAGGTACCGCGTAGGTACTTAAGGTACCGCCACTAGACTCCGCTCCGTTTTTTGTCTTTTAGTGGGGTGGAAATATCTGAGGTATTTGAAACCTTCAAAGGATATTCTAACAACATTTGGAATATGCCATTTTTAAATTTTCATTTTCCATTTTAATAAAACATTTTCTAAAAAAGAAAGTTTATTAAAAAGTCTTTTGTCATATTAACAAAAGTGAGTTTTAAGGATAATCATTTTGATGATCACTAAGTATGATTAAGAAAGGTTAGTGATATGATTATTACCTTGATGATAGTGTTAGTTAAATAATTCATTTTGTGATTTACACTAAATGTGTTGTATGGTTTGTTGTGATCAAAACTAAGAAAGATTAGTTAACACTAATAATGTTTTTAGGCATCACTTGCATTAACAGACTTAAATATGCAATAAGCATAAGTTGATAAGCTTATGATGCATATGAAAAAAATAGATGAATGGGTCATTTTTAGTGAAGCTATTAAAAAAATCTCTAAATTATTTTTAGCTTTTAGAGTTATAATAAATCCTCTCATCATGCTATCCATTGTCAATATGTATATTAGGCAAGTGGTGATAGTTGCTCTTATGGGTTCCACATGAATACGAGGTACTGTAGTTGATCGTGTGTTTTGTTTCCAAGGCCAGGCTCTTTCCGCCACGGGGGGAGAGTCCTTAGAAAGGCTACTTTCCCTTTTTCGTCATGTGATATGGGTTAAGAAAAAGGTAGATGTTACCCGGGGTGACATGGTGTTGACTCAGTCTAATATTCATTGGTAAGATAAAGGGTGCCTTAATTTGTAACGACTTGAGCTATGCGACAAGTTTACGGATAAAAGGTTTCAAAGGATTCAATCCCATTGATACAATGTGTCTTTATTTCCTAACATTTGATTCAAAGTTATAGTTTAAGAGGTGTTTGGGCGAGCTTATTACTTTATTATGTTTTCAAAAAGCTATTAAAAACTCAAGCTCTTTCAAGCTTATTACCCCATTAATTTGACATGAATTGTTATGTTGTCCATGTGCACCCTTACCTGTTTAGATCTTTCACATGAAAAGAATCCTTTCAGTAACTAAAAGAAAGTCAGTGTTTGTCAATGCGAAAATAACCTTTAATTAACTTTGACATGGTTTATAAGCCATTTCTTTTGTTTTACTTCAGTTAAGGAAGAATTTGCAAGTTCTCTGTATTAGGAAGAGGTAGCAAGACCACAATGACACAACTAAATGAGAGGATCCAGGTAATCCATGCAAAAGTATTGTACGTATTCCAACTATTAGCTTACTTAAGAGAATTGGGTGACATGGAAACTATGTAAATATGTTATAGGTCCATACGACTTATTGACTCAGAAAGTCATTTGATATGCCTTTATAAAGTTAACTGAGGATAATACAAAGATCATAGCTTTACATTTTCAACCGATGAATGTTGCGAAATTTTTCATTCTTGAATATTTTTTTAACTAATTCTAAACTTTACTTTTTTTATTGAATATGCTTTTTTGAGTTGAATTAGATAGTTAGGTGTCTGACCAGATGAAAACTGTATTTTTTGTTGGATATTGCGAGAAATTATGATATGTAACGATAGTGGCGGACGTAGAAAATCGAACAGTGGAGGGTAAAAAAAATTTTACAATAGCAAGGCAAAAAAACTAGAGTCTGAATTTAAAAAACGAATATTTTAACATAAAAATAGAAGATTTTTAGGTTTTAGAGTGTCAAAAGTTGGATTTCAATGTGTGAGTGGGGGCAATTTACGTTTCGAATGGGGGGCATTTAAAAAATACTGTCAAAATTGAATAAAATTACAATATAATCGCGTCTTTTTGGTCGAGCCATGGGGGGGGGGGGGGGGGGGGGGGGGGCGCCACCCCGGAGCTTATAAATAGGTCTGCCCCTGTGTAACGACACAATGTTTAGTCACGTATAATTGTGTCTTTGATGTTATTCGCATGGTATATAAAAACCATATTTTGAATCTGTGTTGCTTATGAAATGCTATTTGACGGTTAGATAATCTGTCCCGACCACTACTTAAAGGGGTGTTTGGATTAGCTTATTTCCGGGCTTAAGTGCATATTTGATTTTCGAAAAGTTCATAAACCCACTCTTTTCGACCCGTTACGAGCTAAAAGCTTTGATATTTAAAGCTCTATACTTATTTCTACTACATGTTTGTCAAATTGAACAGTAAAAGTTGGGATTGTTCGCATGTTTTAAGTTCTTTGAGAAAAAGCAGTTTTACGCATTAGTGCTTATGTTCGTGGATTTCGCGTTGGAATGAATACACCTCATTTTTCTAAATTTATTTTATTGTTGAAATTTCAAACTTGGCCTTAGTGTTTATGTTTGTTTATTACAGCTGAATGAGTACACCTCATTTTTCTTCTATTTGATAAGTAACTTGAATTGTGATGCTATTTTCAGCTATAAATAACGAGACATCGATTGCTATCTTTAATATTTTAACAATTACTCTTTTTATTAGCATCACTGAAAGGTAATATCCTGAACACTAAAGTCATCCTTACATATCCATATTAACCGAGTTTCGAAGAGTTTTATTTTAAAGTGTGCGGAGGCGGAAATTTGTAGCCAACATTGTTTAATAACTTGGATATGTTATAAAAAAATGTACATATGGAAATTATCTTGAAGTGTCTTGATTCATTGGTTGGTATTACTAAACATGACTTATGGTGAAAAAATTGGCCGTGTAATATGAGGAAAAAATTGACAGATCACTTAATCGAAATATATAGAGAGACGTCACCTTACACAATAAAACTAAATTGAATTTCACTTGCAAGTTCTTTTAAGTTTTGCCTCTTTCCAGGGTTGGTCATATCATTTGTACAGGTTTGAAGATAGTTTACGTGGGATACATACTTATACAAGTCACGGATAGCACAAACTTAAAGATGTTAACTTAGGCAGCAACGCCATATTCACACTTATACAAAAGAAAGTGTTTTGATGTTTAAAAGATTTATTTTTATTGTTAAGAAACAAATGTATCATCGAATTTGAGAACAATAACTATATTGCGGTGATATTTATTCGTAACGAGTAATTATCCTTGAAATTTGTGTTATTTAAAATGTTGTTTAAACTTTTGTCTTTTGTTCTACAAGTATTTTAAGGTATTGATATTTTGCTAACAAGCATGCTCTCATGAGTATAAATCATGCATTTATAAAATGCTTCCAATATATATATTTTTAATTATTTTCTTCCGGCAAGTTTATGAAAAGACTTCGAGTTTCCGATAAGTGATGCATCTTTAGCAAAATTCTAATGGAAATATAAAATGCATAATATTTATGTCATAGAGAAATAACCTATAATCACCTTTACCTTTGTTATCTTTACCTAAGTCATGAATTTTGTGAAAGAAAAAAAAATAACACAGCCCGTGTATTACACGGGTTTTAAGCTAGTATAAATGACTACAAAGAGAAAACACGCGAATCGAACCAAAGTATAAAAAGTCCTTATTTTTTTAAGATTAAATAAACTATGTTTGCCTGTAGGTTAAATGGTTAAATAAATGATAACCAAACCCTACTTAAATAATACATCAATTGAATGTATAATTGTTTATAATATTATAAGCCAACAAAGCTATAAAAGCTAACTTTTTTTATAATTTAAAAATTTTGAAAACTTAAAAGTTATAATTGGAATATATGTAACATAGTTGACTTCAAACTTATATGTAGTAATAATTTGATATGTTAAAATATCAATCATTTAAGAATTAAGAATGGTTGGATAAAAGTTATTTTTAGGAATGATCTACTACACATAAAAGAGGATGAAACAAATCTTGAAAAGTGAAAAGTTTTCTATTTATGCAAGTGCTGAATACATTCGGTGGAAATAATATGCAGGTTTATTGAATATCGTAAATATGAAAATAATACGTGATTGAAAAATGATAAAGTAACGGTTTTGATCACCGAATTAATCCGGTCGAGTTACTGTGTTATAAATTCGACCGATGACTTATCCAACCGAGTTACAGTTTTGTGTGTTCGTCCATTAGGTCAATTCGATTGAACCATCGGATCAAGGGCTCGACCACCAAATCAATTCGGTCAAGTCATAGTTTTGTGGGTTCTTTCACCTGGTCAGCCGGTTGAGCCACCGGATCACGGGTTGAAACACCGGGTCTAACTCGGTTAATTTACCAGGTCATGGGATCGACTACCAGATCAACCCAAAATCGAGTCACCAGATCGTCGATTCGACCACTGACAATTAAAATATCGTTAATTATCCACCACAAAGCAATTTCGCCGCTATGCGTGGGTACACGTCTAGTTCGTATAATATGCATATAATCTAGTAAATTGATTTTGTAACATTTTTATAAATAGAATATGTTTTTTAGTATATAGTATATATATATATATATAGATATAGATATGTGCTCATTCAAAATATTTTCATGAGTGTACCTACCCAAATAAATGTGGGTGTACATCTTAAACTCATTTGTGTTAACATAAAAATTTTATTATCGTATTTAAGTCAAAATATTTATAAGATTGTTGTTATAAAAAACATAGTAAATTAACAATTTTTTTAGTTCAAAGACAAAAAGGTAAATATGAAATATCAAACTTTTAAAGATATATGCACGATACATATTCATCCTTTTGTTTTTGAACAAAAAATTTGTGAATAGAGAGAGATTGTAAAATGATTTAATGAATGAATATGAGTAGGGGTGGAGCTTAGGCTGGTCGTACTGGGGTTCATTCGCACTTGGTCGATCGATTTTATGACTCAGTCGTCCTGGTGCGGCTACCGAGTAAGTTGGTCGTTGACAAAGAATTGGGTCGCCATATCGATCGAGTTGTGAAACAAGAAAAACAAAAAAAGAGTTATAATTGGTCTTTTTAAAATTTAAATATTTTACGTGTATAATTACCCCACTCATTTAATCATTTCACATATTCAAATTACAATTAAGAAAACATACCCATTTCACCGTGTCTAAAAAGAGAAGTCCCAAAACAAAACCCCCAAAATTTTGACATCCTCAAGAAAGTGTTCCGCATCTAACGCTGAATTCGAACTTTCGATTATCCGATGTCTCACCAACCATTCGCATTCGACCTGACGGCTTTAAATATCAACCACAACAACCATAAAATCCAAACATGTTTTATCATAATCATCCATTCGCTCCTCCCTATAAAAACAACCAACAAGCTTTCATCGAATCTCCAAATGGGTTGTATTGTCCTACTATCGATTCATATACGTCGTTTTTGCAAATCCATCGTTTTCTTTTGTTAATTGTTTTAATTTTGAGATGGATTTTGACAAGATGATGTATAACCATGAGTACTTTGAGGGTCAAGGTTCGGGTCAAGGTCCGAGTCTAGATCATTCTATAGGTAAAGATTCAGGTCACGGGTCCTACCACGATGCGGTTTAAGTTGACAACGACGATAACGAGTCTCCTATCAAAGAGATGCCATCCGTCAAACCTAAGAAGATCTCAAAACGTGTTTCAAAAGTCAAGTAGATTGAGACCAAGACCAAGGAGTCGCAAAAAGAATGGACAATGGCGAAAGAGTTCGCCTTGTGCAAATGTTGGTGTCATGTGTCGTAGAATAGTAAGAAAGAAAATTCCCAAAAAACTAAGGTTGCATTTAGTTGTAGAAAACTCCCACGGTGCGGTTTATGTAAAGGATCCTTTGCAAGCAAATTACTTCTCACATGTTAATACACATCATTAAGGTCCATAAGAAACGTCATAATCCTAACCAGTTGGTTATTCTTAAGTACCTCCTCATGGGCAGCACAATTATAAAAATATAAGAAGGTAAGAATGTCAAACTCTCTTCAAAGAGAGATCAAATTATGGTAATATTCAAGCACAAGACAATTCACCTTGCCTATGATTGTTAATTTTATGTACCAGATTAAAAACGACAAAATCATCCATTTTATCATAAGTTTCTTGTAATTCATCCCAAACCACGAAAGCAATCTCAAAATAAACTTGACTAAAATAAATATCTTGGGACAAAAGACCCAAGAATCCACCCAAGAATAATGACATTACACCTTTCCCATTTTTTAGACAAGATAGGGATAGTAATAGGTTTAACACATGTTCAACAAACCTCGTTTTATTTTTACCGTTAAGAGTAATTTAATAGCAGTAGACCATACTTTATAATTATGAGACCGAGTCAATTTACAGTTAACAATAGGCAGATTTGAGTAATCGTTAGAATGTAAATACAAAGGATTACCAACATCAAAATCATTAATCAAAACATCACCCATAATGAAAGAAAATAAGCAGAAAAGAATAAACTAGAAAATACAAAAAGACAAATATGACACAAGAAAGAACGCAAAACCAAGAAACACCAAATTTCTTAGTCAATCAAAAGTTTCCAGGCTTCCTGCCACTCAAGTGGTACGTCAAAGGAAGACAATCGACTAAGAGAAACATAAGAGGTGTAACAAAACACACAAGCTATCAAACCACAATGGAAGACTAAATCCTCCCCTTTCTTGGTTTACTTAGTCAAGAAGAAGAAGAAGAAGAACCACTAAAACGAACCAAGAATCATCATAAAGTAAAACCTCTAAATAGGTCAAGTTAGGGTTTCAAGTGAAAACCCTATTGTAAATAGTTCAAGAGTTAAAACTTTCACAACTACAATTAACCGCGATCCAATCAAGATCCAAACACCAGATAATCCAAGAACACGTCCAAGATCAAAACCCCCAGATAATCCAAGAACACGTCCAAGATCAAAACCCCCAGATCTTCGTAACCCAAATTTTTCCAGTCGATCAAGAACTAACAATCAAACTGACTGCAAGTTCTGATACCTTGTAAAAACTAATGATCTCAACACCAACCACCTTATTAAACACCCAATCAACCACCCCTTGGTGATTATGTATTCCTTATATACGAATAAACGACGAGTTCTCAAACAAGTGCTGATGTGAATCTAATTACACATCTTTTTTCCTCGTAAAATAGGCTTAAAACGGTTAATTAATCATCAATTATATACCTTATGTGTGTGTTTTGTTGTTTGTGTATGTGCAGACACGGATTTTGAGAAATCACAATAAAATGACAATGTCAAGACAAAACGAACACGAGAATTGAAGAAATGCATAAAGTCGAGGCCGGGATTCTACTTAATGGGGTTTCTAAATACTCTCTCTCAAATGACCATTTTGCCCCTCACTTTTCATGATATTTCTAAAAATACCCTTCTACTTTCCATAATTACCATTTACACCCTTCTAGTTAACCAAATTTACAAATTCTGTCCCTTTGTAATCCCATAGTTAGTCAAATTTCCTTTTGACCCGTCCACTCTGTTTATTTTAACCCTTGGTAGAAAGCAATTAATTACCCGGTCAAACCCCCACACTTTTCCCTATCAATTTTACTGTTCCCCCATCGTTAAGAATTATCCAACAAAAAGGAAAATTACTTGGAAGGGTAAAGACCAAATTAATTGGTCCTAAAGCATTCCCAATATCATAGTCCCACGTGTAAAAGCTACAAGTCAGCAAGGATTGCCACACTGTCAATCTAAGCATACGAGAAAAGAAGCACAAAGTTCAAGGGATAATTGCACATTGATATGTGCAAAAGAAACACAACCTTCACATCATTCTTTGCCATCCTAGAAATCCTTATGGAAAGAGAAAATATCAACGGACCAGATTGATGATTAAAGATGAAGCAATAATCAACAAGCAAAGATTAAAGGCATGAAAATGACTGCTTAACCCTGGGAGAGAAAGAGACATCTAGAAGCTTATTTCCAGCTTATAAATATATTGTAATAGTTTTCAATTCTTTCGTTCCAAATTTTGTAAGAAGATAAATTGAGTTCCAATTTTTCATTAATTCAAATTTACATTTCAGCAATTTACTTACCTTGTCCAATTACTTTCCTCTCAAATTTATTTATCATGCACCTTTACTTTAACTTGCCTTGTATTTTATATTCACAAAACAAAAATTTGTATTACTGTAGCAGTACTGTTCAAGTGCTTTTTCATATAACTTACTGATAACAAGTTGTGTCAATAAGGTGTTTAATCATTGTTTCAAGAGGTTCCAAGGAGTTACTGGTTGTTTTACAAATTTTGAAGACATTTAACTTGGTGTTCTCTGGATAAGCTTTTGGGTATTAAGTTGTAATAAGCTGAGGATTGGGTGAAATAAGTTGGAAAAAGGTGAAAAAGGTGGTTTATGGGTTGTTAGGTCAGAGACATAAAGCTTGGATCTCTTGTAAGTTTCTTTTTAATTCTTTAAAGTTTATTAGTCTAAATCTTTGTATGCTTATTCTACTTTGCTTATTAGCTTATTTGTTTTTTGTTTTCTTTCTTTACTTGCTATTATATTGCTTAGTTGATGCTTTGTTTTTATTGTTTTATATTTCAGTTGCTTTTCTTACTCTTAAATTGTCTAAATCTGTGATTAAGTGGTGTTTGGAATAAGACTTGTTTTTAAGTATCAGTAAAATCTAAGAGATATGATTAGTTGCATTAGCTCAGTTAGTTAGGGATAGCTTATTCTCACTTAAGTTCAGTCTTAAAACATAAAAAACCAAAAGAAATAGTTAGTGTTCATTTTTTGTCAAATATATATCAGTTTCTTAGATCTAAGAGTATTGGTTTTTATAACTGCTTTATTCTAGTGTTAATTAGTTGTTTACTAGTTTATTTTTAAGTTTAAGTTAGGTTGCTTAAGGTTTGAAAAACATTTAGCATAAAATTAGTTCGCTATTAATTTTTTTTTGTCATAATTTTTCATACATCTTGTCAAACACACCAACACAATTTTGAGGGATAAAAAGAAGGAATTAGATGTTGAAACATGGTACTCCCTTAGATAATGTGTTGATGTTAATCTTTTTGAGGTTGCATTTTAATTTTGAAGCTTTTAGGTAGCTTATTTTTAAGTTAGAAAGACATAGTTTGTACTACTGAGGCTGGATGTCACACCCCCAAAATACCATAGTATAATAGCCACGTGGGAGTGATGACGTCATGATTATCATACCACAAGATAATAAAGAACAACCTCTAAATGAGACGTTCAGAAAATTTGGTCTTGGATTTTTGGGTTTCTCAAGAACACATTGTTAGGGGATTTCAACAAATTTTCTCGTCTACAACACACGGACTTAGGAAAATTTACGGTTTTAATAAGTGGTTTGTAAAATCTCGCGAATTTATTTCTCGGTTTCTCCACGATTAGCAAAACTCTGTATTGCTTCTTCAACAAAAATCACAACAACCTCTACTTAAGATCCGTATTCACTTCACATTTTTGAGATCATAAAGATGGATTCTACTATAGAGTATCGTGTTACAAACAACAACATCATGGTGGCGGGTAACAAAGAAAGACTACCAACGCATATGTCCGGTCGATATGCACAATGACAATCACGTTTTATTTTATATCTTGATACAAAACCAAATGGTGATGTTCTACGACGTTGCATCAAAGAAGGACCCTATTCTCTCACTACAATTACCATTCCTACAAATCCAGTAACCGACACGACGCCAAGTGCCGATGAGCAAACTATTAAGGAAACGTATGAGAATACTACGAAAGAGAACTGTGCTTAGATTGATGCAGAGAAGGAAGCAATCTATCTTATTCTAAGTGGGATTGGGGATGATATTTACTCAACGGTCGATGCTTGCTCTACTGCAAAAGAAATGTGGACGACCATTGAACGCTTGCAACAAGGAGAATCACTCAACACGCAAGTTATAAAAACCAACTTGTTCTGGAACTTTGAAAAGTTTATTTCATTGGATGGAGAATCAATTGATTCATATTACTCAAGATTCTATAAAATGATGAATGACATGACACGAAACAACTTGGAACTCTCCACCATGTAAGTCAATGTGAAATTCCTATAGCTACTTCAACCAGAGTGGACATAATTTGTAACTTTGGTGAAACAACAGAATAAGTTGAACGAGGTCAACTATCATAAGCTCTTTAACATTTTCAAATAATTTCAGAATAAGGCAAATGAACTTCGAGCTGAACGAGTAGCAAAGAATGCTAATCAACTTGCTTTGGTGTCTACTACTCAACATTATCAAGATCATCGCTCTCGTGCTCCAAAGTCATACTCAACTCAATCATCATCACCAAGATACTCCACTGCATCCAAGACACCTGCTTCCACAAGATCAAGAGGTAAAGAGCCTAGAGCACCATCGCTACCATCTGAGCACTCATCCGAAGAAGATAGTGATAACAAGCTCAGAAGGATAGGAAAATGAAGCAACAAATCGCATTCATAATGAAGTCTTACAAGAAGATTTACAAACCCACCAACAACAATCTTCGAACTTCATCTAACACACGGAACAAATATGTTGAGAGCCCTCCAAGGTATGATACACGTAGGCTTGGAGACAGTCCTTCGTGGTATGATCGACGTAATCCAACGCATGTTGAGGGTTCTGCACGTTTGGATCAACAAACTGCTATGTATGATAATCAGAGGGTTGCTACTGTTACTAGGAATAGGGAAACTATTGGTACTCATGTGAGAACCCGTATTTTCCTAGCATTATTTTATTTTTCTTATTCGTGTTTCTTGAATTTTACAACGTATTACGTTCTCTTGTATTGCTATATGTGAATCCTGAGATTCTTAAATTATACTTTTTAAGTATTTTCTGTTCATTGATAATATTTTATCTGGAATTATAAAATTCTTATTTTATTTTTCCATAATTAATTTAAATCAAAGTTTTTGATTTAAAATCACCCGCGTGCGTTTTACAACGAGTTTATTCAAAAATAATGTACAACGAGAATTCCTAGTGATCGCGATACCGAAGGATGCCCAAAATTTTACGTTTATTTATCGATTGTTTCGATAATTAATATTTTCGACGATTTCGTTTTAATTACGTATTAAGTCGTGTCGGGAAATCATATAATCATCTTTATGATGCATTGTAACTTTCGAAAAGTATTTTTACGAAACCCGAGCCCCGTAAATATTTTCAATATTTACCAATAACCATTTTCTACCCTTTAAAACTATTAATTGTTTTTAAGTCCACAAGTTTTAAAGTTTACAAAACTAGTCCTTCCACTTACTACCACCATATAAACATTTTATTTTCATCTTTCTCCACTCAAACACACAACTAGCTAAAAAAACACATACTCTCATCCCACCCCTCATTTATGCCGCCACCTTCACCACCATCAACCACCACCATCCATCATGATTCATCCAAAACAAAAACAAGACCCATTCTTAGAATCTTCTTGTGATTCTAATGATATCAAATTCATTAACATGCATCAAAATTTCAAGAACTTTTGATTTCAAGATTTTATGATGATTTAATCATCATGCATGTGTTATTTTTGGTATGATCATCATATTTAAATCCTTAAAAGTCTTGGTTTTAATCTTTGATTTTGTTAGATTTTACATGCAAGTGTTTTTAGGAGTGTTTATTTGATGGGTATGATAGTATAGTGATCCTAGAAGTATGGGAATGATTGGTTTTGATTGAAAAATGGATTTGACTTGTTTTCTAAAAGGCCAATTTGGGACAGCAGCTTTAAACAGAATGTTTCGTGGGTTTAAATTCTGATAAAGGCTAATATTATTTGATGTTGTTGTAGAGTTTTCCGAGACGGTCGTTTTGGTATAAGATAGAGCTTCTAACTCATCACGAGTCAAAAGTTATGCTAGTTTTAGTTTTCGTGTACCGGGAGACGCAAGTCGGCACAATCCGAAATTGTGGCTGATTTTGGGTCGAATCTCGGGGACTTTAGGCTTGGTTAGATAGTTGATACTACTGGTTTTCAATGTTTTTAAACTGAGTTTGATGAGTCTAGTAGTGGTTTCAAAAGTCGGATTGTCGAGTTTGTACTTTTAAAGCGGTCTAAACGGTTTTACAAAACAAGTGCACAAATCTGTCCCAAATTTGGAGTCGAGTAAAGTGTCGAGCTGATGCATTTTAAAGAGTGAACATTGGCTCAAATTTTGGTGAGGTCTTATACAGGTTATAAGTGACATTGACACCAATTTTCATGTAAAACGGACAAGTCTAGATAGGGTAGATCGGTGTGTACATTCGGGGTGTACTTGCTGATTTTTATTTTGGACACGTAGTTCAATGCTTGTGTTGCGTGAGTTTGAGTGTTCACCATCGGACATGGTGACTTACTCAAGTGCTTAGTCATTATATAAATGACTTAGCTACTGGTCCAAGTAAGGGTAAAGGATAGTTTGACTTGCTTTGACTTGGCGTCGTATAACAGGTCATTTTCAAGTGTTCAAGTGTTTTAAACAAGTAACGTTGGATAAATGTGTTCATTTGATTCGTGTCAATGGTTTCGAAACGTGTATAGTTTAAAGACATTTGAGTCATATTATATTTGGTACATATCGATATTCGAATTCGAGCCTTAACGCGCACCTTATTTTGATAGGTTGCGGTTTTCGTGTTCCCCGGGCATCCTTATCGTCGGTGATCGTCTACCACTACCGTTTCTACTCAGTTGTTGAGTACCGTGATTGACTTACCTCGTGGCTAAGGTGAGTTCATAGCCCCTTTTTACTTGTACATGGTTTCTAAACATGGGGTGAGATTTTACATGGTAGAACACAACCATTAAAAACTGTATGCTATCCAGAACTATATGCTATCCAGAACATGTATGATTTTCAGGTTTTCGATATTATTATTGCTTTTAGTCTAGCCTTAAGTTTCCTCTCCCGATCATGAACCGTTAATTTTCCGGTGTGCATTGCGCGAAGCGCGAATGTTGTGGGTGGATCCATCGGGATTGACTATCTCCGTCCCGATTACTTTGACGCACTAATATTCGTTTATACTTGAGTATTTAGGCTGAATACTCCCTAGAAGAAATTACACTGAGTTAAGCTTCGGTTCATGAAACTAAACAGCAATAATGATAATAGTATCGGATTGTGGTTGACGTATATAACCATTTCCCCTACTACGTGTTTTCAAACCAATGCTTGTGTTCCACATTCTTATTACTAAACCTATGAATTTCTCTCAATTTTATGTTGACGATTTTACATGTTTAATCTCAGGTATTATACTTAGCTTTGCTTGGATGGGAGCCCGCAAGATATTCGCAGCTTGGAGATTTCTGTGATGCTTTTGAAAGATTGGTTTTATATAAACTATCAGGAGTTTATTCTACCTTTTGGGCAACTTAATATTATAAATTGAGACGAAATAATATAATTTTTCCGCTTTTAAAACTCTGGGACCTATGTTTAAAAACTCTGACCTTTTATGATGTAATGTACATGTTTTTATTTCGTCAGCTTTATATGAACTGTAATTCATTGTTTCTTGTACTATGACGTGTTACCCCCTCGTTGCCTAGTTGTTCCATGTCAGATTCTGGGGGTCTCACAGATTGGTATCAGAGCGATGGTTATAGGGAATCGAGTCATTTTTCAAAAACTTAGTCTATAACCGAAAGTTCAAATATTTTATTGTTTCTAAGTGTCAATCACAGAATCTGCCAATGTTGTTCGATATCTGCGCGGGTAACTCTCTAATCCTTGTTATTTACTTTTAATTATCGTTGTAGTATTTCATCTCCTGGTTTCATGTTGAAATATTACATTACCTTAATGGCGATTATTACTGTGTCTTTTCAAAGCCTATGTGCTTTATGAATTATCATTGAATGTTACCGTGATTACATCTGCTCTTACTGTATTTCTGAAATTCTTGTTCTTGTGAACTGATCTGGTTACGATGATTCTTACATTGTTATGACGTTACATACTTGTATTCAGAGCGCGTATGCTGCTGACTTTTCATACTCATTTTTCTGAGTACTATTGCTATTTCATTTATGCGTGATACGACTGACTTCATATGCTCGTTCGTTTTGAATCATCTGTTTTCTCGACTCGCTGCTACATGTTGTGCATACTCTCGTGATACCATTGTTCAGAATTGAATAAGTGTTGTTTTCGACGAAACTTCTTATTTTCATTATACTACCGTGCGTTTTGCTTTCATTGTTTATTTCCCTTAAAATATCTATTTAGATACGCAGATTTTCTTTCCGACCATTCGTAATTGAATGTCTAGTCTATAGACCATTGTGTAGCTCAATGTGTCTCCGGAAAAGACTAAAAGACATCGTGTGATTCACACATCTCGAAGAATTCGTTGAATCAGTACCTGAATAATATCGTGGGTTTTCGTAATCTTGAATTACCTTTACGCCGTCGTTTTACACGACACTTGTACATGGATTACATCTTATTTCATTGACCATGCTACGTTTCGACTTCGACTTACAACATCCGTTGTACCTTGAACACATGATCGTCATTTATTATGAGACGATTGTTTGGAATACGATCCTACTTGTATCCTCCCTTTTTCATTAAACCTCCTCGCCTCAGGAGTGTGAATTGTTAATATTTTGTTTCTTTCTCGGTATGTCTTGTGATTTTGGAAAATCACGTCGCCAGGAGACCTTTCTGCATTGCATCTTGCAGCCGAAGACACGAATGTCATGCGCCGTTTTTGATTTCTTAGATTATCGTTGTTATTCTTGAACCATTTCTATACTGTGTTTTCTTTACATGTTGACTTATACAGTTTATTCTTTTCCATTTGTATGGAATCCACTAATTTTGTGTGTACATTAATTCTGGGTTATTATGAAATTTGGATTTAATTTCAAGCTGTGTCGAAAAAATATACTTTGTATAGAAACTTTACAGGAAGTTTAACAGTGTCGAAAAAATATTTTTATAACTTTAGACATAAAAATATATATTTCTACTTGTTGAGACGTCCGTTTAGGACATAAAAATTTGGCCAATAAACATTAAAATCGAGCAGGTTATGCTCATTTGAGATTGTGAAAATTTAAGAACTTATTTTTGCGTAGTGCTAAAATATCGTTTTACTGACAGATTTAATGCAAGGGCATTTTCGTCCATTTTTAATCCGTTTCAAGTCTCGGGTAAAACTAGAAAGTTGTTCAAAACATTGTTTTACATCGAAATGCATTAGACTTTGAGTCTTAAAATATCGTTTAGTGAGTTAATTGGTCTAGTCAAACCCAAAAGTCAAAACCGATAGACATTAAAAATATGATTTCAAGCGTTTTTGAGTTCGTTTGAGCTCGTAAAACTTTAACTAATGATATTTTGCAAACTAAAAACAATGATTATGTTTGAACAAGTATAAAATAGTAACTTTGAGTTCGGTCATACATATACATAGATCTTGAACTTTTGAAATTTGGTAACTTCCTAATATAGAAACTTTTCGGAGTGATTGTACTATTTGTTAACTGATACCCTACTTTCTTAAAAATATATTATTGTCAAATTAATCACGATGTGCACACATACGGATTCCTTTATCCTTTCTTTTATATATGACTTAATTGTCATTCTATATTGTCTCTCTTTGCTTTTACCGTACCATTGAATTGGACCGAGATTTGAAGATCTTGCTTTCATAACGTACGTTATCATCTTGACACGTGTCTCTTGACGATTTTGGCTAAACCTCTTGAAACCTTAGCACCTTGTAACCATTTCATTGATTGCCTTGAACTACTCCTTATTCCCTCATGTAACCCACTCGCTATTTTGTAAGCTATCATCATGTCATCACATGAATTTAATTGGTATTGTTTGCGAAACATTTTATAAAAGTCCATTTGGACTTTACAAAATACTTGAAGGTTATCTTATAAAATTAATTTATATTAATTTTACAATGCATTTTCACAAATTGTTCTAATACGGTCTTATAAAGAACCCTTGTAACATTATAATTGTAGAATTAAACATCTAGCCAATAACTTATTGGCGAATAGTTTCATAAACTATTTTGATTTCTGTTTTTCCAAATGGGATTATATACATATTTTAAATGATATGACCTGTAATACTGGTTTGAGAAGCTGAGCATCGCATTGCTAGTCCTAAATTATGCATGGCCTGATCACCTATGCTTAATTTAGAAGGAGCCATGCAAGGCCGAATAGTAGTCGCCCTAAATATTTGACCAACAATCAACTTTTTTATATGTTACTTAAAAAGTTAGATGAAATAAAAGTTTTGAAAACTTTTACATCCTATGCGAGTAACAACAATTTGTGACTTACACATAAGAACCCTTATCTTTTCTTGAACAAAGTACATGCCTCAAGCACATATTTCCTTACTCAACAACCTTTGTTATACTTGTTACCTCATTTTCCTTCATGATACCATTCTTGTTACTGCTTGTCTAATTTCTTACCGTTGATACCAGACTTGAAAGTTTCAACGCTATTATGCCTCTTCATCGATCGACCATCTCTATCTATCTTGGTATACCTACGAAACGTCTTTGGACGCGATTAATGATTTATGACTGGACGTGAACGATGATTTCGTGTAATAGTCATTATGTGTGTTAGACTTCATTGTTTTTAAATTCATTCGTGTGAACCACGTATTGATTTCGATTCTTATTGCTAATGTTGTTCGTTTTACTGGAATTACTCTCAAGTGACTTCTTAAGAATTTTCTTTGATTCGAAAAATCTATTGTGTGGCTTTTCCCTTTCGATCGTATTTCGACCACCGAGAACTTAATAAGCTGTTATTGGTGACGCCGACCGCACTCGTGAATTAATCTTGCTATAATCCTTGTTTCTTATTGTCCTTATCATCGATGCATCTATTCTATCATGTTCGTTAAGTGTTGATACGACTTCCGTTTTATTCCCTCGTGCTATTGATTGTATACAAATTGTTGATCGATATTCGTTTCATAATCGTTTGCCATTTTGTCACTTTCTGAAAACCAGAAACCGTGTTACGTGTTTATCATTAGATATCTTAAACACTTTCTTGAATTTCTAAAAATTATTATTAATTTTTAAGAACGTTTTATACATTTTGTCAAATGTTTAAATTGTCAAAATACCCATTTCAAGTTTAATATCGAATCCGTACATCCTCTTGGGTAAATTTATAACTTATGTTCAAACAGTGTCAAGTTGTATCTTTTAAAGTAATTGATTTGATCATACTTTACTGTCAACCTAATGAAATTATTAAATTTATTTATAATTTCTAACGATTATTCTAAATAACTTGGAAAATCTGATTTTTCCTAATGGTAACGATAAACCTGAGTTTTTAACGATAATTTCATGTAGTCACCCGAAAAACTCTTAAGCTGATCAAAATAACTATTTGAACTGAGTTACTTTTACCTTGAAGTCCTGATCAAGAAAAGATTTGACAACTGTTTACCCACTCATTTTATATAGAGTTTGATTTTTAATCACTACACCTGGTAAAATTTTCTTTTAATAAAGAAAATATTTAAAACTAAGTTTTAAAGTAATACCAAAATACTAGACAATTGATTTTGACAGATTGTATTTTATATGATCATATGTTATTCATTTTATCCTTCTATTTCGCTTGTGACTAGATTCTTACATTTTAAGATTTTCACGTTTTACAGTTGCAAGATTTGCGACCCCTTGTTGATTACAATCTTGGTTTATTTTATCGCACTTTACCTGTTTAAGCGATTCTTGTGTTCATTCTTGTTAGTTTATCGCACGTATTTCCAACAACTCTATCTCTCGATGTATCTCCGTATTGAAAGATCGTTATCCTAATCCAAGACTGAAAGTTATACGAAAAGGAGTTGAGAAACTGAAGCGTAGTGAATTCTAACCGTTAAGATTCGTCGTGGTACGGAAATTACCTGGGAAGCAATTACTTTTGTTATACACTTTGTACCTCCTCTTGTTTGCATCTCAAACTGTTTTCAGGAGAACTCTGGGGACCAGAGTTCCTTTAGGGGGAAAGACTGTGAGAACCCGTATTTTCCCAGCATTATTTTATTTTTCTTATTCGTGTTTCTTGAATTTTACAACGTATTACGTTCTCTTGTATTGCTATATGTGAATCCTGAGATTCTTAAATTATACTTTTTAAGTATTTTCTGTTCATTGGCAATATTTTATCTGGAATTATAAAATTCTTATTTTATTTTTCCATATTTAATTTAAATCAAAGTTTTTGATTTAAAATCACCCGCGTGCGTTTTACAACGAGTTTATTCAAAAACAATGTACAACGAGAATTCCTAGTGATCGCGATACCGACGGATGCCTAAAATTTTACGTTTATTTATCGATTGTTTCGATAATTAATATTTGCGAGGATTTCGTTGTAATTACGTATTAAGTCATGTCGGGAAATCATATAATCATTTTTATGATGCATTGTAACTTTCGAAAAGTATTTTTACGAAACCCGAGCCCCGTAAATATTTTCAATATTTACCAATAACCATTTTCTACCCTTTAAAACTATTAATTGTTTTTAAGTCCATAAGTTTTAAAGTTTACAAAACTAGTCCTTCCACTTACTACCACTATATAAACATTTTCTTTTCATCTTTCTCCACTCAAACACACAACTAGCTAAAAAAACACACACTCTCCTCCCACCCCTCATTTATGCCGCCACCTTCACCACCATCAACCACCACCATCCGTCATGATTCATCCAAAACAAAAACAAGAACCATTCTTAGAATTTTCTTGTGATTCTAATGATATCAAATTCATTAACATGCATCAAAATTTCAAGAACTTTTAATTTCAAGATTGTATGATGATTTAATCATCATGCATGTGTTATTTTTGGTATGATCATCACATTTAAATCCTTAAAAGTCTTGTTTTTAATCTTTGATTTTGTTAGATTTTACATGCAAGTGTTTTTAAGAGTGTTTGGTTGATGGATATGATTGTATAGTGATCCTAGAGGTATGGGAATGATTGGTTTGGATTGAAAAATGGATTTGACTTGTTTTCTAAAAGGCCAATTTGGGACAGCAGCTTTAAACAGAATGTTTCGTGGGTTTAAAGTCTGAGAAAGGCTAATATTATTTGATATTGTTGTAGAGTTTTCCGAGACGATCGTTTTGGTATAAGATAGAGCTTCTAACTCATCACGAGTCAAAAGTTATGCTAGTTTTAGTTTTCGTGTACTGGGAGACGCAAGTCGGCACAATCCGAAATTGTGGCTGATTTTGGGTCGACTCTCGGGGACTTTAGGCTTGGTTAGATAGTTGATACTACTGGTTTTCAATGTTTACAAACTGAGTTTGATAAGTCTAGTAGTGGTTTCAAAAGTCGGATTGTCGAGTTTGTACTTTTAAAGCGGTCTAAATGGTTTTATAAAACAAGTGCACAAATCTGTCCCAAATTTGGAGTCGAATAAAGTGTCGAGCTGATGGATTTTAAAGTGTGAACATTGGCTCAAATTTTGGTGAGGTCTTATACAGGTTATAAGTGACCTTGACACCAATTTTCATGTAAAACGGACAAGTCTAGATAGGGTAGATCGGTGTATACATTCGGGGTGTACTTGCTGATTTTTATTTTGGACACGTAGTTCAATGCTTGTGTTGCGTGAGTTTGAGTGTTCACCATCGGACATGGTGACTTACTCAAGTGCTTAGTCATTATATAAATGACTTAGCTACTGGTCCAAGTAAGGGTAGAGGATAGTTTGACTTGCTTTGACTTGGCGTCGTATAACGGGTCATTTTTAAGTGTTCAAGTGTTTTAAACGAGTAACGTTGGATAAATGTGTTCATTTGATTCGTGTCAATGGTTTCGAAACGTGTATACTTTAAAGACATTTGAGTCATATTATATGTGGTACATATCGATATTCGAATTCGAGTCTTAACGCACACCTTATTTTGATAGGTTGCGGTTTTCGTGTTCCCCGGGCATCCATATCGTCGGTGATCGTCTACCACTAACGTTTCTACTCAATTGTTGAGTACCGTGATTGACTTACCTCGTGGCTAAGATGAGTTCATAGCCCCTTTTTACTTGTACATGGTTTCTAAACACGGGGTGAGATTTTACATGGTGGAAAACAACCATTAAAAACTGTATGCTATCCAGAACTGTATGCTATCCAGAACATGTATGATTTTCAGGTTTTCGATATTATTATTGCTTTTAGTCTAGCCTTAAGTTTCCTCTCCTGATCATGAACCGTTAATTTTCTGGTGTGCATTGCGCGAAGCGCGAATGTTGTGGGTGGATCCATCGGGATTGACTATCCCCGTCCCGATTACTTTGACGCACTAATATTCGTTTATACTTGAGTATTTAGGCTGAATACTCCCTAGAGGAACTTACACTGAGTTAAGCTTCGGTTCATGAAACTAAACAGCAATAATGATAATAGTATCGGACTGTGGTTGACGTATATAACCATTTCCCCTACTACGTGTTTTCAAACGAATGCTTGTGTTTCACATTCTTATTACTAAACCTATGAATTTCACTCAACTTTATGTTGACGATTTTACATGTTTAATCTCAGGTATTATACTTAGCTTTGCTTGGATGGGAGCCCGCAGGATATTCGCAGCTTGGAGATTTCTGTGATGCTTTTGAAAGATTGGTTTTATATAAACTATCAGGAGTTTATTCTACCTTTTGGGCAACTTAATATTATAAATTGAGACGAAATAATATAATTTTTCTGCTTTTAAAACTCTGGGACCTATGTTTAAAAACTCTGACCTTTTATGATGTAATGTACATGTTTTTATTTCGTCAGCTTTATATGAACTGTAATTCATTGTTTCTTGTACTATGACGTGTTACCCCCTCGTTGCCTAGTTGTTCCATGTCAGATTCTGGGGGTCTCACAACTCAAGTGATTCAGCAAATTGGGATTCAGTGCTTTAGTTGCAAAGGATTTGGGCATATGGCAAAGGAATGCGGACAGCCGAAACGGGTTAGGGAAACCCTTGATTCTATTCAACGTATCGTATTCTAACTAATAATCGTTACCCGATTATAAAACCCTAAATCGATTACTTACTCTCACGTCGGAGGTAAATTGTGAGAGACAATCACACGGTAAGCTTAACGGTATTTTTAACTTGTGCATGGTCCACATTAGATTTTCTTGGTGCGAGAGCCGGAGCCCCAAACACCCAAATTACTTCTAATTCGGTTCAAACGAATTCTATCTAACTTTTGTATTAACATTAAATGTACACTGAAACAATACATAGTTTTGGCCTTTAGATTATTTGTCGTTTAATAAGTTTGAGCATCATATTATGTTGAAAAATACTCTTTCCGTCTCAAAGTTATTGTTTCTCGACAAAGATTGCACGGCTAAAAAAATGCATTTTTAACATCTTTATTTTTTTTTAATTCTTCAGAGAATAATAGTTTTATTTTTAACTAATTAAATAAATTTTATCATTACATCTTATAATAATATTTTTCAACAAAAATAATATTATAAATTTAATCAAACATTTTTATTTATATTAGTAGCAAAAAATTAATTTAAAACATTAAAAAAATAACAATAAAAATGGAAGGAGTATGAAACATCCTGGAATACAGAATTACCGTCAAGTGGCATATTGATAAGGCATTTGACTCTCAAATAAAAGGTCAAATGTTCAAATCTCATTAGATGTGTACAGTTAGGGGTGACCACGGAAGTTAACCTACAACGATTCAAGCTATTCAAAAAATAATCGTCCTGAGATTAGTCGGCTCGTAACATCGAATCAGAAATCCAGATTTATAAAAAAAAACATCATGTAATACAGCCAAAAAGCCTAAACATTGTTTTGATATCTAAACGTTAATGTAACAAAGCCATTTCTTTGTAGTGAAGGAATAAATGAAATATAACAAGACATTTAAAAACTCATAAATTCAAATCTGTGAACTGCTACGTGGTGGCACGTAGTGGATACACGAAAATCAAAAACCAAAAGATATTCCAATAATCCTTTGACAAAAGTATACAGTATTTAATTGAGTGTGTGTCCCATAACTCCACATGACTTTTTCTCACCGTATAATAATTATTTTTTAACTTTATTCAATGTTACTATGGCAAGTTCTTATTGATTCAACTAATCTCTAGATCCATACGTGTCATCTGTTTATTTATGTCATGTGAATTTAAGAGAAAGTTTCACCTAATTTTTAAAACTAAATATGTTCAGGGTAACACGAAACTATAGATTGTAAGACTAGACGAGGTGGTTTTTGGGGTAAAGAGGTGGATTATCATTCTGGCCATAAATTTTCGTGTTAGTTGATTTAGAAAATGTAGGTTTTTATCACAGTGAGTTACCACACAATGTAGATTTTTATATAGTGTGTATTTTATGAAAAGAGAGTTTTTTACTACCATTACGATTAAAAAGTAAATTATATGAGTGGAGAAAAAAATATAAAGTCACTGATGTAAAGGTGGGTTTACACCAACACTCGATTTAGCCTAACAGTAAGAGGGCTCGGTACAGTGGGCTGGTGGCTGGCTGGCCACGACGGCGCGAGGCCACGACGGCGCCAATCACACCGTGGCTCGCGTCGTCGGTTTTGGGCTGGTACCTACCAGCCGACGTCATGGTGACGGCGCGAGGCCACGGCGGCGCCAACCACACCGTGGCTCGCGTCGTCGGATTTTTTAATTTTTTTTTTTTTTTTTTTTTTTTTGAAAATTAAAAAAACTAGCCGTTAGGTAACGTTTTTTTTTTCTATTAGTAATTGTATTTTTTTTTTATTAATGAAAATTTAAATTTATATTAATTAATTGTTGAAAAAAAATAAAATAAAAAAATTGGGTGACGACGACACGAGAATTCTCGTGTTAACCAGGGAGGGGGGGTTGAGCCATCGTGGGGAGTTTTGGTGTCGTGGGAGTAAAAAGTGACGTGGCATCACTTTTTGCCCACGACACGAGCACGACGGCTCAACTGTACCGTGTGCTCTAACAATGTACTTTAGTGGGATGGATTTGATATTTTTAATAAAAGAAACTAAGTTCGAGTCTCTCAAGGATTTTTTTTTTCCGAGAGCACTCGCGGTAGCAAGATATTTCAGAATCGTGTAAGATTAGTAATTTATAAGTCATAATGAACGTGAATCATCAATACGAATAATTATTTATTTATTTGCGTTTCATGATTCTCGGTACCAGATATTTTATAAAGTCCAACATGGATAAAAGGATTCTATTTGGCACGTAGAAGACACAACGATGTCTTATCTATAAAGAAATAACGTATGATTAGTAGGGTGGGATTATTTAAACCAATACAGAATATGTCAAACATAAATTATTAAGCATTACGTATAAATTTGTTGAGCAATGGATATCTAATTAGAAACAAGTAGCTGTAGAGGATCAATAATACAAAGAAAATCTATACAATCAAGCATGATAAAATTTACCGTAGTTTGGATCATTAACTCGCGTTAATTACACAGTATTATGATTGTGTAACTCGCAAATTAATAAATATATCTTTTTATCGAAACAAACATGGTAGGTATGACATCTTTGTTTCTTGGCATCGTTATAAGAAGAAGTGTCTTTAGTTAACTTTTAGCCAATATATTATTTCTAGAAAGTTAGTAATCCTAGGTATTTAGAGACGTGGACTGTTGTTATTACAGTATTAGACTAGTCGTCAAATGTTTGCTTTTTGACACACCCATATTACATAAGAATCGCACGAACAAAAAAAAAACGAGCACTTTAACGTCGGTAGCTTTAAAAACGGAATGGATTAAACTAGGAGATGATCGAGTTTGAACATATACGAAGACTGAAAACCGG
Organism: Glebionis coronaria; assembly: GCA_025667525.1. NCBI lineage: Eukaryota > Viridiplantae > Streptophyta > Magnoliopsida > Asterales > Asteraceae > Glebionis > Glebionis coronaria. Next base: position 98,016,105 of record CM046874.1, read on the forward strand.
TTTGATTATTGTTACGAAATGGCATGTATCACGCCGTATCATCTTGTACAATTTCTAGATTTGAAAACTTTCTTCATTTGAATTCCAAAGACAAATCTGAAGATCTGATCTACTACACTTTGTTTCTTCGTACGTAAAACGAACCTGTCGTCTAGTGTGATTAGCCCTCGTGGTGGATTGCCAAAAACGAGCTTCTTTTTGTGTTTGTTAAGAGTGGAGTCATAGGGATCTAGTTTCTGTCAGGAGGTTTTCCTTGGCGTGCTTTTAATTCGATCTTGTTTTTATCGTCCATTCACTCCATAACATTAGGTTATTGAGGATTATTAATGGTTTTCAATTGTGTATTCATCGATTAATTCGACGTAGTTGAGGAGTATAGGTTTGATCTGATCTTACTTATTCCGGCTTGATATTCATTGATCAATGCGTAGGTAATTGTTATCATTTATTTTCTTCTAATCTCTTTTTATTGAGGATCGACGAGGATATTAAGATCTGAGTTATGGGCGCTGCTAGGGCTCATTGCTGTTTTTAGGGTTTTTTTCGTTCATTGTCTGCGGGTATCTTTTCTTTTATCAGGGGCACGTTTAGAACCAAAGAGGATGATTTGGCAAGGATTTCCACAACCATTTACGTATCTAATATCCCTGATTCAATTAACGACAAGGATATCTTTCATGCTTGTAGGCAATACGGTCATGTGGTGGATGCTTTCATACCATTCAAAAGAGATAAGTTTGGTAAGCGTTTTGGGTTCGTTAGATTTATTAATGTTTTTAACAAAGAGAGTTTGGTGAAGAATTTGTGCACGATTTGGATTGATCGATATAGAATCCAAGCGAATATATCGTATTTCCAAAGGACGCAAGGGGTTCATGCTAGGGGAGGAGCTACGGAAAGGAAAGGTAATGCGAATAATATACCTAGTAATTCTTTTCAGAAACAGTCTGATATGAAGTGGGGGGATAATACGTTCGCGGAGGCTGTTAAAGCTACTGATCGTCATTATAGTAAGGACAAACTAAGTAATCCACCTCTAGTAACCGGGGAAGAATGTTTGAACTCTAAAGTGGAGCCGATATCTCTCTATGGGAGAATCAAGGAATTTGCTTCTTTGGCTAATCTTAAAGTTTCTATTGGCATTGAGGGGTTTTCTGATGTATGTATTAAATACATGGGTGAATTGTGGGTAATGCTTATATTCCAATCCATGGAAGTTTTGAATAAATTTAAGGATAATGTTAGTATCAAGTCGTGGTTTTCTCAAATTATGAAGGCATCTTCGGACTTTGAAATTGAAGGTAGGATTGCTTGGGTTGAAGTTGAAGGCGTACCATTTAAACTTTGGACTGGAATACTTTTAAACGGATTGCTAATAAATGGGGGAAATTGCTGGATATAGATGATCAAGATGATAATTGTTACCACTCCAAACGGCTATGCATTCAGTTGCCGAATGGGGACAGTATTAAGGAAGATTTTCCTATTATTTTCAAAGGAAAAAAGTATTGGATACGTGTGAACGAGACTCCGGGTTGGGTCCCGGATTTCACTGAAGACGATGAAGAGCAGAAAGGATTGGAATCTGTGCCGGACTCTAATAAAGATCCAATACTTGATGAGGGTGACATAGGGAGTAATAATAATGACTGTAATGTTGAGTATGAAGAAGATTTGGAGGTGATACCAGATGGTCAGGTTGCTGACATGAATACTAAATGCGAGGGTGATAAGTTAAGCTCTAATCAAGTTATATCAGAAGATCCTTTTTTGATTTACCCGATGCTCAACGACAACAAGGTTAATGGTGACAGTGATATGCATGATGGAAGTGGAGATAACAAGGGGTTTGAAACATCTTTGGAAAATCCACCAGGCTTTACGCTTGTTCATGAAATAATAGAGAATAAGGAAGTGGATACATGGATTAATGTACAGTCCAGTGATGATATTTCCAAGGCGGGTAAGGATCAAGGGGATAAGGATCATATTAGTAAGTCATATAAAGAGGGTGGGGATGAATCGTATTTCATCAGGACACTTCAAAAAATCTAAATGTCCTAGATCTGGTGGTTCCATTTTGGATTTATTAGAAGAGGTGATTAAAGTAGGTCAGGTAATGGGATATAACATGAAAGGATGTACGAACAATATGGAGGATATTATCAGTTCTAAAGGAGGGGACGATGATGTTAGATAAATTATTTATCGTTCAATCACTACTAGAAAATCAGGCATCAACAACGAAAGATTTCATAGTTAATCCGTCACTAAAGCCTTTCAACGACAGAACTGCGACGAATTATGTTCATCGCAAAAAAGGGCCTCGCAAAATTTTAGCGATAATTTTAGCGACAAAAGATTCAGAGTATCAGCAACGGATTTTCGGTCTCAAGCCTGTCACTGGAGCTTTTCTAAAGTTACCTAATCTACATTTATTTCGTAGATCAGTGTGATGGCATAGCGACAAAGTTTAAGTCACTAAATTTAATTTCAACAGGGAAATATTAATGCACATTTACCACAATAGGTGAATAATTTACATAATTATGCAAACTTTGCAAACATATTCATTCAAATTCATACCAAAAATCCGTAAAATATTGATTAAACATTCAAATTTCAACATTAAGGTAACAAATTGTCTACGATTCTAACATTTTATAACATTTTATAACCTATTGCAAATAATTACGAGTTACTAGGTAGAAAGGGCATGTGATGATCTTCCAAGCATAATCTTTTCAAAATCCATAAGGATATTTTGCCTTTCATGATGGTTCTCCTCTGGTTTTTTATTATCAAACTCCCATGAGGCTATCTTTTGTACGCTTAATGTATAATTTCCTCCTACGCGCTTATATGGAGATTTTTTGGTAGCACTATGCTGTTAATAACGACAACAACTTCATCTTCAGTGATATTTTTAACCGTCGTCACTTGCCCTGCCACCGACAAACACAAAAGCATGTTTAGAATGGTATGCATATGTTAAAATTTGGAAAAACTTCTGAAACATACACATGATTTGGATACTTTTTATCTCTAACACATCAAATGAATTAAACTAAAATGTTTAATTGAAAGGCAAACAAGTGAATTATTTAAATGCATGATATCTCTTAATTGTTATACTAAAGATGCATACAGTGATTGACAAACTTGTGCCTTCAGAACAAAAACAGCAACACCAGTATCACTAACTACTGTTATAGTCATTTGTAATACATTTATTAATTTATCATTATTATTAATAATTTTTTAACACGTTCATTATTTATAAAACTAAAAAAAAGCATAAAAAGACCTATTTTTAACCACATTAAACATTACCCAGATTTATTATTAATCAACCACTTCAGTTTGCCACTCTTATTAACATGTAAAGAAAAATGGGATGAAAGGTCAAGCAAAGTGATTAGCGAGAATGGTGCTTCCTAATTTAGTTTTGTAATCTGCGTCACCCTAAAAAATATAAAATTTTGTAGTCAATATAAGTTTTAAAACACAAGAGCATATAAAGATAAGTAAAGTAAAATGTTAAGAGCTTGCCTAAACACGAGACCATTTCCCTAAATATGACTTCTAACCAACAACAGCAAACATCACAAATGCATTTTGCTCTTAAAAGAAAAAACCAAAAGTAATATATATCATTACTCATTCATGTATGTACCTATGTTTCAACATCCTCCGAGATGATATAAATCATATAATCCATGTACCTTACATCTGCAACAAGTAACATTTACATAAATCAAAACACTTAGTAACAAAGGGTAGACAAAATAGCATATAATAAAAAATTAGGTTCAAAATTAACATGTCAATTTAAAGTATACGTGAATGGTTGTTGACCTTTGTTGGTTGGATGTACTTTTGATTTATAAAACATCACCAACAACCGTTGGGTTTTGGTTCCATTGCAAGAAGCCAAGAGACCAGAAGAAGTGTGTAGGAATTAAGAAAGATACACAACACAAAATTTCAAAGACATCCTAAATAAGAGAGTTTCAGGGTCACACAACAAAATGAAAAAAATAATTACAATATATCAACAACATAGAAGTTTCATGTGCTAGTGTTTTGATATATTCCAGAAATCCATCATCTCATGAGTGTATAATTGCTTATTTTCAGCAAGAGATGCAAAAAATATTGATCCACTCTATCATGAACAGAACTTGAGATGTAACTGCTATCTATTATCAAACATTATGAATATGTACAATACAAAAATGAGAGAGAGATAACTCCTATTTATACACGATTACAATGCTAACTAACTTTTAAACTATATGCTACATCTACTTGTACATAGACTAGTAAAACTTGTACAAAAATACTTTGATGTTTTAAGTCGTGAGGAGAAATGTTAACGAAATCCTCAAGTGATGTCTTATCACAAGATATTAAATTGGTATATGACTTAAAAAGGAATGCATTACCTTAGGTAAAACAGAGCATCCATGCTTAACGTATGAGACATAAAAGTTATTTGAGTTAAAAAGACAAGGAGGCAAAAATGAGATCATACTTTGTTGTTAACGAAAGGGCTTCAAAACTGGATAAAGTGCATGTTAGCTGCATAGAAAAAGAAGTTCTTAAATATAAAAATCAAGTAACAATGCACGTGAAATAGGAAGACTTATTAGCTCGAAACGATTCTCATTTATCTTTGGAGCACATAATTCAATTCATAAAATATTAAAACACGATTCAATAAATATACCATTAGCAGCATATACACATTCATAGTCAAATTAGACGCATCATGAACCTCCAATAGTACTAACTTACATAGCTAACACCTACTTTTAATAATAGATCTTCAACGAACAGTAAAATTATCCCGGTATGAAAATGAATCTCAAAATTAATTACCAAAATAATCAACTTCTACAAAATATGATAAAACTAACTCGATACAAAAACAGAATACACTAACAGATTTCAACAAACTAAGAACAATGTGCGCCTTTATACAGCTGTCTCAAATGGCAAATTAGAATGCAAACAATGTGCTTTATTTTTAGTTATTTTGAAGATTCTGAGTTTGTTAGAAACATAATGCAAACCGTACGGTACTTTGAGTGTGTTAAGGTAGTTTAATATATATGCTTCAGGAAGCATTACACGCTTGTTACTGTGATATATGATTCACATTTCTTGTTTACTACGTACGTATCAAATTTCATCTAAATTATCTTTTTCTATTTAATGATATATTCCTCAAACGGCAAAAGCAGCCCCTGGTTACTCATACAGCCCCAAATGCACAACCATAAAGGACTCTGACAGAACAACCTTTGAGTAACCCAAACAGCCCCAAATGCACAACCTTAAGTGACAGATGACAGTTAATCTATTAAGTGATTCAAACAGCCCCAAATTAAGTTTTACCATTTTCCCTTTAGATTACAATGCTATTTTTCTAGAACTGTGCAAAATATATACTTTTTTTACCATAATCAACAGTTATCAGAAGTCATATAGCAAATACATGTAATATTGCAAATTAAGCATTTAATGAGAACATAATACAAAAAATATACATGTAGTAAGCTTCAATTATCAGATCTAGTGTTATAAGTTTATACAAATTCGGGTTCATATAAACCCTAAATTCGAAAATCAACAAAACAAGAAATTGACCCACGTAATCATAAATTAGTTAGGAAATAAAAAGATATATGACACTAAATTACCCAATTTGTAGACTACTGGACTTGAAATTGACAGTGGATGGCTTGGAGTTTTTATCCCTGACTTGAGAGGATAGGAGCCCAGATCTAGAAATATAAAATGATATTATGTGAATATATTTTTAAGGGGATAATTAAAATGGAGGGAGAATGAAATATTTTAGTGAAATACTTGGGCGGGATTAACAAAAATATTATGTGAGGATTATCAAAGTTTATCAAAAATAAATTTGTAGGTAATCTATTGTTAATCTGTCACTTTGCATTGTTTTTCTGTGACAGACTAATTTGATCGCTAATTTTCGTCGCTGTTGTTCAATATTCTAGTAGTGAATGTTCAAGGTCTTGCCAAAAGGCCAATTTTTTTTTGGGTAAAAGAGATGTGTAACAAATATAAGGTTAATTTTTTGACGATTCAAGAAACGAAGATGAAACACATAGATGACGTGTGCGTTACAACATGTTGGGGTAACTTGACTTTTGATTACGTATGTAGTGATGTTGTAGGTAATTCAGGGGGTATTGTATGTATATGGGATCCGAATAGTTTTATTAAAAGCAGTGCTACGGTGTCTGATTTCTTTGTTATTATCCGAGGTCATTGGAAAGCTTCGGGTCTGGAGTGTCTTATGATTGTTGTGTACGCGCCGCATGATAGTAGAGATAAACAAATGGTGTGGGATTATTTACAGATGGAAATCAGGAGATAGAATGGGGAGGTTATAATTATGGGGGATTTCAATGAAGTTTGATACAGGTCAGATAGATTCGGTACTGTTTTCAATGATCATGGTGCGCGGTTGTTTAATTCGTTCATTTCTACATTCGAATTGGTAGAAGTGCCTCTTGGTAGAAGTCAATATACTTGGTGTCATAAATCGGGGAAAAAATGAGTAAATTGTATAGGTTTATGGTGTCGGAGAATTTGTTAAGTATTTGTCCTCATATTGCCGTTATTACTCTAGAGAGATACCTTTCGGATCATCATCCAATTCTGTTGAGGGAATGTACTTTTGACTATGGTCCTACACCGTTTAGGTTTTTCCAATACTGGACTGATGTGGAGGGGTTTGAGAATATGGTGGTGGATAACTAGAACAAAAATCCGCGTGTAGGTACTAATGATATGCAAAATTTGATGGGTAAAATCAAGTTTCTCAAACAAGGTATTCGAAAATGGAATATTGGTAATTTGATGAACAGGAAAAACATAAAAAGTAGATACTTAAACGATTTTGAGGATGTTGATTGTTTGATTGACAGGGGCATTGATTCTGAGGTAAATATTCAATGTCGTTCGGAGTTAATTGTCAAGCTTCAGGAATGCGACAAGATAGATATTCTTGAGATTGCTCAAAAGTCGAAGATTAAGTGGGCGATTGAAGGAGATGAGAATTCAAATTTTTTTCATGGTTATCTTAATAAAAAGCGTAATATCCAGAATATTAGGGGTGATGGTAAACAGGAGTTGGGTGGATGAGGCAAAAGATGTTAAGAGAGTTTTTTGACCACTTTAGGAACAGATTTTGTGATCCTATCACTTGGGTGCGACTCTTAACATGGAATTTCCGAATAAACTTACCATGGAGCAAACATGTGAGTTGGAAGCGGAGGTGGATGAGATTAAAAGGGCGGTGTGGGATTGTGGTCTGGATAAGGCGCCTGGTCTAGATGGATTTACGTTTGGCTTCTATCGTCATTTTTGGTATCTTGTGGAGAAGGACGTGTGTATGGCAGTGAGGTACTTTTTTGCTACAGGTAAATTTTCACCAGGTTGCAACTCATCGTTTATTGCATTAATCCTGAAAATTCCTGATGCGAGTCTTGTTAAAGATTTTATACCTATTAATTTAATAGGTAGCTTATATAAAATCATTGCCAAAATATTGACAAACCGGCTTACTAATGTTTTGGGAGATTTGGTTAATGAAGTTCAATCGGCGCCATAGCAAATAGGCAGATCCTTGACGGGACGTTCATTCTTTATGAAGTCATGAACTGGTGTAAAGCGAAGAAGAAACATGCTCTTATTTTCAAGGTAGATTTTGAGAAAGCATATGATTCGATTCGTTGGGATTTTCTAGATGACGTCTTGTGTAATTTTGGTTTTGGAGTTAAATGGAGGAGTTGGATTCAAAGCTGCCTTCATTCATCGAGAGGTTCTATACTTATCAATGGAAGTCCCACTGATGAGTTTCAATTTGGTAAAGGCTTAAAGCAAGGTGATCTACTTTCACCATTCTTATTTATATTGGTCATGGAAAGCTTACATTTATCTTTTCAGCGAGTAGTCAATGCTAGATTGTTCCATGGTATTAAACTTAATGATATTACTACTTTAACACATGTTTTAAATATTTACAATAATTAAACATGATATTACTACTTTAACATATTACTACTTTTTATATGTTATGCCGTCATAAATTACACTTTAAAAACGTTAAAGCTTAGCCTTAGCCACTGAAACGTGTAGCTTGAAGATGCCGTCACGCAACGCTTCGCGGTATATATCTTTATTCTCTAATAAATGAAAATATTTTTGAATGACATAACCTCCCTTTGTGACGTCATAAACTGACGTCATAATTCCGACCTTTGGATCTTCTATTCACATCTTCATCTCCGTCTTTCATGCGCAAAAAACTGTAAACCTTCCAATTTTCTCTCTTTAACAACTGCTTTTCTATCCAACTTTCGGTCATAATCTATCCTAACAACTGCTTTCTCTAAATCGTGTAATCACTTCCTCCAGGTAATTTCTTTTCCCCCAAATTGTATGAACAATCTGATCCTACTCTCGGTCTTTAATTTAATTTTGTTATTTGATCACTACTCTTATATATCATAATCCTTAAAAATATTAATTTCTCTGGTAAAATTATTTTACATTCAGATTGGAGCAGTGAAGTACAATTGCATCGTGTTGATCAAATTCGGAGGTACTCAATCATTCCTCACATATATCAGTTTCTCCTCTCTCTTATACAATCACATAGTAATACTACTATCTCAACCGTGTTTTTCAATATGTAAGATCTGGGTTCAATGAGGTTAGATTATATCTCTTCGTGATTTTTGTTATAGGTGTTTGTTGGATTGCTTATTAAGTGTTCGATAAAATGTTTGAAGGAGAACTTTTTATGCTTTATAATTATCAGTATTTCTTGGCTATGCTTTTCTTCTTCTTCTTTTTATTATGTGATTATGAAGTTTATTTAAATACTGTGTTTGTGATTGCGTAGCCATACTACTTACTTTGTTATACAACGATTGTTTCCCCTGAATCCCTAGGCTATGAATATATTGTTAGTTTCTATAAATATAAATTCTTTTTAATGGAGGTTATCGGAGTGAACACCAACCTACAATGAGTAATGTGTCATAATTGTTAGTGAACAAATGTCATAAAAAGCAAACTTTGTTATTTTGTCTAATGTTCTAAATATACATGCGTACATAAACTATAACATCTCAATACAAATCAGTTTATAAAATTTTGTTCATAATCGACGCATTTAGGGAGTGTTTGTCTAGGAATATATTTTGGGCTTAAGATAATGTTTATATCGAGTTTGATATTGAACCACTTTATCTGTTTGGTATACTACTTTTATGAATAGTTAACTATTAAGTGATATGCTTCTATTGATACCACTCTTCTCGGACTTAAGATAGGCATGAATGAGACAATGAGTAATGTTTTTGCTTTATTTCAAGTTTGTGACAGTTATTTATGATGTTATCTAGGACAGTAAGACATTTGCTGATTATAGCATTATCTTTTGCTGCGATGTATATTTTATGAATGAAACATGCAACTATATTACGATCTGATTTGCTATTTGTTGTTTTCTTTTGATATTTTGATGTGCACAAGATACAAAGATGTTTGTATCTCTAACTTATATGGCATCCTTATGCAAATGTGACTGCAGTATGCAAACAAACGGCTGTTTGGAGGTCACTTTGTGCTACTTGCAAATCTTACATATTTTCACGTGTTTTCACATTCTCCAGGTAATCTTTGTTTCTTAAGCCGCATCATAACCTGAAAACTCTATGTTTAGACTTTGGATCATTCTGGTTCGTAGTTATATACCCCGACAGCCAAACTAAAACATAGTAAAAGATAGCAAATTATGCTTAAACTTTGTCCTTCACTAGAAGAAAAAAATGTCAATTTGCCTACTATTCTTGGTGGACGGGTAGCTAGATGGTAAACTACTTCTTCTATTTTGATTTTAGTTGCTCTAAAAATCTCTATCTCAATTTAAATTCATTAGATGTGATTAAACCGGATTGATCTTCCTATAATTAATGTTCACCTGTGCGGTACATTTTTAATCTACAATACTTTTTTATTTATCTTCATCAGATGAACAATTTCAGTTCATTAGTTTATTAGATTCTTTTTATGCTTAGTTTGCTTAGTATACGCTTTACTATTTTCAGTTTGAATATCTGTTGTTTGCTTTTATCTTAATCCTTGATATTAGGAGTTTTTATGTTATGGTTTGGTTATGATGCTTCGAGTAATTGGTAAATTGGAATCGATAGTTTTTAATCCGTTTTTGTAGTCTTGCTCGAACAACCATGCTTTTTTTTTATTCTGAACCGATGTTTCGTAAACACAACATTAAAGTAAGTTTTTTAAATTTTCGGCTCTTTCGGATATTTCAGGTATATGGTGGTTAAGAATTATAGAGATATTCGCTGCTACTTGATGCTTTTATTGAAGCTTGTTGTATGTTTTTTTGGAATGAAATGGTAAATTAGTTTGTCTAATGTCTTTGTTTTATGATTAGAATCTTATAATCTCTTAAAATGAAAGCACTAACACATAATTACCTGTGAGAACCCGTAATTTCTGAGGTATTATTTTATCCGATAAACTCATATTTTCAATAAAATAATAATTTCGTATTATTTTAGTTGACCGAATCGATTTATTTCGCAATATTCACCGTTTAGTAATGATTATCCATTTTAATGATCAAGGAAGCCACGTGTCCGTAAAAGTTTATTCGATCATGAAATTTTATCATTTCACATGTTTAACAAGATTTATGCGAGTTTCGTCATTTCAAGTTACATTTTTATCCAATGTCGGGCTAGGGACCAAGAACAACCAACGAACAATATGCATCTATCAAGTTAACCATATGTAAAATTTTTACTTACAATATTTCTACATCATTTACAAAAAAAAATAATAATAATTTACTTACACTAATTTATAAACAAAACTCTAAACCAAACACCCTCTTTAAATGGTTTAAGCTCCAACAAAACCAAATACCAAACACCCTCCTACTTAAACACTACAAAATAAATAAATAAATAAAAATATGTACAAAATGTGTTGACCTGTACAAAAAAAAAACATACAGTGAACAAGTTTTCACCATCTCCCTCTCCATATGTGACGCCACCACCACCTCTTCTTCCACCATTTTCACCTACTTCCAATCCTCAAATCCATAAACTAAATACACCATCTTAAACCCCTTGAAAACCTCTACATATTGATATAAACAAAACCCTACATGCATCACTTTTAAAAAATACGAATTTTGTGAAGATTTTGATGTTACAAATGGGTTATTAAGGTGTTTTTACAAGGATTTAAGCAAGAAAACAAGTGGGTTCAATCAAAAACGACTTTGGTGTCTTGTTGGGGTCTCCTAGCCGCGGCCTAATCTCAAACCCATATGGGTTTTGAGTCTTGAATCATCTATTTCAATTACTAAAGTGTTGGGTACAATCTAAACCCCTTTCTCTTAATTATTTCATGGCTTAATTCGTTTTTATTGATTTGCTTAAATGGGTTATTGATATAATTGTTTAAAAATGGTTTATATAGATGAAACCTACTGATTTTAAATCATATATATGTTGGTGGTGATTAATTAGGGCTTGCTTAGGGTTTGTGAATTGATTTTGATAATGAGGTAGTGATTTAGGAACCAAAAATGTGTTTGGAAAAGTTGCTGTTTTTCTACAGGTCATGCCCGAATTTTTAGAAACCTACAGGTCCAAACACCATTGAAAATGGATGGGATTTTGAATGTAGTACATGTGTCGAGTTGGCCATCCAATGGAAGTGTCCGGATGAGTAAATGGCGCCCTTTTTACTAAAATGGGTCGAAAATGGGTGTATGGTTAAAAACGTGTGAGTAACCTTTGGTAAAAGTTTATAATGGGTACTTTGACCTTTTACATCAGTAATATGGTCAAAAATGAATCATCTCCAATTGGAATTTTTATAAAAGCTATTGTGGTTATTTAATTGTGATTTTTACGGCTATAGTCAAAACTGTCTTCGCAAAGTCTGAAATGTTGGCTGTCACTAAAATGCAGGTTCCCAGTGATTGGAAAACTTTTAAAAGGTCTAGTTTAGATTTCTGGAAAGCTTATAAAATTTGTGAAATTTTGATGGGTGTCTCACCTCTGTAGCTTTTGTAGATTTTTAGTTATGATTTTTACAAAATGACCTATTCCAGAATCTTGGTTTTTGGAGCAAGTATGTATTGGGAAAACTAGTTAAACATTGATTTAGAGTTTAGGCAAGTGAGGTTTATTGTTCTAAACACCTAAGGGCATGTAATTACAGTAACTTAAGGTTGGTTAAGTCAAAAGAACAAGAGATTAACAAAGTAGAGCAAGCTTGCAAGCCATAGTGATCACCATGGACCGTAAAACGTTTATAAGTGAAAAGTGTTGTGTTTATCGTGCATACACTTGAAAAAGAGTATTTTGGTTCAACATAGACTTTGTTAAAAGTGTCAAACATGTTCAAAGGCATGAAGCCTTCAAATATATCATGAGATAGATCATAAATCTTTTATTTAACTCAAGTATTCTCATACAAATAGTAACTCGCATATATTTTCCATGTCTTGTCTAGATCGTTGCAATCGTTGAGTGGTCATCCTTGAGAAATATATATTTTCCTTGATCATTGGCATTCGATTACTACGGTGAGTACATAGCCCCCTTTTTACATGTTACGTTTACTTAAACCACGGGGTGAGAAATACACATCCGTGGAACACATTCATTACTTTTTACTTGTATGCTATTCGAGAACTGGTATGCTATCCTGAATTCATGTAATACATATTATTGCTTAGTACTTGCCATAAGTCCCCTTCATGAACCGTTAGTTATTCATTACTTGCAAAAAGCGCGAGTGTTATGGGTGGATCCATCGGGACTGACAATCCCCGTCCTTTGTGTTGCGTGACGCATTATACTTGAAGTATTACAGGTGTTTGGCAAAAGCACCTACTCTTAGGGGCCAATTGATACGTTAAGGCTTCGGTTACATGATACTAGGCAATAATATACCCCGATTCCTATGCTGATCCCATAGTTATCAACAGTGTTGCTATGAATGCTTTTTCCTAAAACTAATGATGTGTTCCATGTTATTTACAATACAAAACCTATGATATTCACTCAACAATTTTGTTGACAGTTTACATGTTTATTTCTCAGGTAATTAAGCTTAGTATCATGGATGGGAGCTCGTGGAACTGCGAACATTCGGCTGCTTCTGTATTTATTTGTTGTCATGCTTGCATTATCATAAAATTTATTTTGTAGTATTCATGGGTAAATCTCATAAAAGAGTAAGTTTTGGACAACTTTCACCATTAGGTGTTTATGGTAAAACTTTGACTTGAATTGGAGCATATGCGCTTCCTTTGAAACCTTATTTTAATTTGGGACCTATTTATATTAAATCTTCCGCAAATCTTTGATTTATTTAAAATTTTCCGTAAGGATTATTAGGTAAAACAGGTTTAAATGTCATATTACGGCCGTTATATTGCAGTTTTTCTAAACTTCTATACGTGGCACCCTCTTGTGACTCATGTGTGACCTACCTAATTTTCGGGGTGTTACAGTTGGTATCAGAGCCTGGTTATAGTGAACTAAGAGTCTTTTAAAACTTGGTCTATAACCATAAAAAGTTTTCAAATGATTTCTTGAGTCTTAGTGTCAAATACAGAATGTGTCAAGAATTGTCAGCATCCACGGGTAACTCTCTAATCCTTACTTACTTGATTATTACTTGTATTGCTTTTACCTTGAGATTGTTACACTGATTACGTATTGCATTACTACTTGAATTACATTTACATTGATTTACTTTGAGATTTATATGTTACTACAGTACTCGTTACTCTACTTTCGTATCCTCACGCGCCGTATTTGCTTTGATCATTGTTGATCATGAGGATTTTATTGACCATCATTGGCTTGGTCAATTTTGGCTTAAAGCCTTGGAAGAATTTTGATCGTATCAAATTCTTTTTGGATTTCATATCCCTCTACTTGATCCTTTTTATGTTACCGTTCGTATAACACTTTGGGTGTTGTGCGGTTTCGTCTATTGGTTTATGGACCAACTTATTCATTTATTTCTCCGACTTCATGTTGTGGCATTGCTTTGGAGCGTCATCGTGTTCTTTTGACACATTTTGAAATTTACTTTTGGTACCGTACCAAATTCTATCATGAGTTTCCATACTCTTTTTGTTAATCCTCCGGGTTTTGATTGCATGACGCTTGAGCATTCCTCGAGTTTGCGTATTTAATTTTCCCTATTTTGAATTATAACATTTAGCTATATTCCTGAATCGTCATCGTTGTCTTACGACCTCCTCGCCTAAGATATGTCCGTCGATTGTACTATGATTTTACTACATAATTGTAACTAAAACGTTTACTAAACTTGATTTCTTACTACATGACTTGAAACACTGTTGAACACCTACATTTTAATATTTGAACTTGATTACATTATGCATCGTTTTACCATATTCTCACATGGTGGTTTTCTTGAAATAATTTTATGAAAATTCCATAAGGTCCGTTTGGATTAATTATCCTTTGACAATTTAAGTTTCATGAGATACGCTAGACACTAATTATCACCTTAAAAAGGCGTTAGTATACTAAGTTAAACAAATTGGGATGTTTTCGTGACATATGTAACAAATAAATTAGTGTTTGGTTGAGACTTTTTGATGTCTCGAAAAATATGTTTAATACATAAAATTTGCGAGCTTAATTTGGTCGTGCTAAGGTTATTGAAACTAGTTTTACCCTTGGAATTACGATAAGGATCGTTTTTACGAACGTTTTGATATATGGCACGATTTCTAACCCTTAAAAATGAATATTTTTGCGGCCATTTGAAAATTTGAAAATCGTATATTTTCCAAACAGCAATTGCGAAAAATTTATGGCTGCAGAAACTTTATCGCGAAAAACGAAGTCCTAGATTTTTTAAAAATCTGTATTTTTATTTAATGGGTATATAAATCTTATTTAGACGATCGTTTTGACATAAAATAGGACTTCTAACTCCTAAAAACGAACATTTTAGAGCCGATTCAATTTTTGAAATTTCATATAAAAATTCAGCTATTACGTTAAATTAGTTGCTGGTGCAGTTTTGAGCGGTTATTTCGAGCACTTTAGAATCTGTTTCGGCCTTCCGGCGAAACATGAAAGTTGTTCAGAATGCCGTGATTAGCTTACCGCGAGAAAATCGTAGTCTAAAATGCGTGTTAACGTGTCAAAAATCTAAAGAACAATATATAATTTCATTTTATGTATGTTTCCATCAGATCTGATGTGGGGACATTTTCGTCATTTTCTGTAAATATTCGGGTTTCGTGTAAAACTGAAAAGTTATTCGTTGGATCGTTTTACTTCCCCAACGTGGCTTGTTGAGTAAAAAAAAAACGTTGTTAACTGGTCTAAAATTCAGAGTTATTATGTGTTTTTCTTAATAATGAAAATGTAGTTTCGCATCCCCTGCAAATATTTGCATACCCGTGAAAGGGGAAATTTGGTCATCTTCTATTGAATTACAAATCTTGGCTACAACTAAAAGGTTATTTAAAACGATATTTAAGCATAAAGACGGTACTCATACAAACGAAATTGAAATTCATCTTTACGAGACAATGTAAACTCCTTTATCTTTTTAGACTTTCCAAAATTGAAAACTTCCCTACAATAGATACTTTCAAAAAAATTGGAAACCCTTCGAAAATTAAAAATTTTCATGCACAATGGTACAATTTGGACGTGACATATTGGACAACCTTTTTGAGGACATCGATTCTTTTTTTTTTGACCGGCAATCATTCGTCTGCTGGTCCATTTACTTGATTTCTTCGAGCTTTCTTGATTTACTTACCACTTCCTTGGATTTCTGTTACGTTCTTGATTTCTATTGAACACCGTACTGATTTCCATTGCACTCTTGATTTCTATTGAACTCTTGACTACTATCGCATTATTGATTTCTATTGAATTCTCATATTACTACTGCATACATGATTTCTATTGTATTTTTGATTCTACTATTATACTCTTGATCTCTGTCATTGCATTCTTGACTTCTACGATTGCATTTTGGATTACTACTATGTTCTTGAATTCTATCATCTCTTCGGTTTACTATTACTTGAATTACGATTTCTATTGCATTGCCTTGAACTCCTGTATTTCTATCCTTGTGTCCTTCTTGTCTAAACCTTCTCGTTCATGGATCTGAAATATCTTGTTATGCAAATTCTGACTGAACCCTTGTGTTGACTTGTGTATTGCCATTCGCTCTCTATCGCTTGAAGCCGTGATTGACAATTCTCCTCTTCGTATTCTATCGCCATTGATACCCTCTATTTCATGATGTTTCTGATTAAACCTCTCCAAAGATTCTATCGGATTGTGATTCATTCAACCATTCTATTGTGAACTACCCTTTTGATATTCTTGTGCAACCCACTCAGTGTTTTACAAAGTGAATATGATGTCACCCTAGAGAATGTAACATATTACTGTTTCACCAAGTATATTTAATTCTGTCTAAGGAAAACTTAACTCTGCTATCATTTTACGAAACATTTCACTTGAGCTTTAATAAATGATTATCCGTTTAAAACTGTCTACAGATTTTCTGGGGAATTAAATAACTACTCTATTATGAAAGATCTTCAAAAAGATTGTTTGATTTCTATTCTATGAACATTATGATTTATACATTGAATTATAATAAAATAAAAAAAAGGGGGTTGACGAAGCTGAGCATTGCATTGCTGCGCCTAAATTATTCATAGTTGCGCGCCTGTGTATAATTTAGATGGAGCCATGCACGGTTGAATAGTAGTCACCACAAAAAAAAAAAAAAAAAAAATTATAAAGATCAACTTTTAACAAGATTATCGAAAAAAACACAATCTTGATGGGGTTTGCACTTAATTCTATCATGAGACATCTGCATATGTGCCCATATCCTTACTCGAACGAATTTACCAATTGTATGTGTATCCATACTTGACCACCGTCACCTTAAACATTGTTTTCTTTTTCCCCTTGACTTGGATAATCCTGAATGAACTCTACTATCCCTCGGATGTGTATCGATCTTCGCGAACTCTATGTGTAAATTTTTCCCGTTTTATGATTGGACGACTTGATGATGTACTTGGTTGTTTTCGCCGTCTTATCGTCGACACGTGTATTGTATCTTTGCTTCAAGATCCATACGACTTTTAAATTGTGCAATATCTTATTGTTTGTGCATTATGCAACTTGTGTTCATTATTCTTACTCTGTTTCTACCTTATTACTTGTGGAAATTCGAGTGTGTACTTGCTTACTTTTGATGCACTGATTGTACCTACGAAAATTTCGAAGATTTCTTTTCTTCACAAGTTTCATAAGAATTTACAAAATCTTCACAAATATTCAAACTACTAAAATGACTTTTTACATCTGAGAAGTGAAATTATACACTTTCTTCGTATGATATAAGACTATTGTTTTGGAAGGCATGGATTTCTTATAAAAAGAAATATATATATACGCTATTTCAACCAGTTTCAATTATACCTTACCAATATCGGTTAAAACTAGAAAGAGGACGTTTTTCTTTTCGGTGATTTGCTTTTCAGAATCTGAAAATGGACTTTCTACAATTGCAATCTTAAACCTGGATTTCAAATCTCAGTCTCATACATACATCCTACAATTTCTTTATAAAGGACTAAAGTCATACTAAAACTTATTCTAATTATGTTTTGGAAATGATTAAATTTTATTGTTACCGATCTTACTTATAATCACCAAGTTTTTTTAAAAGTCATTATGAATTCAGGCATTATTACTATAATTGAACTAGACCGAAGTGATTTGTATCTTCAACGCCAATTTTAATTCGTATCGTGTGTTTACCTTTTTATAATGCATGTGTCTGGGTTTCACTGTTTACGTAATTCGTGTTTTCTCGTTTTAGCTTATTCTAATCTCTTATCGTACATCTTATCTGTTTTCTAATTACCTTCTTGGCCACCGATACTGTACCGCTGACACTGTTGTCTTCAATTCTGTTTTACGTCATTGTACGCTTGACCTGCTTGGTCACCTGTTTTCTTTTGACCTCCTGCCCACACGGCTTGGCAGCTTTGATGTCATCGTGGGTATGGATTGGTTTGTGACCCATCGTGCGGTCATTGTTTGTTTTGAACGATATTACGTATTCCTTTACCTTCGATTGCAATCTTGGGACTCCACGGTGAACAACCGGTGGACGACCTAAAACCTCTTCGATGTGCTAAATCCGCTGAAAAGCGTCTAGATAATATCCGTTTCGTTCGTGATTTTTCCTGATAACCTCCTGCGTGCAAAGTTGAAGTCGAAACTTATCTTGTTTCTGAATCGCCGTACTACTTGACTCCGTTGGAAGCTGAATGAGTGTTTGCGAGTTCATGAAAGTGATGTATCTGAAACTGCCTTTTTGTACCCGTTACGAACATTTTGAATTTTCTGTGATACCGTGTAGTTTTACGAACGCCTTACAGAGTTCATGGACGTGATGAACATAGTTTGCGAATTACTAACTTGACATGTGACCCTAGTTTTCATTGACGACTTCCTCATCTTTTTCTTTCTCCAGTTGAACTCTAAGGGACCAGAGTTCCTTTAGAGGGGTCGACTGTGAGAACCCGTAATTTCTGAGGTATTATTTTATCCGATAAACTCATATTTTCAATAAAATAATAATTTCGTATTATTTTAGTTGACCGAATCGATTTATTTCGCAATATTCACCGTTTAGTAATGATTATCCATTTTAATGATCAAGGAAGCCACGTGTCCGTAAAAGTTTATTCGATCATGAAATTTTATCATTTCACATGTTTAACAAGATTTATGCGAGTTTCGTCATTTCAAGTTACATTTTTATCCAATGTCGGGCTAGGGACCAAGAACAACCAACGAACAATATGCATCTATCAAGTTAACCATATGTAAAATTTTTACTTACAATATTTTTACATCATTTACAAAAAAAATAAATAATAATTTACTTACACTAATTTATAAACAAAACTCTAAACCAAACACCCTCTTTAAATGGTTTAAGCTCCAACAAAACCAAATACCAAACACCCTCCTACTTAAACACTACAAAATAAATAAATAAATAAAAATATGTACAAAATGTGTTGACCTGTACAAAAAAAAAAAAAAACATACAGTGAACAAGTTTTCACCATCTCCCTCTCTATATGTGACGCCACCACCACCTCTTCTTCCACCATTTTCACCTACTTCCAATCCTCAAATCCATAAACTAAATACACCATCTTAAACCCCTTGAAAACCTCTACATATTGATATAAACAAAACCCTACATGCATCACTTTTAAAAAATACGAATTTTGTGAAGATTTTGATGTTACAAATGGGTTATTAAGGTGTTTTTACAAGGATTTAAGCAAAAAAACAAGTGGGTTCAATCAAAAACGACTTTGGTGTCTTGTTGGGGTCTCCTAGCCGCGGCCTAATCTCAAACCCATATGGGTTTTGAGTCTTGAATCATCTATTTCAATTACTAAAGTGTTGGGTACAATCTAAACCCCTTTCTCTTAATTATTTCATGGCTTAATTCGTTTTTATTGATTTGCTTAAATGGGTTATTGATATAATTGTTTAAAAATGGTTTATATAGATGAAACCTACTGATTTTAAATCATATATATGTTGGTGGTGATTAGTTATGGCTTGTTTAGGGTTTGTGAATTGATTTTGATAATGAGGTAGTGATTTAGGAACCAAAAATGTGTTTGGAAAAGTTGCTGTTTTTCTACAGGTCATGCCCGAATTTTTAGAAACCTACAGGTCCAAACACCATTGAAAATGGATGGGATTTTGAATGTAGTACATGTGTCGAGTTGTCAATCCAATGGAAGTGTCCGGATGAGTAAATGGCGCCCTTTTTACTAAAATGGGTCGAAAATGGGTGTATGGTTAAAAACGTGTGAGTAACCTTTGGTAAAAGTTTATAATGGGTACTTTGACCTTTTACATCAGTAATATGGTCAAAAATGGATCATCTCCAATTGGAATTTTTATAAAAGCTATTGTGGTTATTTAATTGTGATTTTTACGGCTAGAGTCAAAACTGTCTTCGCAAAGTCTGAAATGTTGGCTGTCACTAAAATGCAGGTTCCCAGTGATTGGAAAACTTTTAAAAGGTCTAGTTTAGATTTCTGGAAAGCTTATAAAATTTGTGAAATTTTGATGGGTGTCTCACCTCTGTAGCTTTTGTAGATTTTTAGTTATGATTTTTACAAAATGACCTATTCCAGAATCTTGGTTTTTGGAGCAAGTATGTATTGGGAAAACTAGTTAAACATTGATTTAGAGTTTAGGCAAGTGAGGTTTATTGTTCTAAACACCTAAGGGCATGTAATTACAGTAACTTAAGGTTGGTTAAGTCAAAAGAACAAGAGATTAACAAAGTAGAGCAAGCTTGCAAGCCATAGTGATCACCATGGACCGTAAAACGTTTATAAGTGAAAAGTGTTGTGTTTATCGTGCATACACTTGAAAAAGAGTATTTTGGTTCAACATAGACTTTGTTAAAAGTGTCAAACATGTTCAAAGGCATGAAGCCTTCAAATATATCATGAGATAGATCATAAATCTTTTATTTAACTCAAGTATTCTCATACAAATAGTAACTCGCATATATTTTCCATGTCTTGTCTAGATCATTGCAATCGTTGAGTGGTCATCCTTGAGAAATATATATTTTCCTTGATCATTGGCATTCGATTACTACGGTGAGTACATAGCCCCCTTTTTACATGTTACGTTTACTTAAACCACGGGGTGAGAAATACACATCCGTGGAACACATTCATTACTTTTTACTTGTATGCTATTCGAGAACTGGTATGCTATCCTGAATTCATGTAATACATATTATTGCTTAGTACTTGCCATAAGTCCCCTTCATGAACCGTTAGTTATTCATTACTTGCAAAAAGCGCGAGTGTTATGGGTGGATCCATCGGGAGTGACAATCCCCGTCCTTTGTGTTGCGTGACGCATTATACTTGAAGTATTACAGGTGTTTGGCAAAAGCACCTACTCTTAGGGGCCAATTGATACGTTAAGGCTTCGGTTACATGATACTAGGCAATAATATACCCCGATTCCTATGCTGATCCCATAGTTATCAACAGTGTTGCTATAAATGCTTTTTCCTAAAACTAATGATGTGTTCCATGTTATTTACAATACAAAACCTATGATATTCACTCAACAATTTTGTTGACAGTTTACATGTTTATTTCTCAGGTAATTAAGCTTAGTATCATGGATGGGAGCTCGTGGAACTGCGGACATTCGGCTGCTTCTGTATTTATTTGTTGTCATGCTTGCATTATCATAAAATTTATTTTGTAGTATTCATGGGTAAATCTCATAAAAGAGTAAGTTTTGGACAACTTTCACCATTAGGTGTTTATGGTAAAACTTTGACTTGAATTGGAGCATATGCGCTTCCTTTGAAACCTTATTTTAATTTGGGACCTATTTATATTAAATCTTCCGCAAATCTTTGATTTATTTAAAATTTTCCGTAAGGATTATTAGGTAAAACAGGTTTAAATGTCATATTACGGCCGTTATATTGCAGTTTTTCTAAACTTCTATACGTGGCACCCTCTTGTGACTCATGTGGGACCTACCTAATTTTCGGGGTGTTACATTACCCGTAGTTGTTAATAATATAAGAATGTTTTACAATGAAAAGTTAGTTAGAATAGCAGTCTTTGACTCTTTATCAATGTAAAATAAGAATATGTAAATGTGGGAAGAAGAGCTAGACCACAACTTGCCTTAATAAGGAAGAGCTTGTGGTGGCACATGCGTGTGTGATATATTTTAAAGCCCTTTTTTAGAAGTAAAGGAAGCACAACATTCTGCATTTTAAAGGTTAAATACTTGCAACTGGATGGAAACCAGTCTACTCTTCTGTGAGATAATGGGCTGAAATATATATTTTTGTGAATACTCGCAAAGTTTGCAACTAAGTGTGCTCCATCCGATCCATAAACTTCTCCAGACTTATTTCCGGGATACGATGAGCAAACAGTTATCCCAGGCAAGGTTACAGAAATCGCTAGGCGCTTGTGAGGCGGTCGACGACCTTCGAGGCGGAATTCTTCTAGACGGCGCCTAGGCGGATTGAAATTTTATGCATATAAATATTATAAATAATATGCATGACATAAAAAATCCTTCTAATTTCAAATAATTCGAAGTTCTTGCAAAACAGACAAATAAAACATAACAATTTAAGTGCTTAAAACTTTAAACATTAACATAGAATTCAATTGGTTCCAATTTCATACGAAAAACTCATTACTTTATGTTTATAATCATTCGTTTATCTATTATTTTAAGATGTTACATTAAAATAAATATGGACACTATATATTAGAAAGAAAACTCTTATTTTTTTGTAAAAAATATTGACGTTTTGTTGACTTTCTTGACTTTTTTGACCGACTAGCTCCTAGGCGCCGCCTAGGCGGAATATGACCGCCTAGTGCCTAGGCGGCCGCCTAGGCCTTGTTTTACAACATTGATCCCAGGAAGATATGCAATGCAAATGTCATCCACGATATACAAGAATTGGGTGTTCCCCGACCAAGCACTAACGCCCGGATGATCTTGTCAAAAAGTATGATATCTCGAATGCATTAAGTAATTAGTATTCAAACATTTCTAAACTCATATTAATTGGGAAAACACACTCATGATTCTTCTTTTAATAGGGTTTTTTATTTGTTATAGGTAAAAATGTATCTATAAATTAGAGTTATTGTAGTTTGGTTCTAATAACTGAAAGGAAATAGTTGCAGAAAAGGATATCCTAATACATGTTATGAGCTTCATTTAGAGGCATGTACTTCACTCTTATCTTAAAATTGTGAAATGCACTATAATACTTCCTTAAATAGCTTAGTAGTCAAAATTAGAGGGTGCAAGCCTTAAGAAAAGAGATACACATGTGCTTTGATCTGTCGTTTCAACCACCCACATGCCAATCATTTTTTACCCATACCTATTAACATCCCTTTTAAACCATTCGGCATTCGCTATACCCCATTCTCTGTTTAGACCCGGTACCCAATGATAGGCAGTTGCATTTTCGGGCCTTTGATAGTGGTAATAGTCAATATTAGTCTCAATCGTATATATGTAACTTCAATGTTTTAAAGAATATGCATATGATACTGCAAGTTAATCCAATAAACTGTTGAAGACTGAACTATAATGTTTTTGAAAGAACACAAGTTTACTGGAGCTGATGCTTTAGATTAGCCGCGATATCTACAACCAAGATCAGTTGGCACACACGTATATGATACCCAAATATTAGGACTTGCAGATGTAACATCTTTAGAGCTAACAAAAGATAAATTTTAGAGCAATACTTATTAATCTTGCAGTTCAAATTCCGATCAAGATTGCCGTTACAAAATTTAAAGCAAATGAAATTTTTGGGACATCTAAGCTTTATATCAACACAAAATAAGATGAATCTTTGTGAAACTTTTATCTCTAATTTCAGGAAGCTAACTCATTATCATTCTTCCTGAAAAAGAAGACAGGCGCTTTAGTCAGTTATGTATGTTTTAAATGATAAAAAGATTTTTAATTGCCACCCGCGAAACCCACGGGTCTATAGTCTAAATAAGTATATATTATATAACCATGTATATTACCCACCTTAATAAAAGTTGATAAAATTTCATTCTTTATGGCAAAATATCAAAAATGTTTCAAAGACATTGAGATGCATTGACCAATGAAGTTAAGCTGTTGACCCCATCATCTATATCTTTCCTCTTTCACACACCCAAACTCCTAGATCTCCCTTAAATCCCATTTCCCATTGGTTCCTCATCAAAAACCTCAAAACACAAAAATGAAAAACAACAACAATCACACCCCGTTACTACCCGAACGCCGTTTATTCATCTTCCTAACAATCATAGCCATAATCGCTTCGGCACTTTTAATATTCACATTCATAGGACCCGACAACACTAAATTCTTCTGCACCCAAAAAACCGAAAACACCTTCACAACAATGACATCTCCTATACAGCTCAAAGCACTACTTCATTACGCAACTTCACGTATCACACCACAACAATCCTTCCAAGAAATAACTGTGTCGTTCGATGTTTTGAAACAGATATCTCCTTGTAACTTTTTAGTATTTGGTCTAGGACATGATTCTTTGATGTGGGCTGCGTTTAATAGCCGTGGGAGAACTTTGTTTCTGGAAGAGGATCCGACGTGGGTTCAGACTGTGTTGAAAAGTGCACCTGAGCTTAATGCTGAGGTGGTTAAGTATAGGACTCAGTTGTCTCAAGCTGATGAGCTTATGAAGACTTATAAGATGGAGCCTGAGTGTTCTCCCTCTAAATCTTACATTAAGGGGAATGATAAGTGCAGGTTTGTTGAATCTGATTCATCAACTTTTACTACTATTATTATTATTATTATTATTATTATTTTATTTTTATTAAGGGTGTATGATCAAACTAGATTTTTTTTTGAACCTAGATCAAACTAGATTGATATACAAAGATATCTTGGTTTATTGATAGTAAAAAAAAGGTAATATTAGAGAGCTTTTAGCTTAGCGGAATCTTATTTGATTAACCAAAAAGTTGAGACATGTCTGCTAGATTTATGGTCTGAGATAGTTAGTTTTGTTTTTAACCAGAATAGGATAGCGAGGTGGTTTGAAAGATTCATATATGTGCAAAACAAAATGTGTAGATTTAGAGTAAAAACTACTCTCTCCGTTCTAGAATTATTGTCCATCTTTCTATTTTGGGTTGTCCCAAAATTATTGTCCAATACTAAAAATAGATAGGAAATTTTGATAAATTTACTCTATTATCCTTGATTAAAATTGTTATTACAAACTTTAAAAAAGAATTAATTAATTAGCTAAGGGTAAAGTTGTCATTATGCTAAAAAGTAAGAGAGAGAAAGCTGTAATAAATGTATTTTTCTTAGGGAATATGTCAAATAATGAAAATATTATAATAGATATAGGCATGTATTCTAGTCAGCTACTGGTAATTTGCGGTAACAAGTAGGGGTATAGTTGTTGCCCGAGAATATTTGCTTTAACGACGAGCGTCATTGTACGTGATGGTGCCACCATCACACGTAAAAACTATTACGCCCCTTCCTTCACACTTGTTTGGTGGTAGTGTCTTTAATGACAGATGCGACGTTGACGTGAATGTGATGATTTAATGACTATTACACTTAGCGTAATGCCCTAATATTTGGTCAATGCCATTTCGCCATTTAGGGATAAAAGAAATTAATCGCATGCTTAAGGGATGAAATATGAACCAAACAATGTCGTAGTCTATATTTATAAGAGAAATGATACACCCTCTATAGACAAAACACGTGTGATCTGTGATGTACTAATCACATTATACCCTACTTTTTTGCTTTCCACTATCAACATTTACTTGACACATGTATCTGAAATACAGTAATTTTTATGTCAAGATTATGTCAATATATAATTTTGGGGTATTTCCATTTTTATCCCAAAATGAAAAGTGTTGGCACATTTTCAATCCCAAATAACAAAAGTTCTCATTGACTTAAGGTAACTCAGGCACCCCATCTCTTGCCTGATAAGTGTAACTGAAAGAATATGAATGCAACCGAGACAATTCAAGACAACCGAGGCAACTTATCCTTTTACGTGACACGTCCCTTGCGTGACACGTGTCTCAATAATAAGACACGTGTCACGCAGGAAAGATGAGTTGCCTCGGTCGCCTTAGTGGAGTTGCGTCGGGTGTCTCAGTCGCATCGGTTACCTTGAGGTCATTTTGGAAAACCTAAGATTTGTGGGTCAAAAAGGGTAAACACCCTTTGTTTTGGGCCATTTGAGAAAATCCCCTATAATTTTCCTATTTATTGTTGTGGACAGCTAGTAGAATATGTTTATTCTGGTCATCCAAAAGCATTCTGGAGTTATTTTCATCACACTAAACATGTTTGTTCACTTAAATTACATTTATATGCACAAACTGGAACATAAGTAGGAGTACAATTTACAAGATGAAACAAAATTGTGCTTACATATGTTGATTTTGTATACAAACTTTAATTACTAATCTATATTTCGTCTTGCAGATTAGCACTTACAAGTTTACCCGATGAAGTGTACGATAAGGAATGGGACATGATAATGATCGATGCACCACGAGGTTACTTCGCAGAGGCACCAGGGCGTATGGCAGCCATATACTCTGCCACCGTGATGGCAAGAAACAGGAAAAAATCGGGCGTGACACATGTCTTTTTGCACGATGTCAATCGCAGAGTGGAAAAAGAGTACGCCAATGAGTTTTTATGTAAGAAGTATTTGAAACATTCAGTTGGAAGGTTGTGGCATTTCGAGATCCCGCCAGCGAGCAATGTCACAGGCGAGAACGAGGGTGGTTGGTTTTGCTAGATTGAGTTCGAGGGGCCGAGTGTTTTTGGCCCAGTTTCTGTATTTTGATTTATCATTATTATTTCTTTTTTATACATTCCTATACCATTTATATGTGCTTTTACTTTGACAAATGAAGTTTCATGCTTACACGAAAGTAATTATTTGTTCGAGAAATTGCTAAAAAAATATTTTACAAAAATATAATTGCAAAGGAAAACGAATGTTATCATTCAAAATGAATGAAACTCGTAAGAGAAACAAAGGTTATTTTTCATCTTTATTTTGTATTAAAGTCAATATCAATGAAACTTTCATAATTTAGTTTTGACTTTTTTGAATGAAGCAAACTTAAACAAGCAATGAATATAAGTCAAAAAGATATTTTTGTTTTGAGCCCATTTAATTTTAGCCCACAGGTCTTATATATCATATCTATGTCCAAATCATCGACCGAGTCAAATGAAATTTATTATCACAATCATCGATGATACTTATAGTTTTCCTGATCAACTTTGATCATTGGTAGGATTCTGAATCTAATTAGTAGTTTTTTGGTCACTGAAAAGTTACAGCTAAAGTCTAACCCTTGGTTTATGTTACTGCTCAAAATTAACTTGGTCATAACTCACAAGTAATGTGAGTATTTTGTGACTGGTTATATAAATAGAAAGAAAAAGAAAATGCCAAAGTAGTAGAATAGTAAACTTGTCTGCAATTTGCTAAAAGCAAAAGTCAAAGTGAAAAAATGAAAAGTCAGCAAAGGTTGTCTAGCAAGAGAAAGAAGAAGTTTTGATCATATATATGCTTTACGCGACATGTATCTTTTTCTTTTAACGATGACTAATAATTTTTCATATATTTTTTACAAAGGTTTTTCTATCTTGTGTTTTAAGGGCGTAAAAAGTACACCATGTCTTACAGAAAAATACATATAGATTCACATTTTGTGGATTTCTGTGTATTTTTCTGTAGAACCCGATGTACTTTTTATGTACTTTAAGTGTTCTTATCATGTGCCCTTAGGACACAAGATAAAAAACCCTTTTTACAATTATCGTAAACAAAAAATCGCTAGATTGCCAGATGTCGTGGTGTTATAGAGTTGATGTGGGCAAAAATTGTGTTACTGTACCATTTTAATTTATACCATCAAAATTCACCGACACCAAAATATAATTTCCTATTAGTCTCATGAGCAAGATCATAGATAGTGAGACGCAGCGCGTGTAAGTAAATAGGGTGTCTGTGGATATCTAACCTGAATCGTGTTAAGTTCATTTTCCGTATAAAGTATTTTGACCCTATTGGTGCCTGGGCTATACGAAATCCTTATCGGAATAATTCAAGCAGAAACATTTTGATTCTAGGCACAAGAGATCAAACCAGGAACAGAGAGAAATTGTGAAATTTTTGTTATGTTCAAAATGAGACCAAATTCTGTTAATGAACAGACATGAAAAACGGTTACAGGCACTTGTAAATGAACAGTTGTACTGTTCACCAACAGGCATGTTGGTTGGGATTTCGCGGAAAAAACAAGGCAAATCCTTAATATCGATGTTGGAAAATATTTTTGGTAAAATGACTTTTGACCGACTTTAGACACAATTATGTATATGTATGTATCATATATATTAGTGATACTTTATATGTTCGCGTTCTTCTTGAAAAGAGCTTCGCAATGAGCCTTTATGTGTACAAAATGAAGGTGATGTGAATGAGATATTGTGTCTCAAAGTTAGGCATTTAGTACCATGTTTAAAGAGAAAAAAATTGTTTATTTTTTATCCCACATATATGGGATGAGTAAACTGAAAGGGAGTCTATTGTGTATAAATAGAGGCCTAATTTCATAGCTTCTTCATACATCAAATCAATAAGTATTATTATTGATTTCCAACATATGGTGTACGCATCTGAAAAAGGTGAAATTCCAGGCAGTTTTGTTAAGTCCGATAGTGCAACTTACTGTTTTGACGAATCTGTTTTAAGAGAAGCGTGCCAAACACGTGCCTTGGCTCTTTAGTTTTAAGTGTGTCTTACGCGTGCCTCGACTTGCTGGTGATTTAGTAAGTTTTTTTTAATTATTTTATTATTTTATTTAATTATCATTTATAATTATGCATGTATTTATTTTTCTGTTATTTATATTCTGTTATTTGTTTTATGTTAACTTAATTAATTTAATTAATTTTATTTATTTGATTTATAAATAAAAGTGTTATAGTTTCCCTACAGTCTTAAAACAGATTTCGTGTAACAGAATTAAACTTTTTTTTTTGCTAAAATCATATTAATTTTAATTAACAGTTTTGGTGTTACAGATTTATAAACAATTTTTAAAACCGGTTTATTGTATTAGTTTGTATTGAAACCATGATGAGTTTGTTTTCAAACCGATCATTTAGTTTGTTTATTACATATGTTATAGTTTTAGCCTACATTTACTGAAGCAACGATTAAGTTTCTTTGAATCAGATTTGGTACAAGTTTATATAAACCATGATGAGTTTATTAGATACCAAATTGTTTTAATATTTCTTAACTTGTGGTAACACAATTGTAACCCTAGTGTATCTTGTAAATGTAATTGGTGCGCCAATTACAACATGATTGAAATCATGATAAATTTTGATTCATTGAAACAAAATGGAGTTTCTTTGACACAAATCTCGGAAAATATAAGTTGCTATTTTATTAGATTATTAGAATGTATTTATTGATCTCATAAAATGCAAGTTGTTATTTAATTAGATTTTTGGAACGTGTTCAATGAAATTAAGAAGAATTTTTTGAAACAAGATATTGACAATGATACGAGTTATCATTAAATATCAGATTACGTACATAATTTTACTAAATAAGTGGAATTGTGTGTTTGACTTGTGTAATATATTTTAAATTGGGCCGAGTTTAATTATAAACCATTTATATTCTTGAAACTTTCTTGAGTTTATAGATATACCTATAGAAACCTTGTTGAGTTTATAGATATACTTATAGAAACATTATTGAATTTAAAGGCATATCTATAGAAAAGAGTTTGTTTAGAAGAATAGATCTACTGAAACCTTGTTGATTTTCATTGTAGAAACTGATCATATGAAATTGATCTATTAAGATCCGAAGATTGACAACATATGTGGTTTTGTTAGAAAGATTATGTTATATGAGACATTCTTTAATTGTTTAGTCGAAAGATTTTCTTTAAAGTGGTTTTGTGTAATGTATCTTACAAAACATTTGTGGTTTGAAACAAAATTCGATTTACTTCGTTTTTGATAAGAAACACTATGCGATTTAGAACATTGTTAATAGTAACAAAAATTAGTTTCAAACTCATTATGAGACATCGGTTTAACAAATTATTTAGAATGTCACGAGTGACATTTAAAGGATCTGCTCTCTTAATTGTAAAAGGGGAGACCGATACTCGATTTACGTGTACGGTAGATGCTTTAAAGCATTAAGAAACCTTTTGTGTCGTAACTATGTGTTAAATGGCTAGAATGACATGAAAACTGAGGCTATGAGTGAATCCAACCATATATAATGGTGCATTAGCACTTCAGTATCATGTCATGTATATGGTGATAAGAGTTTTATTAACTCTTATAATGCAGTTGAGAATGGAGAGAACGAGTTTGAGCAACTTTACAACTGCGAATATCAAGGAAAAAGAAGACGCGATTCACATTTGGAAAAGACACTAAGTTAACCAACGTTGTGTGTGCTGGAGATTCATATGAATCTTGTGTCCGGATGGTTGCTTAATGAAATTGGCTTTCATTTGTGTTTAAATCAAATAAAATTCGAGTTAACGAATAACATAAATTAAGTGCTTATGGGTTAAGCTTTTAAACTACATAAGTTGATTATGTTTTCAAATGGTCATTTTATGAAAATAAGGGTGAATTCGGCTTATTTGTTTGTTTTTTAAATTTATGGTATGACTTACTTTGACATGTTTTAAATTTTACTCAGCATGTTGTCCAATTAAACTAAATTAGATACCCATTTTTATATTGACACGGACTACAAAATTAAAAATTGCGTTGAAGCCAAATTGACAAGTCTTTTCTCTTGGTTGAACAGAAATAACTGAATTTCATACGGATATCTTAGCTAAGATTGCGTTGTACATGAATCGAAAATAAACACGGAAATGAAATTAAGGAATGATTCCTTCTTTGGAAATATATTTCCTTGTTTACGAAGGAAATTAGAAGATCATCTAGAATAGATGAAGAGGTTGTCCAAGGTTAGAGACAACGAGATTATATGATCTCTTAGATGAGAGACAAGATTGACCCAAGGAGAGGTTGAACCTAGAAGAAACAAAATGGCATGAATCGAGAGATTGGTTGGATTCGGTTTTTGTTTTCTTTATGGTAGAAAATGAGCCTAGTTCGTATTGAGAAGCGGTAACTTCTTTGGAAGGGAATCAATAGAAAGAATTGATTAAAAGTGAAATAGATTCTATTTTACAAAAGTAAACTTACAAGCTCGTGAATTTATCTTAAGTTTGTAAACCACTAGGCTATAAATGGATCTTTCAGAATGTTAGGTCAGCATTTACTGACACTAAAACAACTCTAAGATTGGAATATAAGATCCCTCTAAATGTTTTATGCTCAGCAGTAAGGCCAGTCTGCTGAAGGATGACCAGAGGAACAAAGTTCCTACTGAAGACTTTGTAGCTGAAGAATGTTCAGCATTCCTCTTCCAGTTAACTTAGAAGACAAATGAGTCTTTACTTCAAATACAAGGCGGTCTAGTTCCTGAAGAACAAGTACTGAAGAAGAGCTTTTAGTTCAGTTTGATTTGGTAATACCAAACTGAATGATGCCTATCTCCTCTAGGATACTAAAGACTCTTAAGTATTATGATGGTTTGCATTAGGCGGGAAAAGATAACTTTAAGTTAAAGTAGGCTGCTTGTATACTTAGCTATAAGTACAACCTTTATCTTTTTTAAAATAGTTTATTGTGTACTTTGTACTATTTATCCAGCATGGGCATCAACCACCCACTGGATAAACCCATGCATTGAAACATGCAAATGCAAACCCGAGTTTTACACTGCCTATAAAAGGAGTGTACATTGAGAGAGAAAGGGTTAACCAATACAAGAGTAGAAACTCTGGAAAACCTTTCTATCTCAATACCAACTAAACCATATAGCTAAGAAGCACATGAACGTTTAAATTGGAGCTTAGACTTTAACTTTGGTTATACGTTTAAGTAGAGGAGATCACAACCCATTGTCATTAAACCACTTTGTTATTCCGCAAACAAAGTAGGTTATAGTTTCTTTATTTGATTCTAATAAAAGTCTATACGTTAAAAAGTTATTGGTATTGTTGTTTTAATTGTGCATAGTTCTTATCTATTGTTAAAATAACACATTTGAGTCTTGGTAAATAGTTATTACTTAAGGTCGATAAGTAATAACGATTTACAAGGGACCAACAAGTGGTATCAGAGCAGTTTTGATTAGCTAAACTCTTATTTTATTAAACTTCTCATTTAATGTTTTCAAATCAAGATCCAAAAATGACTCAAGTAATACCACAAACCCTAGAGTATAGAGGTGGCCAACTCAATGTTGCTCCTGTCCTAGAGGTTGCTAATTTCACAAACTGGAAGAAGATGTTCCTTGTCCACATGGTTGGGATTGAACCTCAATTCCTTAGAGTCGTTGAAAATAGTCTTTTTGTTCCCATGGTTGGGGATAACAGAAAACCTGAAGTACAATGGACTGCTGATGAAAGAAAAGTTACTAACCTAGACCAGCGTCTCAAAAGTCTCATCATGTTTGTACTCCCAGATGACCAAATGCATTCTGTTTGAATTGCAAAACAACAAAATCTACATGGGAGGACCTTATTCTCTATCATGAGGGACCCTCTGATGTAAAAGAAACAAGAATCATGGATTTAAAGTTTCAATACAACACCTTCAAGCACGAAGAAGGGGAAACCCTTACACAAACATTCACCAGATACAAAGCACTAATGAATGAACTAGTGAATGATGGTGTTGAGCTTTCAAAACTTGAAATCAACACAGTTTTTGTTAATGCATTGCCAAAGAAGTGGCCCAGTTTTTGTCAAAGCTTGAGAAATGCTAATCACATTAAAGATTGTGATATGGCCTCTCTTTTTGGGAAACTAAAATATGAAGAAAAGATAGTTGATAGGATTTATGAAGGCTCAAGCAAGAGTAAAGCATTAACTATTGCTACACCCTTGTCTACAGCCTTCTTCGGTGAGGCTGTCATCCAAGACTACCAAGATATTCCTGAGGATTAAGAAGACACAAGAACTAGTGAGGAATATCTGAATGACCTCAAAGAGGAATTTCATGAAAGAGCACTTCTGGTCAAATCTAGAAGGTTCTTTAAGAAAGGAGGCAAGTTCTCTAGCACCAAAAAAGCTTCAGTTGACACTGAATGCCACAAATGTGGGAAGACTGGTCACTTTGCTAGGGACTGTTATTACAAAACATCCATTCCTTTTTATTCCTCATCAGCTCAATCAAGACCATCTAGTCAATCTTCATTTCAACAGAAACAAATTGCTTATACTTCCTTTCAGCAAAACAGGGTTGAACTTCGCCCAGCAAA
The DNA here is from genome assembly GCA_025667525.1 of Glebionis coronaria. Classification (NCBI taxonomy): domain Eukaryota; kingdom Viridiplantae; phylum Streptophyta; class Magnoliopsida; order Asterales; family Asteraceae; genus Glebionis; species Glebionis coronaria. Next base: position 98,049,324 of record CM046874.1, read on the forward strand.
AGACTTTGAAGCAAAATACAAAGAAATCAAGGCTAGACTGGCTCTCATGAGCACTGAAAGTTCTTCTTCTAAGGCTCCCAAGCAAGATAAGAACAAAGGGCTCATTTTTGAAGCCTATGAATGGGATGAAGAAGATGTCTCTTCAGATGATGATGAATTGGTGAATGTGAAAGTGCTAATGGCACTTGCTGATGATGAAGGGTCAAACTCCAATGTTGTGGCCAGAGAAAGTGCCAGAAATGGTAAATGGGTCTATATCACAATATAAAGGTACAAACTCTTCTTGAACTAGAAGATAAGTATGACATTAAATTTGTATTTGATTACCTGTGTATTGATCTAAAATTTGTTGAAGAACAAAGAAACAACTTGCTTGAAAAGTATCATAAACTTGTTCTAAAACTTGATGATTTTGAAAGTAAGCTAATAGAGCTAAAAGAAGCTAAACTTGATGTTCTTAATTTTCAACAATTGAACAAAGAGATTCTTGATGAAAATAACTCCCTAAGAGTTGAACTAAAATTAGAAAAGGATATTGTTAAATCTTGGCTTAGAAACTTTGATAGGGTAAATCAATGCATCAATGAATCCTGCTCAAAAAAGGAAAATGCTTCGTGCTGAAGGATCCTCCAACACCAACTCCATTGATATTGTATTTGTCAAAGCCTCAAATGAGGATGGTAGCCCGATCCCTGACGTTGTAAGGTCAGGTGAAGAGAATTTACCAAATCATGACACTAGACGTATCCTTCTTCCTGAGTTGTAAGCAAATGCTGACACTTCAGCACCTGTTGAATCTTCAGTTACTGAAGATGACTCAGATGATGATTTAGAGAATGAAGTAAGTACCCCACTTCCTTCTTTGAGAAGATGGCTGGTGCTGAACCCTCTATTGGACCAAAATCTATCCAGTCAATCATCAAGTCTCACACAACACACAAGGGTAGGTCTCCCAAACATGTCAAAATTGACACTTCAAAGATCTCTTCAGTTCTTGCTGAAGGTTCACATATGGGAACTACCTCTTCAGTTTCAACAAATAAAACTGAAGAATGCTAGATCTGAGGAAGATGAGAGAATGTCTCTTGTCATGCAAGAGGTCAACGATCTCAAATTGCAACTCAGGCAGCAGCAAACACCAACTTGATTCAGAGATGAACCTTCAAATTCTCCCCATTACAAGTATAAGACACAATTTAAAAGGGCTTGTGATCTATGTGGTCTAAACAACCATCTCACTAAAACTTGCCTAAAAGTGATTTATTGTACTAAATGTGAGAGGACTGACCATCACACTTGTAAACATACTCAGTATATGCTTGCTAAAACTAGTGGTGATGCTCACAACACTCATTCTAGGCGAAATATGTGTTTCCCACCATGCATTCATTATGGTATGGGCAATCATCACTCAAATGAATGTCATTACTATCCTGTTTGTGATATTTGTGGAAGTTATGACCCTGACACTCATGGACATAATCGAGTTATTTCTCTCAGAAGAGGCATCAAACCAAGGAACCCAAACTCTATTGTCAAATGTTGTGAAACTTGTGGAAGTAATGTCCACACTACATCTGATCATAATCATATAGAGTGGTTCAGAAGAGGTGAAGCCATTCAGGCTAAGAAAGCAAAAGCTGTTCAATCCTCTCCTTCTTCTTATGAGCAATCTTATTCATCCTCATCTAAAGGATCATTGTCCCAGGGTATGGAGCCGCATCGTTCGGTATAGCATGCTGGCCCCGGGGATCCAGATCTAGAACACCTTCTAGGTCTAAAACACCCACCCATCAAAGGTGGATTTCAAAACAAAATAGTGTGATCTCAGGAAGCCTATTTGGTACTTAGATAGTGGCTGCTCAAGGCATATGACTGGCACCAAAATCTCCACAAGTATAAGGAGGAACAAGGTCCTAAAGTTGTATTTGGTGATAACTCATCAGCTACTACTAAAGGATTTGGTTCAGTGTTATGCAATGGTATAGTTTTTACAAAGGTGACATATGTCAATGGATTGAAGCACAACCTCATCAACATCAGTCAACTTTGTGATGCAAAGTATCTAGTGCTGTTTGATGACAAAAAAGGTACAATCTTCAACTTTAATCATGAAATTGTGATGATTTCTCCCAGAGTCAAAGATGTTTATGTTATGAACATGAACTCTACTCAAGAGACATGTTTCTTTGCTAGAGCCTCCAACATTACTAACTGGCTTTGGCATCAGAGGCTCTCTCATCTTAATTTCAAAACAATTACTCTGCTGGCAAAACAAAATCTTGTTATTGGTCTTCCTTCACTTGTCTATTCCAAGGACAAACCATGCTCAACATATGAAAAATGGAAGCACCATAGGGCCAGTTTCAAAACAGATCAAACATTCTCAATCAAGGAAAGTCTTCACTTACTTCACATGGACTTATTTGGCCCTGTATCACCTAGGGCCATTTGTCATGAAAAATATACACTTGTCATTGTTGATGAGTACTCTAGGTACACATAGGTATATTTTCTAACAAAGAAAAGCCATACACCAGATGCCATTATTTCCTTCATCAAAAGAGTTGAAAATCAAAATGACACTCATGTCAAGCAACTCAGGAATGACAATGGTACTGAATTCAGAAATCACACACTAATCAAATTCTGTGATGATAAAGGAATTTCCCAAAATTTCTCTTCTCCTTACACACTTGAACAAAATAATGTGGCTGAAAGAAGGAACATAACCTTGATTGAAGCAGCAAGAACAATGCTTGCTGGATCTGCTCTCTTTAAGCATTTTTGGACTGATGTTGTAGCCACTGCTTGCTACACTCAAAATAGATCCATCATTGTGAAGAGACACATGAAGACTCCATATGAAGTCTTCAGGGTGAGAATTCCAAACATTTCATTCTTACATGTGTTTGGGTGTCCAATATTCATTCACAATCACAAGGATCACCTTGGGAAGTTTGATAAAAAATATGATGATGCTTACTTCCTTGGATACTCTCTAGTATCTAAAGCATATAGAGTCTTCAACACAAGAAGACAATGTATTGAAGAAACTTATCACATCACTTTCAATGAAAGTTCTGATGCTCTCAAATTTACAAATCCATCAGATGATAAACTTCATATTCATGAATTTCACAATTATCCATCTAATGAATTTCAACATTATGAGCCTTCTTAGATATCAAACAAGCAACTCAATGCCTCATATTGACCCATTTGAAGATTTGACAAGTCCTACAAAATTAAATCCTTCAGTATCAAATATTGATTCCTGTCAATCAAATAATGATCAGTCTCAAAATGATCAAAATGATCAGCAAAGCAACACAAATGACCAAAATGGTCAGTTTCAAAATAATCAACATGCTGACACACATGATCAAAATGATCAATCCAATGAAGCTGCTAATGAAAAATTTGAGCCCTCTGCTCATAACTCTCCAACTATCTCTAGAGAATTAGGTCTTGGATGTGTTGCTTCTAACCAAGAAGGAAGCCCTCCATTAAATAAAACTTTGTCTATTGAATATCCTTTAGCAGACACTAGAGATAATCCAAGTCCAAGTCCATGTCATGGACTTCCAAGTTCTAGCTCTAATCATGATACCAATGCCTATTCTCCAGCTCCACAAAAATCTTGGACTAATAATAGTCACATACAGGTGGTGAACATAATAGGCAATCCTTGAGAAGGTAGAGTCACTAGATCTATGGCAAAGAAACTGAGTGCTGCTTCATCTGAATAATGCCTCTATTCAAACTTTCTCTCAGAAATTGAACCTACAAAGCTTTCTGAAGCACTCACACACCCTTGATGGGTGGATGCCATGCAAGAGGAACTAAATCAATTTGAAAGAAACAAAGTCTGGAAATTAGTTCCTCTTCCATATGGTAAATCAACCACTGGCACCAAATGGGTTTATAAGCTCAAAAGAGATGAAACCAATGTGGTGACCAGAAACAAAGCTAGTCTGGTGGCCCAAGAATTCAATCAAGAGCATGGTGTTGATTTTGATCAGACCTTTGCTCCAGTTGCACGTATGGAAGCCATACGAATCTTCCTTGCTTATGCCACGTACATGAACTTCATCATCTACCAAATGGATGTCAAAAGTGCATTCCTAAATGGTGACCTAAAAGAAGAAGTTTATGTTACACAGCCTCCTGGCTTTGAGAGTAGTAAATACCCAAACCATGTCTGCAAACTTTACAAAGCTTTGTATGGACTGAAGCAAGCTCCAAGAGCTTGGTATGAAACTCTCTCAACATTTCTCATTGAACATAAGTTTGTTAGAGGAAAAATAGATAACACTTTGTTTATCTATAAATCTAAAACTGACACCATTCTGGTACAAATTTATGTGGATGACATCATTTTTGGGTCCACAAGCTTGAAACTATGCACACAATTTGCCAATCTTATGACCAGCAAGTTTGAGATGAGTATGATGGGAGAACTCACATACTTTCTTGGTCTTCAGATTAAACAGTATGACCAAGGTATCTCCATCAATCAAGAAAAATATGTCAAGGATTTGCTGAAGAAGTATGATATCAATTATGCTTCAATGAAGACTCCAATGGTACCCCCTAACAACTTAGGACCTGATCTCAATGGACAATCTGTCAATGAGACTCAGTATAGAGGTATGATTGGGTCACTCATGTATTTAACTGTAAGCAGACCTGACCTCAATTCTTTACATGCCTTTGTGCAAGATACTAAGCAGATCCAAAGGAATCACACCTTACTGCTGTAAAGAGAATCTTCAGATACCTAAAAGGTACACCAAGTCTAGGTCTTTGGTACCCCAAATCCTTACGATTTGATATAAAGGGGTATTCAGATTCTGACTATGCTAGATGCAATATGGACAGAAAAATCACGTCTAGTGCTTGCCAATTGCTTGGTGGCAAACTTGTATGTTGGAGTGCTAAAAAGCAACAAATAGTTGCCATGTCTTCAACAGAAGCTGAATATGTGGCAGCTGCTGGATGTTGTGCCAATGTTATCTGGGTGAAAATCCAATTGGCTGATTATGACATAGAATATGAAAAGGTACCAATCTTTTGTGATAACCCTAGTGCTATTGCAATATCTAACAATCTAGTTCTTCACTCAAGAACAAAACACATTGATATCAGATATCACTTTATCAGAGATCATATTGTGAAATGGGACATTGAATTACATTTCATCCCTACTCAGTATCAATTGGCTGATATCTTCACCGAACCATTGAATGAACCAACTTTCAAAAGATTGATAATGGAGCTTGGTATGCTAAACATTGATGATATAAAACCTGAACCTTCAACATTCACTGAAGAAGCTTAAAGGTTCAACATTTCTTAAAAGTTTTTGATTAATGCTAAGTAGCAGTGTCTGAGTAAAAGAGTGTGCAATGTCATGTGCCTATCTCACTTTATCTGATTGTGTATATGATGTTTTGTCGCCTTATCTGATTCACTGAAGCTGAACAAATGATCATCAGTCATCAAAAGTTTCCTCATTAAAATATGAACAAGATTTTAATACAACTGAGTAGCTAGGCCTGAGTAGAGGAGCGTGCAATGTCACATGTCTTGTTCACTTATGTGAACATATATATGGGGGTTTGTCGCCTCATCTGACGCACTGAAGCTCACAAGTATTGCCATCAACTTTAGCATATCTGAGCAACAACTTTTAAAACAAATCAATCATGTGATGAAAAGTATTAAATGGCATTGAATTTTCTTGTGAATAAAACAAACATTCTTTCAAAAGGTGTCATTTCTTAATTAAGGAAATTTCAAACGTCCCCATCCACAGTCAACAACTCCCTGACACATGAGGCGTTTCACTGTTCAATACAACAGAAAATCATACCTTTTTGCAGAACATTAATGAGAGAGTTTGTGCCAAATGTTGAAAAGAAACCCTAAAAGATTTATAATTTTTTCAAATGGTTTTAAAAACTTTTTACAAATCAGTTCAAGTTTTTATATAATCCCTTACAATTGGATTTCAATCTACGCTTACAAATCTTTTCTTCAAAAAACACACACACAAACTCTCTCTCTCTTTCAAAAAAAACACACACAGAAACAACAATGGCTGAATCTTCTTCCTCAAAGGTTGCAAAGATCACACTCAACCCATCCACCCATGTTACTTTTCCCATTAAAGATATCATCTTCAAGGCCAACAACATCACCTTGCTCAAACCTGAATCCATTAAGTTTGTTCCTGGGGAACAAGTAATGACTTACTTGTCCAAAAGTGTTTTAAGGTATGCATTATTTGAGGATCCTGGTATGATGTTTCAAAATGTCCTAAAAGAATTTTGGTTCACAGCAGAGGCTTCTAACAACAAGAAGTCCATAGAGTTTGATTCTACCACAGTTAGGAATGGTAGATTTGGGTTAAAATTATTTAGAAGGGTTTTGGGTCTAAATTATTTGGAAAACCCAAGTGATTATGATGCTATACCTGATGATTTTATGATTGTTAAAAATTTCTTTAAAGAAATTAGGTATACTGAAGAGATTACTGAGAAATGGGGGGGGGGGGGGGGTTAAAAAGGAGTTGTTTGCCACCAAGGTAGAAGTTGCTGATGACTATTATTATTGAGTGTTTGGGGGGGGGGGGGGTAACTGGAGGCTTTGACCAGCTCAACAAAAAAGATGCTATTATTTTATGCTGTCTGGCCAAGGAAATTAAAGCTGATTTTGGGAGGCTTATTTTTGAAGATCTCCATGGGAAGCTGGAGAAAAAGACTAGAGAAAACAACGTTGTTTACACCAGATTTCTATCTCTCCTCTTTGCTGACCATCTTGGTGATGACTTTTCAAAATCAATCGAGATAAACTGATTTTTTGACCATTTAATCTTACTTGCTGGAACATTTCAGTTAGCACCATTGATCCTCCTCTTACACAACCCACGTTGGACATCTGCTCAGCAGATGGTCCAGTAGTGTATAAAGCTCCAAAAGACACTTCTCCATATGGAGAAGGGGATCTGAAAGGCGAAAATCCTGGAGCTTTATCTGGACCTCGTCAAAAGAGCACATCAGTTAATACTATGAAGGTTAGACGTGAGTCTAGAAAGAGGAAAGCCCTCACACAATCTTCATCAAAGAAGGTTGCTGATGAACCCCAAGGCCATATTTTGAAGAAGAGTAAGTCCTTGGCCAAGGACAAGAACCCAAGCTAGCCGTTAGCTTCAGTCTCTGCTGGAGGTGACATGCATAAAGAGGCCCAGAAGGCAACCCCTCTCTTAACTTCTTTAGGAGAGAAGGGTGAAGATGGAGCTCACCCTCAGCTCAGTAGTGTGGAGTCAGCATTAGTAAGTACTCTAAATTTGAATATAATTTCTATTTCATTACCAATTTCTATCATTTGTCACTCTGAGTCTGCATCAGGGAATGATGTGTCAGCAAATACAACAACTAATGCTGACCCTGGCCTATCTGTTTCTAATGATGTAGTCCACCCATAACAGGGTCCTACTGAAGGAACCAAAAACATTATCATTAATCTTAACTTATCAGGGACTATTTCTCAGGATCCATCAGGTAAAACCAAACCTGGTGGTGAAGGACTTGAAACTGATCCTCACACTGGAGGTGATGCTTAGAAGACACCCAAGGAAGTGAATCTCACCACTGGCGCCAAGGTGGGACACTTGCCTTCATTTGTATTCAGCATGTCTGGTGATGATTTGGAGAAGGAACTTGGGTTCAGTGAAAGAATTCTAGTCAACCTTGATGACCGTGATGAAGAGACTGCTGATGCAACACCAAAGCCACCATCCCCCATATCTGAACAGGTAAAAGACTTAACAAATCAAGTGTTGATTCTTCAATCACAGGTGGCTAAACTGAAGGAAGAAAAGGTGCTTGCTGATACTGAAATCTCAACTCTTAAGGCAAGACCAATTCCTCCTTCTACTGAACAAATCAAGGATGTCAGCATTGGTGCTTTGAAGCCACTAGTCAAAGATGTTGCCACCACCACTTCCTTAAAGCAAGAGACGTCATCTCTTATGGACTCTGTCAACAGTGCTTCCATGGAGTTTCCACCAGAATTCATACCAGCACCTGGCCAAGTTAATGCTTTGTGTGATTCTGTGTCAAAGATAAAAGATAGAGTGGCATTACTGGAGAAACAGAAGTTGACCTTATCTGATGAGGTTCAACATAAATTAAATGCTCTTGAAAATGTTCCAGCCATGCTGGCCAAGGTATCAACCACTCTTGATCATATTTGTGGCCTCTTCCCTGTTGGTGGGTCATTAGAAGCTGCTGGGCAGTCTTCTGCTGAGGGGGAGAAAAACACCATCCAACAGCTCTTTCAGAAACATGCCCAAAAGAAGGCTCAGAAACAACCTGTTGTCTATGAATCACCATTTACTGACAAGATCCCAACAAAGGGTAAGGAGGAGTCATCAGTCAAGAATGATCATGTAGATGGGCTGACCACAAGTAAAGAAACAACTGATAGTGGTTACCCCCTTCATACCCAAGAACAAAGGAGATTATACACTGAATGATTGACTGATCAAAGCTAGGGTGGCCGCTCAAAAAGAACTCAACAAAATATACAAGCTTTAGTGATAGGTGTGTAAACACCCATCCTTTTTACCACTTAATTACAATAATAACCGAGCCAAAACGTGTATTTTATGTCTTTTATGTCGGAATTATGCGTGGTTTGTGTTTTTGTTGTGATTTAGGACGAAATTGTGAAAAGTGGAGAAAACACGACATTCACGGGCTTTTATTGAAGAAAAAGATGAAAGATGAAGTTGAGAAGTCAAGAGTGCAAAAAGAACGGAAGTCCAAGACCAATTCTGAAGATTTATCGAAGAAAAAGTCAAAAGACGGAAGTTTATCAAAAGCCGAAAAACTCAAGTCTAGTTTATTGAAGAATTAAAAGACGAGTTCAAAGAAATCCCGAGCCAAAAGTCATTAAAGTCTAAGATTAAAGAAGATTTAAAGACTTAAGGACCAATGGTGCAATTAACAAAGAGATTAAGAAGGAAGGGCCTAATGATGCAATTAAGAGAAAATGAAGGAGGGGAGGAAGCTTCCTAAGCACCCCTTAATCCTCCCCTATATATAGATTAGATGTTAATAATTTTCATTTTGTTGGCTAATAGTGACAATTAGTTCTTCCACTTTTAATTACATTGTCATTTAAATACTTGTCCATTTAATTACCTTGTCTTGCACCTTAATTATCATTTAATTTCAAGTAAGTTTTTCTTTTAATTCTTGTTAATCTTTACTTTATCTTGTTAATCTCATTCTACCTTTCTTTAATCTTTATGTTGATTTGTTTATGTTCATGTTCTTGATTTTTGTTGATTTATTTAAGTAGGTTTTGATTATTTTGATTAGTTTTGTGAGTTTGATTGTTTAGAATTGATTGTTTATGATTAATAGATGTTTATTTGTTAGTTTGATTAAATCTTTTTGTTGATTTTGTTAAGTTTTTGTTGAATTTGCATATTTCTGTTCATCCCTTGTTCTTCGGGGTGTTTGTTTCTGTTTCTGATCTTCTAGGTAACGCAAGCTAAGAAAACATTCTGTATCAAGGTTTTGTCCAAAGTACTTTATTCGGAATATTCATTATTCCGAATAAGGGAAATATTCCGAGTAGGCTGTTTATTCCGCATAGGGGTGACATTCCGCATAAGGAGATTATTCCGCATAGGCATAATATTCCGAGTAGGGTGATATTCCGCATAAGGCAGATATTCCGCATAAGGCTGGATATTCCGCATAGGGGTGTTATTCCGCATAGGCCACTATATTACGGAAAGGCAACTTATTCCGCATAGGATATATTCCGCATATGGGTGTTATTCCGCATAGGGGAATATTCCGAGTAAGGCCAATTATTCTGAATAGAAACTTATTCCCGATAGGTGACAGTATTCCGAATAGGTATTTATTCCGGGTGAGGGTTTATTCCGAATAGGGGTAATTTTCAGCTTCTTTCATTTCAGTTTTTAATTTTCTTAATTTCGAGCTTTAATTTTCCCGCCTTTTTACTTAGTCGCACTTTAAGTTTATTTGCCTTAGATTTATTTTAGTCTTGCCTTAGTTTAAGATTTAGTTTTAGTTGCGTTTTAAGTCTGCCTTAGATAGATTTAAGTTTGCGTTATTTACATTTAGTGCCCTTTAATTTTAGTCACGCTTTTTAATACTTGCTCCATTTACTTTAAATTAGATTTAGATTTAATTTAACTGCACTTTTACTTTAATTGTCTTTGCACATTTATTTTAATATACTACAACGACACACTTTTGTTTCACCAAAATACAACTGAGTCACACACTAAACTCATTTTTCAATTCGAAGAGATTGGTACAACGACAATTTTTAACCTGAGTAAAATCGAGTTATCAAATGGCGCCGCTGCCGGCTCTTTTCGTAAAGATTAACGGTTTTCTGTGAGAGACGCGTTGCTTTTTGGGATCCGTTCACTTGTGAGCGTTATTTTTTTGCCTAAAAAATTCAAAAAATCCATAAAAATTAAAATTTTCAAAAATCTAAAAAGATTTTATTTTTATTGTGTATATATATTGTTTTTGCGTTTGGTATTGTTTTCTTTTGTCTTTGTAGGTGTATGCGTACTAGATCTTCTAATTATCAAGAGCCCGAGACTCGAGAAGATTTAAGTATGTCAGGTGTCAACAACAATAATCCACCGCACCTCAACAACAATAACCACAATGTTCTTCCACAGCCCGATCTTCGGACGATGGAGGAGCTTTGTCAACTACCATGTTTGGACGAGGAGGACCGATTGCGGCGATGCAAATCAACGCTCTTGAGTTTTCGTTGAAGCACCACATGATTCAGCAAGTGCAAACAAATCCTTTAAGTGGATTGCCTGTTGATGATGCCAACAAACACCTCGACAAGTTCATTACAATCACCCAAAGCATGAAGTTTCCTGGTGCCACAATGGATGTTCTACGCCTACAACTCTTTCCACATACTTTATCACATCATGCCGAGAAATGGTTTGATCGTCTCCCGAAGAATTCTATTCATACTTGGGATGACATGACTCAACGCTTTTTGTCGCGCTACTTTCCACCATCCATGGTCACGAGCCTTCGCAATCAAATCAGCGGTTTCATGCAAGAACCCGATGAATCTCTCTTTGATGCTTGGGAAAGATATAATGTCTTGATTGATCGTTGTCCAAACCACAACATGCTCCCTGTGACCTTAATAGATACTTTCTACAACGGATTGACTTTTCGTGATCGTGATACGATTAATGCAGCCGCCGGTGGCACATTTATGAAAAGGAGACCCGAGGAGTGTAGAGAGCTTATTGAGAACATGACTACTCACCACAAAAACTGGGATTCCTCTGCTTCTTCAAGGAACAACCCGAGAGTCAATGTTTCGTCTACTTCAGCAAACCCTGATATGACCGAACTCACCAGCATGATGACTGAAATGAGCAAAAGTATCACGCTTCTCGCTTCAAACCAACAACAACAACAAGTTAAAGCGGTTGCACCTTCTTGTGAAACATGCGGTGGTCCTCACTCATACACCGATTGTCCTTCAACTCAAGGAAATCCGGAAAATGTGTATGCAGCTTATGGTAATTATTCACCGGAAAATTACCAAGCTCGACCTCAAGGGGATAGAAATTTGCTGAGTTACCGGTCCAACAATTACCTTTCACCTGGTTTTTCTCCTCAAAACCAAAACCCCGCCAACAACTACAATAGAAGCAACCAAATCCCACCTAGAGCTTCTAATCCTTATCACCCACCCGCCCAACAAGCCCCACCCATTAATCCTGATGTTGAAGCCATCATGAGAACCCAAGGTGAGCAAATCAAGAATCTACAGAGCCAAATTATCAATCTTAAAGGAGATATCACAAAGCAAGGAAATGAGATTAGATCCGAGCTTCGAGATAACATTTAATCCTCCTTCAGCAATCAAACCATTGATTTAAAGAATATGCTTGCTAGTTTCTTGCCCGCCGCTCAACCTTCTTCTTCGAGTTCTCTACCTTCAAACACCGTCACCAATCCGTGAGCAAATGTGAGTGCTATTACTACTCGTAGTGGAATTACCATTGTCGATCCACCGATCCCACCGCCATCATCTACACCTCCTCCACCACCAGTTATCCCTACTCCTCCTACACCTAGTATTAGTGCACCATTACCGTCTCCGCCTCGCCATGACGATGTCTCTAGGAAGGAACCTTCAACATCTCAACCTTTACCTGCTACACCTACACCTTCACCACCCAAACCCAATATCCCTTATCCCTCTCGTTTAGGCAAGACCAAAATGCTAACCAAGGATGACTCTGAAGTGTCACACTATGTGAAGATGATCTCTCAAATGAACTTCAACATTAGCTTTCTTGAAGCACTTGTCCATATGCCGAAATTTGTTAAAGCATTTAAGGAATTGCTTAACAAGAAGGAAAAGTTGATTGAGCTCGCCAACACACGCTTAAAGGAAAACTGCTCTGCAATTATTCTTAAAGAACTTCCGGAAAAGCTTGGAGATCCCGGTCATTTTGTGTTGCCTTGCGTTTTCAACAAAACTGAAGAATTTACTGCCCTTGCTGATCTCGGGGCCAGTATTAATCTTATGCCTTTGAGTGTTTGGAAAACACTATCATTACCCGACCTCACTCCAACAAAGATGACTCTTGAACTTGCTAATCGCACTCTCGCTTACCCCGTTGGTATAGCCAAAGATGTGTTTATTAAAGTCGGCACATTTACTTTCCCGGTCGACTTTGTGGTTGTTGATTATGAAATGGACCCTCGTATTCCTTTAATACTTGGTCGACCATTCTTGAGAACCGGACGAGCTTTAGTGGATGTGGTCGAAGGTGAGTTAATCATAAGAGTCGGGGATGATGCACACGTGTTTAAAATGGGGAAGCTTACCAGCAAATCCTATGGACGAGAATCAGTGAATATGATTAATGTGCTCGATGATTTTACCGTCTACAACAATCCTCTATTCGACTCTTGCATTGATAATCCACTATTTCATGATGATGTGGATGATTCTCGCTCCAATTTGGACGCTTCTCCCATTTATGATTCTCCACCGGTCTTTGATGCTTATGATGATAATTCTAGCTCAGATTCGGATGATTATGATGACCTTACTTCTGAGTATCCCGACCTGCCCACGTATGATGATTTCGATGAGGCTGATACTCTTTCGAGCGATTCTTCACATGATGAAGATCCTCCGCCATCACTCGATCCTACTTTGGACGACTACTTATTTGAGGAATACTTCTCTACGTTTCTCAACACTTACTTCCCTCATGAGAGTGATGCTCCTCCTTTTGACTTTCAAGATTATCGTCTTGATCCTACTTTGGATTTGGCGCACATTCTTTCAAAGTAGAAGAAACCGGTCGACACCAATATCCGCAGCACATATGATTTAACACCTCTTTGTCCCCCTTCTGAGGACGAGGTTGTGCTTCTTCGCGGATCTTCTTCACACTCTGCTGAGCCTGAGTGCTATTTTCCCCTAAAGGAAAAGGTGTTCGACCCCGGTATTGATATTCTTCAGCCACCTCAGTATCCACCTGATGAAATAAAAGGACACATCTTTGGAAATTTTGAAGATATGCTTGCACCTCACCATACTTGCTTCCACCGTGCTCCACCACTGCTTAAGGGAACCTTGCCTATTCTTCTTTGGCTTGCCTTGTTCGCCTTAAGCTTGTGCTATTTGATGGACGAAAACTATGTCTTTGATCTTGATGGATATATTTCTTGCTTCTTCCTATGATGATCAAGGTCGAGTCAGGCTCACGACTCGGTTAACAAAAATCAAGCGCTTCTTGGGAGGCAACCCATGCATCTATCTTTTAGCTTTCTTTATCCTAAGTGTAGAGAATACCCGTTGGTTTGCTATTTCCTCTCCTCCCTTCTTATAATCAGGGATTCACGCTCAATTATCCACTTTTGATGATTCTTGACGAACCGTGATTCCGTGTTCCCTTCTTCCCGGTTCTATCCTAAACTCTTTTCGATTCACTATTTTATATTTTCCAATATTAAAATAGGAATCTCTTTAGTTTTCTTTTCCTTAGCGAGATTTAAACAAAGTGCACAATGTCCTAAGTGTAGGGGAGTTTACTCCCACATTCTTAAACATTAAGGACAATGTTTATGTTAAGTGTGGGGGGACTTCTATCGAAGTTAAGTGATCTTTTCCTTGTATTTGTCCTCATTTTAACCGGAAAATCAATTTTTCGATATTTTTCAAAATTTTTGATCTATTTTGGCCCATTAGTTTTGCCCTTTGTATAGTTATTTTCTTTCTTTTCTAGAATAAATTTTAATAAAGTGGTTTTAATTTTCAAACGTTGTGAATCTTTTGACTCAACCCGAGTTTACTTATCTAAGTTACTCTAGCTAGTATCCTTAACGTGTTTAAGTGAAGTTTTGCTAGGTTTTTATTTAGGGAGCTATAAAACGCGAAAGTCTTAACTCTCACGGGTTAAAAACAAGAACTTTACGCAAGTTCCTATAATTGATCCTAGAGAGTCGTTTATCAAGGGAACTTTAAAATGCGATTTCTAAACTTGAAAAAGTCTAAGAGTTTGCAAGATCCTATAGGCGACTCGAAAACCCAAAACTTTGATTTAATAGGCTAAGCATCCACGAGTCTCATTCCTTGAGATTTTAAACTGTGTAGAACGAGAGATGATAGAGCCAATTATAAGTTCGGTATTCTTTCGGGAATTTATGTGAGTTAATTATAAGCCTATTCTCCTATCGCCTGCTAATAAATTTATCTGCAATAAATAAGGTTGTACGATTTGAAAAGTTACTCGGTATGGATTAGAGTTCATAGCCAAGGAGAATAGCCAAGATCGTTTAAAAGTTGCTCGGTATGGATTAGAGTTCATAGCCAAGGCATAACTTATTGAAGCGGGACACGAAGATTGGCGAGTCCGAAAAGGCCCTAACAAGGCATGAGGGCTATATTTTGTTGCTAAAGATCCAAAGTGATGTGAAGAATCATTTATCAAAAATCAATATGAAGGATCGAGACACACGACGAAAAGCAAAAAAACTCCCCAAAAGTCATGGAGAAGTGTATCCGAAAAGACCCTAACAAGGTATGAGGATAAATAGATCCAAGTCAAAAAGGAGGCGGATCGTTGTATATCAAAGTCCAAAATAAAGACTGGAGAAAAATGAAGAAGTCGTGGTCCAAGTATGAATCTCTCAAAACTTCAAGTGAAGAATTACTATATGAAGAGAAGACCATTATTTCATGAACGTCTCTCAAGGTTTGAAGTATGAAGTCGCTGCCAAATATCGGTCCGAGAAAGGTCTCAAATCGCGAAGCGAGTTATGCCAAGATATGAACTTTATGAGGTCCCGAGAAGCAGTTTTAAAAGATTTTGTCCTTTAGCTAACTATTGATTAAATCGTTCACTTTATTTTCGGCCTTAATAAATTATCGAAATAAGTAAAAAATGCATCCTCGTGATCATTCAAGACAACAATAAAATATAAGAGATACACCTAGGAATAAGGGAGTCTAAGTGAGTAATTGGCCCACATGAGTTCGTGTTAGTTTGCTAACTTATAATAACAATGATCTCGTTTTTAAGCTTGGTTTGGAGAAAGTGAAAACTTGAGGATGATGATCATTCATGACATTTCCAAAACCCAAGGTATGCTTTTGATTTCTTTACTTTTAATGTTTATAATTTTCTATCTCTTTAATAAAGGCCAACGTGGATTGATTATGATGAAAAATGTAAACGTGCTTTGTAACTAATGCATTGCATGAGGACATTGCAATGGTCAAGTGTAGGGGATTTGATAGGTGTGTAAACACCCATCCTTTTTACCACTTAATTACAATAATAACCTAGCCAAAACGTGTATTTTATGTCTTTTATGTCGGAATTATGCGTGGTTTGTGTTTTTGTTGTGATTTAGGACGAAATTGTGAAAAGTGGAGAAAACACGGCATTCACGGGCTTTTATTGAAGAAAAAGATGAAAGATGAAGTCGAGAAGTCAAGAGTGCAAAAAGAACGGAAGTCCAAGACCAATTCTGAAGATTTATCGAAGAAAAATTCAAAAGACGGAAGTTTATCAAAAGCCGAAAAACTCAAGTCTAGTTTATTGAAGAATTAAAAGACAAGTTCAAAGAAATCCCGAGCCAAAAGTCATTAAAGTCTAAGATTAAAGAAGATTTAAAGACTTAAGGACCAATGGTGCAATTAACAAAGAGATTAAGAAGGAAGGGCCTAATGATGCAATTAAGAGAAAATGAAGGAGGGGGAGGAAGCTTCCTAAGCACCCCTTAATCCTCCCCTATATATAGATTAGATGTTAATCATTTTCATTTTGTTGGCTAATAGTGACAATTAGTTCTTCCACTTTTAATTACCTTGTCATTTAAATACTTGTCCATTTAATTATCTTGTCTTGCACCTTAATTATCATTTAATTTCAAGTAAGTTTTTCTTTTAATTCTTTTTAATCTTTACTTTATCTTGTTAATGTCATTCTACCTTTCTTTAATCTTTATGTTGATTTGTTTATGTTCACGTTCTTGATTTTTGTTGATTTATTTAAGTGGGTTTTGATTATTTTGATTAGTTTTGTGAGTTTGATTGTTTAGGATTGATTGTTTATGATTAATAGATGTTTATTTGTTAGTTTGATTAAATCTTTTTGTTGATTTTGTTAAGTTTTTGTTGAATTTGCATATTTCTGTTCATCCCTTGTTCTTCAGGGTGTTTGTTTCTGTTTCTGATCTTCCATGTAACGCAAGCTAAGAAAACATTCCGTATCAAGGTTTTGTCCAAAGTACTTTATTCGGAATATTTATTATTCCGAATAAGGGAAATATTCCGAGTAGGCTGTTTATTCCGCATAAGGGTGACATTCCGCATAAGGAGATTATTCCGCATAGGCTTAATATTCCGAGTGCGGTGATATTCCGCATAAGGCTGGATATTCCGCATAGGGGTGTTATTCCGCATAGGCCACTATATTCCGGATAGACAACTTATTCCGCATAGGATATATTCCGCATAGGGGTGTTATTCCGCATAGGGGAATATTCCGAGTAAGGCCAATTATTCTGAATAGAAACTTATTCCGGATAGGTGACAGTATTCCGAATAGGTATTTATTCCGGATGAGGGTTTATTCCGGATAGGGGTAATTTTCAGCTTCTTTCATTTCAGTTTTTAATTTTCTTAATTTCGAGCTTTAATTTTCCCGCCTTTTTACTTAGTCGCACTTTAAGTTTATTTGCCTTAGATTTATTTTATTGTTGCCTTAGTTTAAGATTTAGTTTTAGTTGCGTTTTAAGTCTGCCTTAGATATATTTAAGTTTACGTTATTTACATTTAGTGCCCTTTAATTTTAGTCACGCTTTTTAATACTTGCACCATTTACTTTAAATTATATTTAGATTTAATTTAACTGCACTTTTACTTTAATTGTCTTTGCACTTTTATTTTAATATACTAAAACGACACACTTTTGTTTCACCAAAATACAACTGAGTCACACACTAAACTCATTTTTCAATTCGAAGAGATTGGTACAACGATAATTTTTAACCTGAGTAAAATCGAGTTATCATTTAGGTAGAAGAAAAGCTAAGAAATCTGAAGCTGAGCTTGTATGAACAAATAGGGAAAGTTGAAGTGGACAATATTTTCAAGAAAAAAATGTTATATGAAAAGTTTTGTATAACAAGGCTGAACAGAAGAAATCTCTCACCAATCACCAATGTTGATATGTTGAAAAGCAGAGGTGATATTTATCTCAAGTTCTATAGGGGTGATGGAACTGATGAGATCATTGAGTACTTCCAAGGAAAAGAACTTTCTTACACTGAGTGGACTGAAATGAGTGTGAAGATTGAGAAAAGGAAATCCAAGAGATGGGATGAAGTTCGTACTAGAATTGAGCACTTTATGACAAATCATGAAAGACTGGGTGAGATTCTGAACATCAACACTTAACTTTCTATGGAGGATCAAGATCCTATACTAGAGCTGAACAAAAGAGCCAATCTGATACAACCTGGAGTGGGTGACATTTTTGTCACTACAAAGAAATACAAAGGCTTTGTTAAGTTTCAAAATCATCTCCCTAGCTATGTACTAGACGAACCAGAATTGGGAATGATAATGTTCAATCATTGAGAATGTCAAGACTTTGTGGGCATAAGTGACCTTGATGAAATGAACAATGAACTTCTCTCGAATGTTCAAAGGATCTTTAACTCTCAGCATGGAGGTCCAAGACGTACTGATGCTGCTAGAACCTTCAGCACGTGCTTGCTTGCTATATTGGACCACATAAACTCAGATCCATCAATTCAGACTCCCATCATTGAAGAACTTAGGCCTAAGGAAAACTGAATAATCATTTGTATTGTTTTTGTTGTAATTTGTAATGTTTAATGAATAAATGATTATTTGATGTTTATAAGTAATTTATTGTTCAGTGAAAGTAAGAAGAAGTTGTTATGCTCACTTACTACCGACATTAGACTTAGGCTATTTATATATCCAAATAGGGGGAGATTGTTGGGTCGTCATTTACTGACCCTGAAGCAACTCTAGGATTTGAATATAAAATCCCCCTAAGTGTTTTATGCTCAGCAGTAAGGCCAGTCGGTTGAAGGATGACCAGAGGAACAAAGTTCCTACTGAAGACTTTGTAGCTGAAGAATGTTCAACATTCCTCTTCCAGTTAACTTAGAAGACAAAAGGGAGTCTTTGCTTAAAATACTAGGCGGTCTAGTTGCTGAAGAACAAGTACTGAAAAAGAGCTTTCAGTTCAGTTTGGTTTGACAATACCAAACTAAATGATGTCGATCTCCTCTAGGATAATGAAGTCTCTTTAGTATTCTGATGGTTTGCATTAGGCGGGAAAAGATAACTTTAAGTTAAAGTAGGTTGCTTGTATACATAGCTATAAGTACAACCTTTATCTTTTCTAGAATAGTTTATTATGTACTTTGTACTGTTTATCCAGCATGGGTATCAACCATCCACTGGATAAACCCATGCATTGAAACATGCAAATGCAAACCCTAGTTTTACCTGCCTATAAAAGGAGTGTACATTGAGAGAGAAAGGGTTAACCAATACAAGAGTAGAAACTCTGGAAAACCTTTCTCTCTCAATACCAACTAAACCATATAGCCAAGAAGCATATGAACGTTTAGATTGGAGCTTAGACTTTAACTTTGGTTATACGTTTAAGTAGAGGAGATCACAACCCATTGTCATTCATCCACTTTATTATTCCGTAAATAAAGTGGGTTATAAATTCTTTATTTGATTCTAATAAAAGTCTATACGTTGAAAAGTTATTGGTATTGTTGTTTTAATTGTTCATAGTTCTGATCTGTTGTTAAAACAACACACTTGAGGCTTGGTAAATAGTTATTACTTAAGGTTGAAAGTAATAACGATTTACAAGAGACCAAAAATGAAGAATATGAAATTCGATGATATCACCATTGACATGTGCAAAGAAAGATTGGTAATCAAAGAATTTAGACAACGAGAAGGTCTAACTTCCTTTGATACTTATTCGCATGTTACATGAATAACCTCAATTAGAATGGTACTTCATTGTCGCATTAAGAAATTTTAGAAGTTCCTTATGTAGATGTGAAAACGATATTTCTAAACGCGGATTTAGAAAAGGAACTATACATGAACCAACCTGAGGGTTTCATGGTTCCTATACTAGAGAGAAAAGTTTGTAGGCTAGTTAAGTTATTATATGATTTAAGGCAAGCTCCCAAACAATGACATCAAACTTTTTGACCACATGTTAGAATGTGGATTCAAAAGTGATGTATATATATGTGATCAATAGTAAATATGTACTCTTGTGTTTATATAGAGATGGTATATTTATCACTAGAAGTGATAAAAAGATGAATAAATCCACTAATGATATGTTGTAGTCAAGATTTGTCATGAACTTCATTAGTTGTTTGGTTTGTTTTAAACCCATATGGATTTGTTTTGAAGTCAAACATTAAGAAAACAATATTATTGAGAGGTTCAATGTGGGGGATTCCGGCCTAGCTTGAAGCCAATGAAATCTTTTTAAATCTATTGGCAAAGGTGTTGCCCATATTGAATACTCAAAGAATATTTGGAATCTTATATGTCTAATGACGCGTGTCTCACCTGATTTAGAACTTATAATCAGGTTAAACAAATATATTAGTAATTCAAGTGGGGACCATTTGAATAAGTATTTCTTGACTACTATAATACTAAGTATGTATTTATGCTAAGTGGAAAGCTATGTCTTAGAAATCTGGCAAGTATTTTAAAGAGACTGTTATAGTTAAATCAATGATGAAATATGAATTTATTATCTGAGATAAATTTATAAAAATATGTGGGGAAGGTTATGCTAATTCGTAAAGGACATACCAAGATGGCGTATACCGGTAACAACATGTTTATAGAGTGTGATAGTCAATAGAATTTGACAAAGCTCATATCACAATGTAAAACGGTAAGTCAAGACATATTCATCATAGATTGTGATTGTTGCGACAACTACTCTCAACTAGAGTTATCACGATTGACTACGTAAAGTCAAAGGATAACATAGCGGATCCACTTACAAAAGGCTTAATCAGAGAGTTAGTTAGTGAGTCGTCTAAAGAAATGAGACTAAAGCCCTTGAAGGAATAAGTTCCTATGAAGGAAAACCTAACCCAGTTGAGTGGAGATCCCAAGATATGGGTTCAATAGGACAACCAATCATAGAAATGTGGGGGAAGTCACATCAATATGGGGAAGTTACTTAAAATAGTAACTTTTCTAGTCTATTCCAATAACAACATGACTTGTTGAGAGGTTAAACATATGGCTTAATGATTTAAGATGAAATCATAAAGCATAATGATTCAAGGTGAAATCGCAAACATATATTTTTAATGATTCAAGATGAAATCACCTATATGAGAGATAAGTGGGGTCGCTTTGAAAGGAAATGTGGGGGGCGCAATTCCTAAGATCTCTTGTTGAACCAGGCTAGTGTTCATGACCGTAACGAACACGACTATGAAGACTTGAAAATGTCAGGGAGAGTCTTGTATGAGTGTGTATTGTCGTCTACGTAAACAGAGGCTGAGTTCAAAGACATCGCGTCTACTCAAATCTAGGAGACTAAGTGCATCTCACAAGGGAAAGTTCAAAGGGTCACACCTACCTATCCTATGCAAGATTCAACTTTTAGAATTTTATTAAAACTTTTGTGTATTACGACCTATCTCTATTCATGTGGGGGATTGTTGGAAAATATTATTGGCAAAATAACTTTTGACCAAATTTGTACACAATTATATAGATGTATGTATCATATATATATATTAGTGATACTTTATAAGTTCACGTTCTCGTTGAAGAGAGCTTCACAATGAGCCTTTATGTGTCCAAAATGAAGCTGACGTGAATAAGATATCGTGTCTCAAAGTTAGGCATTTGGTACCATGCTTAACGAGAAAAAATAGTTTATTTTTTATCCCACATCGGTGGGATGAGTAAACTGAAAGGGAGTCTATTGTATATAAATAGAGGCCTAATTCCACAGTTTTTTTATACATCAAATCAATAAGTATTATTATTAATTTCCAACATATGGAGTACGCATCTGAAAAGGTGAAATCCCATGCAGTTTTGTTAAGTCCGACAGTACAACTTACTGTTTCGGCTGTTGTACCGTGGGAAACAGACGACAAATTTGTTTTAAGGAAAGCGTGTCAAACACGTGCCTCGGCTCTTTTGTTCTAAGCGCGTCTTACGCGTGCCTCGACTTGCTGGTGATTTAGTAAGTCTTTTTATTATTTTTTTGTTTTATTTAATTTTGTTTATAATTATGTCTGTATTTATTTTTCTGTTATTTATATTTTGTTATTTGTTTTATGTTAATTTAATTAATTTGATTTATAAATAAAAGTGTTACAGTTTCTCTACAATGGATTCGTAAAAATAGTTACCCCAACAAGGGGCTATGTCCCTTAACCCCGCAAGGGGCGCTGCCCCTTGACCCCGCAAGGGGGCGCAACCCCGTTGACCCCTGTATTTTCGTCGTGGGCGATAACATATTAGCTCAATGAGTGTGCATTCTGCACTTCCCTTAACTCGTGTCAGAGCCGAATATGAAATCTCATTGATTTCTAGTAAATCCCGATTAACTAAAATAGTTGATGACACTAAAATCACCAATAGTGCGTTGACATGATTTGAGTTTTTGCGTAAAACGTAACAACATGATGTTTTTACGTTGTGACTTAAAATAACAATATATATTTATATGTTTAAAGATTTATACATTTATACCAAATTTATAATTATATAAGTTATAAAATTAGTATATTTAAGGCTGGGAGAGTGAGTAGAAAAAAAATATATTGTCACCTCAGCGTCACATCAGTTTTATCTCTCCTCTCACTAACTCAAAAAAACCCGCATTTCAAATATACTAAGGGGAAAAACTCATCTCCGCTCTATCTCCCCCTCACATTTCCACTATTACTTTTATTTTTTATATATTATTTTTAAACTAAAAATCAACTATTTATCAAAAATAATTATTTATAAAACATTAAACTTTAGAAGCTCAATTCTAAACCTAACTATTTAAAAGAAGGACATCCACCTCATTTATAAAAAAGAAAAAAAAACGTCTAGCCATTAGGGTTTCATATTTAGTCCATTCGTCTTCCTTTGCCGTCTTCCTAAAAAAACGCACATTAGCAGGTTTTTTTTCTTTTCATTTGTTTTCTTTCATAAAAAAGTTGAGCCCACACAGTTGTGTTAACCGAGATGTGATGAACCTATCGTTCGTGGGTTTTTTCTTTGCTCGAAACAGTACCCCACGCGTTGGGTTGAGATGAGATTTTTGGTATCCTACAGGTGAGTTTTTGTCCCCACTCCCCCAGCCTAAACTTAAATTAAAAATATTGTAGTAAATAAAAGCTAAAACGTTAAATATTTAAATATCTCTTAATTCTTTCAATGAAACCTTGTACCTTTGTCCGCTTTTGCTCGCCGTTTCACATCTTGTCCCAGGACACGCTGAAAACCAACGACAAAGCTTATTTCTTAACGTGAAAGCTAACCTCACACCTTAGCGCGCAAAAACGCGCCTTTTATAACCATGACCATGAGTAAAGTGATACATACAGCTAGGGGTGTCAAAAAGTCGACCCGACCCTAACCCGAATAAGCCTATTCGGGTCGGGTCACTCGGGTCCAAAAACGTATTTGAGTCAATTCGGTTTGACCCGAGTTCTAATTAAGCTCAGGTTTGGGTTTATATTTTTTAGCCTTGACTCGAATTGACCCGACCCGACTTGACCCGAACCCGACCAATCCGACTTGACCCGACTTAAGTAACACTTTTTACATTGTATTAGTACTTAAATAAGCTACTTTTTAGACCTTTTTCTTACACTCAAGTTGACCCGCACACGAATTGATCCGATCTAAATTGACCCGAACCCAAGTGATCAGAATTATACAGCCCACTAAAACCACGTATAAAAAGAATTGAAACCACCACCGTGCAAGATGAGACGATATGGTGTCTGGCTTTATTATGTGAACTATTCGACCATTCGAGGCCGCCAACGGACGACACTGAGCCCTCTTAGGCATCAAAATCCTTGATCGTGTGACGACTACTTACATGTTGATGCAAAGGCAGACCCATGATTTATAATAAGATGTTACATAATTTTTTTATGATTATTAGCAATAAAGTTGTCTAACATTAAGTAAAAATAGGTGTTGCATAACCCGACTCTCATGTAAGTCCATCACTGTGTCTGCATGTTGAAGCCGTGAAGCTTCTAAGTCCTAAGAACTTGTGGAGACCATCGGGTATTCAAATTGGAAACTATACAACGCAATGATTTGACTTACGATATCAAAGTGCATGCCACAATTGACATATTACGGGAAGACACTTTTCTAGGTTTGATTTAGTTGGAGTTTCTCGTCTAAATCAATGTTTCTCACTTACTCGGTGCTCAAGAATTTTTCTTTCTATGAATCAACTTTTGTTTTTAGACTCATTTTTCCAAACCGCTAATTTGGTCTTTAGATTCACTTTTCTTCAATCATGAACTTTTATTCAATTAAATAATTTACTTGAAAATATTTTATAAGTTATGCAAATACATATTTGTAAAAGTCTCACTTATTACAAATCGACCGTTCTATTATTACAAACATGGTACGAGTAATAGCTTTGGACCTTAACACCTCAAATAAACCCATACACAAGTAGAAAATTATACACACGAAACATTCGATCAATATCAAGAACCGCTCGCTAAAGGTTGAGCCGTCTCAAACGATTTTCTCCTCACCAAAAGACAGTTAATCTTCGACGGTTGAGCATGTGTATTATCTACCGTGCAAATCACGAAATCGGGCCTGTGAAGTGCCAACGCCAATCGCTCTTTTGCAGGGTCTAATTCAGTGGCATCTAAAAGAACATGCCAAGAATTTCGACGAGCTTCTGATATCCAATGCATCGAGTAGCTAGTCCCATTGACATACGCCGGATATGCAAAAAGACCCTTTGGACTATATTTGCTCTTTCGTCTAAAGTATTGACTAAGTTGTGACCCTTTGATTCGCAGGTCTAACCATGACTCCGGAGCGGCTATGACTTTGGAGTCCTTAGTTGTCACAGATTCGCGAATAGAGTCTTCTTTTTCACTTATAATCGTCATGTAATAATTCCCTCGGAAGAAAGGATATGATTCCCCTATCATAACCATTGCTTCTTTAAATGTTGGTGTAAATATAACAAGATACTCGTCTTCTTGCAAGCCACAGTTTTGCAAGGCCTTGTTTCTCGCTTGTATCTCGGGTATTGAAATGAAATTGCCCTGGAACGAGGACTTTTTGTTTAGGATTTCAAGCAATTTTGATGGCTCTAATTGGGCACCATCAAGATCGTTTGTTGGACTAAATGAAGAGGGCGACGATGAGTCTTTTATGGTGATAACCCTTGGAGAATACTTTCGTTTGTCATCGCTCATACTTGCTTCCAAGTTACTTGACTCGTCGTTGCTACAAATATTGTATAAATCAATCTTGTCCCCCTCTTCAACTATAAGTCCGTTACAATATTCAGGGTATTTTGCAAAAATATATTGTTTCACATATTCCATTTCTTGTGGTGTGATCGGACCTGACCATCTTAGGTCAAGTCCATGGAGCGTTGATATGGCTTCGGCTACCAAGTGTGCTGGAAACACCGTGTGCGGTTTCTGTTTATTCAAATCAAAGAATCAAGTTTCATATTAGAAAAAAGTGACATCTAAAAATTGGATTGTTGTATTTGAAATAAGTAAAATAACATTGTAAGTTGCAAGTTCAAATTTGTAGTTACATATGAATAACACAATTACGATTACATATGAGTTTCGCAACAACTTAGAGGTTGTGAGTTCTAGCCTCGCTGGAGGTAATAGTTACAAAATGGCTAGTTCTTTTTCTTAAGACACCGTATTATTATGGTAAAGACTAAAGAGTAATGGAAGAAGGAATAGAACTTGCCTTCATAACCATGCTCGTCGGTTTGCTGCCATTGTTCTGATTCGGGGAATTTGGCAACGAAGCTAACAGCGATTTCCCAATTTCAGTTTCATCCATCTCCTGTGAAATTAAAACGCAAAATTCACCACCAAAACAATTTTTGCTTGAAAGTATCTAAAGGGCCTAAATTTCAATCTAACATATGTCAATTTTCAAGTGAATTATTTGAGGTACATTAAAATGCACACAAATTTCATCTAAAACTTCACGTATACTGCTGAGTATATGATTTCCTTGGTATACATTTTCTAGTATAAAAGACCCATGAAAAGATGAAATGTTTTTCATCATGATCACTAATAACTTTTTCACCAAAATATATGTCTTAGTAAAAGAAATGTTTACCTTAGATTGTTGATGAAGGAATACTTGTTCTTGAATGTTTCTTCCCATGTTTGGTAGACTGACTGATTAAGGAAGGAAAAAAGGATGCAAAGAATAAGGTTGGCGTCAATCATATGAACACAACAAACATGTCACACTTACTCGTATATTAATAAACTTGATTAGACAGACAACAAATATAGAATACCGACAACGTCGTCAGCTGGGCCTCATTTTGTAATTGTTAAAATATATACTGTATTACTAACTTTTAACAATACAAAAATATTGATATGTAAATCTTTAAATGTATTAAGCCCAACATACTGTGGATAACTCGGAACAAACTACATAACATAATACTTTGTTTAAATCGTATGTTATAAATATCTCTTATAATTATAGCTTTCCAAAGTGTGAGCAAAACTCGATTTCATTTTTGAAATACACTACTTTTTTCTGTATTATTTTGGTCGAAAATGAATGTTTATTTACTAAAATATAATCATAAGTTCATAACAACTTAAAAAGTATTTTAACATGTAATTATTGTGATGTAAACTGCCTGCCTAATCCTCTCAGTCCAAGATGTTGACAAAGGAAACAACAATATATTAAGAAAAAACGTAATAAAGATATATCAAATTTTCTGTACGACACTCAAAGTAATACACTAAATTTGATTTAAGAGCGTGATAAAGGTAAATATAGTTTACAAATCATCTTGTCTTGTGATTAGAACAAAACTTGAACTACACTTATTTTTCTAGCTCAGTTGGTTATTAAAGTTTTTACCAAATCATTTTTTTTGAGAAAGTCTCCAAAGGTCTCAATCATAACTAAGCGAGGGTTAGAAAAAACACACTGTCCGTTTGAATATCACTGTACAACTCGATTCGTTAACCACTAATGTGACCCTCCAAAAAACTTGCATACGTGTACAAAATTTTCTCCTCAAATGCACCACGAGAAATATGAAACCAAGTAAAACTTTCTATAATTTGTGAAGAGATGGTGACATATTGGACATTCGTAGAATTTACAAATGCAATCAATTCCCACTTGAGTTTTTTAAAAGAATATTTTGGCCAAGAAAACGACTTGTCTTGGGGCCGTGCTGAAAAATATAAAATGGTAGACATGGTCACACCTCACATTTTATTTATGTTAATTAATTACATCATTAGAGATGTAACACTAAATAATTATAAATCTTCCTCTGTCAACAAGTGCAAATTTCCTTCAATGTCCTTTTAAAAATTGAAAATGGTCCCCAACTGATGATTTCCGAGTTTTAAAATCCCTTTAAAATAAGAAGAATAAAAGAATATACGTGATTCTTACGCACTCACAATTAGTAGTATAAAGTTTTTGCTTTGTGGTGTGGTTTATATTTATAATATCAGCATGACTTTTGATGCATATAACTTTTGATGCATATAGGGAAAAAGTTATATCTTCTGATTTTTTACTGTTTCAGCTTAGTATATATTTTTGCTCAAAGAAAAAAAAGCTTAATATATATTATCCGAATTGATTAAACTACAATACATCTTACATACAACATTTCAAAATATTTTGTGACACGTTACAATGGTTCTCTTTTTGCTTATATATGTTGGTTATTAGGGTTTCAAAAATAGTTTATTTAAGCAGCTACATGAGATGGTGACACCATTGAAAGTTTAGGGGATCAATTGGAGTCAAAAGGTGAGGTCATTGATGGTTAACCAAAGGTGCATACTTGTTATTTCTTTGGAGTTATGCTACGACGGCATCTAAATTCTTGATCCTTTAGTTATATCTAAAACACCATAACGCAAGAAGTAGTGATAACCATATAAACATGACATGACGAGCAGTATAAATCACCAACCTTTCTTAACAACTTAACACTGCCCGCTATTTTTGAGAAGAATTTGCACTACCTTAACAGCTTAATGGTTGGGTTTGTTCATGGTCCTTGAATCAGACCAAGAAACCGGAATCGCAAGAACCAAGAACCAAAAATAAGAAAAATATGGATGCGAGAACTATCCAAGTTATTCGGTTCGGTTTTCGGTTACGAATACAAGACTTTTCAGTAATTTCCAACGAGAACCATTATGTTTGAAAATGTTATTTTTTATCTTGTAATTAAAGAGATTGGTACCAAAAGTCATATGTTCATTATGTCGGAAATGATGTAGAAATACACACGGAATAAACTATAAAAGAAAGAATGCTACAATCAAGGGATCTATGTAATGTAAATGGAAATACAATATATGATAAGACGAGATCAAGGAGATAATTGAGGAAGTGATAATGATTTCCAATACTCCTCTCAAGTTGGCGCATGTAAGTTCGGAATGCCCAACTTGACCGACAAAGTGTGTAATAGGTGAGAACCAAGCGGTTTAGTAAGCAAGTCGGCAATTTTTTTTTGTCTTGAATTGATCTGAACTGGCACAATCTCTTATCGTTCAACTTGTTCACGAAAAAATAACAATCCATTCAACGTGCGTCGTTCTTTCATGGAAGACACGATTAGTGTTGTCGCAAAATAAGGGTGTAAGGCCGACCACCGCGACATCAAGTTCCTTCAACAGCCAACGAACTCACGTAATCTCACTAACTGCAGTGACCATAGATCGGTACTCCGCCTTTGCGTAAGAGCGTTACACAACCGTTCGTTTCATACATTTTCAGGATATCGGGGCTCTCCCTAGTAGGAGCACGTAACTTGACCTCGAACGCCTACTAAGTGAATATCCAAGCCAATCGAAATCACAATAAGTCACAATGTTAGTATCAGTGGTGTTTGGTAAAAGGATGCATTCACCAAATAGTCTTAAGGTATCGTAAAACTCTGTTTGCAGCCTCCATATGAATAAGACGTGGGTCTCCAATAAATTGGCTTAGAATACTTACGGCGTAGGCTATATCAGGGCGATTGACGAGTAGATATAACAAGCAACCTATAAGTCTTCGATATATGAACTTGCATCAATCTTTTCTAAGTCTTCTCCTTTGCCAAGTTTGAGATTTGGTTCCATGGGAAACGAACTAGGACGAAATCATTGTAACCCACTGTCTTGAAGAATGTCCAACGGACTAATGTTGGCTAAGGACCAATCCTTCAGATGTTCTTGCTACTTTGATGCCCAAGAAATATTTCAAGGGACCAAGATCCTTTACGCTAAATTCTTTGTCCATGTGAGACTTTGTTATTTCAATCCATTTCACGTTGTTCCCGGCGAGTAATACATCATCCACATATATAAGAGACGCATATGTGTCACCATTTTTTTAGATATACAAAAAATGACCAACCTTAGATTGTTTGTAACCAAGCCAACAAAGGACTTCGTACACTTGTGATACCAATTCCGAGATGCTTGTTTCAATCCTTAGATAAACCTTTTGAGTTAGCACACCCTTGTTTTGTCTTTGGTCGAGAACCCTTAAGGAATCTTCATATAAACTTCCTCATGTAGATCTCCATGTAAGAGTGCATTGTTAATGTTAAGTTGTTGAATCCCCTTTTTTCGTTTGAGGACAATGTTTAGTAGTATTCTTAAGGTCACCAATTTCGCAACAAGTGCAAACATATCATTGTAGTCAACTCCTTTTCTTTGCGTAAAGCCTTTTGCGATGAGTCTTTCTTTGTACCTTTCCACATCACCTTTCAGTTTGAACTTGATCTTGTACACCCGTTTTGAGTCAATTGCTTTCTTTCCCTTCGGTAATTTTTCAAGGGATCATGTCCCGTTTTGATCAAGAGTGTAAATTTCTTTTCGCATGGCTTCATTCTAATTTTTGTTCTGGGCTGCTTGATAAAAAAACTTCGGCTCATCATTATCCTTGATGGCAAATAAGAATGTTTTGTGAGTGTTAGAGAAATGTTCATAAGTAAAATAATGAGATAATTGGTGTACTGTTGAGGATTCTTGATCGGAAGCGATTTGCGTGTGGTCAATGGATGGTGGAAGCTTTACTTGGTAATCGCCTAAGTGCCTCAGTTGCGTTCTTTGTCTCTTTGGTCTTCCTTCTTCGATCTCTTGCTGAAGACCAGGTGGTTTCACATGATTTTGCATGTATATGTTTTCAACATGAATATTTTAACTTTAAATGTTTCCTCTGGTCTTTAACTATGTCTTTTCGGATTGTTCTTCCGAGACTTCTTCCATGCTATGTGTTTGTTCCTCCTCGTTGTTTGGCATTAAGACTTATTCCATGCTATGTGTTGTTTCCTCCTCATTGTTTGGTATTAAGAATCCATATCTTTCCATATTGCAAGTTCTTCATGTGGTTCATCATATTGTGAGATAGGACTCGAGTACTAAAAAATTTCTTGTTCAAAACCTTTTGGTTCTATTTTCGAAAAAGGAAACATTTCTTCGATGAAACTTACGTCTCTTGTCATCACCATTTTCCTTTGTGCTAGATTATAAACTTTGTACCCCTTTTTTCCTGAAGGATAGCCCAATACCACTTGTGTTCTTGTAGTTGGCCAGGCATTAAAAAACTCTCATATGTTCATATTTGGGTTTTTGCCAGAATAGGATTTCATATGCGGTTTTGTCATTTATTATTTTAGATGGAAACTAGTTAATGATGCCGTAAGGATACACTCCTTCCAAAAAGTTGAGGGAAGACTCACTTCAGACCGTAAAGCTCGTCATCGATTTGATGATTTTGATCCATTGTGAATAAAAGTAATAACATACTTATTTTGTACTAGTGAAGGATTGGCATGAAAATCACATAGATCACTATGTATGAGATCTAATACTTTGCTTTCCCGATTAACACCCTTAAAAGGTTGTCTAGTTATCTTTGTTAACATAAAAGTCTTACAACTTTTATTTGTCGTGTCAAAAGAAGGTATTAAACTCATTTTAGTCATATCTATCATTCTCCTGTAATGAACATGTCCTAGTCTAGCATGCCACAATTCAGAACTGTTTAAATCGTTACTATGACCAGAAGTAATCATACAAGCAGAAGTATTAAGCAAAGGATAATTCGGATTTAATATGATCATTCCATTACATACATAACCAAATCCAACAAACGTACCATGTCTTGAGAAGATATACTTGTCACTTTCCAACACTTGTTTGTACCCACACTTATTCAACACAAATTCTGAAACGAGATTCTTTTGAATCACGGGTACATACAACACAGTATTTAAAAATAAAGTTTTTCGAGAACTGAAAGTTAATAAAACACGCCTTATTCCTTTGATTGGTTCAGTTGCAACGTTTCCCATATTTACAAATGATCCATCTTTAATTGATTTACATACTTGAAACCAACGAAGATCCTTGCAAACATGACTTGTTGCACCCGAATCAACCCACCAAGCAACATCATCATCTTGAACATAAAATGCATTAGAAATAACAAAAACATAATGTAAAGCATTATCAATATTCTGAATAAGATCAAAATTATAACCTTGTTTTATTTCAGGATCCTTAGACCCCTTTGAACCAACGCCATTATTGCCCTTAGAGCGACAATCCTTCTTAATGTGACCAGGCTTGCCACATTTCTAACAGGCCCATACAGCCTTCTTGTTGGCAGATTTATTATCACCACTGTTGTTGTACTTTCGTTTGTTCTTATTGTTGTTTGAATTCTTGGCTCCATCTCATTCAACCATGTTGACAGAAGATGACCCAATTTTCTTTCCTTTAGGGTTATTTTCAAGTTCCTAATTTCTTAACCCTTCCTCAATTCGGAGAGTACTACCGAGTTGAACCAAATTTAATTCTTCCTTCTTATGTTTCAACCCATGTTTTAATCATTTCCAAGAAGGGGGCAGTTTATCAATGATAACTACAACCGAGATGGTCTCATCCATCAACAAATTGTGTTGGGTAATCTGTCCTAGAATCCTTAACATCGTATGATATTGGTGCATTACAGGCCGAATCAACCATCCTGTAATTCATGAAATTGCTTACTAGAAACTTCTTTGCAGAAGCATCTTCAGCCATGCGTTTGCAGATTCAGTGTTTTGATAGATATCAAAGAGTGAGTTAGACATACCATTCAGAATATGACCACGACATATGTAGTCGTCGTTTTCCCACTTCATCCGCTTCCTAGTCGTTTCTAGCATTTCATCCTCCGATCGTTCGGGACTGGGCGTACTCAGAATGTACACAACTTTCAGGGTGGTAAGAAGAAAGTGCATATTCTTTTGCCAACGACGAAAATCCTGCCCTTCAAACTTTGAAAACTTATCGAACTTGCTCGTCATGTCCTTCACAGATTCTCCATTCGTCATGATCACAAAATACTTTGATCTTTGTTAGAATTTTGGTGGATCACAGTAATTTGAGAGTTGTGTCAAACACTTTCAGATCAAAGTATTTTGTTGGTTCTATCGAAATCTCTAATCGGATAAAACTCAGAAATCAAACAGAAAAAGTGTTTTTATGTTATGAACAGAACCAGACAATCAAGATGATAATATGACCAACAAACTGAAATTCGGTTGCAACTGCTATAGCAGTTACCAACCACAAAACCAGTTAATTTAACAGGCAAAACCGGGTCTAGTTTTCAGGGAATTTTATTGGACCCTGTCAGGGGCTCCCGCCCCTTGGACCCTCTACCAGGGGCGCTGCCCCCGGACCCCAGTCGTACGTGGGCTTTGCCCCCGTATGATTACCGCAATAATGTCATACAAGTGTGCACTCCGCATAACCCCGACTTGATGAACGTTTATCACGATTACACATTGGTCAACTAAGTCAATCCATTACACTTAAATCACATTGGTAATACAAAATCACCAATAAATTTTACAAGACAAGTTGTAGTATTTTAGTGTTTTTCAAATTTTAATTATATTAAAGTCACATATCACCTGCATTATTGTTAAATGTATTCCAGATTGATTATTTCGCCTTAATCAGATTTAGTATTATATCTAACCAATTATCACAATAATAATATAATGATTCAAAAGCGTATTGTCGAACACACCCTATATAAAACACATATATTGGATACAATGTCACAAATAAAATATATTATGAGCAATGTTACAGGCTTATAGCACCTGAAACAAATGTATGATCGGTTTCTTGAGAAGTTTCATGCCTATTCTCACCGACCAACAACGTTGACGACAATAAATTCTTATCATAAGAGAAATTTTGTTGATTTTTCCGTCTACCCGAGCAAAAATCTCTAATGTTTTTAATGATTCTATACGTATGTCGGGAACATGAAATATGTGTTTGAGATTTTTGTTGGTTAAGAAATAACGAAGATGAGGTGCGGTTAAGCCACCGATGTTAGAATGCATAAAACCCAACGAATATTATGTTTTATTGATCAACCATTTATAATGGTGATTACGTGAAACCCTAACGAAACCTAAACCTACAAACTGGGTCGGACCATATTTATCCACTATTACTCGCCCGCAGTTCGAGCGGCAAAATCACGAAAACTCGAACTAAAGAAAAAGACTAAGAAATAAAAATAAAATGGGAAAAATCAAACTATCCCACAAGTTTTCTAGGGACTTGATACCTTAGATTTGACACCGACAAAAATCATCTCCAGACTTACACCCTAGATTCGACAAAAAGTCGCCTCGGGACTTGATACCCAGGTTCAACAAAAGTCGTCTCGGGACTTATATCCTAGATTTGACACCAACACAAGTCGTCTCGAGACTTACACCCTAGATTCGAGAAATGTCCATGAATATTATGTTTTATTGATCAACCATTTATAATCAGTGGCGGAAGGAAATTGTGATGTGGGGGGCAAATTTTTTTTGGCCAATAGCAAGGTGAAAAAACATGAATCGAAATGAAAAATCGAGTACTTTTATTTAGAAACAAAAAATTTATAAGGTTTTAGAGCTACCAAGGGGGGGGGGGCATCCGCCCCTGTTTATAATGATGATTATATGAAAGACTAATGGACCCTAAACTCACAAATCGGTACGGGTCATATTTATCCACTAATAACCGATTGTTAAGAATTACTAACCTATGCGCCATTTTTAACCAATTTTATAAAGAATGTGAATTTTGGTTGATGTTTTTCTAACAGTTTATGCAAATTTTATTTAAAAAAAGAAGGGAGAAGAGACTTTGGAGGAAGTTTATTCCTATTTTAATGCCTACATGATTTGTATTAATACAAAAAGTCTCGTCTTATTTTTTTTTAAATATAATAATTTGGAAACGATGAATCGTTAAGCGAAAAAATACAGCATAGCAACAAGAATCTTAATATCTATTAGTAAACGGACAATTTGATATAGTTTCAAAAAAATGGCTAAATAGTTTCTTTCTCTCTCTCGAAGATTTCCTTTGTGGTACCCCAGTGGCTTTTCCTTACCCAAGTGGTTTATATCAAAACATTGAAAATTAAATCAAATAAAAAATCTCAAATTCAACTTTTTTGGCATATTATATCTCACTTTCGAAGCTTTATCACCACAATTCCTTATCACTTTTGTCTTTTAATCATAGTTTTATCTAAGTTTAGATAATGGCCGGAGAGCTAAGCGAGATGATGAAGATGGTTACTGATAGGTGTGAAAACACCCATCCTTTTACCACTTATTTCTTACTAAAACAAGACCAAAACGCGTGTTTAATATCATTTGTTTGGAATTATGCGTGGTTTTTTTGTTTATTGTGTTTTCAGAGCCAACCGGACGAATATTGAAGAAAACATGGGATTACACGGGTTTTATCAAGGAAAAAGACTCAAGACGAAGTCTATTGTCCAAGAGATGCAAAAGATTTGAAGTCAATGGGCCTATTTGAAGATTTATCGAAGAAAAGGACCAAAGATGGAAGATTTACATATGTCGAAGAAACTCAAGTCTATTAAACGAAGAAATTAAAAGACGAGTTGAATTTAATCGTCGACAAATCCCGAATCAGAATCGAAAACGTCAACTTTTCTGAAAAGACGAGAAGACAAGAAGAAAGGGAGAGAGCCCACTCACCAACCAACCACTTAGCCTATATAAGGGAATCACCCTCACAAAATTTGGCACCTAGTTTTAGTTTTCAGTTACTCTTTTCCTATTTCGTAAGAAGAACCATCTCCCTTAAGGAGTGGTTTTCATCTTCTTTGATTTCTTCTTGAATTGTGTAAGTGTAATCCTTTCGTTTTGTTTTTGAATCTTAATCATCAATACAAGTTTTCATTTAATCTTCTCATTCCTCTTGTTCATCATCATCTTTTTATTCAAAGTTCTTAAGTTCTTATTTAGTTGAGTGTTGATCTTAAAAAGTTGTTGATTTTGTGTTTTTATGATTGGGATTTGATGTTCATGGTTAGTAGATTATTTGTTATTAGGTTTGGTTAAAACCTTGGTTGATTTTTGAAAAATTCGTGTTCCCCTGTTATTTCGGTTTGTCTGTTCTTCAATTTCCAGTTATTCCGAGTAGTCATCTTGTTTTGACCTTTAATCGGAACATCTTCAAAATTCCGGATAGTCTGTTTAATTTTTCCCTTACTCGGAATATTTGTTTATTCCACATAGAGCCATATATTCCGAATGGTCTTCTTTTCAGCATAGTCCTTTTATTATTCCGCATAGAGCCATATGTTCCGAATGGTCATTATTCCGCATAGTCTCAATTATTCCGCATAGAGTTGGTATTCCGAATGGTCTTGTTTATTCCGAGTAACCCTTTATTCAGCATAGTCAATTATTCCGCATAGAGTTTGTTTATTCCGCATGGTGTATATTCCGGGTAGAACTAGTTATTCCGCATGGTCTTCTATTCTAATTATTTCGCATGATTATTCCGAATAACCATTATTCCGCATAGCCAGATATTCAGCATGGTCATTCATTCCGAATAGAGCATTTTCAGCAAGGGTATTTTTCAGTTACTGTTTTATTTACATTTTAATTCTAGTTTTATTTTTGTTAATTAATTCCTTCTAGTTTACTTTTAATTATCTTACGCATTTGCCTTCTTAGTAACATAGATAACCAAACCCCCTATTTGTCACCAAGAACAAATCATTCCACTTTTAACTGTGATCAATTCGAGAGGATACCGAGAACAAATCTGAACCATAGCAAATCTCTTGTATCAAATGGCGCCGCTGCCGGCTCTTCTCGTTAAGATTACCAGTTTTTTGTGAGAACTTGGATTTTGGGATCCGTTCCCCGTGAACGTTACTTTTTCATAAAAATTTTCAAAAATCCTAAAAAATATAAAATTTAAAAACAAATACAAAAAAATTAAAAAACATAAAAACCAAAAATATTTCTGCTTTGTTTTTGCCTTGTTAGTTCTTTTGCAGGTGTATGCGTACACGATCAACGTCTTATCAAGAGCCCGAGCCTCTCGAAGACTTAGACATGGCCGGTGTACAAAACAACAACAATAACCCACCTCAAAACAATAATAACAACAACAATAACAATCCACCTCTCAACAATGAACCTCTACCAGACAATCGCCCGATGATTGAACTTCTGCAAGCCCATGTAGACGGCAACAATGATCCAATTGTTATACCCGCGATTGCAGCCAACAACTTTGAGCTCAAATCCGGTTTTATCCAGATGGTCTCTGCTCAACCATTCTTGGGGCGTACCTTTGATGATCCACATGACCACATCAAGAGATTCCTACAACTCACGAATACGGTCAAATTCAATGGTGTTCCACAAGAGGTAATCCGTTTACAACTTTTTCCCTTTTCTTTAGAGGGACAAGCCCGGCATTGGCTTGCAAAGGAACCACCACAAAGTATTCTGACGTGGACGGATTTGGAGACCAAGTTTATAAACTACTTTTTCCCACCCTCTCGTACTACCGCTTTGCGGAATGAAATTATCAATTTTGAACAAAAGTACGATGAGTCTTTTAGTGAATCTTGGGATCGTTTCAAAGATCTTTTAAGAAAATGCCCACAACATGGTTTTACCAAAGTGCACCAAATTAACACTTTTTATAATGGTTTAAGCATGAATGACCAAGATTCACTAAACAGTGCCTCGGGGGGGGGGGGGGGGGGGGGGTGGTAATATTTTGGCTAAGACTTCCAATGCTGCTTGGGATATCATTGAGAATAAGTCTCGTGTGCAAACAAAGAGTGTGCGGACCAATGTCGCTAGTGCTAGTACTAGTGACAGTGACAAGCGAGTTGACAAAATTACTATGCTTCTTGAATCGCTTGTTACCCACACCGCTAACAACATCAACAACATCAACGCTAAAAACGCTCACGACGCTCAAGTCAATGCTGTTAGCCAACCATGTGAAATATGCGGGGGTCCTCACTCTTACACCACTTGTACCGCCACCCAAGACTACCCTTCTGAGAATGTGAATGCAGCATACGGTACCTATCCTCCGGCTGCTTATCAAGCTCGTCCTCAAGTTGACCGCAACTTGCTTAGCTACCGCTCTAACAACTATCTCTCACCACCTGGTTTTCTTCCTAACAACCCAAACCAACAACAAAACCTCAATCGC
Organism: Glebionis coronaria; assembly: GCA_025667525.1. Lineage (NCBI taxonomy): Eukaryota > Viridiplantae > Streptophyta > Magnoliopsida > Asterales > Asteraceae > Glebionis > Glebionis coronaria. The sequence continues at coordinate 98,086,817 of CM046874.1, forward strand.
CCTCCTCAACAACAACAACAACCTCGTACACCATACATACCACCTCACAAACAACCATATCCACCTCAACGAAACAACCAAGTTTACCAGCAACCTGCTTATCAACCACCCGCATACAATGCTCCTCCCAACCAACTCACCGCATTACACCAAGACATTGGAACATACATGAGGACTAATGATGTGATCGTGGACAATCTCCAACGGGAAGTGCTCAACTTGAAAGCAGACCTGGTGAAACAAGGGAACGATCTGAGAGATGATATGAGAAACACTTTGGATAGTCAAACGAATGACTTAAAGAACATGATGGCTAGTTTCTTCCAAGGTAATCAACCCTCTTCTTCGAGTACTCTTCCGAGTAACACCGTTGCGAATCCAAGAGGGGAGATGAAAGCAATCACCACTCGCAGTGGCAAAAGTACCAAGGAACCCGAGCTTCCTATACCTCCACCGGTGATTGTGACTAAGGAAAACGAGTCACCTGTTCCTATTCCTCATCCTTCTACTTCCCCAATTTCTCCGCCTCTTACTTATACCCCTCCTTCACCCAAGGATGTGAGTGATCCTATTCTCCCAAAGCCTTCCTCTTCTTCCGATATACCTTATCCATCAAGGTTGAGGAAAGAGAAGCTCAAAAGCAAGGACGATATTCAAGTTTCGAACTTTCTTAAAATGTTTAAACAATTGAATTTTAACATCTCCTTCGCTGAGGCTCTCGCTCACATGCCCAAATTTGCGAAAATGTTCAAAGATCTTCTTAGCGACAAGGAGAAACTTCTTGATATTGCTAACACCCAACTTAATGAGAATTGCTCTGCAGTGCTCTTAAGGAAATTGCCAACCAAGCTTGGTGATCCGGATCGCTTCTTAATCCCTTGTAACTTCCCAGGAGTAGAGAATTGCATAGCCCTAGCCGATCTAGGTGCCAGTATTAACTTAATGCCTTTAAGTGTTTGGAAGCAATTATCTCTCCCTGAGCTAGTCCCCACCAAAATGACTTTGGAATTAGCTAACCATACGGTTGCTTATCCAGTGGGAATAGCCGAAGACGTCTTTGTAGGAGTAGAAAAATTCACTTTTCCTGCCGATTTTGTTGTCGTTGACTACGACATGGACCCTCGTGTGCCATTGATCGTTGGTCGTCCATTCTTGAGGACCGGTCGCACTCTCATCGATGTTGAAGCCGGTGAGCTTATCATGAGAGTGGGTGACGATAAAATTGTCTTCAACATGGGAAAGTTGTCTAAACAGCCTTATTCATACGAAAGTGTTAATTGTATTGACGTGCTTGATGAGGCTTGTGAAGAACACTTCAAAGATGCTTGTAAAAGTATTCCTACCTCTCTTCCCAATGTTGAGACCGTTTCCTCTTTTGATTCATCACTCTCTCTATTTGGAGAAAGTGATTTCCTTTGGAAAGATTTGGAAGCCACCATGGGAGATGTGAACTTAGCTACTGACGATTCTCCCACCGATTGGGATGAAGATCTTCGCCTCATTGAGAACCTTCTTAAAGAAGACAATCTTTATCCAACATCTCCCACGGTTATTACTATCGATGCTCCGACTTTGAAAACGCCTCCCATCGAAAATCCTCCGGATTTAGAACTTAAGGAGTTGCCGCCCCATCTCGAGTATGTGTTCCTTGAAGAAAACAAGAAGTCGCCCGTCATCATTGCGAAGGACTTGAAAGAAGAAGAGAAATCTCGCCTCATCGCCGTGCTTAAAAATCATAAGAAGGTAATTGCTTGGAAAACTTCCGATATCCGCGGGATTGATCCGAACTTTTGTACTCACAAGATTCTCATGGAAGATGACTTTAAACCCGCAATCCAAAGCCAAAGAAGGGTTAATCCTCGCATTCATGACGTCATCAAACAAGAGGTTATCAAACTTCTTGATGCCGGCTTGATTTACCCTATTTCGGATTCGCCATGGGTAAGTCCCGTCCATTGTGTGCCCAAAAAGGGCGAAATAACTGTTGTTCCCAATGAACACAACGAGTTGATTTCCACTCGTCTCGTTACTGGGTGGAGAGTTTGTATTGATTATCGCAAGCTCAATGATGCCACGAGAAAAGATCACTTTCCTCTTCCTTTCATGGATCAAATGCTCGAGCGTCTTGTGGGTAATGACTATTACTGATTTTTAGACGGTTTCGCCGGGTATTTTCAAATTCCCATCGATCCCAAAGACCAAGAAAAGACCACATTCACTTGTCCCTACGGAACATTTGCTTACAAACGCATGCCTTTTGGTTTATGTAATGCTCCTGGGACGTTCCAAAGGTGTATGATGGCTATCTTCCATGACATGGTGGAAGACACTATGGAAGTATTCATGGATGATTTCTCGGTTTATGGCAATTCTTTCTCTGCTTGCCTTGCCAATTTAGAACGTATGCTTAAGCGATGTGAAGACACTCGCCTTGTTCTTAATTGGGAAAAATGTCATTTCATGGTAAAAGAGGGCATCGTGCTAGGACACAAGATCTCCAAAGCCGGTCTTGAAGTAGACCGTGCTAAAGTCGATGTTATCGCTAAGTTGCCTCCACCTTCCACCGTGAAGGGTGTGAGAAGTTTCCTTGGTCATGCGGGCTTCTACCGTCGATTTATCAAAGATTTTTCTCAAATCGCTCGCCCGATGACCCACCTCTTGGAAAAAGACACTCCTTTTATCTTTTCCAAAGAGTGTCTTGAAGCCTTCAACTTGCTTAAGGATAAGCTTACTAAGGCACCCGTCTTGGTTACCCCTAATTGGGAGCTGCCTTTCGAGTTGATGTGCGATGCTGGCGACTATGCTATTGGAGCTGTTTTGGGCCAACGAGTGAATAAACACTTCCAACCAATCCATTACGCTAGCAAGACAATGACTGGGGCTCAATTGCATTACACGACAACCGAAAAAGAGCTTTTAGCTGTTGTCTATGCCTTTGAAAAGTTCCGCCCCTATCTTGTCCTTTCCACCACAATCGTTTATACCGATCATTCCGCGTTGAAGTACATGTTGACTAAGCACGATTCCAAACCAAGACTTCTTCGCTGGGTTTGGCTACTCTAAGAATTTAAAATCGAAATTCGCGATAAAAAAAGGAGCTGAAAACCTAGCCGCGGATCATCTCAGTAGACTTGAGGATCCTTACCAAGGGGATCATCCGACCAAAAAATCAATGATTCTTTTCCCCTGGAGACCGTAATGTCTATCAACTCGACTTCTGATGAAACCCCGTGGTTTGCGGACATTGCAAATTACTTGGCGGGTGGAATTCTCGTTGACGGGTTAACATCCCAGAAAAAGAAGAAGTTCTTTCACGACATTAAGACTTACTTTTGGGATGACCCGTATCTATTCAAGCAATGTGCTGGCTTGATTATTCGCCGATGTGTTGATGGACCGGCAGCTTTAGAAATCCTTGACGCTTGCCACAAAGGACCTACCGGTGGTCACTTTGGTCCCAACTACACCGCCCAAAAAGTGTTTGACTCGGGATTTTATTGGCCCACCATCTATCGTGATGCTCACGAGATGGTTAAACGATGTGATGCTTGCCAAAAACAAGGCAAGATCACACATAAAGATGAGATGCCTCAAAATTTCATACAAGAATGTGAAATCTTTGATGTTTGGGGTATCGACTTTATGGGGCCATTCCCTTCATCTAAAGGAAACAAATACATCCTTGTAGCCATTGACTACGTTTCCAAATGGGTTGAAGCCAAAGCTTTACCTACTAATGACGCAAGGGTGGTTTGTAACTTTTTGAAATCTCTATTCGCTAGATTCGGTGTGCCTCGTGCCATTATTAGTGATCGCGGGACTCATTTTTGCAATGACCAATTTGCTAGAGTCATGGCTAAGTACGGTGTAAATCATCGTCTTTCCACCGCCTACCACCCACAAACTAATGGCCAGGCTGAAATCTCTAACCGAGGATTAAAGCGAATTCTGGAAAGAACCGTGGGAGAGCATCATGCCTCGTGGGCTGATAAACTTGATGATGCTTTGTGGGCTTTTCGTACCGCTTACAAGACTCCGATTGGTTGTACACCATATCGCCTCGTGTACGGAAAAGCATGCCACCTCCCCATTGAGTTGGAGCACAAGGCTTACTGGGCCTTGAAGTGGGCTAATTTTGATATCAACAAAGCCGGTGACTTACGCGAGCTCCAACTCAATGAGCTCAATGAACTCCGTAATGAGGCTTATGAAAATTCTTTGATCTATAAGGAGAAGACTAAGCTCATTCACGACTCTAAGATTAAGAACCGAGAGTTCCAAGTTGGAGACAAAGTTTTACTCTTTAACTCTCGGTTGAAAATCTTTTCGGGCAAGCTGAAATCTCGTTGGTCCGGCCCATTCACCATTGCCCAAAATTTTCCATATGGTACTCTCGAGCTCGCTCAACCTAATGGACCTAATTTTAAGGTGAATGGCCAACGAGTGAAGTTGTACTTTGGTGAGGACATCTCTCATGAGATGACTCCATCCCTCACCACGTTTCCCATGAACTAATTTTGGGTCGAGTCAGGCTCGTGACTCGGTTATCAAAAACAAGCGCTCCTAGGGAGGCAGCCCGAGTATCTATCATTTTCTGTTTTAACCTCCTAAGTGTAGGGGGACCTCTATAGGTGTTTCTGTTTGTGTGTGATGTGATTACAGGGATAAGTGCACTCTTGGAATCTTTGAAGAACCGTGCTCCCGTGTTATACGAAATCCAGTTCTATCTCTCAACTATCGTGATTCAATTTTCTTCATACTCACATTTGAAATGGATCACGTTAGTCGTCTCTTCCTTAACTTGATTTAACCAACGTGCACAATGTCCTAAGTGTAGGGGAGACTTTTCCCACATGCTTAAACATTGAGGACAATGTTTATCTTAAGTGTAGGGGGGACTTCTATCGAAGTTTTAAGTGGACTTTTCCATGAAAATGCCTTCATTTAACCGGAAAATCATCTTTTTCAACATTTTTCAAATTTTTTATTAACTTTGGCCATTTAGTCGTAATTTTTAAATTTTTCTCGTTGCTTTCATATGTATATATCCCGCAATAAAATCAAATATATTCATACAGTGGTGTAGCTAGTTTTGAAATCTTTGACATATTAGGCCCGTTGCGATTATTTTGACTCAACCCGAATAGACTTATCCAAGTTTATTCTAGCTAGTATCCTTAACCATGTAGACCTTAATTGGTTTATTAGGCTAAGTATCCACGAGTCTCATTACTTGAGATTTTAAATTGTGGAGAACGAGAAATGATAGAGTCAATTATAAGTCGGTATTCTTGCACAAGCTCACTTGGTGTAATTATTTGCCTATTCTCCCATCACTTGCTAATAATTTATCTGCAATAAGTAAGGTCGTACGATTTGAAAAGTTACTTAGCTTCTAGCCCAAGATCGTTTAAAAGTTGCTCGGTAATGATAAAAGTTCATAGCCAAGGCATAACTTATGAAGCGGGGCGCGAAGATTGGCGAGTCCGAAAAGGCCCTAAAAAGGCATGAGGATTCCATTTTATTGCTGAAGATCCAAAGTGATGTGAAAAGCATTATTCCCAAAATCAATATGAAGGATCAAGACTCACGACGAAAAGCAATCAACTCCCATAAATATGATGGAGAAGTCTATCCGAAAAGACCCTAACAAGGTATGAGGATAAATAGATCCAAGTCCGAAAAGGAGGCGGATCGTTGTATCTCAAAATCCCAATTAGAGATTGAAGAAATAATCATGAAGTCGTGGTCAACAAAGTTGGAGTACCCCTCAAAAGTCTCCAAGTGAAGAAACTCTATTAACGAAGAGGAGACCATTATCTCAAGAACGTCTCTCAAGATATGAAGTATGAAGTACATGCCAAATATCGGCCCGAGAAAGGTCTCAAATCGTGAACCAAGTTATGCCAAGATATGAACTTTTTGATATCCCGAGAAGCAGTTTTAAGAGATTTTGTCCTTTAGCTAACTATTGATCAAATCGTCCTACTTTGCTTTCAGCCTAAATAAACTATCGAAATAAGTCCAAAAATGCATCTTCATGATCATTCTAAGACAAAAATAAAATATAAGAGATACACCTAGGAATAAGGGAGTTTAAGCATATAATTAAGCCATGTGTGTAAGTGTTTGATTTGCTAACTTATAATAACAATGATCTCGTTTTTAAGCTTAGTTTGGGGAACGTGAAACTTGAGGGTGATAAATCTTCGCAGCACCAAAGCCCTAATGTAAGTCCTTGATTTCTTTGCAAGTTATTTCCATTTAGCTATTTTCAAGTGAAAATGGTTTTCTATCCTTTTGTTTGCTTTAAAGTTTTAATTTCTCTTAGTACTTTAATTTCTGTTTAGTAGTATGTTAATAAGGCCAAGGTTGATTGATTATGAGAAAAATGTAAAATTGCTTTATCACTAAGCATTGCATGAGGGCATGGCAATGGTTAAGTGTAGGGGATTTGATAGGTGTGAAAACACCCATCCTTTTACCACTTATTTCTTACTAAAACATGACCAAAACACGTGTTTAATATCATTTGTTTGGAATTATGCGTGGTTTTTGTGTTTATTATGTTTTCAGAGCCAACCGGACGAATATTGAAGAAAACATGGGATTGCACGGGTTTTATCAAGGAAAAAGACTCAAGACGAAGTCTATTGTCCAAGAGATGCAAAAGATTTGAAGTCAATGGGCCTATTTGAAGATTTATCGAAGAAAAGGACCAAAGATGGAAGATTTACATATGTCGAAGAAACTCAAGTCTATTAAACGAAGAAATTAAAAGACGAGTTGAATTTAATCGTCGACAAATCCCGAATCAGAATCGAAAACGTCAACTTTTTTGAAAAGACGAGAAGACAAGAAGAAAGGGAGAGAGCCCACTCACCAACCAACCACTTAGCCTATATAAGGGAATCACCCTCACAAAATTTGGCACCTAGTTTTAGTTTTCAGTTACTCTTTTCCTATTTCGTAGGAAGAACCATCTCCCTTAAGGAGTGGTTTTCATCTTCTTTGATTTCTTCTTGAATTGTAAGTGTAATCCTTTCATTTTGTTTTTGAATCTTAATCATCAATACAAGTTTTCATTTAATCTTCTCATTCCTCTTGTTCATCATCATCTTTTTATTCAAAGTTCTTAAGTTCTTATTTAGTTGAGTGTTGATCTTAAAAAGTTGTTGATTTTGTGTTTTTATGATTGGGATTTGATGTTAATGGTTAGTAGATTATTTGTTATTAGTTTTGGTCAAGATTTGGTTAAAACCTTGGTTGATTTTTGACAAATTCGTGTTCGCCTGTTATTTCGGTTTATCTGTTCTTCAATTTCCAGTTATTCCGAGTAGTCATCTTGTTTTGACCTTTATTCGGAACATCTTCAAAATTCCGGATAGTCTGTTTAATTTTTCCCTTACTCGGAATATTTGTTTATTCCGCATAGAGCCATATATTCCGAATGGTCTTCTTTTCCGCATAGTCCTTTTATTATTCCGCATAGAGCCATATATTCCGAATGGTCATTATTCCGCATAGTCTCAATTATTCCGCATAGAGTTGGTATTCCGAATGGTCTTGTTTATTCCGAGTAACCCTTTATTCAGCATAGTCAATTATTCCGCATAGAGTTTGTTTATTCCACATGGTGTATATTCCGGGTAGAACTAGTTATTCCGCATGGTCTTCTATTCCAATTATTCCGCATGATTATTCCGAATAACCATTATTCCGCATAGCCAGATATTCACCATGGTCATTCATTCCGAATAGAGCATTTTCAGCAAGGGTATTTTTCAGTTACTATTTTATTTACATTTTAATTCTAGTTTTATTTTTGTTAATTAATTCCTTCTAGTTTACTTTTAATTATCTTACGCATTTGCCTTCTTAGTAACATAGATAACCAAACCCCCTATTTGTCACCAAGAACAAATCATTCCACTTTTAACTGTGATCAATTCGAGAGGATACCGAGAACAAATCTGAACCATAGCAAATCTCTTGTATCAGTTACAGTGAATGACTCAGAACAAGACGTGGTCGGTTTTGATGGGGATAATAGTGCCAAATGTATGGGGAAGACTCTTTTAGGACGTATTCACACCGATCGTCCCTATAATTATCAGAGAATGAAAAGGGCCTTATTAGCAGCTTGGAGACCTCGCCGACCGGTCAGTTTTCAGGAGTTAGAATCAAATATGTTTTTGGTTAAAATTGATTATATTGTAGACTTACGAATGGTGTTAGAAGATGGGCCTTGGTCTTTCGAGAGAAATTTGGTGGTACTCAAGTTGGTTGATAACGATGAAAAACCTACAGAGGCAGAAATGACGAAAGTTTCGTTTTGGATACGATTTATGAATCTGCCTTTAAGCAGGAGAGATGAGATGTCAGTGCGCAAAATTGCGAGTAAAATAGGTGAAGTTGTGGAGGTTGACGACGCTTACTTTTCTAACCGAAGTAAACACATTTAGAGCAAAGGTCAGTATCAATAATACCAATACTTTATGCAAATATGTTACTGTTCTAAACCTTAAAAAAACCAAAGTTCGTGTCGACATCCGGTATGAGCATTTACCGAATTTTGCTATTGGTGCGGACTATTGGGTCATACGGAGAAAGAGTGTCTTACGAAGACACTTGAGATTGATGGGAAGACATTCAAAGACTGGCCTTTTCAAGAATGCTTGCGGGCCTCCAACTACAAAGAAGATGGGTCCTTTGGAGAAAAGGTACATCATGCTCCAACTACTTTTACCAACAATCAAGAAGTTACAAAGGAAGCAAAAGGAATGTTTGAACTTAGGTTTTCGGATCACGAGGTGGCTTTACATAGCGATTACATGTAGGGGAAGAACAAGAAGGAAATCTCTGTTTTTCCACCCAAGGATTTGCAACAAAATAAAAATATGGCTGAAGTCTCACAAAGAACATCAAGTGTTGAGAGGTTGGATGATAATTGTTCAAGAAATGATAACACGAGGTTACCTAAAGATAAAAAATGGTCAATGGGTTAGCAGAAGAAGATGATATACATAGGGGGACTAATACAGGCGGGAAGGAAGTTAGGCCTCCCAATAATCTTAAAGCTGCATCAATAGCTTTACCTACTGCTGGCCAAATGGTAACATATAGAAACACTGAAGTCAAAACGGCTAAATATGAAAGTGGAGCTACACTTGCTATCCAATTAGTAACAGAGGTAAGTTCTCCCAATGCATCACAACTAAAAACATGGAAAAGGCGTAATCGAGGGAGGACAAAGAATAAACATACCATCAATGAGATTCATGGAGGAAAGAGATCATATGAAACTTGTGTTGATGGAGATAAGATGGATGTTGGTATCGCGAAGAGGTCTAAGGACCATAACGAATGTAATTTAACAGTGAGTGTTGCGATGCAACACCGACGATGCCAATGAGTATCCTTAGTTGGAACGTCCAGGGAATGGGCAACCCTTGGACTGTTCAACACCTTCGCTCTTTAGTAAAGGACTTTAGCCCTACTATAATATTTCTTATGGAGACAAGAGTATGTGATAATGAAGTTAGGGGTCTTAAACTCAGTTTTCAGCAATATAACATGCTTGTGGTTAGCTCAGTTGGTAGAGCAGGTGGTCTAGTACTTTTGTGAAAGAAAGAGTGTGAGTTGACTGTTAAAAGTTTCTCAAAGAATCATATAGATTTTGTAATGAAGGGTGATAGTAATACAATTTGGAGAGGAACTGGTATTTATGGTTGGCCTAAACAACAAGATAAGTACCGGACTTGGAACCTTCTACGCCTCTTAGGAACAGATCACAGTAAACCTTGGATGTGTTATGGTGATTTTAATGAGATTCTATATGCCTACGAAAAGATGGGGAGAAGGGGTTGTAATAATAGCGAGATGACATCCTTTCTTGATGCGTGTAATTATTGTCATCTTGAAGACATGAACGCTTCTGGGGTTAAATATACTTGGAGTAATGGGCGACGTGGTGAAGCTAATGTTAAGAAAAGAGTAGATAGGTTCCTTGCCAGCCCAGACTGGTTAGAGTTATATCCTGGTGCGTCTTTTCAAAACTTGACACACATTGCTTCTGATCATTCACCCATTATATGTAGATTGATGCCTTTTGTGAGAAAAAAGAGCAAAATTTTTCGCTTTGAAAGTATGTGGTTACGTGATAAAACTCTGGATCGGGTTGTCACCGATACATGGGCATCTTGTCTGGCTAATGGGCTCGAGCATGACCCTTGTGCTATTTTGAAAGAATGTGCTACTAATCTTTCAGAATGGAATCGAACTAGTTTTGGTCATGTTCAACGCTCAATTAAATCGAAAAAAAGAACCCTGGAAACATTCCAACGTCTTTTTGATGCCCCAATAGTCGTAGGATTACGTCTTATAGGAAAAAGAGCGTATAATGGGCAAGTATTAAGTTGCACGTTTTAGGAAAAACGCGAAACCAAACAAATGCGGGTTCGTTCTCGAGGAGGTGTGTGGATTAATGTGCCAAAATGTGTAATCAAAGGTTTGGGGTAGTGTCATTTTTGGATAAGAAAAGAAGGAAAAACAAGACGGGTTACGCTAAAAATTATCATACGATGCGAAAAACGCGAAAACGTTAAACTCGACAAAAATCGAAACTATTCTAAAAATCACCAAAATTTAAACTTAAGTTTAGAAATATTTAATTAGAACAAAAATGAAAACTAAAATTTCCAAAACCTTTTTAATTATTTTATATTAAATTTTAAAGTTTAATAAAAAAACTCAAAAATAAATAAAATGCATAAAAAGTGAAAATGATAACTTTTTGTTTTGTAAACCTAAAACATATTAATTAAAACCTAAAAAATATTTTTCTAAAAATTTAAAACACTTTTTACTATTTTTAATGACTTTTCAAAATTTAAATCTAAAAATAATCCTAAAAAATTAAATAATGAAGATAAAATTTGTATTCTATTTTCTAAAAATTCTAGACTGCAAATAGATTAGAAGAAAAATGGAAACGTACAAAAAAGCTAACCTAATAAGCTGCTAGCAACTTATTAAGGTTCGAATGTGATAATAAGCTATAAACTAAACACCCCTTAAATACCACCCTAGGGAAAGACTTAACAATAAAGTCCCTAGGGCGCGTATGGTTAAGCTGAGTGTAGTTAAGTCGTTGGGTAAGTGATTGGCGAGGGTTCGAGTCCCTGCCACCCAAAAATTTTATTTATTATTTTTTTGTTTTACACTACAATGAACAGTGATCCAGTAACTCAAAAACACACAGACAATTCCAACGATACACGTCTTAAACCTAAAAATCAAACCAAAACTGAGCTCTTATGAACAAAGCAGGGTGCCTTTCTAAGTTTCTTTGTTTCTTTATGCAGTTATGGGTGGATTCGTGGAGCCCGGGAAAGGGAGCGTTAGGTGTTGCTTGGGCACAACGGCACCCCACAAGCAAGTGATGCTTGTGGGAGTCAAGACAAACACACACAACAGATAACAAGCAATTCACTAAGCCACAAAATCAAGTAGCACAACAAGGACAAAGAAAAAGTGGTATGGGCGTCTAGGCTTAATAGTGAGCTAAGAGAACAAGTTCAACGCCACCAAAACTACTCAAACATGCGGTGCTATCTATCTTATTCCTATACTAACTTATGAGCTAACAAATGAACCAAATTTCAAACCAAAAATCTTCAAAACAAACCCTCCTAACCCTGCTAACTGAGAGGTGGTCTGCTAGTCAGACTCGATGTAGCAGTGGGCTCGTATGAAGTTTTTGACCCACCAAAATACTTAGTACCTAAACTCTAGCTACAATAAACTAATGTCTAACCTAAATTATAGTTAAGTGGTACTTTTCAAACACATAAATTCGAAAATGAAACCTAAGAGGCCTACTGGTGCGTTTGATGACCAAAAAGTCGCTGCGGGTTTGTGTCATCTACAGTGAGGCATCTACAGTGAGCTAGAAATGCTATCTTAAAACCTACAATTTTGAAGGCAGGGTAATCTAACCTCAAGAATAATGTAAACACAATCCTAATATTAACAAACCCATGAATTAAACGGATTTGCCACAGAAATGATGAACACAATTCGAGAAAGCAAGCACCTTTTTTTTCTTTTCTGTTTACCCATTGTTACAATTGTAATTCATATTTGTGGAGGTGATTCGTCAAATCCGTTGAATTGGTTGTCGAAAGACGTATTTTGATTCATCGGTTGACAATCATATCCATAATGAGGTTCGTTTCCACAACTCTCACATGAATATGACGGTGGATATTGCGAAGATTGGTCATAGAAATTAGGATTCGGTTCGTGGTCATTATAGTTATTCATACAACTAAATCCGAAATCATGCTCCAAACCGCAAAAATCACATGAATAAGACGAGGGCGGTTGTGGAGTATGGTCATATGATTGGAATTCGTAACCATAGGCGTTTTGATTCGTTTCATCGTCTTGATTATTATCACAATAATAAGACGAATCATTCGACGTATAAAACGAAGACGGTTGGTGACCTTGGTCATATGATTGAAATCCGTCACCATTGTTGTTTTGAGGAGAGTTGTAGATATAACCCTCCCTTCCTCCTAAGATCTCGCAATTATAACAATTACCACCATCGGGCGGTCCTCCACAATATGGACACGAATAGTAACCATCATTCGACATGATGTAACGCGAAAATCGTAATCGAGAATTAAACAAATGAGGGTTCAAGAAGAGTATTATGAAAATAGAGGGAAAATGAGAAGATTATTTTTGTGTTTTTGGTTTTTTAATTTTTTTTAGAATTTTGGTGTATTACGTAGAAATTAATCTACAAAAATTATCCACTAATCAAAGGTCTCGATTAATGAATCCAAGAAGAATGAAGGTAATTACGTGAAGTAAAAACCCTCGTCGACTTTGAAACGTTGGCAGGACGCCAAAACGTTTCGAGGTTCAGTAATTAAAACTCACAAAAATAGATTAATAATACTTGATTTGGCAAACCTCTAATTAATCGTCACTTTCAAAATACGCACAAGCGAACGGAGAATACGAGGCGACGCGAAGCACTTAAGAGCCTTTTTTCCTTAGGTCGTGAAATACAACCGCCTTATACCCACCTTATAGTTTGTATTTATCGAGATTAAACCAATTAAGAGTATTTATCTATTTTGCCTTTGATTTCGTTTGAATTCGATACAACAATAGTGACCGGAACGCTCAACTATTGAGGTGCGATTTCTCGCGTATTTGGATAACTATTGTTTGTTAATTGTTCTACGTAAATACAATATATTATGCACAATAAAACGAGAAAACGATTTTGTGTTAATTGAGTTCAATTTAACACGTATTTACTTGTATGGCTAATAATATAGAAAAATAAAAAGAAGTATTTACGATAAAACGTAAACACTCAAACAAACACGATAAATAAATATGGCTAAACACACCTCCCCGGCAGCGGCGCCATTTTTGATGTTCGTAGGATTACGTCTTTTAGGAAAAAGAGCGTATAATGGGCAAGTATTAAGTTGCACGTTTTAGGAAAAACGCGAAACCAAACAAATGCGGGTTCGTTCTCGAGGAGGTGTGTGGATTAATGTGCCAAAATATGTAATCAAAGGTTTGGGGTAGTGTCGTTTTTGGATAAGAAAAGAAGGAAAAACAAGACGGGTTACGCTAAAAATTATCCTACGATGCGAAAAACGCGAAAACGTTAAACTCGACAAAAATCGAAACTATTCTAAAAATCACCAAAATATAAACTTAAGTTAAGAAATATTTAATTAGAACAAAAATGAAAACTAAAATTTCCAAAACCTTTTTAATTATTTTATATTAAATTTTAAAGTTTAATAAAAAAACTCAAAAATAAATAAAATGCATAAAAAGTGAAAATGAAAACTTTTTGTTTTGTAAACCTAAAACATATTAATTAAAACCTAAAAAATATTTTTCTAAAAATTTAAAACACTTTTTACTATTTTTAATGACTTTTCAAAATTTAAATCTAAAAATAATCCTAAAAAATTAAATAATGAAGATAAAATTTGTATTCTATTTTCTAAAAAATTTAGACTGAAAATAGATTAGAAGAAAAATGGAAACGTACAAAAAAGCTAACCTAATAAGCTGCTAGCAGCTTATTAAGGTTCGAATGTGATAATAAGCTATAAACTAAACACCCCTTAAATACCACCCTAGGGAAAGACTTAACAATAAAGTCCCTAGGGAGCGTATGGTTAAGCTGAGTGTAGTTAAGTCGTCGGGTAAGTGATTGGCGAGGGTTCGAGTCCCTGCCACCCAAAAATTTTATTTACTAGTTTTTTCTTGTTTTACACTACAATGAACAGTGATCCAGTAACTCAAAAACACACAGACAATTCCAACGATACACGTCTTAAACCTAAAAATCAAACCAAAACTGAGCTCTTATGAACAAAGCAGGGTGCCTTTCTAAGTTTCTTTGTTTCTTTATGCAGTTATGGGTGGATTCGTGGAGCCCGGGAAAGGGAGCGTTAGGTGTTGCTTGGGCACAACGGCACCCCACAAGCAAGTGATGCTTGTGGGAGTCAAGACAAACACACACAACAGATAACAAGCAATTCACTAAGCCACAAAATCAAGTAGCACAACAAGGACAAAGAAAAAGTGGTATGGGCGTCTAGGCTTAATAGTGAGCTAAGAGAACAAGTTCAACGCCACCAAAACTACTCAAACATGCGGTGCTATCTATCTTATTCCTATACTAACTTATGAGCTAACAAATGAACCAAATTTCAAACCAAAAATCTTCAAAACAAACCCTCCTAACCCTGCTAACTGAAAGGTGGTCTGCTAGTCAGACTCGATGTAGCAGTGGGCTCGTATGAAGTTTTTGACCCACCAAAATGCTTAGTACCTAAACTCTAGCTACAATAAACTAATGTCTAACCTAAATTATAGTTAAGTGGTACTTTTCAAACACATAAATTCGAAAATGAAACCTAAGAGGCCTACTGGTGCGTTTGATGACCAAAAAGTCGCTGCGGGTTTGTGTCATCTACAGTGAGGCATCTACAGTGAGCTAGAAATGCTATCTTAAAACCTACAATTTTGAAGGAAGGGTAATCTAACCTCAAGAATAATGTAAACACAATCCTAATATTAACAAACCCATGAATTAAACGGATTTGCCACAGAAATGATGAACACAATTCGAGAAAGCAAGCACCTTTTTTTTCTTTTCTGTTTACTCTTTGGTGGATAGATAATAACAAAAAAAAAACAACGGGTTTGAGGATGAGCAGACAAGACCACCCCTTTTGTTTATGCAGTTACAACAAAAAGTGATATTTGGTTTTGGTTCTTGGTGGTTGCTGCGAGATAAAGGGCACACATAACACAAGGACACAAACAAAAACACTCAATCCAAATACTTGTATCAATCCACAAAATTGCACACAACAGGCCTCTTGATTGTCTATTACTGTTTACTTTGGTGGTGCACAGTGGCAGCTCAGTATCACCTTTAAAAGAACAAGCGAACCTAGCAATAACAGTGGTCTTGATATGGCTTTTGGTGACTTTGTTTGCACAAAATCCACCCTAACACCTAAACAACTACACAAAACCTGATAATCTAAGCAAACTTACACCTTCTAATTATACAAAATAAATCAATGCATTTTTCTATCTATCATTAGATAGATTTGTAGAAAGTAGCCTCAACACACAAAATCCAATTCTCAAACTAAACCTATCAAACTTTATGCTCAAATCAACTCACCTAACAATCTATAACAAGTGTGCAGAGCTAAACAAGCTTTGAAAGTCAAAATATCCCTCTAAGTCTGCTGTCCCAAACACCCTTTTATAGATTTAGATATGCAATTTTTCACAGATTTTGTTTCGTAAAGCCATAAACCACAAAGGTTATAAATGAGACAAAGGTAAACACAACTAAAAAGCACAGTTTAGCAAGTAAACTTTCAGATTTTAACAACATAATCACAAAATCACAGTCACGCAAATTTTTAGACGAAAAATTAAGAAAAAGGAGACAAACCTCCAAGGCATACATCCATGCCTTGGAATTTTGAGCTCATGTGGTAGCCAAACAACCACAAGCTTTCCATAAACCTGCTAAGAATCGACAAACATCATAAACAGTAACAATAATCATATGCCCACTGATTTCTTCTTACTTTCTTTCTTCCAAAAACTTTTCACAAAACTTAACCTTGAAAAATTTTAAAACTCAAACCGAAACTTGAAACAACCTTTAAAATTAAATATGACTGAAAATTAAAAAGTGCATAAAAATAAATTGCAATTAAAATAAAAGGAACTCAATTCCTATTACTCCAATTTGTATCAAATTACAAAGAGAGAAAAATAAAATTGGAACAACCATACTAGTCACAGTCGACTAGTATTTATACAAGGGGATAGAGTCATCTAGAATTGCAAGAAATAATAAACCCTAGCTAAGGGAATTCCCAATCTGCCCTTTTGAAGAATCTTTGAAAAAGTTGGTCAAATTGGAGACATGTGATATGGCAGTTCTGAAAGTGATCTTGAGCGCTTAATTTGGTGTGGTGAACACGTTTGAAGTTTAAGCCCTTGATTCTCTGTCCTTTCTTGTCTTCACTCTCTAAAAATGTGATATGGGAGATGGGAGAGGGGACCAAGGGGTGATAAGTCGTTTTCTGGGCGAGTTTTGATGTTGGGGTAAAGGTAAATAATGAATTTCCATGGTCAATTTTAGTTTACCCTTTGATTTGAGTAAATGATTGCTGGTGAGTAATTAGGGTTTATAGGTGATGTTTTGGGGAAGATCCGGAATAGTGGGTGTTTCCCGGTCTTACTTATTATTATTATTTGTTTAAAACATGAGTTAAAAAACACTAATAATATTTAAGTGGGATGTGAGCTGGAGTAAGGTGACTGGTGGAAATGGTATGATGTGGAGTGACATGGCAGTTTTTGATAGGTGGTAGTAGTATGTTTGTCTTGGCAGGTTAGGTCCCCCAATTCCCAAACTTTGTTCATACAAAGTCTTGCAGCCATAAATCCTATTTCCTTCACAAATTTCTTTGGCATAATTACATATTTAGTCCTTTCACTTGATAAATAATGGAATAAGGACTATAAATGCAATATTGTGATCCTTCAAGGGCTTATATTGACATGTCTTAAATCCTCAAGGATAAATCTTGTACAAATGACTAATGGAGGGGCCATTTGTGACAAATCTTCAAAGGTGAGGGACCAAACTTGACAAATCTTCAAACTCAAAGGGTATTTTTGGAAATTCCATGATTCGGGTCCGGTTCTTTGTGCGACTTCATTTCCCGTGTTCATTTTTGCTTCATTCTTGTGATCTTTTGTTGATTACACGATATCCGTACCTAAAATACATAAGCAACAAATACAAGCATATATAGGGGTATTTTCATGATATTTTAAGCGTTTTAAGCCCGATTTGGACGATGAGACTATGTATAATTACAGTCTCATCACTCCCCCATACTAAACCATTGCCGTGCCCCCACGCAATGCTAGAATAAAGTATCTTAGCACTTCCAAAATTCATTTTATGATGACATTTATTGAAACGGAAATTTAAATAAACTACTACACGTGTTTTAGACATAATGTATTGTTTTCATCACGATTAAGTGACTTTTGGGATCATAGAACAAGAACACGTGAATGCTTCGTTAGAAATAATTTCGTCGTCCTCGATTTTCACCTAATTCCATGCTAAGCGTGCAACGAGATCATTGTTATTATAAGTTAGCAACACGAACACATCTCATGAGTGTTAATTACAAACCTAAACTCCCTTATTCCTACTTGGTATCTCTTATATTTTATTTTGTCATAATGATCACGAGGATACATTGTTGACTTATGCGATAATAGAGATTTAGGTCTAAAAATAGAGTCTTAACGGTGTAACTAAGACCATCAAATCAATAACCCCTCCTAATAGACAACGATGTTAAAAAATTAAGTTGACAAGAAGAATCGATAAACACGGTTTTATAACGGTTTTGAACATGAGACTTATTACCAAGACTTTTATACGCCCCCTAACGGAAGGGCCTTATTATCTTTGGTTTACCTCCATCTTTTATTCAACTTCGCCATGAAGCTTTTATTATGACTTCGGTCTTGCCTTGCCTTTTATTATCCGCCTCATCGGTGGTTTTATTAGCCAAATACGTATATCCTCACGCTAAAGCGAATTTTGGATCTTTAAAGCTTCGAAGATTAAGGCTTGATTCACTTTCAATTTTGCATAGATTTTTCGGCCTTGTGGGGCTTCAAATTGTTTGCTAGATTTAGGTGAGCACTTGAAATCTTATTATTGGGTGAAGCTTTCGATTATTGGGGTGCCAATACTTCAAAACCGTGACGCTGGCGATACCTTAATGTCTTCCTAATTTAATTACACGGAAGCTACTAGAAAAGACTAGAAACCAAACATCCCTAACTAAACCGCTAAGTCAATATTTATTAACAATTTATTATGCAAAAGCGTGGGGAGAATAAGCTAATAATTACTACACATGAGATCGTGACGATTACGAGACTTATAAATAACTCTATCATTTCTCGTCCTCATTTAAGAGACTTAGCCTAAAAAGTTAAGGAATCGAAGCTAAGTGCTCAACACGCACGGTCGAGTCAAAAATTACTCTTATTCTCACCATCGGAAAACCTACATTCGTGTCTTAAACACTTATGAAAAACAAGAAAAATTTTAAAATTTGGCCATTTTTAGCCTTATTTTGCATAAAACGATAACAAAAAGATGAATATTGGATTGCGTGGTGACGTAAGCAAGGTGAAGTATCTACTCACCCCCCCCCCCCCCCATACTAAAACTAAACATTGTCCTCAATGTTTCGAGTCTAGGGGTGTAAACACCCCCATACTAGAGACGAAGTCGAATGCTTAATCTCGAGCATGGAAAGGGTAAAACGAATAACCTAAAAGCCGTTTATGAATTATGCTAATAAGATAAACGTTAGAACATAAAAGGATATCATCGGATATCGGAATCTCCAAAGGCAACGATCGAAGCTCGAGTGATCCATAAAACGAACACGAGAGGCTTCAATGATGACGATGAACCTAATAAATCACAATCACAAACAACCACGAAACAAAGGTTGGAAGAGCACAAGTCCCCTCGTTACATTAACTAAGAAAGCGATAATATTTACAAGGATAAGCATGAGAATCCCCCACGAGGCACCTTGTTTTTGATAACCGAGTCAAAAGCTCGACTCGAATCCCCATAAATGTGATCATTTAGGGATAATCATGGTTCGGTCATTTTTGGTGGAACTTACATGTAATCAAGGCCCAAAAGCAACCGTGAATAAAGGCAAAGCCTTTATACCGGGATCGAAGATCGTATCCTCACATTTTGTGGAAAATGACAAAGGCAAAGCCGGAGGATACTTCTTGTAAGGAAGAAAACTCCTTACGACGTAGGTAAACTCATCAAATCCGAGGGGGTGGGTAGGGATACTTTGAAACGAAGGTAAAATAGAAAAAGAATTGTCAATAATAGGAGTTTCAAAATTTCCCCCCGGATCGAAGGCAAAAGCCTCATTAAAATCCTCATTCTCATCGAGAGGCGGTCCATCGGTGAACCCCTCGAGAATGGAAACGTTACAAGTAGAAAAAGAAATCTCATCCGTATGTGACTTCGGGAGGGTGACTAGCAAATCCGGCTCATCGAATTTAGAATCCTTAGAATCCTCACTCTCGATGTCCTCGAACGTCTCATCAAAGAGAGGATTTACGTCACCAAAAATGAACGCATCATCAAATTCGAATAAAGGGTTCAAAAAGATTTTAAAATCGGTATTTTGAACGTCCTCGTTGATTAGTGACTCGTCATCACTAACGGATAAATCATCGTTATTGAAAAGCGGGTTCGAAAAAGTCGTTGATTCTCTCCCCGAAGTGTCAATGGAAGAGACATCATCACAAGAAATCGATTCACACTCACTATCGTGATTTGCCTCGTTAGAATCTTCGTAGAAAAATTCATCGAGAGCAAAATCACATACCTCATCTTCGGAAGAAACCGTAGGCTCACTTTGGATTGGAATAGGGATCTCGACACTAGGATTAGTGCTAAGATTCGTCTCCCCCATACTTAGAGAGGCATCGGTTTCCGAAGTGGGTATAGGAGTAGTTTTTCCATGATAGGGGTCGAGATTGAAAACATCGCTATCATCATCGTCGTATTGGTAATCATATGGAATCTCAAGAGACGTAGAGGCATAAGTATCAATATTTGACGCTTGCACTCGTTGCTTTTCCATTTCAATCTCTCCCCTTATACTTCTAAAAATGTCCATCACACCTTGCAAGAATTCTTCTTCATGGTCTTGTAAGAAAGCGCCAAAGGAATTTTGTCTCTCGTTACTTGTCTCATGAGAATTTTGGTGTTCGAGATCGTATGGTGGGGCCTCAAAATTATCAAAACCGGAATTATAGTATGAATTGGGTTCATTATAATGCATTGGTTGGCAAGAATAAGTATCGTGAGGCCCCCCACAATTGTCGCAACACGGATTTTGAGAAAAATCCGGTTCGTTGTGTGGATAAAAATTCCCATTGTTACAATTGTAATTCATATTTTGTGGAGGTGATTCGTCAAATCCGTTGAATTGGTTGTCGAAAGACGTATTTTGATTCATCGGTTGACAATCATATCCATAATGAGGTTCGTTTCCACAACTCTCACATGAATATGACGGTGGGTATTGCGAAGATTGGTCATAGAAATTAGGATTCGGTTCGTGGTCATTATAGTTATTCATACAACTAAATCCGAAATCATGCTCCAAACCGCAAAAATCACATGAATAAGACGAGGGCGGTTGTGGAGTATGGTCATATGATTGGAATTCGTAACCATAGGCGTTTTGATTCGTTTCATCGTCTTGATTATTATCACAATAATAAGACGAATCATTCGACGAATAAAACGAAGACGATTGGTGACCTTGGTCATATGATTGAAATCCGTCACCATTGTTGTTTTGAGGAGAGTTGTAGATATAACCCTCCCTTCCTCCTAAGATCTCGCAATTATAACAATTACCACCATCGGGCGGTCCTCCACAATATGAACACGAATAGTAACCATCATTCAACATGATGTAACGCGAAAATCGTAATCGAGAATTAAACAAATGAGGGTTCAAGAAGAGAATTATGAAAATAGAGGGAAAATGAGAAGATTATTTTTGTGTTTTTGGTTTTTTAATTTTTTTTGGAATTTTGGTGTATTACGTAGAAATTAATCTACAAAAATTATCCACTAATCAAAGGTCTCGATTAATGAATCCAAGAAGAATGAAGGTAATTACGTGAAGTAAAAACCCTCGTCGACTTTGAAACGTTGGCAGAACGCCAAAACGTTTCGAGGTTCAATAATTAAAACTCACAAAAATAGATTAATAATACTTGATTTGGCAAACCTCTAATTAATCGTCACTTTCAAAATACGCACAAGCGAACGGAGAATACGAGGCGACGCGAAGCACTTAAGAGCCTTTTTTCCTTAGGTCGTGAAATACAACCGCCTTATACCCACCTTATAGTTTGTATTTATCGAGATTAAACCAATTAAGAGTATTTATCTATTTTGCCTTTGATTTCGTTTGAATTCGATACAACAATAGTGACCGGAACGCTCAACTATTGAGGTGCGATTTCTCGCGTATTTGGATAACTATTGTGTGTTAATTGTTCTACGTAAATACAATATATTATGCACAATAAAACGAGAAAACGATTTTGTGTTAATTGAGTTCAATTTAACACGTATTTACTTGTATGGCTAATAATATAGAAAAATAAAAAGAAGTATTTACGATAAAACGTAAACACTCAAACAAACACGATAAATAAATATGGCTAAACACACCTCCCCGGCAGCGGCGCCATTTTTGATGTTCGTAGGATTACGTCTTTTAGGAAAAAGAGCGTATAATGGGCAAGTATTAAGTTGCACGTTTTAGGAAAAACGCGAAACCAAACAAATGCGGGTTCGTTCTCGAGGAGGTGTGTGGATTAATGTGCCAAAATATGTAATCAAAGGTTTGGGGTAGTGTCGTTTTTGGATAAGAAAAGAAAGAAAAACAAGACGGGTTACGCTAAAAATTATCCTACGATGCGAAAAACGCGAAAACGTTAAACTCGACAAAATCGAAACTATTCTAAAAATCACCAAAATATAAACTTAAGTTAAGAAATATTTAATTAGAACAAAAATGAAAACTAAAATTTCCAAAACCTTTTTAATTATTTTATATTAAATTTTAAAGTTTAATAAAAAAACTCAAAAATAAATAAAATGCATAAAAAGTGAAAATGAAAACTTTTTGTTTTATAAACCTAAAACATATTAATTAACACCTAAAAAATATTTTTCTAAAAATTTAAAACACTTTTTACTATTTTTAATGACTTTTCAAAATTTAAATCTAAAAATAATCCTAAAAAATTAAATAATGAAGATAAAATTTGTATTCTATTTTCTAAAAAATTTAGACTGAAAATAGATTAGAAGAAAAATGGAAACGTACAAAAAAGCTAACCTAATAAGCTGCTAGCAGCTTATTAAGGTTCGAATGTGATAATAAGCTATAAACTAAACACCCCTTAAATACCACCCTAGGGAAAGACTTAACAATAAAGTCCCTAGGGAGCGTATGGTTAAGCTGAGTGTAGTTAAGTCGTCGGGTAAGTGATTGGCGAGGGTTCGAGTCCCTGCCACCCAAAAATTTTATTTACTATTTTTTTCTTGTTTTACACTACAATGAACAGTGATCCAGTAACTCAAAAACACACAGATAATTCCAACGATACACGTCTTAAACCTAAAAATCAAACCAAAACTGAGCTCTTATGAACAAAGCAGGGTGCCTTTCTAAGTTTCTTTGTTTCTTTATGCAGTTATGGGTGGATTCGTGGAGCCCGGGAAAGGGAGCGTTAGGTGTTGCTTGGGCACAACGGCACCCCACAAGCAAGTGATGCTTGTGGGAGTCAAGACAAACACACACAACATATAACAAGCAATTCACTAAGCCACAAAATCAAGTAGCACAACAAGGACAAAGAAAAAGTGGTATGGGCGTCTAGGCTTAATAGTGAGCTAAGAGAACAAGTTCAACGCCACCAAAACTACTCAAACATGCGGTGCTATCTATCTTATTCCTATACTAACTTATGAGCTAACAAATGAACCAAATTTCAAACCAAAAATCTTCAAAACAAACCCTCCTAACCCTGCTAACTGAAAGGTGGTCTGCTAGTCAGACTCGATGTAGCAGTGGGCTCGTATGAAGTTTTTGACCCACCAAAATGCTTAGTACCTAAACTCTAGCTACAATAAACTAATGTCTAACCTAAATTATAGTTAAGTGGTACTTTTCAAACACATAAATTCGAAAATGAAACCTAAGAGGCCTACTGGTGCGTTTGATGACCAAAAAGTCGATGCGGGTTTGTGTCATCTACAGTGAGGCATCTACAGTGAGCTAGAAATGCTATCTTAAAACCTACAATTTTGAAGGCAGGGTAATCTAACCTCAAGAATAATGTAAACACAATCCTAATATTAACAAACCCATGAATTAAACGGATTTGCCACAAAAATGATGAACACAATTCGAGAAAGCAAGCACCTTTTTTTTCTTTTCTGTTTACTCTTTGGTGGATAGATAATAACAAAAAAAACAACGGGTTTGAGGATGAGCAGACAAGACCACCCCTTTTGTTTATGCAGTTACAACAAAAAGTGATATTTGGTTTTGGTTCTTGGTGGTTGCTGCGAGATAAAGGGCACACATAACACAAGGACACAAACAAAAACACTCAATCCAAATACTTGTATCAATCCACAAAATTGCACACAACAAGCCTCTTGATTCTCTATTACTGTTTACTTTGGTGGTGCACAGTGGCAGCTCAGTATCACCTTTTAAAGAACAAGCGAACCTAGCAATAACAGTGGTCTTGATATGTCTTTTGGTGACTTTGTTTGCACAAAATCCACCCTAACACCTAAACAACTACACAAAACCTGATAATCTAAGCAAACTTACACCTTCTAATTATACAAAATAAATCAATGCATTTTTCTATCTATCATTAGATAGATTTGCAGAAAGTAGCCTCAACACACAAAATCCAATTCTCAAACTAAACCTATCAAACTTTATGCTCAAATCAACTCACCTAACAATCTATAACAAGTGTGCAGAGCTAAACAAGCTTTGAAAGTCAAAATATCCCTCTAAGTCTGCTGTCCCAAACACCCTTTTATAGATTTAGATATGTAATTTTTCACAGATTTTGTTTCGTAAAGCCATAAACCACAAAGGTTATAAATGAGACAAAGGTAAACACAACTAAAAAGCACAGTTTAGCAAGTAAACTTTCAGATTTTAACAACATAATCACAAAATCACAGTCACGCAAATTTTTAGACGAAAAATTAAGAAAAAGGAGACAAACCTCCAAGGCATACATCCATGCCTTGGAATTTTGAGCTCATGTGGTAGCTAAACAACCACAAGCTTTCCATAAACCTGCTAAGAATCGACAAACATCATAAACAGTAACAATAATCATATGCCCACTGATTTCTTCTTACTTTCTTTCTTCCAAAAACTTTTCACAAAACTTAACCTTGAAAAATTTTAAAACTCAAACCGAAACTTGAAACAACCTTTAATATTAAATATGACTGAAAATTAAAAAGTGCATAAAAATAAATTGCAATTAAAATAAAAGGAACTCAATTTCTATTACTCCAATTTGTATCAAATTACAAAGAGAGAAAAATAAAATTAGAACAACCATACTAGTCACAGTCGACTAGTATTTATACAAGGGGATAGAATCATCTAGAATTGCAAGAAATAATAAACCCTAGCTAAGGGAATTCCCAATCTGCCCTTTTGAAGAATCTTTGAAAAAGTTGGTCAAATTGGAGACATGTGATATGGCAGTTCTGAAAGTGATCTTGAGCGCTCAATTTGGTGTGGTGAACACGTTTGAAGTTTAAGCCCTTGATTCTCTGTCCTTTCTTGTCTTCACTCTCTAAAAATGTGATATGGGAGATGGGAGAGGGGACCAAGGGGTGATAAGTCGTTTTCTGGGTGAGTTTTGATGTTGGGGTAAAGGTAAATAATGAATTTCCATGGTCAATTTTAGTTTACCCTTTGATTTGAGTAAATGATTGCTGGTGAGTAATTAGGGTTTATAGGTGATGTTTTGGGGAAGATCAGGAATAGTGGGTGTTTCCCGGTCTTACTTATTATTATTATTTGTTTAAAACATGAGTTAAAAAACACTAATAATATTTAAGTGGGATGTGAGCTGGAGTAAGGTGACTGGTGGAAATGGTATGATGTGGAGTGACATGGCAGTTTTTGATAGGTGGTAGTAGTATGTTTGTCTTGGCAGGTTAGGTCCCCCAATTCCCAAACTTTGTTCATACAAAGTCTTGCAGCCATAAATCCTATTTCCTTCACAAATTTCTTTGGCATAATTACATATTTAGTCCTTTCACTTGATAAATAATGGAATAAGGACTATAAATGCAATATTGTGATCCTTCAAGGGCTTATATTGACATGTCTTAAATCTTCAAGGATAAATCTTGTACAAATGACTAATGGAGGGGCCATTTGTGACAAGTCTTCAAAGGTGAGGGACCAAACTTGACAAATCTTCAAACTCAAAGGGTATTTTTGGAAATTCCATGATTCGGGTCCGGTTCTTTGTGCGACTTCATTTCCCGTGTTCGCTTTTGCTTCATTCTTGTGATCTTTTGTTGATTACACGATATCCGTACCTAAAATACACAAGCAACAAATACAAGCATATATAGGGGTATTTTCATGATATTTTAAGCGTTTTAAGCCCGATTTGGACGATGAGACTATGTATAATTGTAGTCTCATCAATGAGCAACGTGCGCTGCGAAAAGAGATCAAGGAACTACTTACTAGAGAGGAAATAATGTGGAAACAACGCAGTCGTGTCCAGTGGCTTCGAGAGGGTGACAAAAATACACGTTTTTTTTTTCACTCTCGTGCTAACCACAAATGAAAACATAATAATATATTAAGACTTAAAGGCGAGGATAGGATGTGGGTGGAGAACGAGGAAGATTTATGCACAGTAGTGTCAAGCTATTTTTCTAACCTCTTTTCGAGTTCATCACCACAATGTTGCAGCTTTGTGGTGGAAGATATTGATCGATGTTTAACGGATCATGATAGGTCTGCTCTTGAAAAACAAGTTACGTCAACAGAGGTCTACGAAGCATTAATGCAAATGTCCCCTTCTAAGGCCCCTGGGCCTGATTGTATGTCGGCTTTATTTTTCAGTAGTTTTGGGCATGCGTCGGTCATACAGTAGTTAAAATGGTCACTTCTTTTTTTGAGACCGGGGTGCTGCCATCTAATATAAACAAAACTTTAATTACTTTGATTCCAAAAGTGTCACAACCAGAGTCGCTTATGGACCTCCGTCCTATCAGTTTATGTAATGTGCTTTATAAAATAATTTCAAAGGTTTTGGTAAACAGAATGAAACCAATGATGCCTAACATCATTCATGAAAGCCAATCTGCTTTTGTTTCGGACCGTGTGATCACTGATAATACGATTGTAGCTTTTGAAGCTTTCCACTGGCTTAAGAATAAGAGACGCGACAGAAAGGGAGCAATAGCACTTAAGGTTGATATGAGTAAAGCTTACGATAGAGTGGAGTGGCCATTCATTCGTGTAGTACTAGATAAGTTTCGCTTTCCTTCACACTTTTCTAACTTGATTATGACATGTGTATCGACAGTTTCCTTTGCTTTTAACATTAACAGGCAAGTCTCAGGCCACGTGACTCCTACTAGAGGACTTCGTCAAGGAGATCCTATTTCGCCCTACCTTTTTATAATGTGTGCAAAAGCGTTATCATCCATGATAAGGAAAGCAGTTACGCATGGTTGTATTCACGAACTTAAAGTGTGCAGGGGAGCACCTCAAATCTCTCACTTATTCTTTACTGATGATAGTATTTTCTTTTCTAGAGCCTCAGTTGATGAATGTTACAAATTGAAAAGGATGTTGGAAAGATATTGCAAGGCGTCTGGTCAAGTTATTAATTACGGAAAATATGATATTTCTTTTAGCGCTAATGTTGATCCATCCACTCGCACCCGAATAATTGAGTCTTTGGAAGTACGGGAAGCTGCTAACCAATCTAAATACTTGGGCCTTCCATCAATCATCGGCAGATCCAAGAAAGTAGTTTTTCAAGCTATTCTTGACAAGATCAAAAATAAACTCGGTGGATGGAAGGAGAAAACTCTTTTAAGCGGAGGGAAGGAAGTTCTTATCAAAGCTGTAGCTCAAGCAATCCCTATGTACGTAATGAATACCTTTTTACTTCCTAACACCTTAATTGATGATATTCACAAAGCTCTTAATCTATTCTGGTGGGGTAATGGGGTTAAACAAAACCCCATTCGATGGTGTTCGTGGGATAAAATGTGCATATCAAAGTTTCGTTGAGGACTTGGCTTTCGACATTTGGGCCTCTTTAATAAGTCTCTTCTAGCAAAACAGGTATGGCGCTTTATCACATCACCAAACACATTGGCTGCAAGGATTCTCAAAGCTCGTTATTTTCCAAGATCGACTTTCTTCGAGGCAAACGTCGGCTACCAACCTAGCTACATTTGGCGTAGTTTTCATCAAGTCAAAGAACTTGTTCGTAAAGGATGCAAGTGGAATATAGGTGACGGTCGTAATGTCAATGTCTGGGAGGATTTTTGGCTTAAGAACCATTGGAGGTTGGGTCCTAAACCAGACAACTGTGAGGTAACTTATGTTAGAGATCTATTAAATATTGCAGGTGATGATTGGAACAAAGAACTACTTGCATCTTTGTTTCCAGATAACGTAGCAAACAAATTACTATGTTGTTTTGTGAATCAGTCGAGGACCGACACTCTTTACTAGCTAAATAGTCCAGATGGACACTTTTCAAGTAAAATGGCTTATTTTTTTGCTCTTGATTCGGCTGATGAAATAGACCAGAATATGTCAGAAGGATCTATCAAATTGTGGCGGGCTCTTTGGAAGGCAGGTGTTCCTAACAAAGTCAAAATTTTTGTGTGGCGAGCCTTGCATAATTATGTCCCATCTGTTGAAAATATGCAGATCCGAGGCCTTACTTTAACATCAGCGACCTGCACACTTTGTGGTCAATGTGGCGAGGATGTAGTGCATGTCTTGTACAAGTGTTCGACAGCTAAAGAGGTGTGGATACGATGCGGGTTTGGTTATTTGTATGGAAGAAACGATCTTGATACTTTAGAACACTTATGCTCTTTGATCCTAGGAAATCGTTCATCGAGTTGGGAGACGTTCATAATGATTCTTTGGGGGCTATGGATGAGACGAAATAACAAATTTCATGGTCAACACAACAGAAGGAGTCAGGAAGTAGATGTTGTTGTTAAACATTTGCTTGCGGAATACCATTTGGCGAATCAACATGATATGTCAACACCAATCGTGGTTCGAGAGACGATAGGCTCCGTATGGACTAAACCACAATTTGGCCACGTGA
Organism: Glebionis coronaria; assembly: GCA_025667525.1. Lineage (NCBI taxonomy): Eukaryota > Viridiplantae > Streptophyta > Magnoliopsida > Asterales > Asteraceae > Glebionis > Glebionis coronaria. The sequence continues at coordinate 98,115,476 of CM046874.1, forward strand.
AAGAAAATTGTGATGCAGCTTGGATTAAGGAGTCGGGGAAGGTGGGCTTAGGTTTTGTTGCTCGGAACCATAGTGGAGAAGTATTATTGTCAGGTGCTCGGGCCGAGTGTTTTGCGAACTCGCCACTGGAAGCCGAAGCGAAAGCTATCTTATGGGCCGTGCGTCATGCACTAAGCAAAGGTTTCCCAACGTTGTTTTTGAATCGGACTCTTTGTGCCTAGTTAATGCATTACGTACCAGATCTACTCCTTTACAAATTTCCAACATGTTTTCACAAATTCTATCCGGTGCTCTAGATTTCATTTCGTGTCAATGGTCGTTTGTCAAAAGAGAAGGAAATTTAGATGCTCACATTGTTGCTACCTGGGCTGTAAGGTGTAATGAGGAGATTGTCCTTGAGGGTAGAGTTCCAGTCATGCTCTTGTACAATAGATAGAAGATGTAGTGCTGTTTTATTGAATGAAATTATCCTTTTATCCAAAAAAAAGAATGGCTAAATAAATTTCTGTTTGAATAAATTTCGTTGAGTTCAACCGCAAGCTTATGTGGTACGTTGACGCATTTTGATCCCTTTCACGTAGGGGTGTGCAAGAAACCGAAAACCGAACCTAAACCAAAAAAACCGAATAACCGAAACCTAAAAAATCGAAACCGATTGAAAAACGTTAGTTCGATTTTTGCATTTTGAAAAACTCGAAGCTTTTGGTTCGGTTTGATTTTAGCATTAAAGAAAACCGATATAAACCGAACCGATCTTTATAAACATGAGAAAATATATATATATATATATATATATATATATATATATATATATATATATATATATATATATATATATATATATATATATATATATATATATATATATATATATATATATATATATATATATATATATATATATATATATATATATATATATATATATATATATATATATATATATATATATAAGTTCACGTCGAAGCTAATGGACGATGAATATGCTACGCTAGATTAGTTATATCATGTTTAATAACTAACCATTGTTTCATATGCTTATTGAACATGACTAAATAATAAGTTTTCTTCTAGGTTGTTTTTTTAATTAGGTTTTTATCGTTGCTATTGTGTTGATTTATACACATAAATGGTTTTTTTAGGATTTTATATGATATTGTTTTCCTTATTGTTAATGTCGTGTTTCTTGTTGTTATTGTTTATTTAAAGCTTTTAACGTGTCGGTTTATGGTATATTCAAAATCGACTTGTAAAAGCGAAGCTCGATAAATCGTATAGAAACCAAAAAAACCGAAAAACCAAACCGAAAGTAAATCGACAACCGAAAAACCAAACCGAAAGTAAATCGACAACCGAAAAACCAAATCGACACAAACCGAAACCGAATGGTTTCTAAAAATCAAAAACCGAAATTTGTTGGTTCGGTTTCGGTTTTATACAAAAACCGAACCAAACCGAACCATGCTCACCCCTACTTTCACGCGTTGAGTTCAAAAAATCTGAAATTTTAAGCTTGGAATTTTTTCTTTAAAAATTCAATAAGCCCATATCCGTAACCCAAACAATCTCAACAAACAAATGTCAATGTCGGCTAAACCCATTAAAAGGAAAGGTTTTTTTCTTTTTTTTTAAATATAGATCTTGGTAATTTATGGCATTAAAGTGTTAGCATGGTAAGCTAATGACGGTGGAATGAAAGTAAAAGACGGTGGGATTGAAGTATAAGAACCTGATAAAAAAACTGGTGATATACCTAAAGTACGTACGTCGAGATCCGATGATCGATGTTTGAGGTAGTAATATATATTTGCTCGCTCATATTATTACTCTTCTAGTTTCAATGGAAGAAAAGTGTGTTTTAGAAGAAAGGACGAAGAGAGTTTCATTTTCATCACAAGAGTTTCTCATCCCTGAGGAGATTTATGAGGAAATAATGGTAAGACTAGATGTGAAGAATCTCATTAGAGGCAAGAGTGTGTGTAAGTCATGGAAATCTTTTATCTCCCGCCCTCACTTTATTAAAGCTCATCATTGTTTCAACAATAATGATAATGGACAAACAAAGATTAGCCAAGCTGTTATTGTTCCGATTTTTGCTTGGGATAAAGGTCCTGACCAAAACTACTGTATTGTTGGTTCTGCAAAAGGCCTCGTATGCGTCCATAGTTTTTGTGGAAAGGAATTCATAGTAGCCAATCCTTGGACTAGACAAGAGAATATGGTGCAAGTGCAACAACAGCCCCTAGGATCTAAGCTATCATGTCTGGGTTTTGGGTATGATAGACTTACAGATGATTACAAGATTGTATTCGGGGTCGAGGAAGAAGGTATGAATCGGACATCTTTTCAAGTATTCTCTTTGAAATCAAATGTTTGGAAACATATTGGCTGCATTAACTATTCATGCGATTCTGCAGAGATTGCTACTTTATGCAATGAGGCACTTCATTGGCGTATGTTTCATACAGGTCAAAACAAGCCAACCATTATTTCTTTAGATTTATCGAAAGAGGTATTTACAGAAATTCCCCAACCTGATGATCCTAGATATGGTCCTAACAAAAAGAGCTTCCGTCTTCCTATCAGTCTGGGGATTAAGGATGGATGTCTATGCATATCGTATCGTGAATCTAATTTATGGATAATGCGGAAGTACAATGTAAAAGAGTCCTGGGTAAAATCGGGGAGCGATTTTGAATTGAAGTATGAAGTTTTAGATTTGGATCAATTTAGATATGGAGTAAAAGACAAAGTGGAGAATGATGTTTCTGACATTCCGAGGTCAGATCATGATACATGGTTTATAAATAAGTGCAAGTGTGTACCTAATATTACTGTTATGCAGAGCCTTATATCTCCTCATCCAAGCAGGCAATGAATATGCGGATGCGCCAACACATTACTATCACTGTAATATGTGATCACCACTAATCTCATAACTTTAATGCTTTTATGATTTTAAATTGTTGAACTGATTATGTTCTGTGTATCTTCTAGCCTACTGATCGAGAAAAGTATTGTCACTATGCTTATTTCATTATCTGTCATATTGAAAAATTATATCTATTGTAGTGTAAGATGACATAGATTTGAAGAAACTGTACATACTCGATATCTTTGCATTTTAGATGGTAGTACTTTTAACACAAAGATAGCAAAAATTTGAATACCCGCATAATGAAAAAAATCGCCAACTCGATCAGCAACATAGGATGACATCAATCTACACTTGGTAATTTATGACATTAGAGGGTCATTCAGTTTAATGAAGTTGACACACAAAACATAAACACAAAGAAAAACATACTAATAAAAACTTTTAAACTTGATAACAAACAATATACATATGTAGTGTCGTGGTTTTTTATGGTTACAATACAGCAGAAGTACTATATCATAGAAAGAATTTCATCCGATCATCATTCCTCATAGCACTATATACAGCTTGAACCTGAATGCAATATAGATGTATACATGTCATCGATATCTTCTACTCATAGAGAACCATGGTAAGAAGTCCATTATACACAAAGAGCATACAGTTTACAAGTTTACCTTCCCTTTGTCACACCTTATATCCAAAATATTCGACTTTGCTTATATTTTTAACTGAAAGTGTTTGAAAGAGAAACTAAAAAAGATAGATAATTAGATCGATGTAGAGAAAGAACCTGTTCCCTTGAAAGGACATGAATAGGTCCTATGTTCACCGAGACATATTTCCCTCCTGATGACACTCTTTTCGTCACATGGTCCTGTTGTGAGCCATCATCACTTATTATGTCTCAAATTTAAACTAAAAACATGGAACTAAATATGGAATTGTGGTTTAAAGGAAATGCGACACACGGGTCAAAATGCCCAAGTGCATGTTTAGTACACTAGTAAATAAACCTCATATAGTATATTATCTGTGAAACTGGGACAAAAAAAGCATTTAACAACCAGCAGCAAAACACCTGATATGACCCAACTTATGAAGTATGAACTTTTGTTATCGTGTGCACCTATTTTTTTTATTTTTTTTTAAAGGTTAGCTAATTAATGTACCTGTGGAACTGTATGTTGAATGACCGATTCCACAGCAAGAACCATACATTTCACAAAATCATCGCCTCCGATCCCAATTGCTGTAAACCTTCTAACACTTGGGTAAGTGTTTACCTATGAAATGAATACATTACACCATTTATTTAGATAAATATACATCAAAAGCTCCCAAATTTAAATTGTCCAAAAATGAAATTCGATAACCACCAACTCAAACTAAAATGTGCACTCAATTAGCACTGTGGTGAAAAAAAAAATAGTTAAATCAGTACCTTTTGATCAAGAGTGAGCCACTCACCAGTTGAACCGTTTATCACCGTACTTCCAAAACCCTTATTTGTAGTTTGTCCAACTTCAGCTTGGGTCACTGAGGCGTCTGAATTACACTCAATAGTTAGTCTATGTTTTAGTGACTCGCACCTGATAGTATTTTTACTCGAAGAACTCCAAAGAACTTCATCTTGGTCTTGTAAATTGTGAGGTTTTTATGAATCTTGGTAAAGTACTCAAATAACCATTTAACATTGTTACAATCATATAGTATTTTTTTCGAATAGGATAACCATATACGCGTATACTATGACTTGTATTAGCTTGCTACTTTCGAGTTTTAACAATGAAGATGATACAAATGATATGTTAGCATCACATTTTGGAAAGAGTATGCTATATATACAGTTAATCTCATTTTCACAAGACAGGTTATTGTTAAATGTATTCCCAAATTGATTATTTCGCCCTTAACTAAATTTAGTATTGTATCTAACCAATGATCACAATGATAATATAATCATTCAAAAGCGCAATGTCGAACACCCCCTATATAAAACACATATATTGGATACAATCAATGAAATATTATGAGCAATGTTACAGGCTTATAGCACCTGAAACAGATTTATGATCAGCTTGTTGAGAAGTTTCATGCCTATTCTCACTGACCAACATCGATGACGACGATATGTTCTCATCATGGTGATTTTTCCGCCTACCCGAGCAGAAATCTCTAACGTTTTTAATGATACTATACCTATGTCGCGAACATGAAATATGTGTTTGAGAGTTTTGTTGGTTAAGAAATAGCGAACATGAGGTGCGGTTAAGCCATCGATTGTTAAGAATTACTAACCTATGCGCCATTTTTAACCGATTTTATAAAGAATATGAATTTTGGTTCATGTTTTTCTAACGATTTATGCAAAATTTAGCGCCAAGAAAAAGAATGGAGAAGAGACTTTGGAGGAAGTTTATTCCTATTTTAATGCCTACATGATTTATATTAATATACAAAAGTCCCGTTTTTCGGTTTATTTTAAATATAATGATTTGCGATCGATGAATGGTTTAGCGAAAAGAATACATTATAGCGGCGAGAATTTTTATATCTATTAGTAAACGGACATTTTGATATACTTGTTGAATAAAATTCCGTTTATATAAATTTCTTTGAGTTCAACCCCAAGCTTATGTTGGTACCTTCACGCGTTGTGGCGCGTTTTGGTACCTTCACGCGTTGAGTTCAAAAGTCGAAATTTTAAGCTTATAAGTTTTCCTTAAATTCAATAAGCCCTATCCGTAACCCAAACAATCTCAAATTCTCACAAACAAATGTCAATGTCGGCTTAGCCGCTTAGGCCCATTAAACCCATAAAAGGAACGAAATTTTTTTCTATATAAAGAGTCGATCGACTTAAATTCTAAGCCACTTTTTTCTGTTTCTTGCTACGCACGCATCTATCATCGTTAATGTTTTTATCGTAGTGGTACGTGTTAAACTTATGAAAATTGTTCATAGTATACTGGAATTTTTTATATGTATGTGTATATAGTTTATGCAAGAGTTTACTTGATTTAATGAAGACTTAAACTCATAAACCTCAAGCTCGCCGCGCCTTATTGTGAAGTGCCATGTATAGTAGTTCACTAGTTTGTATTGTTGGTTCTGCAAAAATTTAGCCCTGGGATGTTGTTGGAATTTAGGAGTAAACTTAAATATAGTTTAGGGACTTAAGTGTACTTTGTAATATAGATTAGGAATAAACTTGTATTAGGAAGGTGTCTACCCCCTCATCTCTATAAATAGGGATGAGGGGGGATCCTAGTTCATTGTATTCTTCTTCCTCAATGTAGTCTTTATTAGGGTTTATTAATAAAGGGGTAGTTGAGGGTATACCGTGTGCATATATGTTTGTCGGTTCTTTGTAGTCTCTCTCGTGTTCGCTACTTGTGCTCGATACAACTCGCGATCTAGCGGTTCCGCGTTATCGAACTTCGGGTTTGTTGTCGGTTTCGTACAACAAGTGGTATCAGAGATGCGGGTTTCGTGGTCTCCGAAGATCGAGTGCTAGATCGAGGTGACGGTTGGTTATAATATCGAGGTTCGAGATTCGGGTTTTACGAATCTTCGAAGTTAACGATCGTTGAGATTTTTTAATCGTTTTACTAGCGATCGGCGATTGGTCGAATAAAAGTTGCAATCGTCTTTTCTCTATTAATATTCACGTGGAGAATTGCATGCATGTGGTTTGCATGGTTTACAAAATCCAAAAACTCGAAACCGATCGTTTGTAGCAGCCAGAAGTATAGAATGAAGCAAAAGTTGATTTGTTTGACTAATTGTTAATACGACAAAGGGTATCGACTGGTTTTAAAATTAAACATTTGCTTGTCGTCTTTTGGGTTTAATTGATGATTAAACAAATGTTTTCGTTGTTGCGGGTATTCTTGTGATACAAGTTTTGATCGTGGTATACTTAGGTTATAAGTTAACGATCGGGTTGGCTTGTTCGTAATCGAGGTTTTCGGGTCTAATAAATTCGATTGCAAGAAGGATATTTTCTTGTGGTTCAAGTTTGATCGTGGTTTACTTGGGTTTTCAAGTTAGCGGTCAGGTTTGCTTGTTCGGAATCGAGGGTTTAGGGTTCTCTAATAAATTCGATTTGCAAGAAGGGTTTTTCTTGTGGTTCAAGTATGATCGTGGTTCGCTTGGGTATACAAGTTTACGATCGGGTTGCTTGTTCGTGATCGAGGGTTTAGAGGTTTTCTAATAAATTCGATTTGCAAGAAAAGGTTTTAGCAACAACGGGTATATTGCACACGGCTTGCGACGCTTGTCGGTAAAGTTGGTTAAGAAACAACTTGACAAGGTTTGTAGCAAGGTTAAAGAAGATTAAGACTTGTCGAGGTTGCAAGATTTCTTAGGTTATTAGAAATCGGTTTTGCAAAATTAAAAGTACGACAAGGGTTACTTCAAAAGGAGTCGGGTACTTTCTTGATTCAAGGGTTGTCGATTTGTTGGATAGGTTAATTTCCAAGGCTTAATCGATATTTGAGTAAGAAAGGGTGTTCTTTTGAAGGGTTACTTGGTTTGATCGATTTCTAAGAAGGTTTCTCTTAGGGTTATATCGATAAAACAAGGGTTTTTCTTTATACACGGGGACTTTATATTCGTGATTGTGAGGTTTAATATATCACAAGGTTTAGCGAATTATCGAAGGTACTTTGTCGATTTGTGATTGTGAGGTTTTTCACAAGGTTTAGCAAATCAACAAAGGGATAAAGAAGAATGGCTAGTTTTATAACTAGGTTTAACATCGAAATTTTCAATGGGTCTAATGTACATAAGCATGGAGGTTCAAAACAAGTTGGGTTCAAACAACTTAGTCCTGGTGTTAAAACAGGAGTCCATGGAGTACATGTTTATAAACGTGTTTGGTTTGAGGTAGAACTGCAGGGAGCTAAAGGGGATCGTGAAGCTGAGGTTTTTCAGGTGGGTAACGATCATGCTGCAGTGGCTCAAAGATGGTTGAAGGACAAACAACCTGAAGAAAAGACAAACACGTGCTGCTTGGTAAATGAGCAGGAAAAGGTACACCTTGGTATAAAGGTGGGGCCAAACATTACGGTAACCGGAGTACCTGGTCAAGAGGGTGCGGAGGGTAATGTTGTTGAGAAGAAGAACGTGAAGGAGTTTATGGAAGCTAATCTAGGGAAATTACAGAAGTACAATGCCTGGTCGACAAGGTGGTTCCTGGTTCGAGGTTCCAACACCGGTAAAGGGTGTTGAGTATCGGTTATGTTTAAGTGTTACTCCTAAGGTGGAAATTGTTGGAATTTAGGAGTAAACTTAAATATAGTTTAGGGACTTAAGTGTACTTTGTAATATAGATTAGGAATAAACTTGTATTAGGAAGGTGTCTACCCCCTCATCTCTATAAATAGGGATGAGGGGGGATCCTAGTTCATTGTATTCTTCTTCCTCAATGTAGTCTTTATTAGGGTTTATTAATAAAGGGGTAGTTGAGGGTATACCGTGTGCATATATGTTTGTCGGTTCTTTGTAGTCTCTCTCGTGTTCGCTACTTGTGCTCGATACAACTCGCGATCTAGCGGTTCCGCGTTATCGAACTTCGGGTTTGTTGTCGGTTTCGTACAACAGATGTAGCCTTGGGTTGGGAATAGGTACGGGGATACAAGGGTTAGGCCGCATACATATGACTATATGAGTCAAAGACTCGCTCTCCCCAGCCCCGGGAAAACCTCAGCAGAGAAATCCCCCTATTATATCTGTTTTACTGAATTACTTTGTGATTTCTTGGTAATTCCTGACAAGGGTCTTATCAGTAACATGTGTCACGAGTGAACTTATGTTTCGTATAAATTTGAGTAATTTAAGTCTGAATTTTTACACTTTTGTTTCTGCAAGACTTGACGAATAGGCTTAAATTAAGGATTCATCTTGAAGAAACATTCCAGTTAAGTCAGCAAATTCGATATCAAAAATGGCAGATGAAAATGTAAGTTTGTTAACATTGATTCTTACTTTACGTTACTATATTTCATAAATTATTACCAAGTTAAAATGATGCTAATGGTTTTGGTAATACAGATTAATGATATAGTTAGCCTCAAACAAAAACTAATAAAATTGTTTGAGGCATCACTTAAAGCTATTTTTCCTGATCAGCCAAACTTGGCACCTATAATTGCTCCCGGCAATAAAAATGAAGCTCGTGATTTCCAATGGTATGTGCTCTTTCTCATAAGTCATACGTATAGATTGCTAGCTTCTGTTGGTGCATACTTTTTGTTCCTTGTATGCTAAACCAAGTTAGCAATGGTTTGATTTTCCTTTTAGTAATAATTACTGAGTTAAGCAATGGTAGCTGCATCATCGTCTGTATTGTTTGATACTAATACATATATTTACGTTTGGTTATAGCAACAATGCCATGAGCATATGGCCTAAAATTAGGAAGCTGGGTACAGAATTCCAGGGTCCAGAAGCTATTGGCCAGGTAATATTAATGTTTATAATGTGGCTAACTGGCTATTCTCATGAAGTTCCTTCTCTTTCTTTTGTAAGTGAACTGTCATGAAGGCTGAATGTATTAGTTGATTGCGTTTAGCACTAATCATATGGTTCAATGTAATCTTTCTAATATACAGGCCATCATGCAAAACCTTCCAGCAAATGACATAATAGAACAATGCTTCGTAGCTGTTCCTGGTTTTGTAAATGTTATCTTATCGAAGCAATGGATGGCTCAGGTAATTTCCATAATCATGTTTTTATAAAATTCCGTTTCGAACTTACTTCTTTCCTAGCTCAATGTCGTTACTGACTTACCGTCATGCCTGCAGAGCATACATTGGATGTTAATAAATGGTATAGACACATGGGTACCAAAGCTTCCCGTCAAAAGGGCAATAGTCGACTTCTCGTCACCCAATATAGCAAAGGAAATGCATGTGGGTCATTTACGATCGACTATCATTGGAGACACTATAGCACGTATGCTTGAATCTTCTAAAGTTGAAGTGCTTCGAAGAAACCATGTAGGGGATTGGGGTACTCAGGTACTTGAATAATGTGGTATTGCACATACATGTTCTTTCTTATTTTGTTGCTCGTCGTGTAAATAACAAATAAACAATTTCATTTTGGCAGTTTGGAATGTTGCTCGAGTATCTATTCGAACAGTTCCCTAACGGGGAAGTTAGTGATCAAGGTATTGGAGATATTCAGGTGAGTATATGGATTATGAGACGAATTATATATGATCAACCTATATGGTAACCTATGATGATTTTGATTTCTTACATATATTCTCTTTATACCATAGTTGCAATTTGTAACTTTCAAGAATACAAGATGCTGAAGGTTTAGGCCCCAATATATATGTTACTGATATGTGGAGAAAGTATACTATGTGAACAGAAAAGCTGCTTCATTAACTCAAAAAGGAATGGCTATATATAGCCTTACAAACAAACGTGCTAAACCTTAAAACAAGGAACAAACTGACTTACTAACTCACCACTACTATCCTAATACTCGGTCCAATACTAGACTAATTCTATCACATGACCTTTTACCATTTATTAAATTCAAATCCTAAATAAACTAAAGTACCTTTTAATACTAAGTCTTTATTCATTCAAGATTATATCCAACATTCTCCCCTCTAATCTTGAATCTTCAAAGCAATGCCGGTTCTTCATCTTGGATCAAGTTGGTTTCGTTTTTGTCTTTCCACTTTGCGCACTCATAGCTAAAGTGCCCAAACTCTCCACAATCATAGCATCGAATTCCACTCTTGTCACCACGACCTCTTCCACGGCTTCTTCCACCTCTCTCAAAGTTTCTTCCACGTCCTCTTCCGCGTCCACTACTTTCACCATACTTATGATCACTTGCTAACATGAGCTGACCGTTCTCTCCCTCATTTGCTTCATGACTTTGAAGCCTTTCCTCATAAGCTTTAACCCTTCCAACCGCTTCTTCAAATAGCATAGTTTCAAGATCAGAATATTGCTCAATTGGAGCAACAATTGTTGGAACTGAATTCAGAAACTTTTTTACAATCACCTCCTCTTCTAGGGTTGAACCAAGACTTTTAAACTTGGCAACGATACCACTTATCCTGCCTGCAAAATCATTGATTGACTCATTTTCATTCATCTTTAGCATCTCGAGTTCGTTTCTCAAAATTTGCAATCTTGCCTTTTGCACTCGTTCGGCTCCTATATACCGAACCTTTTCCCACACATCTTTTGCATTTTTGTGTTTAGCAACCTGCAAAAGAACATTCTCCGGCAAGGTTTGAAAAATTATACCTTTAGTGGTATAGTTTTTCTTCTCATCAACCTCATCTTGAGTAATAGCATCCCAATGTCCGTATGCCCTCAACACAGTTTCAATCATAATAGACCAAGTGGTATAATTAGTCTCGGTTAAACTAGGACATTGAAATGGTACACTATTACCTTGCTCACGAACCACAAGTTGTTGTTTATCCTTTGTCATTCTTCCTTCCGTTCTCGGTCTCTTCGGTCTACGGTCTCTTCGGTCTAGTTTTCTGTCACGGTCTCACGGTCTCCTCTTGCTAGCTACGGTCTTTTCGGTCTTCACGGTCTCTTCTTGCTAGCGTCGGTCTTTTCAGTCTCACGGTCTTCGGTATCACGCCGGAGCTTATTCGGTCTTCTCTACGGCGGCGGTCTTTTTCGGTCTTCTTTTCTTTCTCGGGCAACACGCGGTCACGGTCTCGGTCTTGGTTGCCTCCTTCGGTCTCGGTCTTTTAATTCAACAGTCCTTCGGTCTTTTGCTGTTGAAACTTCGGTCTAGATAACCCGCCGGTCACGGTTATCTCTTTCGGTCTTCGGTCTATTCTTTCTCAGGTGAGCTTTCGGTCTTTTGTCAGCTATGTCGGTCTATGAGAATGCTACTTTCTCTTCCCTATTAACCAGGCTCTAGATACCAAATGAAGGTTTAGGCCTCAATATATATGTTACTGATATGTGGAGAAAGTATACTATGTGAACAGAAAAGCTGCTTCATTAACTCAAAAAGGAATGGCTATATATAGCCTTACAAACAAACGTGCTAAACCTTAAAACAAGGAACAAACTGACTAGGGCTTGTTTGTTTTATTTTTTGAATAAGTTCTACAAAATTAAAGTGTCTGTTTAGATATGTAATGTCTGTTTGTAGATGGTTATATTATTGTTTGTTTCGCATGCTGAATTAAGTGTCTGAATTAAAGAAAAATACTGTTATACCCTTTTAAATTAAATAAAAGAAGGAGGCTAAATTTGTAAAATAACAAATTAAGTCATAGACTTAATATGAAGACCCGCTTCCATATGGCTTTTTCTAGAAAGTCGTATGTTAGTCTTAAGAACAAAACAAACACACTATTAATAACTTAATTTATATACTAATTTTTCAGTTAAGACCTTATAAGTCATAATCAAACAGCACCTTACTAACTCACCACTACTATCCTAATACTCGGTCCAATACTAGTCTAATTCTATCACATGACCTTTTACCATTTATTAAATTTAAATCCTAAATAAACTAAAGTTTTAATCCAACAGATGCATTTTTGAGGTTTCATTTTTGTGCACGTTACTGGATGATGATTTAGTCTTATATTGACTCCATTATTACTTCAACAGGTGTTTTACAAGGCATCAAAGAAGAGATTTGATGATGATCCCGAGTTTAAAAAGAGAGCCCAAGAGGCGGTGGTTAGTCTGCAGGTGAATAACCACTAAGTGTCCACACAAATTTGCAATCATTGTATTTATTTTCTTATTTACTGAAATAATGTATTTTTAAATAGAGCGGCGACGAGAAGTACCTGAAGCCCTGGGCACAAATCTGTGAGAAAACTCGAAAGGGTTTTGAAGAAGTATATCAGCGTTTGGGAATCCACTTGGTAGAGAAGGTATCATTTTTAATCTGTGATGCCTTAGTCACTTCGTTTATAGTTCAGTAATATATTCTAGGCCCGGCATTTTTGGTTACCAAATGTTGCTCAAACGTATATTGATTTGTATCATTGAAGTTCTAAGTTGATGTATAAAATCTCCATTGTTAAACTCGGCCGGCCCCTTCACATCGCAACCCAAATATACTTAATTCTGTTAATCCACTTTCATTGCAAATATCAAGAAACTATTTTTTCTATTGGTTTCAGGGGGAAAGCTTTTACAATCCATACATACCTCAGACTCTAAATTTGTTGAGACAAAGTAATTTAATAGAAGAAAATGAAGGTGCACAGATCATATTCACCGAAGGAAAATCGAAGCCTCTAATTGTGGTTAAAAGCGATGGAGGCTTTAACTATGCTTCAACTGACCTTGCAGCCCTATGGTTGGTTCTGTTTATATTTGTTTACTTTTTGATATTTCACTCAAACCAAGTTTTAAAGTATCTACCATACGAAAGTGTAAAAGCCAACAGGAATATTTTCTGAAATCCTCTGCATACGTGTGTAGGTATCGTCTTAATGTGGAAAAAGCTGAGTGGATAATATATGTCACTGATGTCGGCCAGAAAGACCACTTTCACATGTTCTTCAATGTATGACTCTTTCAATCGACATGATATCCCAAGTAGTGAATTTGTATATTTTGATTTAACAACTTTTTCTTTTTAGGCTGCTAAACGTGCAGGATGGCTCTCAACTGAAGAAGGAGAATACCCAAAAACAAGTCATGTAAAATTTGGTCTTGTTCTCGGTGATGATGGAAAAAGATTCCGAATACGTGATAGTGAAGTGGTTAAGTTAACTGATCTGCTTGATGAAGCTAAAACTCGTTGTAAAGCAGCTCTTGTGGAGCGAGGTATATACCCATATTCTGTTTGTATCAATTAAAGGTGGGGAAAGGGGCTAACTGGGGGTCATGACAGGTCGTTTTTACGCATCAGTTTGACCCTCCACAGTCTACACTACTTGTCCAAAATATTAAAATGGGTAAACTATATGTACTTTTATCAGGCAGGGGTGCAGTGTGGAGTAATGAGAAGCTTGAGCAAACTGCTGAAGCACTTGGATATGGCGCTGTTAAGTAAGATACTAACACTTCATTTTTAATATCATGGTTATCGTATTCCTAAAGGGGTGTAAATGAACAATTTCTGTTGCTACCTAATCTTGATTGAAACAAGGACTACATTAGTTCACTAATTTTGGGTCAAGTACAGTAATTTAATAAAAAAATTATTATGCGATTTTATTCTCTGGACTTTTTTAGTCGATTTTTTGTTGCATCCTTTTGGTTATCTATTATGGAGTACTGTGGTACAGTAGAATTGCACTATTTCTCCTGAATGAGGATTTGAACTTAATAAATTAAGGTATTCCATATTTGAACATGGAATAAATCTGTGTTTGCTGTTTTGCAGATATGCTGATCTGAAAAACAATAGATTGTCCAACTACAAGTTCAATTATGATCAGATGCTCAATGATAGGGTATGCTTAATGGCGTTCTCCCATTTTTAGTATGATTAAATCTTAGTGATATTATGCAATCTTATATTTTTCATTATATTTTCATTTGAAACTGATAATATTTTCTGATAATAGGGAAATACAGGTGTATACCTTCAGTATGCGCATGCACGAATATGTTCCGTTCTTCAAAGATCGGGTAGAGACATCGAGGATTTAAAGAAGGTAAGGTTTCTTTTCATTTAAATGTCATTATAGTTTTTTTATTTCAAAGCCTTCATTTTAGTTTCTTGAATTGGTTAGCAAGTTTACGAATTCTTATTATCGTTTGTGACAGATGGGACAGTTAACATTGGAGCATGATTTAGAACGAAAGCTAGGTTTACATTTGCTCCGGTTTCCTGAGGTAAGAGAGCTTTCTGAAAAACAAATCAATACAGTTGGGAAACAACATTACTAAACAATTTAAATTTTTAATCATAACACTTGCATTTAAAAAACTTATAATGCTTGTAAGAAGGGAAGGGAATATGGTAGCTCATAGTATTGCGTCATGGGCGTCGAGATGCACTAACAATGTTGTACTAGAAGGGGAAGTTCCAAATTGTGCATCGGTTTTAGTTGCAAAAGATGTATTACCTTATTGTTAACTTCATCTTTTCTATCAAAAAAAAAAAAAAAAACTTATAATGCTTGTGAAAATAAAAAGATTAAAATTTTTATGTGGGAACCGCAACTGCAGACTTAACTTTCTTAGAGGTGTCAAAATTGGGTTGGATCAAAACGGGTATATTTTTAGAGTTTGGGTCGAGGACCAAAAGTTACATGTTCTCTGATTCTTAATCAGTAAATGTTGAATGCGCTAAAGATCATGAAAACTATATGATCATAATGATATTCTAAAATTAAAGCATGTTGCATTTAGTTACACTTTAAGGGTCTCTCAACCCGTTCCATTTTAAGAGATAGCACAGCCAAATTCTACCCGTTTCTTCTATGGCTTAATATTCTGATTTTTAAATGTCAAAACCCTCTTGCTTTTTCAGGCTTTCGAAGAGGCTTGCACTGATCTGGTTCCCCATGTCTTGTGTGAATACCTATACGAATTAGCTGAGAAGTTTTCCAGTTTTTATCAAGCATGCCAGGTATGTAGTTATGTAAACACACGTATGTTTTTTGAATGTAATTTGGAATTTATCAGAGGTCTTGTGTTATGCATAATAATACATAGGTACTTTTTCATTTGTCACATTTTATAGGGGACACAAATCCAATGACTAAAATTGGACAAATGAAAAGTTGGTTTTTTATGCAAATAATACCGCTAGTTATTCCTTTAACCAAATTACTAGTTGCGAAAATATTACCGCTAGTTTCAAAACACAAACATAATACTTGTTTGGATTCGGCTTTACAATGATAACTTTGTGCAGGTTATTGGGACTCCTGAGGAGATGAGCAGATTATTATTGTGTGAAGCAACGGCAGTAGTAATGAGGAAATGCTGCCATCTTTTGGGGATTACTCCTGTTTTCGAACTCTGATATCTAATGACTAGTATATGATTACCGAGCCAAAGATTTCATTGAAGGTTGTAAATATTCATGCATTTGGATCTTTTACTAATGTTGAGTAAACTTTTTAGCATTCTGTTGTGACTCGCTTATGGTGTCTCGTGTTTAAAAGTTTTGTACAGCATGTTATTTTGAAAACTAATATAAATAGATTGCATATTTATCCTATTTGAATGAAAACCTTGAACATTAGCTGAGCGTGTCGTTAACAATCTCAAAAAGTCAAAGACACTTGAACGAGAACCTTAAAGGTACACTTTTGTGGTATTGAAACGTGGTAATAGTAATTGATCAGAACGTAGTAATGTGTCTGGTATAGTGAACTGCTTATTCCTTCTCAAATAAGCCAATAAGCTGTTTACTGTATTATAGTGTTTGAGAAGGTTTATCTGTTTCAATAAAATGCAACCAGAAGATGAATGCTAATTCAAGCAAACATCTTTTAAACTAGTTATATGCATTCAAGATAAGCATATACCACGCGGATAAGCAGTTCCATCCAGACAATCAAAACGGCTTATTTTCTCTGTTAATAAGCAGCAGATTTGCATTTTAGTATGAACAGTTAAAACTGCTCCAAGTTACATCAAAGCTGATAAGAACATTTGATAAGCAATCCCAAACACCCCGTCAACTGTTAAAGTTACTTTTTTTCTTATTTTTCTTTGAAACATTGGAATTTATATGTGTATAATATGTAGCAGTGATAAATATGGGTCGTCATTTAAGAATGTGCAAATCTTATACATATAATGTGTACAGTAGTATCATATTAGAAAGTAGGGATGATATCGGTCTCGTATCGATTTCATACCGGACTAGTGATACTAATTTTTTCCTGAACATAAACTAGTAGTACCAATATCGTAACGAACGGAATTTAGATATCGGTACCGGTACCGGGAAATCAGGTTTTTCCATTTTTTTTGGAATTTTCCGATTTAGTACCCGCCCTGTACCGAATTAGTGGTCTCGATTTTTTTCACCTTATTTACTAGTCCCAGTATCGTACCGAACGGGATTCGAATACCGAAAATCAATACGGTTCCCGTTCAGTTTCGAGTTTCGGGTCAAAATATTCATCCCTATTAGAAAGCATAAAAAGTATTTTCAGTAACCATTGCACATGATTAAAGCTAGCATTTTACAATTTGACCAAGGGCAATTCGGTCTTTTAACCCGTTTTTATAAACGCACATAACTTTCAAGCGACAACTTTTATAACAAGTCGTTTTCACCATAATTTTTAAAATTTAATCATTTTTAAATTGATATACTTTAATATGTGAATCTAACTTTTTTTTTTACTTTTTAAATGAATTGTTATTTTTCTTGAAATTTTTAACATTTTCAGCTCTAATTTAGTCTAGGTTATAGCTGGATTAGTCAAAACTTAAAACTGAAAGTTGTAATTTTTTTTGCTATTGCTTACTTAGATATTTGAATCACTCAAATAATATATGATATAAGTGAGATATCGCATGTTAAAAATCACGTTTTAATCATATTTGTTGGACACAATATGTTTGATAAAATGTTTAGCTTAGAATTTTTAGTGTTAAAATAGTTAGTCTTATTCATTAGTCAATATTGTTTATAACTTCATCAATAAGACTCATGAATTGATGAACTGATGAACATTGTGATTAGTTAAAAGTGTCAGTTAAAAGTGTTGTTTATCAATAAATAGCTAATCGTGTTCATCAATTAATGTTGTTGATAACTTCATTAACAAGACTGATGAACTGATAAAAATTGTGATTAGTTAAAAAGTGTTGTTCATCAATAAAAATAGTTAGTTTTGTTCATCAGTTTATCAAACATATTGTGTGCAACAAAAATGACTCAACCATTGACTTTAAGGTGTCATATCTCACTCGTATCATATCTCACTCTACACTTTTCATGTTTGTAGTTTTTCATGATTCGACTTTTTCGCCGGTTAAATTAAGGCAGAAAACGTAAAAAAGATCAAGAAATTCGAATACGTAAAAAATAGTAAAAGGAATTTCAAATTGTTCAACAAAATTTATATCATTTTAAAGAGGATTAATTTTAGAAATTATAGCGAATCGATTTTTGCTAAAAATTTATCGATTGAGATTTATGTGCGATTAAATTTTGTGGATTCATAAAAAAACATGATAAATGACTATTTTATCTCTTTGTCATTTTTATTTAAAATAAAAATAGTAACATTTGTCAAATTATGGTTAGCTTTAAACGCTTTCAAATTTTTTTCACCTTTTTAATAGTTTTATACTCGTAAACCATTGTAGTTTTCAGCAATGTTTTAAAAATCGGGTTGATCTAGTCGGTTCAACCGGTTGAACCGAAAACTGGTTGGAAGACCGGTCTAGATGTTAACGGGTTTTTGATATATTCGAAACCAGATTAAACTGGTGAGTTTTTTATGACTCGGATCGAACCGGTTAAAAAAACCCGGGTGGGTCACAAGTTTTGGTTTCATTTTTATTCTTTTAATAATAATCTGCTTTTGGTGTTGTTTCCCATGTCACACGTCTTTCATTTCCCCATGCATAACTTTTCAGTTTCCTATTAATATGTTTCATGTTCTACACAGGTCTTAAATTTTTTAGTTTCCTACTTTTTTCATGAATTTGCCAAAATCCCACAATCGGAAGTTTTATGTTTTCCTTTTTTACTATGCTTTATACTTGTTTCCTTAAATGTTATTTAGGGAATCATGAAATCTTTTGGGTTTTAATATAGGGAAAAAGATCAATTTGATCATTTTATAACCTTATCATGGTCAAGTTTTCTACTAGAGATCAATATGGTCATGTTGAGCACTTCATAACTGCACAAATACACAACTCCACTACTTTATTGCCATGTGTCTGACTGACACAATATTTATTATATTATTAAAATATTGAAATTACAAATATACTCTTAATCTTTTTCTTATCTCTTTCTCTTCTTCTTTCATCTGCACTTTTCTATTCTGCGATCTCAAATACGATTTTTTCAACACCGTATTTTTTTATCCAACTCTCGATTCTAACGAACTACGCCCATTGCAATCACCAGTGAATCTCATTGTTCAGGTATGTTTTATATTAAATTGTTTTTATTTGCCAAATTTTAATACTATTTGAATCAGGGGTTTTTATTTGCCAAATCTTCTAATCATTGATTTTATTTATCAGCATCTGTTTTTAATGTTGGTTCATATGTAGATTATGTTGTTGTTGTTGTGTCCAGGGGTGTTTGGATTAGCTTCTTTTATGGGCTTCACGCTTTATTGAAATTTGGAAAAGCCGATAAACTCACATTCTTGGGCTTATGAAGAGATAAATTTAAGCTAATGGCTAAGCCATGGGCTTAACCTATCATAAGCCCAGAAAAGTGAGCTTATCGGCTTTTCTAAATTTTAATAAGCCGTTAAGCCCATAAAATAAGCTGACCCAAACACCCCTGCCATATAAGCTTATCTGTTTTCGGCTTATTTTAAAATTTATGGGCTTTAAATCCCAGAGTAAGCCAAAAAATAGGGCTTGCGAAACATAAGCCGAAAACATAAGATATGTGATCTGGAGCTAATTCTGGTTGAAATGTAATCGGTGTACAGGTCAGCAGCCGCAGGCTGTTTCTGTATCTGGAACCAATGCGGGTTTGGAGAGGGGGCTAAGTCGGTCTAGTTCCGCTTTGAGCAATCCTTCTACACCCCGTCAAGTTAGTATTGAGGATTCAAGGATTAATTCATTGCTTTATACTCAATTGATTGCATTTACGTTGTTTGAGCTAGAGACCATCACTAACAGCTTCAGATCTGATTACATTCTTGGATCCGGTGGTTTCGGGGCTGTTTACAAAGGATACATTAATGAAAATATTAGGGTTGGTCTTAAGTCTTTGGCAGTTGCAGTTAAGGTTCTGAATAAAGAAGGTCGTCAAGGCCATAGAGAAAGGCTTGTGAGTTATTGTTTAGTTGGTTTTCGTTTAATTTTCCTTATTTGTTAATATGCATTTTGTAACGTATCGGCTATTTTATATCTAGAGCTTATTTTGTTTCGTTATCATTGTATGGCAGACTCAAGTTAATTTCTTGGGTCAAATTCGGCATCCAAATTTGGTGAAGTTGATAGGCTATTGTTGTGAGGATGATAACAGGTTGCTTGTGTATGAGTTCATGTTCCGAGGAAGCCTAGAGAATCATTTGTTTCGAAGTAGGGTCATTCGTTCATTTCATATGCCTTTATTTTGATTGCTGATCTATTTATTTTGCTACCTTTCATTCTAGTACGTTTATATGGTATATACGGTCGCATTTAGCAATATATGAAAGTTGTGTTCGTGCAGTGATAAAAATAGCAGTAACATGAGTGAGTGTGTGTCATAGTTGACCTAGGGTTTGAGCTGCATTCCTTCTCGTTATTTTAAAATCCAAGACTTACGGTTCTAGTAAATTTAGACAATGATAGGAATCTAGGAATAACTTGTTAGTGACTGTAGCGATGTTTTTCTAACTGATCTTTCTGCCACGTAACCTTATCATCACCAACATTGGTATGTAAGCACGTTTTTGGTATGTAAACATTTTGTCGTCAAGCATTTTAATCATCATCGATTCCTTTTGTCCTCAAGCGTTGTAGTCAATATTACATTTTCTTTCTTGCACGTGTTATCATCATTATTGACACGTTTTATCTTATTTAATGCTTTTTTTATTTTACCTATTCAATCATTCACTATGTAGACGGTAGTGGCCTGATCCAACGTCAGCTTAAGCTTATGTTTTCGCTATATGGATACACCAACACTCTTCTCAAAAACTTGCAACATTTGAAATTTAGCGTAGTTTTACTAAATCGTTGACTTTTAGCTAGACAGAGTACCATTCGGTCTTTTATAAATGCATTTATTTCTGTTTAACCTAACTTAATGCGCTTTCTTGAGGATTTCAGAAGCATCTACACCGTTGCCATGGACAAAGAGAATGATGATTGCTTATGGAGCTGCTAAAGGTCTTGTCTTCCTCCACAATGCTGAACACCCTGTAATTTATAGGGACTTCAAGACCTCAAACATTTTGTTGGATTCAGTTAGTTCACTTAATCATACTCCTTTTTTCCTGCATTTTAGCTCTTCTATTTTAAATCAAATGCATTAAGCAGTTATAAGATGGATAAACAAGTACCGTGAACCTACAGGATTACATAGCTAAGCTATCTGATTTTGGGCTTGCGAAAGCTGGACCGCAAGGGGACGAGACCCATGTATCAACTAGGGTTATGGGTACCTATGGTTATGCCGCCCCTGAATATGTTATGACTGGTACGTCTTTCACTCTTATGTTGTAGCTCGTCTCTTCAACATTGACTATACTGACCCTGAAGAGGTCTGCAGATAAGAACTCTAATATTTTTTAAGTTTATGATTAATTATTCTAATGTTAATCCTATCTTCTGTTTTTTATATTTTGAACAGCTTGAGTTATTGGTTGCAACTCTAATGGATCTTGATGCAATGGATGGTAAAGGTAGCGTCTCGTTACTGGTAGAGTGCTCAAGTTCACCTGATGTGAATACAAGGTAATAATATATTTACTTGATTTATCAAATTCTTTACATGTCTAAAATGAGATAAATAATGAACAAAAAGGATATTCAAAAACAGAATTTGGTCAAAATTGTTTTTTTTGACCCGAGACACTGACTTTCTACCCATTTGACCTACTAGATGTAAATATAACACTTGACAGGTTTACTTAAACATTGTTTGTGGATTTATGTAGGTGTTCTCGAAGCTGTACATATCTTAAATCTTTTTAGCAGAAAATTTAGGGTGCTGATGGCGAAGCTTCCTGTTTACGTACGGTTGCTTGGATATAGGATGGAGAAGTTGAGCATGGCGGTGGAGCAGTTTAGTAGTGGCGGTGGAGCAGTTGAGCAGTAGCGGTGGAAAAATTAAGTAGTGGCGGTGGAGCAGTTGCGACGTGGTGGTGGAGCGGTTGAGCATGGCGGTGGAGCAGTTCAGTAGTGGCGATGGAGCAGTTGAGCAGTTCTGTGATTCATTAAAGTAATCTGTCCCTAAAAGCATGTTTACTTGATAAAATCCATTGTTCCTTTGCAGCTATGCTTACAGTTATGCTTAACTCCTCCTTTTTCCTACAGGAGTTAAAAGTCAAAATGATGATGCAACCAAATGAAGGTGCCCTCTCTGTTATGGGTGCACACCCAATGGATATTTCATCATCTTACACTCCTCACCATAATATGCCCTCAAATGGTAAACAACGAACATCAAGTCTCTTGTCGCCTATCATGTTGCTCAGTGGTCATCAGAGTGCCGTCTATACCATGAAGTTTAACCCATCTGGAACAGTCATTGCTTCTGGCTCTCATGACAGAGAGATCTTCCTCTGGCACGTCAGCGGTGAATTCAAGAACTATATGGTTCTCAAAGGCCACAAGAATGTTGTGTTGGATCTGCGTCAAAGGGGTGCTTCTCGAAGGGGTCCACCTCTTGTTGTCAGCGGATCTGATGATGGTACTGCTAAGCTCTGGGATCTGCGTCAAAGGGGTGCTATCCAGACATTTCCGGATAAATACCAGGTCACGGCTGTCGCCTTCTCTGATACTTCAGACAAGATCTACAGTAGTGGAATCGACAATGTTGTCAAGGTGTGGGATCTTATGAGAAACGAGGTCAACATGACTCTTGAAGGTCATCATAATATGATAACGGGTATGCAACTAAGCCCTGATGGCTCTTACATCCTTACCAATGGGATGGATTCTACCCTTCGTATATGGGATTTGCGTCCGTATGCATCACAGAATCATTGCATCAAGATAATGGAGGGACACCAGCACAACGTGGAACAGAACCTGCTTAAGTGCAGTTGGTCTCCTGATGGGAGCAAGGTTACTGCTGGTAGTTCGGATCGGATGGTTTATATTTTGGACACCACTCATAGAAACATACTCTATAAGCTTCCTGGTCACACTGGATCAGTCAATGAGTGCGCCTTTCATCCTACTGAACCTATCATAGGATCTTGCAGTAGTGATAAACAGATATATCTTGGGGAGATTTGAGAAAACGAATTAAGGGCGATGAAGGATTAGATTGTTAGTCTCTTTTGTGTTGGTTGTAACTTGAAATTTACTGCGTTGATGAGAATGGTACTGTATGAACCGCGTTTGTGAATGCTTTCGTAGTAGTTGCCATTTATGTTATCTTTTTTCTTTTAAAGAGTCCACATCAGTTGAACCGTTTGTAGTTGACAAATTGATGGATTGCTAAGACTTGGAATTCTGTAACACATGGGTTTGTTACGTACCTGAGTCTATTTTAGAGCCGATATGTTCAGACAACTTCTAGCACCCCACCCGCATGTATGTTTTAATATCTTACTGGTGCATATTGTATGCCTCTTTACTGGCAGCTTGTAGAACGATTGTGCATAGAGGTACGATTTACTGCAATTTTTTGCTGCATTTTTATTGCAACAGTCTATCTTTGGAATTCTTTTGTTGAACTTAATTTCTACAAAATGGCATTTATTCTTTTGTTTCTTTTACAAAGTTACTTTGATTCGATTTATCATGTGAATTTCTAGTACAAAATGATGAAAATATGAGCTATAATTACAGTATGCATATGTTATGATGTATCAAATTATAGTATGCTAAGCTTCGTGGTTCAAAATATGGAAGTGCGGGGAATCAAACCCCGTGCCTCTCGCATGCAAAGCGACCGCTCTACCATATGAGCTACACTCCCAATTTATAGTCACTATAATTAACTATAGTATAGTTAACTATAATACACAGGTTTCTAAATTGTCTTCCAAAATAGAGGTCAAGCTAATTATCTTCCAAGAGGTAAGTTGCACAACTGCTCCACCGCCAATGCTAAACTGCTCCACCGTTACTGCTCCACTGTCATTGCTCAACTTTTCCATCCTATTAATAAGAGCATATAACGAGACACACAAACCCCTTTCCAGAAACTAGATTATCACAAAGACTAATAAATTTTCCAAAACTTGCATATGATAAGATGTATACCAGTCATTAGGATCGGTTTCGACAGCTTCTTGTTTATGACATAAGGTTATTAGTGTTTCAAGCTGGTTCAGGGAAATTTACCTCATTGTACAAGTGTTATTGTTCAAGCTGTTCCTTGGCCCGAGAGAAATTCTTTGAGCACCGCTGATGCATGTGAAGACAATTCTCTGCAGAATATCCGTATGTCCCTGTTAATAACTGAGTGAAACCAAAACTTGATGTGTAGAAGCGAGGCAAACCTGTCCATTTGTTAGCAACCTAATGGGCAACTTTATAGCTTCCTCTGAAATCAATGATTAACATTTATGCATGTTTAGTCAGTAACATATTTCAATTTCAAATAAAGGTACTGTCTGCAAATTGTCCCAATTCGGCCTAAAATTTTGATTTATAAACTGTTACTATTTTGAAGATATCTGATGATTAATGAAAAAGAATCAGAATGTGAACCTACTTTCAGACAGTGATACTTTTGCTCAATGGCTTTGAGCTCAATCAAAGCCTCTTCCCGCACATCCTGGTCATGGTTGATGTTAGAAAGTGTTAGTCATAGAAGATACTCATAAATTGCTTTCAAAATCATCTTTGGAATAGCAAAGGTTAAGTCGCTAACTTACTGAATCCTCACGTCCTTTCTTCAGGGACTCACATTGCTTCACAAGCTCGATATGCCGCTTCTTCCTGCTTTGAAGCTCTGGCTCGAGTTTCTTCGACGCATTTCTAAGCTGATATACAAAAAGGCATATATAAGCAAGACAAATATCTACTACGATGATTCATAATATATACAAGAAATCATTTATATTTGATCGCATATTATACTTGAAATATTACAGTATCATATTACTGTATGTTTCAGGACTAATGGAGACTATCACGATCCATCACGTCCAACTGGATTGCAATTGCATATGGAATACCTTCAGTTATCTACATCGAATAATCAAAGACGATGATAGTTTCATATACCGGAACAATTAATTTGCAAACTGTAATCCAAACTTAACCCCGCTTCTGTGTGAAGTATGAACTAACTCGAAGCTCAGATAACCCTAGAAATGTCACATACTAAAAGTTCAATGTACCTCCTCGGCATCCTTCAGAAATAGTGACGCTACTACAACTTGAATACAGTTCTGCTCCTGAAATTCCGCTATGTTGTAAGATTTTGTCCATTCTGGAGGCGTGTTTCTTCCAATTGATGCCAAGAGTTCAACAACAGGTTGACAAACCCTCCCCGCGCCTAAAATAAGAACAACGTTCCTCCTTTTTGAACCATACCCCAACTCAACACAACTATCCTTGACTTCGCCAACCTTCAGCGCGAACAAATTTGCTTTTCTCTTCGGATTTGTAATGGATGTTAAAGTATCAACTATTCTCTCAAGGACCGCATTGTCATCTACACCAACCTGGTAATATTGACATCATGAACTAAAATAAGAAACTATACAGTATAATTGAAGAGTTACGTAATCTGTTTTTTAGTTTTTGGTGAAACGTGTTACTTTATACTGAAGTTATGTCAACCGCATAGGATGCTATCTCCTGTTTTATAAAAATCGGCCTAGGCGCCTGACTAATCGACTACTAATCGCTGAAATTTCCGTTAATCGGCCAAAAAATAGTCAAAGGGTGGTCAACACATGTCAAACGCCGTAAAAAAGCTGGAAATTGCAATTCTCGCTCAGAGGTTTGTAATGTTGTTACTGATAACTCCGGCTTTAAAGGAAGGCATTATGTGACTGACTTATATAGAAAACATTATACTGCCAATTTCTCAGGTTCTTTGGTTTTCGGTTGTGGCAATTAAAAATCAAAATCTAGTCTACCTAGATATGATGTATTATACACAGACACATTTAATCAGGATGTATCCTATGTGTACATTTAAGAACTCACTTCAAGTTCTGAGTAGGATGTCGAGTCTGTGCATTGACCCACTTGACACTTCACCAGATGAAACGAGCCACCTGCAGCTTCGATAATATCCAACGCCTCGTTAATCAGAAACTGGTCAAAAAGATGACCACTAATTGAAACCTGTAGAGTCAATCATCAATAGTTATCGAATTTATCTTTTTGAGAAATGATCGGGATCACATGGTTTGCGTTATATGATACCGCTGAAAGCTAATCAAATACTAGTATTAATCGATCAGGAGAGTCTAAAACATACCAACATAGTGTATCTCTTCCGGTTAGATCCAAAGTTGGCAACATTCTCCGACACTTCTCTACAAATCAATAGATGTAATTTCAATTAGTTGATTAACCAGAATCCAAAGTTGGCTTCATCAGTCTGACCCGACCCATTTCAAACTTCATTAATGGCAGAAAGAAAAGAGAGTTGGATTGAAGAAAGAAGAAAGATAAAGAGAAAGGGTAAGGGTAAAGGTGTTTTTGTAATTTGTTATTTTGATAATATTGTGTCAGTGGACACGTGACATTCATTTGATGGAGTTGTGCATTTGTGCAATTGTGTATGACCAAATTTGTCAAAATGAAAAAACTTGACCATGGTTTAACTTTTGAGGGGTGATTTTGACCAAATTGGTCTTTTTCCCTTTATTATACTGTAGTATTTTGAAATCTTTTGATTAATTTAATTGTTGTTTATATTGACTTAAAAGAGTTAAATGTTTTTTTTACATGTTTTAGTGTTATTTGTATAATAGATGTATATTAAAAAAAATAAAAATTCATGTGACCGGTTCGACTCAACGATTAAACCGGTAACTCGATGAACCGGTAATTTAACCGAGTCGATTGAAAACCCGAGTTTTAAAACATTGGTTTTCAGAGTTGGTTTCTTGAGGATTTATGTGAGTCCATCAAATAGAAGTAAAATGTTACTTCACATATTATTTTGAGCTATCTCAAAATTATAGTGTTTTTCTAAAAATAGATGTAAATAATGATAAGTTTATCATATTGCATCTAGTGGTAATAGAAATTACAAACTATATATAAAGTTTTAATTAATTGCATAAGGGTAAGAGTGTCATTTTGCAAAAAAAGTAAGAGAAAGAATGCAGTGATAGTGATGTTTTCTAAAACAATGTGTTTTTTGTTGGGAGACTATTAATTTGGGACGGAAGGAGTATTAATCTTTTTTTTATAATTTTGATGATGGTAATTTCATATATCGTCCTACTTTTAAAATCAATTTCATATATAATCAAACATGCTTAAAAATCATTGTACATTATGCACGCAATAGTTGCAGTATGATATTTAGGCATACATGATACATAATAAGCCTACAAATAGGCCTACATCATACATATTTTGTCAAGTGCTAAGCACTAATTCTCTCTCTTAATATTTACCAATCAAAGTTTAAATTTAAACAATTATATTAGTAGATTCATTTGTAAACATACAAATCATTTTTTATATATAAAACTAATTTTATAAATAGGATGATATTTGAAATTAATATTTTAATAATAAATAAATCGATATCCAATACCAATACCAAAATTATACGAGTATTGATAAATAAAACATAAATAATAATATTGTCAATAGTTATTTTATTTACATTAATATTAATATTAATACTATTATCTGTTTATTTATGGTAAACAATACTATTACTTCTTCCATATTAAAATGATTGTCCATCCTAAAAAAAACACACATTTTAAAAAAATTATCAATTTTACAGTTTTTTCTCTTATACTTTTTGCATAAAGATATTTTTACCCCTAACTAATTAATTTAAAACATTTTTAAAATTTGTAATTATAATTTCAATTAAAGGCAATGTAGTAATGTGGATCTAAACTTTCTATCTATTTATAGAAGTGAACAATTAAAATGGGACAATCCAAAAAGGAAAGATAGAATATAATTTTAAAATGGAGGTACTATCTCTTTATGCTAAACATATCAACACACAATAGCTACAGTTAAGAGCACGCGGTGTAGTTGGCTTGAGCCATCCCACAACACCAAAAAATGTACATGGTGTGGTTGAGTCGTCGTTAATATTCCCACAACACCAAAATTTCCACAACACCAAGATTATGGCTCCTTGGTTGGCTTGAGCCATGAGAAAAAAACTGGGCCCTCATATTTCCACGTGTCAAGAAACTATTCGTTCAAAAAAAATTACACGAAAACGCGAGAACCGGGTACGGTTCTCGCGTTTTCGTGTCGCGTGAAAACGCGCGTCGTGCCCTAGGCGCGAGGCACGAAAACACGAGGTCAGGTGTAGTCGGTGGCGTTTTCCCTGGCGCGAGGGTTTTTAAGCTCGTACCATATGCTCTAAGGCTGAGCGTTTAAACGGGTGACCTGTACCAAACCGAACCAAAATATTTTAATCTGGTCTCAATCCGAGATTTTAGACCATTTGAGTCGTGGATCCAATCCGATCTTAATCAGTATGGTCCTGTCCGAGCCAAATTCTCCCATAGCTACAGTAATCTATTTTTATTAGATACAGTAGTACTTTTTTATTTAGAAAAAGAACGGGAAAATTTTTAAGCTCTCTCATACCCCCACTTTTCCTGAACCTTTATCATTCTGTTTCTATTTTGTCACATTTTCCAGATTTATAATATTCATATTCCCATCTCATTTTATTACGAGGAAGAAGATCTTGAAGATTCAAGCTAATTAAAATTCCTGAAAATTAAAGAAAGGTACAATGGGCTGGCCCGGATGTTTATCTTGCTGCATGGAGGAATGATTCCAAATAGATGGGCCTCCTACCAATAGTAAGTCGCGTCATATTTGTTTAATGTTTTTTTTCTGGCTTTTAATTGATAGAGACATCTTCATTAATTTTTTTTTATTAAGATATCTTAGAACTAGTATACTGGTAGGTGTACTTGCCTCTCTTTGAATAAGTTGACAAATGGTTTTATTGCGTGTTAAAAGATGGTTACCTGTAACTAAGAACCAATATAAGAGGGTAGTAATGTAGTATGAATAAGAGATAAACATTACCCATTGAGTGACGCGTGAGTTTTTATTAGTACAGTTTATCGGAGTTATGATAGAGGCATGAGCGCAGTATTTATAAAGGGTGTTCGAGGGTTGCTTAATTGCCTTTTCTTTAAGCAGATGCATCAAACTACTAATTGTTGACCAAATATGTCCTTACAACACACGTTGTAAACCTCAAACTAATACGAAACGAATATATGTTTTTACAGGTCAGGCGTGTTCAAGGACTTGCCTTTTACGGGTTTTTTACGACTCTACCTATCTTGCGAGCTATGAATTTGTTGTGGTTCTTAAAAATTGCCAAAGGGATGATAAGAACTCTTACAGAAACATGAGAATAGGTATATGAGTAAATAATATTGTTGCAGCGTGTACTCAAGTTTAGAAATAGTCTATGTCACTTTCACTTACTGATATTGTTGCCACGTGTTCTTTGAATTTGTTTTTATAGGCCAAGAACAAGACGAACTATCTAACAAAGTAACTGTTAGCAGATAGTTTTGTATGGGCTTAGCCCAAGCTTATAGTTATTCATGTATTGTATTAGGTTTGGCCCATGTTGGCATGTACTTATACTTGTATTATGAAACCCTAAGTAGCAATAACAACATACGTCTTTCATGGTATCAGAGAGAAATCTCGATCCATAAACCCTAACCCTAAAAACACATCTAACGGCGATTTAACAGTCGCAAAATCCCTTCTCCCACCATGACAAACGACAATCCACCACCGCCACCGCCACCACCCACACTCACCTTAGTTGAACGCCTTTACGCGGTTCACAACATCAACAGCCTTATGCCGGAAAAACTTGATCTCGATGAGGCTAACTACTCATCGTGGTGTTATTTTTTCCGAGGTCATTGCACCAACTTTGGTGTCTTACCACACATCGATGGCACAAAAACAACAGATGATTCTTCTACATCCACTCCAGACGACGAGTGGCTAACCGCTGATTCCATAGTCAAGTTATGGCTTTTTCTCACTCTTTCTCCCAAACTTCGCAAAAGGCTGATTAAAGCAAACCCTACGACGGCTAAGGACGCTTGGGATACCATCGAAGCAATCTTCCAAGAAAACAAACGTACACGGACTATCGCTTTAAAATGCGAACTTCGTGTCATCCAAATGGGTGATCTATCCGCTGATGCATACTTCTCCAAGATCGATTCGGTCCTTACATTACTCACTGATCTTGGTTCGACTATAAGTGAAGAAGATGTTGTTACCTACGCCATAAATGGTTTAAGCGAAAAGTATGGCAATCTTTCTCAAATAATGGCTCACAAAGACCCGTTTCCCGACCTTGCTATGATCCGCTCCATGGTTACAACGGAGGAGATGCGTGTTCGCTCGCGACCCACTATATTGTCTCATAACACAACTTCAAGTGCTCCTCAAATATTGTTGGCTGAAAATTCTAATCGAAGGCAGGAGAATCGGATCACTGGGAATCGGGACTCGCGGCCCAACACAAAGACAGAAGTATGTCGTAACTTTGGTCGTGGGTTCTGTCGTTGGGGCACTGAATGTCGATATCTTCATGACTCGAACCGGACAAACAATAACTCTCGGCATAATGGAAATAATAGGTCAGGTGCTTCATACAGTATCAGGTGCTTCATACAGTAACATGCATAATGGGTCCATTTCTACTCCCTTAGACTTAACAGGCCAACAACAAATGCTTAGTCTACTTCAGGCCCAAGCCAATTTATTGGCCCAATATGGAATATCTATACCAACAGGCCAAGGCAGTTTGTTGAGCCCTCGACTTGGTGTTTAACCACGTCCACAAAGGCAGCAGATACCACAAGGGTTTAGCTCGGGTCAGCAGGCTCAGTATGCGGCATCTGTCCAGGGCTCGGGTTCGGGTCAACAGTCAGTTTCGACAGGAGAGGAGACATTATTGCCACAAGACTTTAGCACTATGACACTCCAGGATCCCGCTCAAGCAAATTGGAACATGGACACAAGTGCATCCTCTCACATTAACTCATCTGTTAATAACCTTAGTACTATTTTTAATAACTGTTTGTATCCATCTGTCCTTGTTGGTGACGGGAAATCTATTCTCGTTACCAACACGGGCCATAGCACGTTACCAACTACTTATCGCACCCTTCATTTAAATAATGTCCTCATTACACCCAATATTGTCAAAATTTTAATTTTCGTTCGTCAATTTGTTCGTGAAAATAAATGTATTGTTGAATTTGATGAGTTTGGTTTTTCTGTGAAGGATTTCTGGACGCGTCAAATTCTTCTCCGATGTGATAGCACGGGTGATCTCTATCCAGTCACATCTCCGTCATACCCTCAAGCTTTTCTTGTCAGTCAGCAAACGTGGCACCAACGTCTTGGTCATCCGGGAAGTGATGTGTTACGTTCTTTAGTTTCTAATAATTTCATTTCATGTAATAAGACAAAGTCTCCCGTGCTTTGTCATGCTTGTCAGCTTGGCAAGCACGTGCGACTTCCCTTTTCGGTTTCTGAGACAATTGTTAAGTCTCCTTTT
Organism: Glebionis coronaria; assembly: GCA_025667525.1. Taxonomy (NCBI): domain Eukaryota; kingdom Viridiplantae; phylum Streptophyta; class Magnoliopsida; order Asterales; family Asteraceae; genus Glebionis; species Glebionis coronaria. Next base: position 98,146,875 of record CM046874.1, read on the forward strand.
GACATTGTTCATTCTGATTTGTGGACTTCTCCACTAACCAGTGTTTCGGGTATTAAATACTATGTTTTGTTTCTTGATCATTTTTCGCATTATCTATGGGTGTATCCTTCAAAAAATAAGTCTGACGCATTATCTAAATTTATTCACTTTCGTGCCTATGTTAAAAACCAGTTTAATTGTGATATTAAATCCCTGCAATGTGATCATGGCAACGAATTTGACAACCACGCCTTACACCAATTACTTTCCACCAACGGCATTACTATTCGTTTTTCTTGTCCCAAAACATCACAACAAAATGGAAAATCCAAAAGAATGATACGCACTATTAATAACCTCATCTGAACCCTACTATTCCAAGCTCATTTACCACCACATTTTGGGTTGAAGCACTTCACATGGCTGCCTATCTACTAAATATTTTACCCTCCACTGCCATTCAAAACGAAATACCTCACACTCGCTTTTTCAAGACTACACCCAATTATACGAATCTTCGTGTTTTTGGTTATCTTTGCTACCCACATCTTCACACATCTCATAAACTTGAACCACGGGCCACTCCATCTATTTTTCTTGGATATCCTACCAATCATCGCGTGTATCGGTGTCTTGATCTCAATACGGATAAAATACTCTTATCACGTCATGTGACCTTTGATGAGACGGTTTTCCCATGTGGGTCTATGACTCCTAACGCCCCGCCCTCCTACACCTTTTTAGATACATCCCCTAATCTCATACAACAACACCTTCTAACTAAAGTTACTCATCAATCCCCTACCACCCCATCACCACCGGTCGCATCCACTACCGTTGAGCCCACCCTGCCGCAATCCACTACCTCTTCTACCATCACCCAACGCCTTCCTACGCAACCCACCACTGCTTCATTATCTGTTGCACCGTCACCCAATCCAAATCTCGTCTCAACTCACCCCATGGTCACTCGCTTTCAAGTTGGATCTAATCGTCCTACTAAACGTTATATGTTTAATGTGTCCACCATTTCACCTCTTCCAAAATCTTATACACATGCTTTCAATGACCCTAATTGGTATCGTGCTATGCTTGATGAATACAATGCTTTAATTAAAAATAATACGTGGGTTCTTGTGCCTCGACCACCGGACACGAACATTGTTCGTTCCTTGTGGCTTTTTAGGCACAAGCACAATGCAGATGGTAGTCTTAATCGCTACAAGGCTCGGCTTGTTGCGAATGGCAGTACTCAACTTGCAGGTATAGATGTGGATGAGACATTTAGTCCGGTCGTTAAGCCGGCTACTATTCGTACAGTGCTTAGTCTCGCTATTTCTCGACACTGGCCGATTCATCAGCTTGATGTCAAGAATGTCTTTTTGCATGGTTCGTTATCTGAGACTGTTTATATGCAGCAACCTCCTGGTTTTCGGGATCCCAAGTTTCCCGATCATGTTTGTCTTTTACAGAGATCTCTTTATGGGCTTAAACAAGCCCCTCGGGCTTGGTTTCAGCGGTTTGCAGCCTATGCTGTCAGGGTTGGATTTCACCATAGTCGGTGTGACTCTTCACTTTTTATTTACAGAGAGGGGTTGGATACTGCCTACTTACTTCTATATGTTGATTTAATTTTATATGTTCCCCGGCAGCGGCGCCATTTGGTAACTAGTTTTTACCTAGTTAAAGAAATTAAGTTCTCTCGGTATCTTAACGAATTGATTTCCGGTTCAAAGTACGACTCTATTGTTTTTGGTGAAACAAATATTTTTGGTTGTTTTAAAATAAAATGTATAGGACATAAATGTAAAATGACTTTAAAGTAAATCTAAGTCTAATTTAAAGTAAATGGCGAGAATTTAAAAGCGTGACGAGAAATTAAAGTGCAATTAATGTAAACAATACAAACTTAAATCTATCTAAGGCAAACTTAAAACGCAAATAAAACTTAAAATAAGGCAAGGCTAAAATAAATCTAAGGCAATTAAACTTAAAGTGCAACTAAGTAAAAAGGCGGGAAAAATAAAGCTTGAAAATTAAAAACAGAAAATTAAAAGCTGAAACTAAAAAGAACCTGAAAATAGCTCATCCGGAATAATCCTTCGTTCGGAATAAACACTCATCCGGAATGTCACCTTCGTTCGGAATGTTCTTCTTCACTCGGAATATTCACCAAAATCCTTGATCCGGAATAAATCCTTTATCCGGAATATGTCACTTATCCGGAATAAAGTCTTGATTCGGAATGTTGGTCCTTGATCCGGAATGTTGCTGATCCGGAATATTATTCCGAATAGAACTCCTTGATCCGGAATATGTCACTTATTCCGGATGGAAGCCCTTGATCCGGAATATCTCCTTGATCCGGAATGTTAGGTTGATCCGGAATGTTAGGTTGATCCGGAACTTTTAGCTTGATCCGGAATGTTAGGTTGATTCGGAATGTCTGATATTCCGGATGAACCGTTTGATCCGGAATAATAAATTATTCCGAATAAACACTTCTGATCCGGAATGTCTAATATTCCGGATGAACAACCCTTGATCCGGAATAAACTAATTGATCCGGAATGGACTTGCACAACCCCTTGATTCGGAATGTTTGGATATTCCGAATGAAACCTTGATCCGGAATGTTGGATATTCCGGATGAATCACTTTGGATAAACCCTTTGATCCGGAATGTTTTGCTGATGCGGAATGTCCTCTTTACACAGCCTTGATCCGGAATGTTTAATATTCCGGATGAACGACTTTGGTTCGGAATATCACAACACAATTCCTTCACTAGGAATAACCTGCCTTGATCCAGAATATACCTGGGAAACAAATGAACAGCTAAGAACATGCAAGACAAAAATAATACGGATCTAGATGAAAACTAATAAAAATGAAACACAAGATTGACAATAAATATCGCGATATTTTATATGTCACTTATTCCGGATAAAAGCCTTTGATTCGGAATATTTTCAACAGCAACCTTCACTTGGAATCACCTGGGCTTTGTGCTTGATCCGGAATGATCCTGGGAACAGAAACAGAAAGCGGAGAACACGGGATACACAAGTCTACACGAATCTAACCAAAACTTAATCAAATCAAACAAAAGATTAAATCAAACTAAACACATAACATCTATTAATCATAAACAAACTATCCAAAATAATAAAACTAACAAATATAACCAAAATAATCAAAACCCACTTTGATCAAATCAATAAAAATAAGAACATGAACATGAACAAATAAACATAAAGATTAAAGAAAGGAAGATAGGAGATCAACAATAAAAATAAAGATTGACAAGAATTAAAAGGAAACTTACTTGAAATTAAATATAATTAAGGTGCAAGACAAGGTATTTAAATGGACATGAAAAGTAAATGACAAGGTAATTAAATGTGCAAGGTAATTATAATTGAGAGAAATAGTTTGTCAAGCTATCCAACAAAATGAAAATGAATACACTAATGACTATTTATAGGAGAGATTAGGGAGGTGCTTAAGAAGCTTCCTCCCTCTTTCATCTTTTCTTAATTGCATGCTTTAGTCCTTGATCTTCTTAATCCTTTGTTAATCTTCTTAATACTTGGACTTTGTCTCGGGATTTCTTTGAACTCGTCTTGTAATTCTTCAATAAATTAGACTTGAGTTCTTCGGCTTTTAGTAAACTTCCGTCTTTTGACTTTTGTTCGATAAATCTTCAGAATTGGTCTTGGACTTCCGTTCTTTTTGCACTCTTGACTTCTTGACTTCGTCTTTCGTATTTTTCTTCGATCAAAGCCCGTGAATGCCCGTGTTTTCTCCACTTTTCACCTTTTCGTCCTAAATCACAACAAAAACACAAACCACGCATAATTCCGACATAAATGACATAAAATACACGTTTTGGCTCGGTTATTATTGTAATTAGGTGGTAAAAAGGATGGGTGTTTACACACCTATCAAATCCTCTACACTTGACCATTGCAATGTCCTCATGCAATGCATTAGTTACAAAGCACGTTTACATTTTTCATCAAAATAAATCCACCTTGGCCTTTATTAAAGAGATAGAAAACTATAAACATTCAAAGTAAAGAAATCAAAAACATACCTTGGGTTTTGGAAATGTCATGAATGATCATCATCCTCAAGTTTTCACTTTATCCAAACCCAGCTTAAAAACGAGATCATTGTTATTATAAGTTAGCAAACTAACACGAACTCATGTGGGCTAATTATTCACTTAGACTCCCTTATTCCTAGGTGTATCTCTTATATTTTGTTTTTGTCTTGAATGATCACGAGGATGCATTGTTGACTTATTTCGATAGTTATTAAGTCTGAAAATAAAGTGGGACGATTTAATCAATAGTTAGCTAAAGGATAAAATCTTTTAAAACTGCTTCTCGGGACCTCATAAAGTTCATATCTTGGCATAACTCGCTTCGCGATTTGAGACCTTTCTCGGACCGATATTTGGCAGCGACTTCATACTTCAAACCTTGAGAGACGTTCATGAAATAATGGCCTTCTCTTCATAATAGGAGTTTCTTCACTTGAAGTTTTGAGAGATTCTTCATATTTGGAGCACGACTTCTTCATTTTTCTCCAATCTTTATTTTGGACTTTGATATACAACGATCCACCTCCTTTTTGGACTTGGATCTATTTATCCTCATACCTTGTTAGGGCTTTTTTGGATAGACTTCTCCATGATCTTTACGGAGTATTTGCTTTTCGTCGTGTGTCTCGATCCTTCATATTGATTTTTGATAAATGATTCTTCACATCACTTTGGATCTTTAGCAACAAAATATAGCCCTCATGCCTTGTTAGGGCCTTTTCGGACTCGCCAATCTTCGCATCCCGCTTCAGTAAGTTATGCCTTGGCTATGAACTCTAATCCATACCGAGCAACTTTTAAACGATCTTGGGCTAGAAGCTAAGTAACTTTTCAAATCGTACAACCTTATTTATTGCAGATAAATTTATTAGCAAGCGATGGGAGGCTTATAATTAACTCACATAAATTCACGAAAGAATACCGAACTTATAATTGGCTCTATCATCTCTCGCTCAACACAGTTTAAAATCTCAAGGAATGAGACTCGTGGATGCTTATTCTATTAAATCAAAGTTTTGGGTTTTTTAATAGTCTATAGGATCTTGCAAATTCTTGGACTTTTTCAAGTTTAGAAATCGCATTTTAAAGTTCCCTTGATAAACGACTCTCTAGGATCAATTATAGGAACTTGCGAAAAGTTCTTGTTCTTAACCCGTGAGAGTTAAGACTTTCGCGTTTTATAGCTCCCTATATAAAAGCCTAGCAAAACTTGACTTAAACACGTTAAGGATACTAGCTAGAGTAAACTTAGATAAGTAAATTCGGGTTGAGTCAAAAGATTCACAATGTTTGAAAATTAAAACCACTTTATTAAAATTTATTCTAATAAGGAAATAAAATAACTATACAAAAGGAAAAACTAATAGGCCAAAATAGATCAAAATTTTTGAAAAATGTCGAAAAATTGATTTTCCGGTTAAAATGAGGACAAATACAAGAAAAAGACCACTTAACTTCGATAGAAGTCCCCCCTACACTTAATATAAACAATGTCCTCAATGTTTAAGCATGTGGGAGTAAACTCCCCTACACTTAGGACATTGTGCACTTTGTTTAAATCTTCCTAAGGAAAAGATAACTAACGAGATTCCTATTTTAATATTGAGAAATATAAAATAGTGAATCAAAAAGAGTTTAGGATAGAACCGGGAAGATGGGAACAACGGAATCACGGGTCGTCAAAAGTCATCAAGAGTGGATCATTGAGCGCTTGAATCCCTGATTAGAAGAAGAGAGGAGAGAGCAAACACCAACGGGTCTCCCCTACACTTAGGATAAAGAAAGCTAAAAGATAGATACATGGGTTGCCTCCCAAGAAGCGCTTGATTTTTGTTAACCGAGTCGTGAGCCTGACTCGACCTTGATTACCATAGGAAGAAGCATGAAACATATCCACCGGGATCAAAGACATAGTTTTCGTCCATCAAATAGCACAAGCTTAAGATGAACGAGGCAAGCCAAAGAAGAGTAGGCAAGGTTCCCTTAAGCAAAGACGGAGCACGGTGGAAGCAAGGGTGAAGTGGTGCAAGCATATCTTCAATAATTCCAAAAAATTTTCCTTTTATTTCATCAGGTGGATACTGAGATGGCTGAAGAATATCGATACCAGGGTCGAACACCTTTTCCTTTAGGGGAAAATAGCACTCAGGCTCAGCAGAATGTGAAGAAGATCCGCGAAGAAAATGCACAACCTCGTCCTCAGAAGGTGGACAAAGAGGTGTTAAATCATACGTGTTGCGGATGTTGGTGTCGACCGGTTGCTTCTCCTTTGGAAGAATTTTCTTCAAATCCAAAGTAGGATCAAGACCATAATTATCAAAGTCCAAAGGAGGTGCATCACTCTCATGAGGGAAGTAAGTATTGAGAAAATTTGAAAAGTCTTTCTCAAATGAGTAATCATCCAAAGTAGGATTAAGTGATGACGGAGGATCTTCAGCATGTGAAGAATCACTCGAAAGAGTATCGGCCTCATGAAAATCATCATATGTGGGCATATCGGGATACTCGGAAGTAAGGTCATCATAATCATCCGAATCTGAGCTAGAATCATCATCATAAGCATCGAAGATCGGTGGAGAATCATAAATGGGTGAAGGGTCCAAATTGGAGAGAGAATCATCCACATCATCTTGAAAAAGTGGATTATCCATGCAAGAATCGAATAGAGGATTGTTGTAGATGACAAAATCATTAAGCACATTGATCATATTCGCTGATTCTCGTCCTCCAAAGGATTTGCTAGTAAGCTTCCCCATTTCAAAAACTTGGGCATCATCCCCGACTCTTAAGATTAACTCACCTTCGGCAACATCAACTAGAGCTCGTCCGGTTCTCAAGAATGGCCGACCAAGTATTAAAGGAATACGAGGGTCCATTTCATAATCAACAACCACAAAGTCGACCGGGAAAGTAAATGTGCCAACTTTAATGAACACGTCTTCGGCAATACGAACGGGGTAAGCGAGAGTGCGATTTGCTAGCTCGAGAGTCATCTTTGTTGGAGTAAGGTCGGGTAATGATAGTGTTTTCGAAACACTTAATGGCATCAGATTAATACTGGCCCCGAGATCAGCTAGGGCTGTAAATTCTTCAGTTTTGTTGAAAATGCAAGGCAACACAAAGCGACCGGGATCTCCAAGTTTTTCCGGAAGTTCTTTAAGAATAACTGCAGAACAGTTTTCATTTAAGCGTGTGTTGGCGAGATCGATCAACTTTTCCTTCTTGTTAAGCAATTCCTTGAATGCTTTGACAAATTTCGGCATGTGGACAAGTGCTTCAACAAGGCTAATGTTGAAAGTCATTTGAGAGATCATCTTCAAATAATTCGACACTTGAATGTCATCCTTTGTGTGCATTTTGGTCTTGCCTAAGCGAGATGGATAAGGAATGCTGGGGTTGGGTGGTGGAGGTGTAGGTGTAGGTAAAGGTTGAGATGTTGAAGGTGGGGTTGGTGGAGGATTCTTGGTGGGTGCTTCATCACGACGAGGCGGAGACGGTAATGGTGCACTAATACTAGGTGTAGGAGGAGTAGGGATAAATGTAGGGGTGTCCATAATTCGGGTTTGACCCACAAAAACCGAAAACCGAACCGAACCGAACCCGAACTAGAACCGAACCGAAATTAGAATTCGGGTTTTGGGTTATAACCGAACCGAACCGAACTACAAATACGGTTTTCGGGTTGGGTATGGGTTTGGCCGTCGGACCCGAGAACCGAACCGAAAACCAAAATTTTATAAATATATATATATTTTTTATAAATTTATATATATATATATAATAGTTATTAAAATTTAATTTAATCCTAATATATGCAAACTAGTTATTAAAATATAATTTTAATATAAAAATATCATTTTATACTTGAAATAACCTTTTTTTTCTAAATATTTATATAATTATATATTTTTTTTGAAAAATTCGGGTTATTCGGGTCAACCCGAAAACCGAACCGAATTCAAATTCGGTTTTCGGTTCGGTTCGGTTAAAATCTATTTCGGTTCGGTTCGGTTTTCGGGTTGACTCAGAAAAAAAAATTAACCGAATAACCCGAACCGAATAAACCGAACAACCCGAGAACCGAACCGAATGACACCCCTAGATAAATGGTGGTGGAGGAGATGTAGATGATGGGGGTGGAATAGGTGGTCCTACTATGGTAACTCCACTACGGGTAGTAATAGCACTCACATTCGCTTGCGGATTGGTGACGGTGTTTGAAGGTAGAGAACTCGAAGTAGAAGGTTGAGTTGTGGGCAATAAACTAGCCAACATATTCTTTATATCATTCGTTTGATTGCTGAAGGAGGATTGAATATTATCTCGAAGCTCGGATCTAATGTCATTTCCTTGCTTGGTGATATCCCCTTTCAAATTGATTATTTGGCTCTGCAGATTCTTGATTTGCTCACCTTGGGTTCTCATTAATGCTTCAACATCTTGATTGATGGGTGGGGATTGTTGAGCGGGTGGGTGATAAGGATTAGAAGCTCTAGGTGGGATTTGGTTGCTTCTATTGTAGTTGTTTTGGGGGTTTTGGTTTTGAGGAGAAAAACCGGGTGAAAGGTAGTTGTTGGACCGGTAACTCAGCAAATTTCGATCCCCTTGAGGTCGAGCTTGGTAATTTTCTGGTGAATAATTACCATAAGCTGCATACACGTTTTCCGGATTTCCTTGTGTAGAAGGACAATCAGTGTATGAGTGTGGACCGCCGCATGTCTCACAAGGATTGGCAACCGCTTTAACTTGTTGTTGTTGTTGGTTTGTAGCGAGAACCAAGATATTTTTGTTCATTTCAGTCATCATGCGGGTGAATTCGGTCATGTCAGGGTTTGCTGAAGTATAAGAAACATTGACTCTCGGGTTGTTCCTTGAAGAAGCGGAGGAATCCCAATTTTTGTGATGAGTAGTCATGTTTTCAATAAGCTCTCTACACTTCTCGGGTCTCCTTTTCATAAATGTGCCACCGGCGGCTGCATTAATCGTATCACGATCACGAAAAGTCAAACCGTTGTAGAAAGTATCAATTAATGTCACAGGGATCATGTTGTGGTTTGGACATCGATCGATCAAAACATTATATCTTTCCCAAGCATCAAAAAGAGATTCATCGGGTTCTTGCATGAAACCGCTGATTTGATTGCGAAGGCTCGTGACCATGGATGGTGGAAAGTAGCACGACAAAAAGCGTTGAGTCATGTCATCCCAAGTATGAATTGAATTCTTTGGGAGACGATCAAACCATTTCTCGGTGTGGTGTGATAAAGTATGTGGAAATAGTTGTAGGCGTAGAACATCCATTGTGGCACCGGTGCACTTCATGCTTTGGGTGATTGTAATGAACTTGTCGAGGTGTTTGTTGGCATCATCATCAGGCATTCCTCTAAATGGATTAGTTTGCACTTGCTGAATCATGTGGTGCTTCAACGAAAACTCCGGAGCCGTGATTTGCATCGGCGCAATCGGTCCTCCTCGTCCAAACATGGTAGGTTGACAAAGCTCCTCTATTGTCCGAAGATCGGGCTGTGGATGAACATTGTTGTTATTATTGTTGAGGTGCGGTGGATTATTGTTGTTGTTCACACCAGCCATACTTAAATCTTCTCGTGTCTCGGGCTCTTTATAATTAAAAGATCTAGTACGCATACACCTACAAAGGCAAAAGAAAACAATACCAAACGCAAAGACAATATATATACACAATAAAAATAAAATATTTTTGGATTTTTGAATTTTTTTAATTTTTATGTGTTTTTTAACAATTTTTTAATTTTTTGGGTTTTTTTGAAATTTTTTGTGCAAGAAAATAACGCTCACAAGTGAACGGATCCCAAAAAGCAACGCGTCTCTCACAAAAAACCGTTAATCTTTACGAAAAGAGCCGGCAGCGGCGCCATTTTAATATTGAGATTTTGTATGGTTCAATTGTTCGTTTCTCGGGACCTCAAAAAGTTCATATATTGGCATAACTCGCTTCGCGATTTGAGACCTTTCTCGGACCGATATTTAATATTGAGATTTTGTATGGTTCAATTGTTCGTTTCTCGGTATCTTAACGAATTGATTTCCGGTTCAAAGTACGACTCAATTGTTTTTGGTGAAAAAGAATATTTTTGGTTGTTTTAAAATAAATGTGCAAGACGTAAAAGTAAATGACGTTAATGTAAATCTAAGTCTAATTTAAAAATAAATGGCGAGTATTTAAAAGCGAGACGGAAAATTAAAGGGCACTTAAAAGTAAATAACGCAAACTTAAATCTATCTAAGGTAAACTTAAAACGCAACTAAAATTTAAACTAAGGCAAGTCTAAAATAAATCTAAGGCAAATAAAGTTAAAGTGCACTAAGTAAAAAGGCGGGAAAAGTAAAGCTTGAAATTAAAAATCAAGAACAGAAACTAAAAAAATAACTTGAACACAGCTTATCCGGAATAATCCTTCGTTCCGAATAAACATTCATCCGGAATGTCACCTTCGTTCGGAATGTTATTCTTCAATCGGAATATTGACCAAAACCCTTGATCCGGAATAAATACTTTATCTGGAATATGTCACTTATCCGGAATAAAGTCTTGATTCGGAATGTTTGAGCTTGATCCGGAATAATGCCTTGATCCGGAATGTTGTGCTTGATTCGGAATGTTTCCCTTGATCCGGAATGTTGAGGATTCCGGATGAAGACTTTGATCCGGAATATGTCACTTATTCCGAATGAAACTCTTTGATCCGGAATATTTTCCTTGATCCGGAATATTTCTTCACAAAGCCTTGATTCGGAATGTTTGGATATTCCGAATGAAACCTTGATCCGGAATGTTGGATATTCCGGATGAATCACTTTGGATAAACCCTTTGATCCGGAATGTTTTGCTGATGCGGAATGTCCTCTTCACACAGCCTTGATCCGGAATGTTTAATATTCCGGATGAACGACTTTGGTTCGGAATATCACAACACAATTCCTTCACTAGGAACAAATTGCCTTGATCCTGAATATACCTGGGAAACAAATGAACAACGAAGAACACGCAAGACAAAAATAATACGGATCTAGATGAAAACTAATAAAAATCAAACACAAGATTAAATCGAACTAATCACAAAACATCAACTAATCATAAACAAACAATCCAAAACAATCAAACTAATAAAACTAATCAAAATAATCAAAACCCACTTTAATCAAATCAGTAAAATAAGAACATGAACATGAACATGAACAATAAAGCATAAAGATTAAGATCAAACAAGAAAGGTAGATAGGAGATTAACAAGAAAAAGTAAAGATTGACAAGAATTAAAAAGAGAACTTACTTGAAATTAAAGGAATTTAAGGTGCAAGACAAGTATTTAAATTTGACAATAAAGTAAATGACAAGGTAATTAAATGTGCAAGGTAATTAAAATGGAAGAAATAGTTTGTCAAGCTATCCAACAAAATGAAATGATTATCCTAATGTTCTATTTATAGGGGAGATTAGGGAGTGCTTAGTAAGCTTCCTCCATCTTTCATCTTTTCTTAATTGCACCATTAAGTCCTTGGTTTCTTTAATCTTCTTAAATCTTAGACTTTAATGACTTTGTCTCGAGATTTCTTTTAAACTCGTCTTGTAATTCTTCAATAAATTAGACTCGAGTTCTTCGGCTTTTAGTAAACTTCCGTCTTTTGACTTTTTCTTCGATAAATCTTCAGAATTGGTCTTGGACATCCGTTCTTTTTGCACTCTTGACTTCTTGACTTTGTCTTTCGTCTTTTTCTTCGATACAAGCCTGTGAATGCCCGTGTTTTCTCCCCTTTTCACAATTTCGTCCTAAATCACAACAAAAACACAAACCACGCATAATTCCGACATAAATGACATAAAATACACGTTTTGGCTCGGTTATTATTGTAATTAAGTGGTAAAAAGGATGGGTGTTTACACACCTATCAAATCCCCTACACTTGACCATTGCAATGTCCTCATGCAATGCATTAGTTACAAAGCACGTTTACATTTTTCATCACAATCAATCCACCTTGGCCTTTATTAAAGAGATAGAAAATAACAAATAAAGTAAAGAAATCAAAAGCATACCTTAGGGTTTTGGAAATGTTGTGAATGATCATCATCCTCAAGTTTTCACTTTCTCCAAACCAAGCTTAAAAACGAGATCATTGTTATTATAAGTTAGCAAACTAACACGAACTCATATGGGCCAATTATTCACTTAGACTCCCTTATTCCTAGGTGTATCGCTTATATTTTATTGTTGTCTTGAATGATCACGAGGATGCATTGTTGACTTATTTCGATAGTTATTTAGGCCGAAAATAAAGTGAACGATTTAATCAATAGTTAGCTAAAGGACAAAATCTTTTAAAACTGCTTCTCGGGACCTCATAAAGTTCATATCTTAGCATAACTCGCTTCGCGATTTGAGACCTTTCTCGGACCGATATTTGGCAGCGACTTCATACTTCAAACCTTGAGAGACGTTCATGAATTAATGGCCTTCTCTTCATAATAGGAATTTCTTCACTTGAAGTTTTGAGAGATTCTACATATTTGGACCACGACTTCTTCATTTTTCTCCAATCTTTATTTTGGACTATGATATACAACGATCCGCCTCCTTTTTGGACTTGGATCTATTTATCCTCATACCTTGTTAGGGCCTTTTTGGATAGACTGCTCCATGATCTTTAGGGAGTATTTGCTTTTCGTCGTGTGTCTCGATCCTTCATATTGATTTTCGATAGATGATTCTTCACATCACTTGGGATCTTTAGCGACAAAATGTAGCCCTCGTGTCTTGTTAGGACCTTTTTGGACTCGCCAATCTTCGCATCCCGCTTCAATAAGTTATGCCTTGGCTATGAACTCTAATCCATACCGAGCAACTTTTAAACTATCTTGGGCTAGAAGCTAAGTAACTTTTCAAATCGCACAACCTTATTTATTGCAGATAAATTTATTAGCAAGCGATGGGAGAATAGGCTTATAATTAACTCACATAAATTCACGAAAGAACACCAAACTTATAATTGACTCTATCATATCTCGTTCTCCACAGTTTAAAATCTTAAGGAATGAGACTCGTGGATGCTTAGCCTATTAAATCAAAGTTTTGGGTTTTCGAGTCGTCTATAGGATCTTGCAAATTCTTAGACTCTTTCAACTTTAGAAATCGCGTCTTAAAGTTTGATAAACGACTCTCTAGGGTCAATTATAGGAACTTGCGAAAAGTTCTTGTTCTTAATCCGTGAGAGTTAAGACTTTCGCGTTTTATATCTCCCTATATAAAAGCCTAGCAAAACTTGACTTAAACACGTTAAGGATACTAGCTAGAGTAAACTTAGATAAGTAAAACTCGGGTTGAGTCAAAAGATTTACAACGTTTGAAAATTAAAACCACTTTATTAAAGATTTATTCTAACAAGGAAAGAAAATAACTATATAAAGGGAAAAACTAATAGGCCAAAATAGATCAAAAATTTTGAAAAATGTCGAAAAATTGATTTTCCGGTTAAAATGAGGACAAATACAAGGAAAAGACCACTTAATATAAACATTATCCTCAATGTTTAAGCATGTGGGATTAAACTCCCCTACACTTAGGACATTGTGCACTTTGTTTAAATCTCGCTAAGGAAAATACAAGTAACGAGATTCCTATTTTAATATTGAGAAATATAAAATAGTGAATCGAAAAGAGTTTAGGATAGAACCGGGAAGATGGGAACAACAGAATCACGGGTCGTCAAAAGTCATCAAGAGTGGATCATTGAGCGCTCGAATCCCTGATTAGAAGAAGAGAGGAGAGAGCAAACACCAACGGGTCTCCCCTACACTTAGGATAAAGAGATCTAAAATATAGATGCATGGGTTGCCTCCCAAGAAGCGCTTGATTTTTGTTTACCGAGTCGTGAGCCTGACTCGACCTTGATTATCATAGGAAGTAGCATGAAAGATATCCACCGGGATCAAAGACATAGTTTTCGTCCATCAAATAGCAGAAGCTTAAGGCGAACAAGGCAAGCCAAAGAAGAGTAGGCAAGGTTCCCTTAAGCAAAGATGGAGCACGGTGGAAGCAAGTATGGTGGGGTACAAGCATATCTTCAGTATTTCCAAAGATTTTTCCTTTTATTTCATCAGGTGGATACTGAGATGGCTGAAGAATATCGATACCGGGGTCGAACACCTTTTCCTTTAGGGGAAAATAGCACTCAGGCTCAGCAGAATGTGAAGAAGATTCGCGAAGAAGATGCACAACCTCGTCCTCAGAAGGTGGACAAAGAGGTGTTAAATCATACGTGCTGCGGATGTTGGTGTCGACCGGTTTCTTCTCCTTTGAAAGAATTTTATTCAAATCCAAAGTAGGATCAAGACCATAATTATCAAAGTCCAAAGGAGGTGCATCACTCTCATGAGGGAAGTAAGTATTGAGAAAGGTAGAGAAGTCTTCCTCAAATGAGTAATCATCCAAAGTAGGATCAAGTGATGGCGGAGGATCTTCATCATGTGAAGAATCACTCGAAAGAGTATCAGCCTCATCAAAATCATCATAAATGGGCAGGTCGGGATACTCGGAGGTAAGATCATTATAATCATCCGAATCTGAGCTAGAATCATCATCATAAGCATCAAAGATCGGTGGAGAATCATAAATGGGTGAAGGTTCCAAATTGGAGAGAGAATCATCCACATCATCTTGAAAAAGTGGATTATCAATGCAAGACTCGAATAGAGGATTGTTGTAGATGACAAAATCATCAAGCATATTAATCATATTCGCGGATTCTCGTCCATAGGATTTGCTTGTAAGCTTCCCCATTTTAAAAACTTGTGCATCATCCCCGACTCTTAAGATTAACTCACCTTCGGCAACATCAACTAAAGCTCGTCCAGTTCTCAAGAATGGCAGACCAAGTATTAAAGGAATACGAGGGTCTATTTCATAATCAACAACGACAAAGTCGACCTGGAAAGTAAATGTGCCAACTTTAATGAACACGTCTTCGGCAGTACCAACGGGGTAAGCGAGAGTGCGATTTGCAAGTTCAAGAGTCATCTTTGTTGGAGTAAGGTCGGGTAATGATAGTGTTTTCCAAACACTCAAAAGAATAAGATTAATACTGGCCCCAAGATCAGCTAGGGTAGTAAATTCTTCGGTTTTGTTGAAAATGCAAGGCAACACAAAACGACCGGGATCTCCAAGTTTTTCCGGAAGTTCTTTAAGAATAACTACAGAGCAGTTTTCATTTAAGCGTGTGTTGGCGAGCTCGATCAACTTCTCCTTCTTGTTAAGCAATTCCTTGAATGCTTTGACAAATTTCGGCATGTGGACAAGTGCTTCAACAAGGCTAATGTTGAAAGTCATTTGAGAGATCATCTTCAAATAATTCGACACTTGAATGTCATCCTTTGTGTGCATTTTGGTCTTGCCTAAGCGAGATGGATAAGGAATGCTGGGGTTGGGTGGTGGAGGTGCAGAAGTAGCAGGTAAAGGTTGAGATGTTGAAGGTGGGGTTGGTGGAGGATTCTTGGTGGGTGCTTCATCACGACGAGGCGGAGACGGTAATGGTGCACTAATACTAGGTGTAGGAGGAGTAGGGATAAATGGTGGTGGAGGAGGTGTAGACGATGGGGGTGGGATAGGTGGTCCTACTATGGTTACTCCACTACGGGTAGTAATAGCACTCACATTCGCTCGCGGATTGGTGACGGTGTTTGAACGTAGAGAACTTGAAGAAGAGGGTTGAGCTGTGGGCAAGAAACTAGCCAGCATATTCTTTATATCATTCGTTTGATTGCTGAAGGAGGATTGAATATTATCTCGAAGCTCGGATCTAATTTCATTCCCTTGCTTGGTGATATCCCCTTTCAGGTTGATAATTTGGCTCTATAGATTCTTGATTTGCTCACCTTGGGTTCTCATGATGGCTTCAACATCTTGATTTATGGGTGGGGCTTATTGAGCGGGTTGGTGGTAAGGATTAGAAGCTCGAGGTGGGATTTGGTTGCTTCTATTGTAATTGTTGGTGGGGTTTCGGTTTTGAGGAGAAAAACCGGGTGAAAGGTAGTTGTTGGACCGGTAACTCAGCAAATTTCTATCCCCTTGAGGTCGAGCTTGGTAATTTTCCGGTGTATAATTACCATAAGCTGCATACACGTTTTCCGGATTTCCTTGAGTAGAAGGACAATCAGTGTATGAGTGTGGACCGCCGCATGTTTCACAAGAATTAGAAACCGCTTTAATTTGTTGTTGTTGGTTTGTAGCGAGAAGCAAGACATTTTTGTTCATTTCAGTCATCATGCGGGTGAATTCGGTCATATCGGGGCTTGCTGAAGTAGAAGAAATATTGACTCTCAGGTTGTTCCTTGAAGAAGCGGAGGAATCCCAGTTTTTGTGGTGAGTAGTCATGTTCTCAATTAGCTCTCTACACTCCTCGGGTTTCCTTTTCATAAATGTGCCACCGGCAGCTGCATTAATCGTATCACGATATCGAAAAGTCAAACCGTTGTAGAAAGTATCAATTAAGGTTACCGGGAGCATGTTGTGGTTTGGGCAACGATCGATCAAGACATTATATCTTTCCTGAGCATCAAAAAGAGATTCGTCGGGTTCTTGCATGAAACCGTTGATTTGATTGCGAAGGCTCGTGACCATAGATGGTGAAAAGTAGCGCGACAAAAAGCATTGAGTCATGTCATCCCAAGTATGAACTGAATTCTTCGGGAGACGATCAAACCATTTCTCGGCGTGGTGTGATAAAGTATGTGGGAAGAGTTGAAGGCGAAGAACATCCATTGTGGCACCGGTGCACTTCATGCTTTGAGTGATTGTAATGAACTTGTCGAGGTGTTTGTTGGCATCATCATCAGGCATTCCGGCGAATGGATTAGTTTGCACTTGCTGAATCATGTGGTGCTTCAAAGAAAACTCCGGAGCCGTGATTTGCATCGGCGCAATCGGTCCTCCTCGTCCAAACATGGTAGGTTGACAAAGCTCCTCCATTGTCTGAAGATCGGGCTGTGGATGAACATTGTTGTTTTTGTTGAGGTGCGGTGGATTATTGTTGTTGTTAACACCTGCCATACTTAAATCTTCTCGAGTCTCGGGCTCTTGATAAGTAGAAGATCTAGTACGCATACACCTACAAAGGAAAAAGAAAACAATACCAAACACAAAGACGATATATATACACAAGAAAAATAAAATCTTTTTGGATTTTTTGAAATTTTTAATTTTTATGTGTTTTTTAACAATTTTTAATTTTTATGGTTTTTTTTTGAATTTTTTTAAGACGGAAAATAACGCTCACGAATGAACGGATCCCAAAAAGCAACGCGTCTCTCACAGAAAACCGTTAATCTTTACGAAAAGAGCCGGCAACGGCGCCATTTTAATGTTGAGATTTTGTATGGTTCAATTGTTCGTTTCTCGGTATCTTAACGAATTGATTTCCGGTTCAAAGTACGACTCAATTGTTTTTGGTGAAAAAGAATATTTTTGGTTGTTTTAAAATAAATGTGCAAGACGTAAAAGTAAATGACGTTAATGTAAATCTAAGTCTAATTTAAAAATAAATGGCGAGTATTTAAAAGCGAGACGGAAAATTAAAGGGCACTTAAAAGTAAATAACACAAACTTAAATCTATCTAAGGTAAACTTAAAACGCAACTAAAATTTAAACTAAGACAAGTCTAAAATAAATCTAAGGCAAATAAACTTAAAGTGCACTAAGTAAAAAGGCGGGAAAAGTAAAGCTTGAAATTAAAAATCAAGAACAGAAACCTAAAAAATAACCTGAACACAGCTTATCCGGAATAATCCTTCGTTCGGAATAAACATTCATCCGGAATGTCACCTTCGTTCGGAATGTTATTCTTCACTCGGAATATTGACCAAAACCCTTGATCCGGAATAAATCCTTTATCCGGAATATGTCACTTATCCGGAATAATGCCTTGATCCGGAATGTTGTGCTTGATTCGGAATGTTTCCCTTGATCCGGAATGTTGAGGATTCCGGATGAAGACTTTGATCCGGAATATGTCACTTATTCCGAATGAAACTCTTTGATCCGGAATATTTTCCTTGATCCGGAATATTTCTTCACAAAGCCTTGATTCGGAATGTTTGGATATTCCGAATGAAACCTTGATCCGGAATGTTGGATATTCCGGATGAATCACTTTGGATAAACCCTTTGATCCAGAATGTTTTGCTGATGCGGAATGTCCTCTTCACACAGCCTTGATCCGGAATGTTTAATATTCCGGATGAACGACTTTGGTTCGGAATATCACAACACAATTCCTTCACTAGGAATAACCTGCCTTGATCTTGAATATACCTGGGAAACAAATGAACAGCGAAGAACACGCAAGACAAAAATAATACGGATCTAGATGAAAACTAATAAAAATCAAACACAAGATTAAATCAAACTAATCACAAAACATCAACTAATCATAAACAAACAATCCAAAACAATCAAACTAATAAAACTAATCAAAATAATCAAAACCCACTTTAATCAAATCAATAAAATAAGAACATGAACATGAACAGTAAAGCATAAAGACTAAGATCAAACAAGAAAGGTAGATAGGAGATTAACAAGAAAAAGTAAAGATTGACAAGAATTAAAAAGAGAACTTACTTGAAATTAAAGGAATGTAAGGTGCAAGACAAGTATTTAAATTTGACAATAAAGTAAATGACAAGGTAATTAAATGTGCAAGGTAATTATAATGGAAGAAATAGTTTGTCAAGCTATCCAACAAAATGAAATGATTATCCTAATGTTCTATTTATAGGGGAGATTAGAGAGTGCTTATGAAGCTTCCTCCCTCTTTCATCTTTTCTTAATTGCACCATTAAGTCCTTGCTTTCTTTAATCTTCTTAAATCTTGGACTTTAATGACTTTGTCTCGGGATTTCTTTTAAACTCGTCTTGTAATTCTTCAATAAATTAGACTTGAGTTCTTCGGCTTTTAGTAAACTTCCGTCTTTTGACTTTTTCTTCGATAAATCTTCAAAATTGGTCTTGGACATCCGTTCTTTTTGCACTCTTGATTTATTGACTTCGTCTTTCGTCTTTTTCTTCGATAAAAGCCCGTGAATGCCCGTGTTTTCTCCCCTTTTCACAATTTCGTCCTAAATCACAACAAAAACACAAACCACGCATAATTCCGACATAAATGACATAAAATACACGTTTTGGCTCGGTTATTATTGTAATTAAGTGGTAAAAAGGATGGGTGTTTACACACCTATCAATGATATTATCTTGACTGCCTCTACTCCAGATTTTCTTCATCGGATTATTGCTTCTCTACATGCCGAGTTCTGCATGACTGATCTTGGTCCTCTGAATTATTTTCTGGGGATTTTCGTGGCTCTTAATACTTCTGGTTTATTTTTATCTCAACAGAAGTATGTCACTGAGGTGCTTGAGCGGGCTGGGATGCTTACTTGTAATCCGTGTCGTATCCCTGTTGACACGAATTCCAAGCTTTCTGCTGAGGGTGATCGTGTTCAGGATCCTACATTATATCGCAGTCTTGCAGGGGCTCTACAGTATTTGACTTTTACCCGTCCTGATATATCTTATGCTGTTTAGCAGGTTTGTCTTTTCATGCATGATCCCCGAGAGCCTCATTTCTTTGCTCACAAACGGATCTTACGTTATGTTCGTGGTACATTGGCTTATGGTTTACAGTTGTATTCATCTACGACCTCTTCGTTGGTTGCTTACTCAGATGCGGATTGGGCTGGTTGCCCCACTACACGCCGGTCTACCTCAGGTTATTATGTTTTCCTTGGCAATAACCTTCTATCTTGGTCTTCCAAACGACAGGTTACTTTATCTCGCTCCAGTGCTGAGGCTGAGTATCGGGGTGTAGCCAATGCGGTTGCGGAAACATGCTGGCTCCGTAATCTTTTATGTGAGATTTTTGTACCATTATCAACGGCTACTCTAGTTTATTGTGACAATGTGAGTGCAGTATACCTTACTTCTAATCCCGTGCAACATCAACACACGAAGCATATAGAGATTGATATCCACTTTGTTCGTGATTTGGTTGCTACGGGTCATGTGCGTGTCCTACATGTCCCGTCTCGTTATCAGTATGCTGACATTTTTACTAAGGGGTTACCGACTACTTTGATTGATGAGTTTCGCTCCAGCTTGAGCGTTCGTTCCTCTCCCGCTCCAACTGCGGGGGGCTGTTAGCAGATAGTTTTGTATGGGCTTAGCCCAAGCTTATAGTTAGTCATGTACTGTATTAGGTTTGGCCCATGTTGGCATGTACTTATACTTGTATTATGAAGCCCTAAGCAGCAATAACATACGTCTTTCAGTAACAAGCTCGGTGAAAAAACAGAGTATGCGAGGTGCACGACACATTTGTAAAGGCACCTTATATCAGTATAGTGGAACATACTCTAGCTAATACTCAAGTTAAAATAGCTAAACACATGATTGAGGAGGACATCATAGAGTTCGGTTTATGTTTCTATTCTTGAGGTCAGTTTATGTTATTACTCTTTTTTTTTCATCCCGCAAAACAGTGAACGTGATATGTACATATGCACGTCAATGGTTTATCGAATATTTTACATTCTACTGTAAGTATTAGCTTTTATCGAACACCAACACCATAATTTTATTGTTATAAAGAATATGACAAACCTATGGTTTCCAACACCATAAACAAGGAAAATCGTGTACCTTATCTTAACCCAAAAGAAAGAACTTCGGCAATCATAACCACATCAATTTCTGCACAAACACGACAAACTCAAGTTACTGATATTTCAAACAATAAGTTTCCGTTACGGTTTCTTTATAATGAGTAATACTAGCATCACTGGGCTAATGGTGGTTTTTGCTGCAGTCGAGAAGCGAACAATGTTAGTGGAATGTACTTCACAGAATGCAGGTAGAAAACTTTATTCCTATAATGCGTGAGTAATTTGGCACTTTTTAGTCTCTCTGAAAAATTGGGAACTCTCCTCCTTTACAGGTAAGAAACTGACGGAGACTGATATGTATTGGGATGTGCTCGGAACTATGATACCTTATTTAGCACGGCCCTTTTTTCAACAATGTGCGTATATGAAGCCAATGTTGGAACAGATGGGTAGGACTGGACCGGTTGGCACAATGGGACCGGCTACACCTTCTAATATGCAGCCGATGCTCATCAGTTCGGTGAAGAGCAAAGGTAATTGTCAGTGAAGAGCAAAAGGTACACTTTCTAATATGCAGCCGATACGAGGCCTTCAAGTACCAAATTAAAAATTCAAATCATGTTTTACCATAAAGATTGTCACAATGTCAGTGAAGAGCAAAAGGTAAAATGATCAAAAAAATTGTTACCACTGTACACCCGTACTAAAATAAAATAAAATAAAATAAAATCACAGATTATTCATGAGTTGCCCAGCGACAAATATTCAATACCATCCATGAAGGGAATTCATGTTACTGAAAACAGGCTACCGAAACAACCCTTAATATAATGCTTAGGTCGCCAAATGATTGCTGAAATCGGCTATCGAAACAGCCCCTACTAACATGTCCATACACCAAAAGGGCTGCTGAAAATAGGCTATCCAAACAGCCCTTAGTAACGTGTTTATGGAGTCGTACGGGCTGCTAAAAATAAGCCACATAACCCTTAATACACCGAAAGGTCTGCTAAAAATATGCTATGAGAACAGCCCTTAATAACATACTTTTGATGTCGAGGTGTGTGCTTATATAGGCTACCTAAACAGCTCATAATAAAGTGTCTAACGCATCCACATGGGTGCTCAAAATAAGCTATCCAAACATCCCTTGACAACATGTTCCATTCGCTAAATGAGGCTGAGATGATGATGATTACAAATTAATTAATATGGTTTTCTATGGCGCTTAATTATCGTGTGCAAGTTTATAAAATAAAAGTAAATTGTCACAAGCTTATCCTCCTTTCCAGTCAAATGTGTCAAAAACTAACACCCAAACCAACTTACTAAGTTATACTGTATTTCGTTATTTTTCATAATGTTTTTTCGAAGTTCAAATTAATAGTAATTTTTGTACAAATTCCAATATAGTTTCCAGCAGATTATTCCTTTGAATGCGGGAAATATTTTTGGAGCAGATTATGTCCTGTCCCGTATTTTGATGATTGAAACCGTTTATTCTTCTTCAGGAGACCAATATTCAGCAAACTTTCTACTTTAAAAACTTCAAGAAACTAATAAATGTCTGATATATCAAATTAGGGGTTAAGTCTATATATTAGCAACATACTTTTCAAGTTTTACACATCTAAGTAACAAACTAAAATACTACTAATATACTAATTAAAACCGGCTATTCTTTTCAAATATAGGTATTATCACCTGCTGATAATGCCAACTAGATAAATACTTCCACATGTACTTTTTTTTCTTACCAAATTTCCATGTGTATTTTGTTATGTTTACATTTTTTATTTATTTATCTTTCTACTCAATAATTAACAAATTAAGTTTTACTTTCCAGAAAAATCCAAATCTAAATATATTTTCTCTTTTTATATTATTGTCCTTTCTCTCTCATATCATTATCTTCAAACACCCACACTCATATTTTCATCTTCATAAAACCCTCCCAAGTCCCAACCAACCATTACCCCTTCCAGTCACCACCTCGTCACCACCCCTTCCAGTCACCACCTCGTCCAACCACCAAGCCGCCAACACCCCAGGCCACGCATGTCGTCACCACCAACTCCAACCACCACTCCTGACCAAACTTCCATCCACCACGTCGTGACCACTATTTCGAGCCACCACATCGTCACCACCACTTTCAGTCACCATTCCTGAGCACCGCTTCCATACACCACGTTGTCACCACCACTTCGAGCCACCACGTCGTCACCACTACTCGTGACCACCAATTCCAGTCCCCATGTCGTCACCACCCACGTCCTCAACACCATGTCCAGCCACCACCCTGCCAACAATAGTATCGATCTGGTTTGATTTTTTTGTGTCAATTTTGTTTTTATATGTTTGATTTTTCTATACAAAGAGTTTGTATTATTGAGAATGAAATAAAAAAAATGTTGGATCTAAGATAAGTGCTGTGTTGAATCAAGAGTTTTTGGATTAAATTTTAGGTGGTAATTATAAAGAGAAGAATGATGACAACGTTTTTGTGTGTTTTTCCTACTTTGATAAAAAAAAAGTTTTTCTCATAGTGTGGTGATGATCTAGGTTGAAGTAGTAAACAGCCAGAGGTGGTGGAAAAGATGATGTTTTTGTATTGGGTTGATATTTATTTATAGAAGATGGTTATTCGGTTGTGATAAAAACAAGTTATGTTATTTTTTAGAAGAAGATAAAGGGTACATTACTCTTTTAACGTGACAAAGTTGGACTGGACTAGACACATAAGCATAAAATTGAAAATAAAAAAAAATTGAAAATGACGTGGAATATTTTTTACCTGTTGAACAGGTAATAAGTGACAAAATTGGTAATATTGAAATATATTTTAAAGTTGGATACTTATATTAGTAAAATAATAGATCGGTTACCTAGATATGTAAATTGATAAAAGTATATTGCTAATATATAAACTTAACCCATCAAATTAGTCTATTACAAACTTCTAGAATTTTTTTGAATTAAGTTATTTATTGTGTAAAATGTTCTCAAATAAATTGCGTTTAAGTTTTTATCCGTTTGACTTTTTAAGCTCATTTTATCCACTTGACCTTTGGGGCTCATTTTTCTGTTTTACCTACAAGTTATTACCCGTTTGACCATTTTGGCTCATTTTAACCATGTGACCTATTCAGTTTGAAACAAGGTAAATAAGTTTTTGAATTACGTTTTCTTTTCCAGTTATCCCGATTGACAACAACTTGATTGAACTTATATTTAATTCAGATTGACAAGTAACTTGATCAACTTTATTTCATCAGTTTCATTTTCACAATGCAACCAAAGTTTACGTTACAAAAACCCAAAAAATAAAATGCCCGCTCCAAATATGAAATTTCAAGAGAACTGTTTGGCTACATGTTTGAACGAGTTACTGCAATGGACTCATTCTATGAAAAAAGTAAATAATAATTTATAATCTGTAATGAACTAATGTTTTTTTTTCTTTACGATTTCGATACAATATGCCAACTTTGTTGGCATGTGCAGAATTATAAAAAGAAATGGAATGGTGGAATCATTACAGAGCTAAAGGTGAAAATAGAAATGTTGAAGACTAAAAAGCAAGAGGATCAACTTAACTCTTTGAATTGGTTATGGGGATCATGAAAATGCAGTCAACGGTTGCATAAGAGAAGGTTACATAGCAAGATGATCAACTTAACTTTGAAATTAGATAGCTACTCATGGCTGTAACTTCTCTCCCAATAGCAGTAAGAGTTTCGAGTGTAAGAGCTTAGTATTATGTGAGCTTCACGCAATTGTTAGTACATATGCATATGTTGCTATGGGATATTTTGAAGCATGATTTTGAGCAAATAGATGGTATATATGGTTCTTCATCAAATTAATACTGATTTTTTTCTTTGATACATCATTCAGTTAGAAATGAAACAACATCAAATATATCGCGACGAAACCCGGGTTTCGACTGCTTGTTCTACTAAAAAATGATAGTGTACCAATCATACCATCACCCATAGCTATTCCTTATATCAAACTAAACGCATCTTGGATTATGATTATTTTTAAGAGAATTTTTTTATATAGTGAAGCAAAATGCTTTGTGGTGATTTATTGAGTGGTTTTAAAT
The DNA here is from genome assembly GCA_025667525.1 of Glebionis coronaria. Lineage (NCBI taxonomy): Eukaryota > Viridiplantae > Streptophyta > Magnoliopsida > Asterales > Asteraceae > Glebionis > Glebionis coronaria. The sequence continues at coordinate 98,171,767 of CM046874.1, forward strand.
ATCAAATTTTCATTTAGCTATTAATATTTTTTTATAAATTAAATATTTTTCTAGATATTTAAAAATAATGAAAACTAATATATTTTTAAATTTTGTTAAAAAAATAAAAAATATGAAAAATTAGGAGAAAATTTTTATGAAAAAAATGATATAAAATTACAGGTGTCAAATTTAGAATATATTAGATGGAATTAAGTGAGTCTTATAATGCTTTATTCCATTAACTTTATAAAATAAACAAATATCATTTCCACTTTACACTATCGATATTTTAAAGTTTTAATAAATAATTTTTTTAATGTAAAAACACGTTCATGATTATTGGTAAGTAATAGCATAATTACACTCATAAGAGGTTAAAGGAAAAAAGAGAAATAGAGAAAAATCCTGTTAGTTAATAACAAATTGCAAGCACGTTTGTTTTTACCTATATTTGAGTTGGGTTCCCCAGCAACCCTTTATGTAACAAAGTCCCAATGGCTCAATCTCAACCATCCATCATCTTTTCATCTAAGGGTCCAGATTATACCCTCCTTCAACACTACAAGGATAAAATAGTCCCACTATAAATACCAATATTTTACATACACAACCATTTTTATCTAAAAAAATTAGGTCGGATCTCCCACCAACCTACCTTCCGGCGACCACCCCCAACAACTTTTTCCGACGACCACCCCCAACAACCTACCTTCCATTGCCAACCACCCCTACCACCTACCTTTTTCGGCGACATCACCTACAACACACCTACCTTCCACCGCAAACAACCTTCCACAACCACCTACCTTCCACAACAATCTTTTCCGGCGAACTATCATTTTCGGCGACTATCCCCAGCGAAAAACAATGGAAACTCAAATAGAAACACGAATTGAAGCTCAAATCAAAGAAGATGTTGTTGTGGTTCCAGTTACGCAAACTGATAATGCAGATCTAGATACAGAACTTCACGTAATTAATGAAGATGCAGATCCAGAAGCTAATCTTGTCGAAAATATAGGTAAATGATTAGTTTGAGTTCTTTGAAAATAGAATCATGAATGATTTGAATACAAAAGCAGTAATAAATCCTTCTTGTCGAAATCATATGTGTTATGCATGAATCATGTTGAATCATGCATGATTCTGCATGAATCATGCTAATTCTACATAATTCATGATGAATCATGCGTGATTCATGTTGAACCATCGTGATTCATGTTGAATATGCGTGAATCATGTTGAATCATGCATGATTCATGTTGAATCATGCATGATTCATCTGATGAATCAAGCATGATTCATGTGGAATCAAGCATGATTCATGTGGATCAAGCATGATTCATGTGGATCAAGCATGATTCATGTGGAATTAAGCATGATTCATGTGGAATCATGCATGATTCATGTGGAATCAAGCATGATTCATGTGGAATCAAGCATGATTCATGTGGATCAAGCATGATTCATGTGGAATCAAGCATGATTCATGTGGAATCATGCATGATTCATGTGGAATCAAGCATGATTCATGTGGAATTAAACATGATTCATGTGGAATCATGCATGATTCATGTAAAATCAAGCATGATTCATGTGGAATCATGCATGATTCATTTGGAATCATGCATGATTCATGTGGAATCAAGCATAATTCATGTAGAAACATGCATGATTCATGTGGAATCAAGCATGATTCATGTGGAATCATGCATGATTCATGTAAAATCATGCATGATTCATGTAGAAACATGCATGATTCATGTTGAATGAAACATGATTCATGATGAATCATGCATGATTCATGATGAATCATGCATGATTCATGTTGAATAATTTTTATTATTATTAAAAATTCTTGACCAAGTTTATACCAGCACTTTAACAATTGTTATTCTCTAACAAGTTCTACCAGCACTCCAAGACCAAGTTTATACATTCATAGTGAGACACCCGGAGGATCTGTATATTGGGAACCAATTGTTCCAGACGAGTTGTTACCTAAGCAGGGAAAAAGATTTGATACAATGGAGGAATGTATTGAGTTTTATTCTACTTATGTTGAAAAATCAGGATTTGAAGTTAAAAAGTCCACGCAAAAAAGAAATAAGAGTGGTGACGTTAAATCAAAGTACATCATGTGTAACCGGCAAGGGGTTTCGAAAGACATAAATGTTAACACCTTGGATCCTGCAAACAGTGGAAAGCGAACAAGGAATACAAGATATTGTGTAACAGGTTGTGAGGCACAAATAAAGGTTGATTTGGATTATGTTAAGAGAAAGTATGAAATAACCAAATTTGTTGCTAAGCACAACCATCAAATGCTTCCGAAAGAGTATAAGCATCTAAAAAAGAAACAAAGAGAAATGACTCATGCAGAAAGAGTGTTTGTTGTGAGAGCTTCAACAATGAAACTTGGGGCAACCAAGGAACATGCCGTGTATTCTAGTATCAAATGGGGTGCTGAGTATGTGCATGGAACTAGTGATGATTTTAAGAATCAGATAAGGGACGTTAATGAATATATAGGATAAAGTGATGCACATATGCTTATAAATAAGATGGAAAACAGGAAGAAGTTTGTTCTAGGCTTTACGTTTCAGTATAAGGTTGAAAACAACGAATTAGTTGTGATGTTTTGGGCGGACGAAGTAGATAAACGCAACTATGAAGAGTTTGGATATATTATATCTTTTGATGCTACCTTCCGAACAAACAAGTAAGTTATTTATGATTCTGTTGAATATGAATCATGCATGATTCAACATGAATCATGCATGATTCAACATGAATCATGCTTGATTCAACATGAATCATGCATTATTCAACATGAATCATGCATGATTCATATGATGAATCATGCATGATTCAACATAAATCATGCATGATTCAGAATGAATCATGCATGATTCATCATAAATCAATCATGTTGATTCTGTCTTTTTTACATAATTTGTTATTTATTTTGTAATCGTACATTATTTTCAAGTACGATATGGTATTTGTTCCATTCACTGGAATAGATAATCACCGAAAGTGCGTGAATGTTGGATCAGGAATGCTACTAAGAGAGGACACAGAAGCTTATGCGTGTCTTATAACATCGTTCATGACTACTCACGAAAAACAACCAACAATGATTGTAACAGATCAAGATGGGGCAATGAAAAGGGCAATTGAAGCAGTTCTGAAAGAATTAAAACACAGATTATGCATGTGGCATATCATGCAAAAAATCCCATCAAAGGTATTACCATTTTCATAACCTTTTTTGAATCATTCATGATTCTTATAAATAATCTGTTATGATTTACTTGCAGATATGTGAAGAAATTTATGATAAAACTAATTTCAAAGAACGTTTCAACAAATTGGTGTGGAATATGTTTATAGAGCCAAAAGAATTTGAAGCAAGATGGTCAATACTTATTGAAGACTTTAGGTTGGAAAAACACAAGTGGATGACAAAGATGTATGACCTTCGAAAAATGTGGTTACCAGCTTATTTTATTACGTCGCCTCTGTTTGGCTTAATGAGAACTACTTCAAGATCAGAGAGTGAAAATGCGTTTTTTAAAGGTTTCACAAATCACGGGTCAACATTAGTCAACTTCATGATGTGCTACAAATCAGTAATGGAAAGGCAAAGGAATAGACAAGAAAATCTAGATTTTAGAACTTTTGATGCTGCCCCAAGATATCGAACAATGTAAATGGAAAAACATGCGGCTAAAGTTTATACAAGGACAATATTTCTGCTTGTTCAAACAGAAATGTATGAATATATTTGGTCTTGTCAAATAGAAGAGTTTAAAAAGGACGAGGGAGTTGAGATGGTTTTAGTTATAGACACAAAGGCGGGTGCTTATAGGACACTATTCACAGAAGAAGGAAAAGAGATGGTTGTGCAGGAAGAAGACAAAGTAAATAGACTACAAGGTTAGTGGATTTTTTTAACAATCATGCATGATTCATATATAATCAACAATGAATCATGCATGATTCATTGATGAATCATGCATGATTCAGCATGAATCATGCATGATTTAGTAAGAATCAGGTATTGATACGTTTTTTTTTGCATCAAAACAAGGTTTTGCGTTCTCTTGAAGATTGATCAGTTGAGTGTACCTGTAGACATTTCATGTGTTACGGATTTTTATGTAGACACGTATTTTGTGTTTTGAAGAACTGTAATGTTCAAATGATTCCGGAGAAGTGCGTTTTAATGCGTTGGAGGAGGGATTTGATACCACTTTCATTAAGAAGAAGCACAAACAGATATGGAGAGAAAAACAAAGAAATGGAAATATTAACAAATGAGGCTAATTATGTAGTAGATCAGTGTTTGTTTTTGTTGAGTAAAGATAAAGAAAAGTTGTCGCAATTTGTGCAAAAACTCAAAACTATAAAGAAGGAATTTGAGGTTCTAGTGCCAAGACCTACTTCACAGAAAATGGCAGACATGATTGAAGATATTTATGCAGTTCAAAATCCGAATAAGAATACTGTAAACAATCCTCATGTTGCTTCAATAAGAGGTGCTAAGAAAGGAGAACGTAGAAAAAGTGCAAGAGAAGTAGTTATCAATGCTAAAAATAAGCAAGCGCGGAAGTGTGGACAATGTGGAGTGAACACTAACAAACATACAAAAACATGTCTGGAAAATCCAAAATACATTGCTAAACTCCAAAAGATTGTTGTTGCGGCTGTTGTTGCAAAGGAAGCAAGGAATGAAACTATTGTGGCTACTGCTGAAAAGGAAGCAAGAAATACAACTACTGCTGATGCACTACAAACAGGAACAACTGGTGCGGGTGTTGCGGCTGCTGCTGCAAATGCAGCAAAGAATGCAACTATTGCGGTTGCTGCTGAAAAGGAAGAAAGGAATACAACAATTGGTGCGGGTGCTCCTTGAATTGTTTTGTAGTACACTTATAATATTCGTTAGATTTCTTATTTAATTTGGTTTAACTGTATTAAAACTCTGAGATTGAAGTACTTTGTTTAATGTTCATATAATATTCAATTGAATGTTGTGAAACTGTTACAAAAGTTCTGGAGAATCATGCATGATTCATCAGTGAATCATGCATGATTCATAATGAATCATGCATGATTCATTGATGAATCATCACACGTGTCATCCAAAAATAATGCATATGAGTCAGCAAGGTAACTACTGCTGATGCACTACAAATAGGAACAAGTGGTGCCGGTGCTCCTTGAATTGTTTTTGTAGTTCACTTATAATTATTCTTAGATTTCTTCCTTAATTTGGTTAAAATGTGTTAAAACTCTGGGATTAATGTTCATATAATGTTCTATTGAATGTAGTTAAACTGTTACAAAACTTTTGGAAAATCATACAAGAATCATGCACATGAGTCATCAAAAAGAATCATGCAATGTTGAATCAATTGTGATTTCTTAGTGAAAATATGTCTGCCATAAAATCATGTATGAATCATGCATGATTCATAGATGAATCATGCATGATTCATAGATGAATCATGCCAACAATTACATAACAGTAAAGATAACATAAAAAAGACAGTCAGGTAACAGTTAAAAGATAACATAAAAAAGATAACATCCAATATTACATAAAAGTACCATCAGTTTTACCAACAAAAGATTACCAACATATTACATCAATATAACATAAAAATCCCCTTCTCATAAAACTACCATCCATTTTACGAACAAAAGTTTAACAAACTACAATCAAACATCATTTTCTTTTTTTACCACCAGCATATGTCATATGAAAATCTTTCGATTTTGCAGCTTTAACATCCTTCCCAACCTCCTTCCCTTCTAGACGTTTAAGATCCTTACCAACCTCCTTCCCTTCTTCAGCTTTAACAACCTTACCAACCTCCTTTCCTTTTGCAGCTTTAACATCCTTACCAATCTCCTTCCCTTCTGCATGATCTTCTTTGCCAGGCATATTCTTCGGTGGATCACGCTCATTCCTGTTTTTTATTGCATCTTGAATAATATCAACCCTTTTCCGGTGTTCATTCGCAGTCTCAAACTTGAAGGCGAACTCAAACATCTTCTGTTTATGAATGTTAAAATCATGCAACAAAAGCTTGGTAGCAATCCTATACCTCATGCATAACAACTGTGAGCGTTGTTCCTTTGATTCTTCATCGAACCCAACATCCCAATCAACAGGATTACCAGTGTAAGATTCCATATGGATCATAGTAAATATTCTGCAATCTTCATAGTTACTCACTGTACTCCATTTGAAATGTAGAATGCGTGCTTTGACTTTCATCATGGCCGATAGTTTGTCATGTCCATGCTCTTTTAGATGCCTGATAAAAAACTTTTTCTACAAAAAAAATAGAAAAAAGAGAAACAATATAAAACTCAATAAAAGATACAAGGCAGTTTGTAAGAAGACTGTATATAAAACTCAATACATTAAACAAAATGATTTCAAACTTACCAGAGGATTACAAGCTGCTTTGTATTTTGACGTATAGGAATATGGTCCAGCATGAATGTTATCAATGATAAACATTGACGGATTCTCCAAGTTGAAAACAATGACATAAAAGTGTCCAGAAGCACAAATAGGAAAAAACACCAAATCAACATCCGAGAGGAGAAGTGCATCCTCATCATGCTGTAACTGAATTGAAATGGCATCTGAAAAGACTTTCCACTGTCCTTCTAGATCAAGAGTATTTTTAATAGTTCCTTCTGGCTGTTCACAGGCAAACGAAACAAAATTAGAGAGGATTCAAGATGAATCATACATGATTCAAGATGAATCATGCATGATTCAAGATGAATCATGCATGATTTACATAAGGAAAAAAAACATTGCTACAGGTGAATAGAAACTTACAATACAGCCAGTTGTAAAAAAAGCCTTCTTAACTGCTCATTAACTTTACCCGCTTCCACCAGCTTCAACAACGCAGCCCGCTCCTCCATGTTCAACAATGCACTCCAACTATCAATAACATTGTGGTCTAAACATAATTTAGGTGTCAATGTCTCCATGCTCACTTGTACAGATTTTTGCTCATAACCCGAATTAGTTTGGAAAACAGTTTTACTACAATTAGAAATAACAAACAAATTACGATACGTCATTCTTTAACTATAAATCTAAAGCAAAAAAAGAAATAGAGAACTTACTATTTATCACCTTGCATAGTGAACAAACTATTTCCCAGTATAAACTTAAGCCTCTTTAGATTAGGAACAACTTCAGTTCTCTTGTTCATAAAAGGAGACGACAAGACAGAAGATGGCTTCCTAACTTTTTTCTTGGGAGATGAACTAGTAGAAACTCGTGGAGGTGTCTTGGGAAGTGAAACGTTAGTAGGTTCATTCATAGTCATATTAAACAAATTTTCCTGCAAAAAGTTCAAAAAATTTAATTATAAACATACATATGAACATATCATTCTACAACTCATGAGGAAAAGTTAAAAATATACGTCATGAAATGCATCTGAAAGCAGACCAATCACCTCTCCAAACCAATGAATATTTCTTTCAAGCCACTGTGTGTAAGTTTCTTCATCATCATCGACTGCTGCTTCGTCTGCTGCTGCTTCGTTCCCGGGCTCAATGTCCTTTGTAGGTGACTCCTTTGCAACCGACTCTTTTGGCTTGTTTAAATCAACATTCTCGTCAGGAGAAACATTGAAATCATCAATATGAGTAGGTTCATCTTGAAGCAAAATGGTATCCTTAAAAACTCCCTCATATTTCTCAATCAATTGACGGATGTTCTCATCATTTGGAAGTTCATTGTTGGCATCTCTTAAAATGCATTCAAGTTCAGCCTTGTCTTTGGCAATGCTTGAAAGCTTTTCCTTGATATTCGTACAAAAGACCCACAAAAATGAAATATATAATCATGCTTGATTCATGTAGAAAAATGCATGATTCAGTTGAATCATGCATGATTCAGTTGAATCATGCAAACTCAGAAATTATTGTAACACTTTAGATGATACAAAAATAATTGAAAAAACAATAAAAACCGCAAAAAGATACGACAACACACCTGTTTACCATAAAAACCTTCAGTTTGTTTTTCTTCATTTTGTTTTTCTTCAGTTTGTTTACCCACATTAAAAAATCCTTCAGTTTGTTTTTCTTCGGACCAGTCCATTCTGGCTGCCACTCCAACATCCCAATTACTTTATCTTTGACCTCTAAATCCTGTCTGCGATGCATGTTTGTTGTATTCCAATTCAGTATAGTGGGTCTAGACCGAAGAACATGATAACGATCAAATTTTGTTGAATCTAAATACAGCAGCTGTTAGGAAAATAAAAATTATTTCTTGTTAAAAGTTATAAACAATATAAACATAAAATACAAAAACACACAAAAAAAACGTAAATATATACACACTTACAATTAAAAAACACAACGGCCCAATGTAAAAGCCATCCAAAGTATTCGGTTCCGTACTATTTTCAAGACACCTGTATAAGAACTCACACCAATCAATTCCAGCAATATCCATATCCTCACGTATATGCCGAACAACAGTTAGATCAGGTATTGCTTTCATCGTGTAAGTTGTACACATCCCAACTGAAAATAGAGTAAGAAAATTGACTTTAAACATGAAGTCAACTTCTGTTGCTTCATTAAGTTTCTCTTGAATATCAGAAGCACGAACTAGTTTCCATGGTTTCTCAAATTGTCTTAACCACAACAACACAAACGGGTCATCCAAAGCTCTCTCAGATAAATCATAGATAGAAGTTCCACCAATGGGAAGTCCTAAAATGTCCTTAATCTTTTGAGGAGTTACAAGAAACGAAGACTTGTTTAAAAGCTTAAAATGATAGCTCCCATTATCAAACGCTCTAACAGCAAACCTCCCTAAACGCCCAGGTAAGGTATCTATTTTAATATAACGAAATGCAGAAAAACCAATACTTCCCAAAAACTTATCCATGTCCACTTTGCTATCTCGGATTGCTGCGAAGAAAGAAGTAGGAACTGTCCTAGATTTTATAATTGGAAACTTGAGTAAATAATTATCTTTTCCACTCAACACAACCTCTGGACCTTCAAAAGTTTTCTTCTGCTTCTTCCCATGTTTCTTAACAGCCTCTTCATCTTCCTCGTAAATTTCATCTTTGACATATTCCTCAACAGACTCCTGCTTTTCAACCTTCACTTTTCGGGGAATTTTTTTATCCCAGCCTCTTTCTTAACCCCCGTTCGTCCCTTAGCTTTCGGTTTTAAATCCTCCAAACCATCCTCATTTTCCTCATCAACTGTATCGTCATTTTGATCATCTTCATTTGACTCCTCTTTGTAGTCACCTACAACCTCCGACACTATATTATCTACAAAATCAGTAGATCTCTTCCTCTTCCCAACTGCTTTTCCAGCAGGTTCCTTCTTAACAATAGGTTCTTTTTTAATAGCAGAAGGTTCTTTTTTAATAGCAGCACTAGACTTCTATGAAGGAGCTTTTGACTTTGGCATTGCACTAGTCTTGTTGTAGTTTCAGCGGGAGGAGGTGAATTAGATCCTTTATGACCTAAAGATTTCTGACACTTGTTCGTATTACGATGAACTGCAAAAAGTAAGAAAACAATCAGTTAAGTACTAAAAAGTTACAAATACAAAAAAACATATGCATGATTTAACATAAATCATGCATGACTTAACATACATGATTTATGATGAATCATCCATGATTCATGATGAAAACAATACACATGTATCATTACAAATACGCCACAATTTATAGTTGATCCTAAACAACATTAAACACACAGCAGGTCACTATGGCTTGTTGTTAGTTTCCCAGGATTAATACAAAAGCACACCAATTTAACACGCCACTGATTTTGCTGTTGAATGCTCAATTCACGACAATAACTAGCAATAAAACAGTAAACATAAAGCACGAAAATAAGCAGGCAATCTTATAAGTTTTGTAAAGAACAACAACAGGTACCAATTGGTTTCTATGGTTGCTTTTTTTCTTTTCTTTTTGATTCTTTTGGGTTCACAGCCACCAAATTCATAAACACAAAAGCCCAAATCACTTAAAATGCCACTATTTTATCAAGATTCAAGCCACAGTCACTCAGCACCTTGCCTCTTTTTCTCTTTAGATAAACAAAAATACAGATAATGAACCTACTTAACATTTCGTGTTTAATAAAGTTATCATCTTGAAACGTGTCCTCTTTATAATACATCGGTAAACACGCAAAAAATATTTCATAGCGGAAAAGCAAATGACTAGAAAAACAAACTTAATTAAACATAAGATTCTTCAGTTCATTCTTGTCAACGCCTTTTTGCTTATATACAACTTGAGTTATTTTTTACACAGGGCACTAAAAAAACACAGTAAAGTTCAATAAAGTGGCAATTTATAGAGCAAAAATTAGATGTTTCATATTTGACAGTTATCCAATTCCGATTACTTGTCAAGCCAATTGGAGTTTTCATCAGTAGAAAGTCCAAATCAAACTCAAATTTCAAGTACTACCCCATTCAAGGTACCAAGTCACTATGTCGAGTATACCAAAACGTCTTTAACCAACCCAAGAAACTAAAAATATAGTCTAATATCATGAACCCACAAATCTAAAGCCCCTTCCTCAATGTTCTCTGTTTTTACGCAAATTTCTCTTAATGCTGCACACAAGCCTAGCTTTTAACATGTCCAAGCTCAAGATTAAAGTGGCACAGATCAATTTCAAATGTGAAATTCAAATATAGTGTATATACTTTTTACGCAAACCGATTATAAAAACAAACGCTCGTAAAGTGCTTATTAGTCCTGATTGTAGATTACTAGCATTTTTATAAAAATACGCCTCAAAATCAATAAAGCTAATAATCATAATATAAGCCTAAAATAACTTGATAATTATAAAAATAAGCCTAAAATCATAAAAATAAGCCTAATTAACAACCAGTAAATTAAAGCTATTAATAACAAAAATAAGCCTAAAAATCCTAAAAAAATCATAAAAACAAAAATAAGCATAAAAATAAGCAATATAAACTCAAAAATAAGCATAAAAACAATTAAAAATAAAAATGAAAAGGATTACTAGGAGCCAAGCCATCTTTAGGATTAGAAGCCATCTCTGATCGATTTTAGGGTTTGAATCGGAAATGGAGTTTAAGTCGTTATCGGAGATTGATTGAAGAGTGATTGGGGGTGGTGGTGGTGATGGCGGAGATGATTGGGGGTGGTGGCGGAGATGATTGAGTGTGGTGGTGGTGGTGGTGGCGGTTAGGGTTTACAGATAAGGAGTTTGTGTGTGTAAATGTGTGTTATGTGTGAAAAATAAGTATAAAATAAGGGTTAGTGGGAAAAGAAACGGTTTATTTATTTTTGTAATTCATTTAATCTGGACCCGTGGATATAAGTAAAATGAATGGCTAAGATGAGTCCATTGGGACTTTGCTAAAAAGTGGGCTATGTTGAACTTTTGGCATATCTGTTATGTTTTAGGATTGGTAACAAAAGATAGAAAAAAGGAGAACTAAAAAAGCAAAATGCAAAAAAAACTTCCTTTAATTTATATGAATCTTCTTATGAAGAGTAGAACATCATGTCTATGTGAAAATTCAACCAAGGTACTACAGCCTGATTATTTTGGTTTTGAATCTTTTTGTTTTTCTGAGATTCAAAATAGAATATAAAGCAAGAATAAGCTTCGCTTCCGTTTTTTCGGAAGAATCAAGTGACTTTCCCTTCTTCATTGATCTGGGGGGAAAAGGTCATATCCTTTCCTTTCTCTGATCCCAGTGAGGGTATATGTAGTCTAAACACTCTTTCGAACCTTTGGTTCGGCTAGGTACTTCTTATTTTTAGGGTCACCCCCTTTCTTCTTATTTCCAAGAAAAGAGTAGAAAATCTCATAAACATTTTTTTAGATAGAAAATCGAACAAGAAAAATCATTTCTTTTGTCACAAAACATTTAATACGTGAAAATTTCATATATGTACATATTTTAAGACTATATTATTAAAATAAAATTAATTTATGTGTAAATCTCGTGCGTGCACGAAACTTATAACTAATAATTAATTTAAAATATGAATTTTAAAAAAACTTATAAGAATTCATAAAAAAACAAAATTTCATAATATCCTAAATCAAATACTACTCCATGTGTCTTGTATTTTTTTCACAACTCCACACATTGGGTTGAGCCTTAGATAAGTCCACTGGCCCTAATATTAATAGTGGTTAATATACTCAAATTGATTTAAGGGATGATAGATAGCTACTAGATCATGTCATTAAGTTGGGCCTTAATATGCAAGTTAAGACTTGATGTCCATTTATGTCTTTATTTTTCACTCCTTATAAATAAACCCAACCAATCTCTTCCATATTTTTCATTCATTCATTTTCATTCTTCAAAGAATAATAATAATAAATAAATTAAACTATTTTTGAACTGGTGTCTTTAATTTCTTTTTTGCGAACGATTCACCACCGTCAAGACGACATAACCAAACCAAAGAAAGATACAATTAAGGTATGTTTTGCATGTTTACCATCATTCAAACATATGTTAAGAAGAACCCATCTTTGTTTCTTGTTTATGTTCATCTTTTACAACTTGGGGGTGATGGGGTTTTATAACATCATGTTCTTTTACAACTTGGGTTACTTCTTGCTTCCAATAAAATAGGAGAAAATCTCATGAACATTTTTTTAGATAGAAAATTGAACAAGAAAAAACATTTCTTTTGTCACAAAACATTTAATACGTGAAATTTTTTATATATGTACATATTTTAAACCATAATATTAAAATACTTAATTTATCTGTAAATCTCATGCGTGCATGAAACTTATAACAAATAATTAATTTAAAATATGAATTAAAAAAAATGAGAATTAATTAAAATAAATTAATAGTATCTTAAAATTAAATACGACTTCATGTGTCTTGTATTTTTTTCACAACTCCACACATTTACTTTTACCAAACATGTTACTTTATACACGTCATTGGGTTGGGCCTTAGATAAATCCATGAGCCCTAGTACTAATAGTGGTTAATATATCCAAGCTGATCTAAGGGATGATAGATAGCTACTAGATCATGTTATTGGGTTGGGCCTTAATATGCAAGTTAAGACTTGATCTCCATTTATGTCTTTATTTTTCACTCCTTATAAACAAACCTAACCAACCCATCTCTTTTAATATTTTTCATTCTTCAAAAATAACAATAATAAATGAATAAAACTATTTTTTGAACTATTGTCTTTAATTTCCTTTTTGCGAACGATTCACCACCACCGTTGATAGGTGTGAAAACACCCATCTTTTCTACCACTTAATTACAATAATAACCGGACCAAAACGTGTATTTTATGTCTTTTATGTCGGAATTATGCGTGGTTTGTGTTTTTGTTGTGATTTAGGACGAAAAGGTGAAAAGTGGAGAAAACACGGACATTCACGGGCATTTACGGACTTTTGTTGAAGAAAAAGATGAAAGACGAAGTCAAGAAGTCGAGAGTGCAAAAAGAACGGAAGTCCAAGACCAATTCTGAAGATTTATCGAAGAAAAAGTCAAAAGACGGAAGTTTATCAAAAGTCGAGAAACTCAAGTCTAATTTATTGAAGAATTTAAAGACGAGTTCAAAGAAGTCCCGAAGCCAAAAGTCCTTTAAATCCAAGTTTAAAGAAGATTAGAAGAAAGGGACTAATGGTGCAATTAAAAGAAGATTAAAGAAGGAGGGACTAAGCATGCAATTAAGGAAGCTTCCTAAGCAAGCCTTAATCTTCCCTATATATAGATTAGATCATTTTCATTTTCCTCTTGTTGGTGGCTTGACAAACCATTCTTCCACTTTATTTTATGCACCTTTAATTACTAGCACATTTAAATACATGTTTTGCACCTTTAATTACCTTTAATTTCAAGTAAGTGTTTCTTTAATTTCTTGCACCTTTACTTTATCTTGTTGATCTTAATCTTCTTCTACCCTTCTTCGATTTGCACGTTTTAAACTTGTTGATTTGTTAAAGGTTCGATTTTTATGCTTTTGATTGTTTTAAATCTCTTATTTTCATAGTTTATTTGATTTGATTTCAAGTTTATATAGTTTTTTACAAAAGTTATTTTTATATAAAAAGTTGTTTTTCTTAAAAGTTTATCTTTTTCATATTTTAAAAGTTGTTAACTTTCAGTTTTATAGCTTATTTTACACGATTTACCTTAAGGATTTAGTCTAGTGCTTATTAGAACAATAGCTTATTCACTTAGCTTATTTTTAGTTTTCTTCTACGTATTCCGATTGGTTAAATCGGAAGAGGGTTATACTTTCCGATTGGCAAGATCTGAAAAGGGTTTTAATATTCCGATTGGGGGTGTCTTGGTATTCCGATCAGATAAGGTAAGTGGTATTCCGATCGTATGTGAGTGACAACATTCCGATTGGTTTTTCACCCCTCATTCCGATTGAGGTGCATGATTGGTATTCCGATTGGGTAGTGACAGTTATTCCGATCGTAGGGTTCCGATCTACATTCCGACCAGTTCACCATATTCCGATCAAGAGGTAGTTAAACATTCCGATTGGAGGTGTTTGTGATATTCCGATTGGTGAGTGACAGTATTCCGATTGGGTTCCAACCAACTTTCCGATTGAGCACGTTTGACATTCCGATTGGTATAATAGGAATATATATTCCGATTGGGGTATTCTTCTTGTTTTGTTTTATTTAATTTTTAGTTTACGTTTTTATCACTTGTCTAACTTTAATTCTCGTCACGCCTTTAAATTTTAGTCATTTAAACCAATTAAATTACTTTTTGTCACATTTTAAATATCGCACCTTTCTTTTAATTAGATTTAGATTTAATTTCACGCTCTTTTAATACTTGCCCTTTACTTTAACGACATTTACTTTTAAGTCTTTGCACTTTTAAATTTAAAACCAACCAAAAATATTTGTTTCCACCAAAATAAAACTGAGTCACATAGAAAACCTAGATCAATTCGATTAGACACACATCAACGAACATAACTTTAACTTTGTAACCTGAGTAAAATCGAGTTATCAAATGGCGCCGCTGCCGGCTCTTTTCGTAAAGACCAACAGTTTTTTGTGAGAGACACGTTGCTTTTTGGGATCCGTTCACTTGTGAACGTTACTTTTCTTGCATAAAAAATTCAAAAAATCATAAAAAATTAAAAATTGATAAAAAATCCATAAAAATTAAAAACTTCAAAAATACAAAAAGATTTTATCTTTCTTGTGTATATATATTGTCTTTGTGTTTGGTTTTGTTTTCTTTTGCATTTTCAGGTGTATGCGTACTAGATCTTCTAATTATCAAGAGCCCGAGCCTCAAGAAGATTTAGATATGGCAGGTGTCAACAACAACAACATGCCACCGCACCTCAATAATAATAATAACAACAATGCTCTTCCACAGCCCGATCTTCAGACCATGGAGGAACTTTGTCAACCAACAATGTTTGGACGAGGAGGACCGATTGCGTCGATGCAAATCAACGCTCCTGAGTTTTCGTTGAAGCACCACATGATTCAGCAAGTACAAACAAACCCATTTAGAGGATTGCCTGATGATGATGCCAACAAACACCTCGACAAGTTCATTACAATCACCCAGAGCATGAAGTTGGCTGGCGCCACTATGGATGAGCTTCGCCTACAACTCTTTCCACACACTCTATTACATCATGCCGAGAAATGGTTTGATCGTCTCCCGAAGAATTCTATTCACACTTGGGATGACATGACTCAACGCTTTTTGTCGCGCTACTTTCCACCATCCATGGTCACAAGCCTTCGCAATCAGATCAGCGGTTTCATGCAAGATCCCGATGAATCTCTTTTTGATGCATGGGAGAGATATAATGTCTTGATCGACCGTTGTCCAAACCACAATATGCTTCCGGTCACCTTGATCGATACTTTCTACAACGGATTGACTTTTCGAGATCGTGATACGATCAATGCAGCCGTCGGTGGCACATTCATGAAAAGGAGACCCGGGGAGTGTAGAGAGTTACTTGAAAACATGACTACTCATCATAAGAACTGGGATTCCTCTGCTTCTTCTAGAAACAACACAAGAGTCAATGTTTCCTCTACCTCAGCAAACCCTGAGATGACCGAACTCACCCGCATGATGGCTGAAATGAGCAAAAGTATTACGCTTCTCGCTTCAAATTAACAACAACAACAAGTTAAAGTGGTTGCTAATCCTTGTGAAACATGTGGCGGTCCTCACTCATACACCGATTGTCCTTCGACACAAGGAAATCCGGAAAATGTGTATGCAGCTTACGGTAATTATTCACCGGAAAATTACCAAGCTAGACAACAAGGGGATAGAAATCTGCTGAGTTACCGATCTAACAACTACCTTTCACCCAGTTTTTCTCCTCAAAACCAAAACCCCGCCAACAACTACACTAGAAGCAACCAAATCCCACCTCGTGCTTCTAACCCTTATCAACCACCCACCCAACAACACCCACCCATTAATCCCGATGTTGACACAATCATGCGAACTCAAGGTGAGGAAATCAAGAATCTACAGAGCCAAATAATCAATTTGAAAGGAGATATCTTGAAGCAAGGTAACGACATCAGAACTGAGGTTCGTGATAATCTTCAATCCTCTTTCATCACTCAAACAACTGAATTGAAGAATCTGTTGGCTAGTTTCTTGCCTGAAGCTCAACCTTCTTCTTCTTCGGGTTCTCTACCTTCAAACACCGTCACTAATCCGCGAGCCAATGTGAGTGCTATTACTACTCGTAGTGGAGTCACCATCGTAGGACCACCAATCCCACCACCATCATCTACACCTCTTCCACCACCATGTATCCCTACTCCTCCTACACCTAGTATTAGTGCACCATTACCGTCTCCGCCTCGACGTGATGAAGTTCCCGCCAATGACCCTTCAACATCTCAACCTTTACCACCTACACCTGCACCCTCACCACCCAAACCCAATATCCCTTATCCGTCTCGTTTAGGCAAGTCCAAAATGCTAAACAAGGAGGACGCTCAAGTGACTAGCTATATCAAGATGATTTCTCAAATGAACTTCAACATTAGCTTTCTTGAAGCACTTGTCCACATGCCCAAATTTGTTAAAGCATTCAAGGAATTGCTTAGCAAGAAGGAGAAGCCGATTGAACTCGCCAACACACGATTAAATGAAAACTGCTCTGCAGTCCTTCTTAGAGAACTTCCGGAAAAGCTTGGAGATCCCGGTCGTTTTGTGTTGCCTTGCGTGTTCAACAAAACTGAAGAATTTACTGCCCTTGCTGATCTCGGGGCTAGTATTAATTTGATGCCACTCAGTGTTTGGAAAACACTATCATTGCCCGACCTCATTCCAACAAAGATGACTCTCGAACTTGCAAATCGCACTCTCGCTTACCCCGTTGGTATAGCCGAAGACGTGTTTATCAAAGTTGGCACATTTACTTTTCCGGTTGACTTTGTCGTAGTTGATTATGAAATGGACCCTCGTATTCCTTTAATACTTGGTCGACCATTCTTGAGAACCGGACGTGCTTTAATAGATGTGGCCGAAGGTGAGTTAATCTTACGAGTCGGGGATGATTCTAAAGTTTTTAAAATGGGGAAGCTCACAGGAAAATCCTTTGGAGGCCGAGAATCAGTGAATATGATAAATGTGCTCGATGACTTTACCGTCTACGATAATCCTTTATTCGAGTCTTCCACTGATAATCCACTCTTTGAAGATGATGAGGATGATTCTCTCCCTACTTTGGACGCTTCTCCCATTTATGATTCACCACCGGTCTTTGATGCTTATGATGATGATGATTCTAGCTCAGATTCGGATGATTTTGATTGTACTTCTGAGTATCCCGCGCTGCCCACATTCGATGATTTTGATGAGGCTGATACTCTCTCGAGCGATTCTTCACATGATGAAAATCCTCCGCCATCACTCGATCCTACTTTGGACGATTACTCATTTGAGGAAGATTTCTCTGAATTTCTCAACACATACTTCCCTCATGAGAATGATGCACCTCCTTTGGACTTTGAAGATTATCGTCTTGATCCTACTTTGGATTTGAAGAGCATTTTGTCAAAGGAGAAGAAACCGGTCGACACCGACATCCGTTGCACTTATGATTTGACACCTCTTTGTCCAACTTCTGAGGACGAGGTTGTGCTTCTTTGCGGATCTTCTTCACACTCGGCTGAGCCTGAGTGCTATTTTCCCTTGAAGGAAAAGGTGTTCGACCCCGGTATTGAAGTCTTTAAGCCATCTCAGTATCCACCTGATGAAATTAAAGGAAAAATCTTTGGAAATTTTGAAGACATGCTTGCTCTACTTCAACTTTGCTTCCACCGTGCTCCATCGCTGCTTAAAGGAACCTTGCCACTTCTTTTTTGGCTTGCCTTATTCGCCTTAAGCTCTTGCTTATTGATGGATGAAAACTATGTCTTTGATCCTGGTGGATATGTTTCATGCTACTTCCGTTGATGATCAAGGTCGAGTCAGGCTCACGACTCGGTAAACAAAAACCAAGCGCTTCTTGGGAGGCAACCCATGCATCTATCTTTCCGCTTTCTTTACCATAAGTGTAGGGGGGACCTTTTGGTTTGCTATTTTCTCTCCTCACTTCTTAATCAGGGATTCGAGCTTCAATGATCCACTCTTGATGCTTCTTGACGACCCGTGATTCCGTGTTCTACTTTATCCCGGTTCTATCCTAAACTCTTTTCTATTCACTATTTTATATTTTCTCAATATTAAAATAGGAATCTCTTTAGTTGTCTTTTCCTTAGCGAGATTTAAACAACGTGCACAATGTCCTAAGTGTAGGGGAGTTTACTCCCACATGCTTAAACATTGAGGACAATGTTTATCTTAAGTGTAGGGGGGCTTCTATCGAAGTTAAGTGGTCTTTTCCTTGTATTTGTCCTCGTTTTAACCGGAAAATCAAATTTTCGACATTTTTCAAAATTTTTGATCTATTTTGGCCTATTAGTTTTTCCCTTTTGTATAGTTATTTTCTTTCCTTATTAGAATAAATGTTTAATAAGTGGTTTTAATTTTCAAACG
This sequence comes from Glebionis coronaria, assembly GCA_025667525.1. Lineage (NCBI taxonomy): Eukaryota > Viridiplantae > Streptophyta > Magnoliopsida > Asterales > Asteraceae > Glebionis > Glebionis coronaria. The sequence goes on from CM046874.1 coordinate 98,190,859, forward strand.
TTGTGAATCTTTTGACTCAATCCGAGTTTACTCTAGCTAGTATCCTTAACATGTTTAAGTCAAGTTTTGCTAGGCGTTTATATAGGGAGCTATAAAACGCGAAAGTCTTAACTTTCACGGGTTAAGAACAAGAACTTTTCGCAAGTTCCTATAAATGATCCTAGAGAGTCGTTTATCAAGGGAACTTTAAAATGCGATTTCTAAACTTGAAAAAGTCTAAGAATTTGCAAGATCCTATAGGCGACTCGAAAACCCAAAACTCTGAATTAATAGGCTAAGTATCCACGAGTCTCATTACTTGAGATTTTAAACTGTGGAGAACGAGAGATGATAGAGCCAATTATAAGTTCAGTATTCTTTCGTGAATTTATGTGAGTTAATTATAAGCCTATTCTCCCATCGCTTGCTATAAATTTATCTGCTAATAAGTAGGGTTGTACGATTTAAAAAGTTACTTAGCTTCTAGCCCCAGATCGTTTAAAAGTTGCTCGGTAATGACGAGAGTTCATAGCCAAGGCATAACTTATGAAGCGGGGTGCGAATATTGGCGAGTCCGAAAAGGCCCTAACAAGGCATGAGGGCTATGTTTTGTTGCTAAAGATCCAAAGTGATGTGAAGAATCATTTATCGAAAATCATTATGAAGGATCGAGACACACGACGAAAAGCAAAAACTCCCAAAAAGTCATGGAGAAGTGTATCCGAAAAGACCCTAACAAGGTATGAGGATAAATAGATCCAAGTCAATAAAGGAGGCGGATCGTTGTATATCAAATCCAAAATAAAGATTGGAGAAAAATGAAGAAGTCGTGGTCCATATATGAAGAATCTCTCAAAAATTCCAAGTGAAGAAATTCCAATTATGAAGAGAAGACCATTATTTCATGAACGTCTCTCAAGATTTGAAGTATGAAGTCGCTGCCAAATATCGGCCCGAGAAAGGTCTCAAATCGCGAACCAAGTTATGCCAAGATATGAACTTTTTGATATCCCGAGAAGCAGTTTTAAAAGATTTGGTCCTTTAGCTAACTATTGATTAAATCGTGCACTTTATTTTCAGACTAAATAATTATCGAAATAAGTCAAACAATGCATCTTCGTGATCATTCAAGACAAATAATAAAATATAAGAGATACCCATAGGAATAAGGGAGCCTAAGTGAATAATTGGCCCACATGAGTTCGTGTTAGTTTACTAACTTATAATAACAATGATCTCGTTTTTAAGCTTGGTTTGGAGAAAGTGAAAAGTTGAGGATGATGATTATTCATGACATTTTCAAAACCCAAGGTATGCTTTTAATTTCTTTGCTTTGCATTTTTATAATTTTCTATCTCTTTAAAGGCCAACGTGGATTGATTATGATGAAAAGTGTAAACATGTTTTGTAACTAATGCATTGCATGAGGACATTGCAATGGTCAAGTGTAGGGGATTTGATAGGTGTGAAAACACCCATCTTTTCTACCACTTAATTACAATAATAACCGGACCAAAACGTGTATTTTATGTCTTTTATGTCGGAATTATGCGTGGTTTGTGTTTTTGTTGTGATTTAGGATGAAAAGGTGAAAAGTGGAGAAAACACGGACATTCACGGGCATTTACGGACTTTTATTGAAGAAAAAGATGAAAGACGAAGTCAAGAAGTCGAGAGTGCAAAAAGAACGGAAGTCCAAGACCAATTCTGAAGATTTATCGAAGAAAAAGTCAAAAGACGGAAGTTTATCAAAGGTCGAGAAACTCAAGTCTAATTTATTGAAGAATTTAAAGACGAGTTCAAAGAAGTCCCGAAGCCAAAAGTCCTTTAAATCCAAGTTTAAAGAAGATTAGAAGAAAGGGACTAATGGTGCAATTAAAAGAAGATTAAAGAAGGAGGGACTAAGCATGCAATTAAGAAAGCTTCCTAAGCAAGCCTTAATCTTCCCTATATATAGATTAGATCATTTTCATTTTCCTCTTGTTGGTGGCTTGACAAACCATTCTTCCACTTTATTTTATGCACCTTTAATTACTAGCACATTTAAATACATGTTTTGCACCTTTAATTACCTTTAATTTCAAGTAAGTGTTTCTTTAATTTCTTGCACCTTTACTTTATCTTGTTGATCTTAATCTTCTTCTACCCTTCTTCGATTTGCACGTTTTAAACTTGTTGATTTGTTAAAGGTTCGATTTTTATGCTTTTGATTGTTTTAAATCTCTTATTTTCATAGTTTATTTGATTTGATTTCAAGTTTATATAGTTTTTTACAAAAGTTATTTTTATATAAAAAGTTGTTTTTCTTAAAAGTTTATCTTTTTTATATTTTAAAAGTTGTTAACTTTCAGTTTTATAGCTTATTTTACACGATTTACCTTAAGGATTTAGTCTAGTGCTTATTAGAACAATAGCTTATTCACTTAGCTTATTTTTAGTTTTCTTCTACGTATTCCGATTGGTTAAATCGGAAGAGGGTTATACTTTCCGATTGGCAAGATCTGAAAAGGGTTTTAATATTCCGATTGGGGGTGTCTTGGTATTCCGATCAGATAAGGTAAGTGGTATTCCGATCGTATGTGAGTGACAACATTCCGATTGGTTTTTCACCCCTCATTCCGATTGAGATGCATGATTGGTATTCCGATTGGGTAGTGACAGTTATTCCGATCGTAGGGTTCCGATCTACATTCCGACCAGTTCACCATATTCCGATCAAGAGGTAGTTAAACATTCCGATTGGAGGTGTTTGTGATATTCCGATTGGTGAGTGACAGTATTCCGATTGGGTTCCAACCAACTTTCCGATTGAGCATGTTTGACATTCCGATTGGTATAATAGGAATATATATTCCGATTGGGGTATTCTTCTTGTTTTGTTTTATTTAATTTTTAGTTTACGTTTTTATCACTTGTCTAACTTGAATTCTCGTCACGCCTTTAAATTTTAGTCATTTAAACCAATTAAATTACTTTTTGTCACATTTTAAATATCGCACATTTCTTTTAATTAGATTTAGATTTAATTTCACGCTCTTTTAATACTTGCCCTTTACTTTAACGACATTTACTTTTAAGTCTTTGCACTTTTAAATTTAAAACCAACCAAAAATATTTGTTTCCACCAAAATAAAACTGAGTCACATAGAAAACCTAGATCAATTCGATTAGACACACATCAACGAACATAACTTTAACTTTGTAACCTGAGTAAAATCGAGTTATCAACCGTCAATACGACATAACCAGACCAAAGAAAGAAACAATTAAGGTATGATTTGCATGTTTACCGTCATTCAAACATATGTTCAAAAGAACCCATCTTTGTTTCTTGTTTTTTGTTCCTCTTTTACAACTTGGGGGTGATGGGTTTTATAACATCACGTTCTTTTACAACTTTTCTTCTTGTTTCCAAAAAAAATAGGAGGAAATCTGTTGGAAATACGTTTTACGTATTTATGAAGGATCGGTCGCTCCAACGATAATTATGTAATGGGCTCGTGGTCCACTTAGTAATGTATAGTCCATATAGCCCACATGTAGGGTGGGCTATATATATACCCCTCCTAGCATGTTAGGAGGGGTTGGTGGTTTTCATTCATTCACAACTTTTCATTTAATCTAATCACTTTCTCTCTCTACTTATCTTTTCTCTCCTTTCTCTTTCTACACTTCATCTCCTTCTTCCCCATTTCCACCATCAAATCCTTAGATCAATCCATCAATTAACAAATCCTTAGAATACGTAGACCTTCAATTGGTATCAGAGCCATGGTTGAATCTTAGGATTTGCATATTTTTTTTATCTTTTGATTTGGTGGTAAAAATCTTTTCTTTTATTATTTTTTCTCATCTTTTATCATCTTTTTGTTTATCAATTTTATAAAAAATTTCAAATTTTATAAAGTTATCTATTTTTCTTCTATCAATTTTATCAATTTTTATTTTTTATTATCCGTTTTATTTTTCCTTGTGTTTTTTTATAATCATTTTTATTATCAGTTTTTTTCTTCTATCAGTTTTTTATTATCAGTTTTATCAATTTTTAAAATCATCTATTTTTATTAAATTTTTTTAAAATAATCAAGTTTTCTCAAATTTTCGTATCAATCAGGTTTTTTTTTTTTTTTTTTTTTTTTACATCATCAATTTTTTTTAAGTTTTGTTTTTGTCCATCAATTTTTGTCCAAAACGGTCCAACTGTCAAAAATCTTCATATCAGTCCAAATCTGTCCAATCTGTCCAATCTGGTCCAATTTCTGTTTTCTTTCATAATCGGTTTTTATTTATAACTAATTTTTGTAACTAATTTTTATTATCGGTTTTTATATATAATCATGTTTTGATCCATCTGTTTCGACTTACTGTTTCCTTCTCTTGTTATTCCGAATAGTCACTTTTTCCGAATAGAAACTTTTTCCGCATAGACACTTTTTCCGCATAGACACTTTCCGCATAGACACAACTTTCCGCATAGACACAACTTTCCGCATAGACACAACTTTCCGCATTGACACAACTTTCCGCATAGACAAATTTTTCAGAATAGAAAACTTTCCGAATAGGAATTTTTCCGTATAGGATTTTTCCGTATAGGATTGTTTCCGTATAGGATTGTTTCCGTATAGGATTTTTTCCGTATAGGATTTTTTTTCCGTATAGGTTTTTTTTTTTTTTTTTCCGTATAGAATCGACCCCCATTTTTCACCCACTCCTCGAAAACCATACTCAAACCCACACCTCTCGACTCACCCCAACAGACTCACACATCCCTCGACTATCACACCCATCCAAACCCTCTCGTCTCTTGTATTACTCACCCAATTCACCCGCCTAATCAAACAACACCCTAGACTCAACGACTCGACAAAACAGACCCAACGACCAAGTCTCCCGACCAACATCAACCACACTCTCGATACAGTACACCCTCGCTCACCCCAAACTACCCAACACCCTCGCTCACTCCTCACTCACACCCTCAAACACTCCCTCAGACCAAACAACTTTCAAAAAACACCCTCTCAGTCCCTCACCAAACCGACTTCGACATACACTCTTACCATCATCTCTCGACCCTCACTCGTCACGACTCCAAACAAAACAAACACCCTCGTCACACTCACACACCCTCAACACACTTGACACACTCGACCGACACTCTCCCTCGAACCCCTTACTCACATCGACCCTCACACCCTCTCGACCCTCACACCCTCTCGACAGAATGACGCGACAGATGGTAGAAAGTTTTGACAACTCTCAAGATTAAACAACATCAAAAACCTTACCCGAGACCTCTTAACAAGATCTTGAAGACGTGTGTTGAAGACTTTCGTTCGTTCGATTGAAGAAGTGTTTGATTTTTTATTGGGTATGATTAAGATGAGCCTTGATGGTAACTTGAATGATTGATGAGATTCGTGTGGTTATATGATATGTGCGTTTTGAGAAGATTTAAAGTATTTAAGGCTGTGACAATTGGGGGCGGAGAGAAAATTGGTGGCTGCGTTTGTGAGATAAGAATGAGAGAGACGAAGGAGTTAAAGAGAGGAGTAAATAAGTTGGGCGGAGGTTACTAGAATTTAGGTATTAGGATTAGTTGCACCACGTATCAGCCTTATCACCCACGTGTTTTGTCTGGTGTCACATTTTTTATTATTTTATTTTCTTATTTTTCTATTCTTTGTTTTTTATATTTAGCCTCGAATTATTTTAAGAATTAACATATTTCACTTATTTTGGTTAACTCATATTTCACTTAAATAAATATTTATATATCTTAGCTTTTGGTTAACCTATATTTATTGCAATATTTGGCAATTTTTTAATATAACAAATTTTGTTATAAATTTAGATATATTTACATAAGTTTATTATAAACTTTGGGTTAAATTATTAAATTTTAAATTTTTTTATTTTAAGCTATCTTATATATAATTGGACTCTGGAATATCGTGGCAAGGTGACGGGATTTATTTTGATAAGACTAAGAAACATCAACTTCTCAATCTGTAATCGTTCATCTTTTAACTCGATCGATCATCAATCCTGATTGTTCATCGACTTTCCATGGATTTTTTGAATTCGACATCGCACGAGGGAGAATCGCATAATTTGCATTACAAAGTTAGAGAAAGTGGCATCACTTCATTTCGAATGCTCCAGTCTCATCTTGTCACTCTTTCGAGGATTCAAGGAGGGAGCGAATTTGTGACAATCTTTGGTCAAGATCGTCATATATTCATCGACTCTATCTTTACCACTTTGACCCAACTCGCCGAGCAACTCAACCATGGAAACTTTAATCACTCTGCATCGGCACTTGCATATAAGGCTCTTGTGACACAACTCACGCCTTTCCTCCAATTCAATATCATCATGCCTGAAAGTTCAGTGATTTGCCAATCATTTCTTCGAGATACACATACCGAGTTTAGAGCTTTCCGTGATACAATTTTGAAACTCATGACATCGGTCTCGTCTTCGATTTATCAAAGATCACAACTTCAGCAAGCGTATGATAATGGAGTGCAAGAATCAATGACACAGATGCAAGAAGCGAATGGTCATACGGTTAACAACTTGGAGCCTTACGATGGCAAGAGCACGGAATCAGGAGGACAACATGATACCAGTGGCACGTCAGGGAATGTTCACGAGATCTCTTTTGATGACACCTTACCCATTTATGACCCAGAGCCTGCAAACATGGTACAATATAATGTTGTTTATGATGTATATGCTGATGACATGCCGCATATTGAGCATTCTGAACCTAATTATGACAAACATGGGATGGAAAAGAGTGATAGCAATACCACTTCTGATTCATCCGATATGAGTCATAATGGGGGAGAAAGTGTTCAAAATGCTATAGTACATCATGATAAATGCTTTATAACTGCCTCGTTCACTGATTCTGATTCCAAGATTAAAGAGCTCGAAACGATCGTAGCTCGGCAATCAAAAGATCTTGAGGATGCCAAAATTGAATTTTCAAAGAAAACGAACAAATTTGAAACATATTTTGAAAAACTTGAAAAATCAAATGTTGTCCTTGAAAGAAAATTAGATCAAAAAGTTTTAGATTCTAAAGCTGAAAAGGAAAATCTTTTGAAACAAATTCAGTTACTAGAGTCTAAATTGGCATCCCAAGATAGAGTGCTCAAAGAGAATGAGACTTTAAAGGCTCAAGTACAGGAAAAGGTTTTTGCTATAGCTGCGTTGAAAAACGATTTAAGGAAAACTAGAGGAACTAGTGTGGACACTAAGCTTGAAAAACCATCAATCTTGGGGAAACCGCCTACAAATCAGTTCGTCAGACAACCAATTGTCAGACAACCTACTGCATTTATTTCCGAGCGACCACAATCCTCGAGACCGCGGTTTGCCTCCCAAGTTGATTTGGTTCATTATCCTAGACCAGTCACTCCACCATCTAGGCCCAATGTGATCACTCCAGCTTTAGCAAGACCAAATCATATGATTGCCTCTAGTTTCCCTAAAAATACCAAGACCACGTCTAGAACTAGTTCAAATGACGTTGGCCATAAATCTGGTCTAAGGGAAGTTTTGCAAAAGACACATGTAAGAGATAGCAATGTACAACCTAGTCAGATGCCTTCTAGATTACCCAACACTGCTAACCGTAGCATGTCCAATCCTAGGAGCATCAATCAATCATCTAGGGATTCTAGATCTTACTCGGACATTAAATATGCTACTTGTAAAACATGTAGAAAATGTGTCTTTACGGCAAATCATGATTCCTGTATCAAAAAATTGCTTAATGAGGTGAACTCCCGTGCTAGACTTAAATCCCAGTGGGTAGCTAAAATCAAACCCGTTGGTAAAATGTGGCGCCCCACTGGTAGAACTTTCACTCTTGTAGGAAACGAGTGCCCTTTAACTAGGATAGTCTCCGTTTCTTCTAAGACTACTAGGGAGGAAATTGCAAAGGATGATACATCACTTAAGCCTGAACTTAAGATTTTCTATAAAAGGAAACGTTTGCCAACTAAGACAAGTGAATCATCCCCTCAGGCCACCTCTGACACAAGTAAAGCCAACTGTGAACCCCCACGTGCTTCTAAAATTGATATCGCTAACCCATGTCCAAGCAAGCAAATTCCTAATGAGAATGCAGGTACCAAAGTTGATGTTCCAAAAGAACGAAGCGGTCCAATCGTTGTATACCGTTCAACTAAGGACACTCTTAGAGTTTGGTTGCTGAAGAAGCAAATATCAGAGAAACAAATGTCTCAGGGGATTCATGGTTAAGCTGCAACACAAGGACTTACAGTCACATAACAGACTGTAACTCGCTCATCAAAGAAAGGAAAGTTTATCGCCGATGATAAACTTATCCTAAAAACGAGAAATTCATTTTTCTCGGGCATGAGCTTATATCAAAAACATTCCAAGTTTTTAAGCTCATGCATTATGGTTTATCATTAAATATCAGATGGTAACCCGTGCTTCAAAGAAAGGAGAGTTTATCGCCGATGATAAACTTATCCTAACAACGAGAAATTAAGTTTTCTCGGGCATGAGCTAATATTAAAAACATTCGAAGTTTTTAAGCTCATGCACAATGACTTACAGTTAAATGTCAGACTGTAACTCGAACTTAAAATAAAGGAAAGTTTATCGTTTATGATAACTTATCCTCTTAACGAGAAATTCACCTTTCTCGCTCATGAGCTTGTATTAAAACATTCGAAGTTTTAAGCTCAGAAAGGAAAGTGTATCTTTTAAATAAGAGAACTTTTCCTCATAACGAGAAATTAACCTTTCTCGGTCATGAGCTTTCCGTTAAAACAGTCAAAGTTTTCAAGCTCATGAACACGACTTCTAAGTAAATGTCAGCTTAGGACTCGTCCATCAGATAAAAGGAAAATTTATCGCCGATGGTAACTTATCCTTAACAACGGGAAGTTTACAACTTCTCGGACTTGAGCTCGTTTTGTAAGATATTCAATATCTTAAGCTCAAGTAATTGTTTTTCAAAACTTTGAACACAATTTTTCAAGAATCTCTCAAAAGGTTTTTCTAAATCTTTCAAAATTGTGTGTTCAAAAACGTTTTGATAAAACGAGCATGTCTTCTGGAATCGATAATATTTACGAACCTAGAAATGTCATTCAATAATGACACGGGGTTGTAAATAAAGTTCGAGCAGAAGTTTAAAAGATTTAAAACATGCTCCAAATGGTTTGCTATTATTTCAGATAGCAACCCGCTTTTCATAATCATGTCAAGCATTTCACCGGAAAGCTTTGACTCAACAACGGGAATTAATTTTCTCGGGGACGTGACGAGGTGACCAACATTCGTGAACAAGAACCATGTGCTTCTTTCATATGATGTTCTCCATTATTCAGGTCCAACCTCGTAAATTGCTAATCTTGTGAATACATTATCATATACGATCTTTGCACGTGATAAATACCTTACACTTGTGTTTAAAAGGTATTTAATTTACGTTTCAAGTACACCCTCATTAATTTGAGGGGGAGCTTGTTAAAATCACGAAGATAATTGGATTTGCATTTTTCTTCCCAAATTTTCTTAAAATGCTATTAAATCAATTGATATTAAAAACATCGATTGGGTTAATATTTTTAATATGGGGGAGAAAATGTGATTTAATATGGGAAATGATTAATCACATATGGTTTGACTTAACGTGCTAGCTCATCCCGACATGTGCGAAATGTTTTCGGATATCGTGGCATATGTTAAGGGGGAGCAAAATGGATTTGCACTTCAAAATGGATTTCATGGTGATTTATACTTACCCGCAACCCATTTATTTCACGACGATGAAGATTGTGGTGACATAAGGATGGTAGGATAGGTTAAAGTCCAATGATTTCTCTAGAACCGGAGGAATCTTCCCAAGGACATTCCATAGCTAGAAATAGTAGTCCTTAGGAAAGATGGAGAAAGGTTGTGAACGTAGCTGAATGCCGACCAAGTACTTAAGTTAGCACTGGAACAATCACAACAAGGTGCTAGTGATGACGTATTGGTAAGCATTGAAGGGGTTGAAGAATGAAAAAGAATTGTAAAGATAAAGGGTGTAAAGAAAGAAGCCCTCCTTACAACCTTAGGCAGAAACCGGGTCAATAGATATGCTATTAAGATCATTGTTTAATGATTCTTGATATTGAAGACAGACATCATGGACCCAGTGATGCAAAGCACAACCCATCCCAGCTAACTCAGATATCTCTTAAAAGATATTTGTTTTAATCACACGGAGACAACACATTATCTATTGATTTATTCACTGCGAATAAATTGGTATTGAAAAGGTGGCACTCCTCTCCAGCCTCCGATCACTAAAATCCAAAATGCACGATCGAGTCTAGAGCCATTTGAGATCATCAAATATCTCATTAGGACACACTTTCATATCTACTTGCTTCTTCACACACTGTGAAAAGTAAGAAAGTTCTTAAGAGTCCTACGCAAAATCTTCATGATCTTGCCTGAACATCCGAGTAATACGAAAGTATTTACAATGAAGATGGAAATCCTTCTTGAGCGAATATCAAAAAGCTCATGGTAGGTGACTTGTGCGATTCTTTATGAATCAAACTTGTGATAACTGGAAAGCAACAGTGGTTTAATTCTTAAATGAATTTAAACACGTTCCAGGCCTCTACGCATTATCATATGATCTTGCCAGAACACTCAGAGTGACTCTTTATTGATCACAGTGACGAGTGGAAATCCTTCTAGTGTTAACATCAAACAGCACTTGGTAGGTAACTTGCAAGATTCTATATGAATCAAGCTAGTGACAACTGGAAAGCAACGATGGTGCGGTTTTTAATTGAACTTCACTTGTTCCAGGAACATGAATTGACGGCTTCAAATCATGCGGATAATATTATCCAAATGATTCACTCTTTACGTTCGCAGTCAGCTTTGGACGGTCGAGTAAAGAGAACGGGTTTACCCGCGAAATCTTGTCAAGGAGGTTCTTTATTGAAACTACCTGCCACAAGTACGATATTTAATATCGTCCAACGGTCTTCACCGACCGGAGGTAAAATGCTACCGAATTAGAATGAAATGTTCAAGGCCATTTCATCCGTGTATATGGTTTGTTGCTAACTGTCTTATGCAGCGTAACAAGAAGGTGGCATTACGGTGTATAATCCAGAAGAAGTCGTCACCACATGCTTGTACTACATACACTTAGTACTTCAACAAATTCAAGAAAGTCTGAAGGTCAAGTCTTCCGCTGTATCAAACTCTGAAGCTTTCAAGAAATTAAAGGTATAAGTATGTGGAACATGAAGTCACGAAGAGGCAAATTTCACAAGTGATGAATGCACAAGGTCAAGGCAAGGAAACATGCTCAAGACTAAAGTCAAAGATCACATCAAGCATATTCACAAGAACAAGATCGAAGACTCAAGCATAGTATGCTAGGTTTAAGATTTTGTAAAATGGTGTGACCTCCCTTAGGGGGAGATTGTTGGAAATGTGTTTTCCCAAAGAAAGTCTCGGTCACATCATTATTAGCATAGATCACGAGCTATAGAATATTTAGAACTTTGTAACTTGGAGCGACCTCCCTTAGGGGGAGATTGTTGGAAATACGTTTTACGTATTTATGAAGGATCGGTCGCTCCAACGATAATTATGTAATGGGCTCGTGGTCCACTTAGTAATGTATAGTCCATATAGCCCACATGTAGGGTGGGCTATATATATACCCCTCCTAGCATGTTAGGAGGGGTTGGTGGTTTTCATTCATTCACAACTTTTCATTTAATCTAATCACTTTCTCTCTCTACTTATCTTTTCTCTCCTTTCTCTTTCTACACTTCATCTCCTTCTTCCCCATTTCCACCATCAAATCCTTAGATCAATCCATCAATTAACAAATCCTTAGAATACGTAGACCTTCAAAATCTCATGAACATTATTAGATAGAAAATCGAACAAGAAAAACTATTTCTTTTATCACAAAACATTTAATACGTGAAAATTTTCATATACGTACATATTTTAAAACTATAATATTATAATAAATTTAATATATCTGTAAATCTCGTGCGCGCACGAAACTTATGACTAATAATTAATTTAAAATATAAACTTTAAAAAAAATTATAAGAATTAATAAAAATAATAAAATTTCATAGTATCTTAAAATCAAATACTACTCCATGTGTCTTGTATTTTTTTCATAATTCCACACATTTACTTTTATCAAACATGTTACTTTATACACGTCATTGGGTTGGGCCTTAGATAAGTCCACTGGCCCTAGTATTAATAGTGGTTAATAATCCAAATTGATCTAAGTGATGATAGATAGCTACTAGATCACATCATTAGGTTGGACCTTAATATGCAAGTTAAGACTTGATCTCCATTTCTGTCTTTGTTTTTCACTCCTTATAAATAAACCCAACCAACTCATCTCTTTTATATTTTTTATTCTTCAAAGAATAATAATAATAAATAAATAAAACTATTTTTTCAATTGTTGTCTTTAATTTCCTTTTTGCGAACGATTCACCACCACCGTCAAGACAACATAACCAGACCAAAGAAAGAAACAATTAAGGTATGTTTTGCATGTTTACCATCATTCAATCATATGTTAAGAAGAACACATCTTTGTTTCTTGCTTATGTTCATCTTTTACAACTTGGGGGTGGTAGGGTATCATCACGTTCTTTTACAACTTGGGTTTCTTCTTGATTCCAAGAAAATAGGATAAAATCTCATGAGCATTTTTTTAGATAGAAAATCGAACAAGAAAAATCATTTCTTTTGTCACAAAACATTTATACGTGAAAAGTTTCATATATGTACATATTTTAAAACTATAATATTAAAACAAGTTTAATTTATTTGTAAATCTCATGTGTGCACAAAACTTATAACTAATAATTAACTTAAAATTTGAATTTAAAAAAAACTTATAAGAATTAATAAAAATATATTTCATAGTATCTTAAAATCAAATACTACTCCATGTGTCTTGTAATTTTTTTCACAACTCCACACATTTACTTTTATCAAACACGTTACTTATACACATCATTAGGTTGAGCTTTTGATAAGTCCACTCGCCAGTATTAATAGTGGTTAATATATCCAAATTGATCTATGGGATCATACATAGCTACTAGACCACATCATTGGGTTGGGCCTTAATATGCAAGTTAAGACTTGATCTTCATTTCTGTCTTTGTTTTTCACTCCTTGTAAAAAAACCCAACCAACCCATCTCATTTATATTTTTCATTCTTCAAAGAATAATAACAATAAATAAGTAAAACTATTTTTTGAACCATTGTCTTTAATTTTTTTTTCGAACGATTCACCACCACCGTTAAGACAACATAACCAGACCAAAGAAAGAAACAATTAAGGTATGTTTATCATGTTTACCGTCATTCAAACATATGTAAGAAGAACCCATCTTTGTTTCTTGTTTATGTTCATCTTTTACAACTTGGGGGTGGTGGGGTTTTATAACATCATTTTCTTTTACAACTTGGGTTTCTTCTTCATAGGAACAGGTAGGTAACCGACCCTTTAATTAATTCATTCTATGGATTGATTTTCTTTCAAATTTTGGTTGTTTTATGGAGGTAAAGGTTAGTGTAATTTATTGTTTGACAATGATTAGTGGTTTGTGGTTTTCACGAGGTATTTTTATTTGTAGTCTTTTTTACTTTTGTTCCAAGATGATTCCAAAGGTGGATTTTTATTAATAAATTTTGGTAACCAGTAATGATCTTCACTTTTAGAGAAGTGAGTTATTCATAAATTTTAGGTCTCCTAAATTTTGGACCCACATCTTCACAATTCAATGAGATAGTGACACATAATTTACGCACAAAATTAGTTATAAATTTTAGGTTTCCTAATATTTTTCCTTACTTTTATTGCAGAATTTCAACATGAAGAACTTTTACTTGGCCGCTTACAAATTTTTAACTTGTCTTAAGCCTACACCTGATGACATTACTCTTCGTCGGCATGTCATAGAGGAATTTAAGCAGTTTACCGAGACTTTTCTAAGCATTCTAGGTACATTTTCTTAAGTTCCAATGTATCTTAATATTTGCCAGCAATCTAGGGAAATCACTTAACCCTTTTTTAAGAGATTTTAATTTTATTTCATTTGAACAGGGTGTATATATGAGCCATACGACTCATATGCGACTGAGTTATACACGAGATACGGAGACATGGATTTGTCCATTAGACATCGTCAAGACAAGAAAATTTTCGACGATAATTTTTTGCTATTAACTTAAATCATTTAAGGGACTTGTCAATAACAAGATATATCATGAACTTGGATATCCGAAATTTGCCATGACGCTTTTATGTTATACCCATTATTTTAGCTAAGGTTTTACATTTAAGATATCCAGGATTTCGAATAAAGTTTTTGTATTTACGAGTACCCAAAATGTCGGATTAAAAAGTATTTACGTAACACAAAATTTAAGACAGGGATGATTTGGAAAAAATCTTAGCTAAATTTATGCTATACCCATTATTTTAACTAGGTTTTTACATTTCAGATATCCGAAACTTTGATTACGCGACAAACATCATCGGGTTCCCATGAACCCCTGAAACCCCCTACGTCCACCCCTGACAAGGTAAAAATAAACTTGTTTCAATCAATTAATAGTACCATTTTTTATGTATGTTAATTAATTATAAGATATGATGAATATAAAAAATCCCCTTTTTTGTCCTACTAGGTTTTCATCAATCCTTCAAGATATGATGAATACGACTAAACTTTTGTAAAAGTTTCTTGTTGTTGTGGGTTTCATTGTGGGTTAAAGAGTAAAAAACTGCAAATTAAAATCATCATATCCTATGTTTGTAGTTTCAACAGATTAGATGGAAGGAATTATGGAGTTTAATTAACTAGGGAGGAGACATGCTTTAAATGTCTTGTACCCATGCACTAATAACTTGTATTTTGGGATAAATATGTTATTTTGATAAGCAAGTTGGGAAAAAATGGAATTATTACTAAAAACTTGTATTTTGGGGTAAGTATTTTATTTTGATAATCAAGTTAGGAAGAATATGAGGTAAATTAATAACTGAAAAATAGTTTATGATGATTTTTAAAAGTTAATTTGTGGTTTCTTGTTATGTTATGCCTATTTTTTAAATTTACTAACATTTCTAATGGACAGGTCGCTCTCCACCTTTTTATTGGGCCACATATAAGGTCTTGCGCTGCCTAGAAACAAGCGAGGAAGCGGTAAAAACTCGTGAGAAGCAGATCCAACAATTTTAATAATTTGTGGGGATTTATATGAGTTTCAGGGTACGTGGTGGTATATTAAATAAATGATATATTAAACCTTGTTAAAAAATTGTAACTAAGTTATATATATATATATTTCTATGCAATAGAGGCTAAAGTTGAGCCATATGGGTCGCATTTCACGGGGTTGTATAGTAGATATTCAGATATTGACCTTTCTATAACCAACATCCCCGTCAATCATCCTGGCCCTTTGTGCTTTCTCGCCGACAAGATGAAAGGGGGAGTTTAGTTACTAGTATTTCATCTATTTTCACACAAAATATCCATTATACATCTTGTTGGTTTTATAAAGAATAGTTTAAGTTTATATGTACCAAAACATGAATTGCTGGGAATTTGTTTAAGTTTTACCAGTGTCTAATATATAGTTTGGTCATCTGGTCCAAAAGCATATAGCTCTCTGACGAGTTAACAAAAAATAATTCACAAGCTTTTTAGCCATAAATTTGTATCCAATTCTAACTACAATATGATTTTACATGCATAACAATGTTGTATATAGTGGTAGAACATAGGCATCAAGCGGATACGTTGGTACTCATGTTCTACTACAATGGGTGTCATATTTCATTTGATGCTACGATTTAAAATCATAATGGGGAAGTGAACTCGTTGATGCTGTCAAGAGTGAAAGATATTAACTACAACTTTAGACTAGTGATTCTCCTGGTAAGTTATACGCTCTAGTTATATACGTTATCCGTAGCATACTTACTTTTTAGACCCACGTAATTGCAGTAATAATGCATCCATTAGCTTTCCATCCTCTTCCTTTGTCTATGTTCTTTTTGGTCTTACCATACCTTTACCTCTGCCTTTAACATCACCAGAATCATCCATGTTTGTATTTAATAACATATAATAAAGAATTTACACAACAATCGAATCCTTCAACATATGATTCTAGCAAAGTTGGATATTAGTGTTTCTCAAGGATAAAAGTGAAACCAACAAAAATCATGGCATACGAAATAAAACACAATTTTCCATGGTTACTTGCTTTATTCAACAACTAACAACAATATTTTCATAATACTATGTTTTTTCAGGTAAAGGAATGGGCCAGATGCCATCAAATCCATAAAGCTTATTCTGGTGGCCTTTCCTCCTACGGATTGTACATGATGCTCATTTTCCATCTACATACATATTCCCCTCCCATGTTGTCTCAACTCTCTTGCTTGTGCACAACTGAGGTTATCGAAAAGACTAAACGTATGTTTGCTTGAAAACAAATTTAAGAATAATATTTTTTTTAGTTTTAAGTAAATAGCTAAATATATATATTGAATATATCAGTAGAGGAGGACATAACATGAGAATAAGATTTCGAGAAGAACACAAAAAATTACATGAGAAAAGTAGCTTTAGTCGTGGTCGAAAAAAGTAAAATGACATAGAAGTAAAAACTTAAAAAATTCAAATGCTAAAAGAAAGTAGTTAAATGGGCATAAAATTTGGATTCTCTAGATTTAGAAGGAACGTTTCGAATCGGGTGTGTATAGATTTTGAGTTTTGGTTTAAGTGTGAAATGTATACCAAATACCAAAACCCTAATATGGAACCTCAACTTGATCATAAGTCGAGCTCCAAATAACAACCATGAATATTTGAACCTTGGTTTCACATGTTGTTGTTGTTGTTGTTGTTGTAGACCAGATTTAAAGGAAAAGAGGAAAGGGTTTGTTTTGCTTTAAGTGTGACCTGTATACCAAATACTGCCAAAATTGATGTATGTATTTTCGTACACGTTTTAGGAAAAACGAGTATGAGCGGAAAGTATTAATCGATACGGTTTAGGAAAACCGTAAAGACGAAAATTCCAAGTTCGTTCTCGACGGAGGTGTATGTGTATTAGGCCAATTATATAAAAACAACGTTTGGATTAGTGTCGTTTTTGGGTTTAAAGAGAGAAAATTAAATGACGAGCTACACTACGATTAAACTATGACGAGTGACGTAAAACGTGAACGTAATTACGTAAAACGCGACGAAATTAAAATTTTAAGCTAAAAATTAATTAAAAATTAAAACTAAGTCTAAAATAATATAAATAAGAATAAAAATTCAATAAATAAATTTTAAAACCTTTCATTAATTAAATATTTAATTTTAAATGCTAATTAAAGCCCTAAAATTAAATATAATTAATAAAAAGCCCAAAATACTATTTTATCAAACTAATATCTTACTTATATTAACTAAACACTAAAAAGTATTTTTCCTAAATTTTTAAAACTATTTTTCTATTTATAAAACACTAAAAACACTTTTTAAACTAAAATAATGATTAAAAATAATAAAATAATGAGAAAATTAATTTTTATTTTTCAAAAATCCTAAATTATAATGCTAAACAATATAAAATGGAAAAAGTTAATAAAAAGGTAACTTTATGCCTAATAAGACAAAACAGTTTGAATTAAAACCTAATTTAACTTAAATTAATTCTAAAAAATAATTAAATAAGGTGAAAAATGAAAATTTCTTTCTAAAAATATTAAACTAAATTACTTAAACTAGGAAAAATGGAAAAACAGAAAAATACAACTTTTTGCCACTAAAAGACAAAAATAGTTTTAATTAAAACCTATTTAACTTAAATTAAACCTAAAAATATTAAAATAAACAGTAACATAAAAACTAACTTAATGAAAAACCTTATATTAAATAAACAAACATGAGAAAATTTAAAAATCAAGAAAAAGATCAAATCAGACCACTAAGGACAAAAAAAAAACTAAATCATATAGTGACTTGTCTACTTGTTTGTCTTTTTGTGTAGCAGTGGCTACAAACACACTACCAGTGGGAAGTTTTTCCCACTGATGAACCTCAGAAAACACAAAATGGTCGTTTTTAAGCTATTTCGTTGGTGTTGTTTGGAACCAAGGGCACCCCCACAACCACTTGGGTTGTGGGGAGTCACAACAAGCAAAAGAATACCAGATCTAACACAGGTAAAGCGTGAAATCAAGCAAATAACCTACTGGTTCACAAAAACATGCAATAGGTGGTCTGATGGTTATTAATCTGATATTCTTGGCCAATAGACGAATTTTAAAGCTCCAAATCTTGCTCAAAATGTTACCAAATCACATCTAACCAACCCTAAATCCTAACTTAACACATACTCTAACTGATTTCAAGATTTGAAACTAGAAATCACATAAAATAAACCTATAAGAGCCTACTGATGAACTAGACAGATTTTTAACCAAATATTAACATACAAAAACTTGTTTCAAAATAGATGCCAAATAAAACCACTACTTATCTGTCTTAAACTACAAAAGGGAGTATGTTTGAGCTCAAGCTAGGCCTAAGTGTTGTATTGTACTTAGCTTAGAACCTAATCCCAAACACCCTCTAATATAACTGATGAAGATTTTACACACTAAAATCATGCAACTTAAATCAAGATCATACAAATCCAACTCAAATCAATCACCTAACACTAAATGGACAGAAAACAAACAAGATTTACCAATCAAACAACCACCAAGATCAAATCTACATAACACATAAAACACAAAAAATGCCAATATGGTTCAAGCTGATTCTTACCTAGCTAATGCCTTCTAGTGGTTCTTTGTGAGCTTATTAGGGTGTGTAGAGTACCTTTGCTTCTGGTCTACAACAGACCAAAAGGTATCAAATATCTTCAACAAATGAAAAAGGAAAGAAATGGTGGTGAGACTACAACAGTCAAACACCACCACTCCTTGAATACCTGCTGAAAAAGAAGAAGGAAAACAAAAGATGAACTCACAAGGAGCTTAAGTTCAACTGGTTGTCAATCAGTTAAGGCTTAAGCTTCTTGATAAGCTGTTAGCTAAAATAGAGATGAAAAAAATTTCCAAAAATCTTGAAAACCAACTTTTTCAATCAAAGTTTAAAATAACAACAAAGAAAGTA
The DNA here is from genome assembly GCA_025667525.1 of Glebionis coronaria. Lineage (NCBI taxonomy): Eukaryota > Viridiplantae > Streptophyta > Magnoliopsida > Asterales > Asteraceae > Glebionis > Glebionis coronaria. The sequence continues at coordinate 98,210,108 of CM046874.1, forward strand.
ACTATGAGCTAATAAGGTAACTTATGGGCTTATTTTGTCAGAATAAGCTCATAAGACAGCTTATGGCTTATAGGTTCTCAAAACGATTTTCTGCCAAAACTTTTAAAACAAAAACCTTTTTGATGAATTAAACTAACTTTTGCATAAACATTAAAATTAAAACTAAGATAAAGCAATTTAAATGGAACACAGCTTCTTTGCAAGGCTAAATAAATACTTTAAATATTCTTTTAAAAAGGTTTACAAAGAAAACTGGAACAAGAGTATATGGGTACAAACCACCCATATATATACTACATAAGAGAAGATACTAGAACTAGAATAAAAATATTACAAGTCCTAAAAACCCTAGCAACTGATATTCCAGAATTGCCCTTTGGTCTTGAGTCAAAATTAGTGGTCAAGATGTCCTCAGGTGCGTCATCGAGTTCGTTACCTAGTGACACCGTAGAAAATCCGAAGGAATATGTTAAAGCCGCCCCGTCTCGTGAGAAAAGTTGTGCGATTACCCCAAACCTTGATGGTTTTAGAGTTGTTCCTTCTTCTAAACCCTCGACTTCTAAGACGCCTTCATGTTCTAAAGTCGATGGGGTGAACGTGGCGACCAAGGAAAAGAGTGCACACCCTCGTGTACCTTGAATTCCATCCACAGTTCAAAAAGAGAGTTTTATCGACCTTACCAAGTAACCCTTGAAGAAACTTGTGCTTCGATGCTTCTTAAAAAACCTAAAAGGCACATGCCGAGAAAGGAAGAGGATCCAGGCCAATTTCTATTACCTTGTGATTTTTCCGAGATTGAGGGATGTTTAGTCCTTGCCGATTTAGGTGCTAGAATCAATCTCATGCCTCATTCTCTTTGGAAGTTGATGAGATTGTCTAAACTTACCCCACGAACATGACAATCGAGCTAGCGAATTGTACACCTCTAGAACCAATTGGAATAGCCGGGGATGTCTATGTTAGAATTGGAAAGTTTGTTTTTCCCGCGAACTTCGTTATTTCCGATTATGAGTGTGATCCTAAATGCCCCATTATTTTAGGTCGACCATTTTTATCGACGGCTCGAGCTGTAATCGACGTCCATGGTGGGAAACCCACTATGAAATATGGGGAGGAAAAAATGGACTTTTTCACGAGTAGATCCCAAGTTTCAAATGATCATGATAAAACCGAGTTTTCAAAACCCGATATTTCAAAATTTGACAATATCAAAGCTCATACTTTAGCCAAAAAAATGAGATTAGATGCATGTTTTGAAAGGATGAAAATGAACGGTTTTAAAGATGAGGATTTTAATGATAAAGAATACGTTTACTTAATTCAAAAGGGTATTCGTAAATTTATGGATGAAAAATCATTTTGGGAAATATTCGGTGAAACAAGTGAACAACCAATTCCGAAGGGTGACGTTAGTGCCATCACGACAATGACCAAAATGGACTCGTCTTCACCACCTTCGAAGGACCACGTCTTTGAGGCTTCAACTTCTAATTCCATTGAAGTGCCTCCATTTCCTAGCCCAACACCTGTTGAGGCTAAAGGTTTCATCGACATTGATCCTCTCGTCTTAGAAAAGTCACCTAAGCATAGTCATTCGACTTATAAGACCATGGTTGTGAGTGCTCACATCGACTCTTTCTTTGACGATGACGATGGCGATTTTGCCGAGATTGATCACGTGCTTAAAAATACAAATGCCTTTTTTGAGGATTCTCCCAAAAAGACCTCTTCACATGGGAAGTACGATGATTATGAGTTTGATCCTGAGATTGAGGAAATTATCGAACGAGAGCTAGCTCTTTTGCCTCCACTTCCACCTACGAGTGAGGTTTATCTTTCCAAAATCGAGGATGAACTTGATGAGTTGTAACGTCTTATTTTTGATGACGAACCAACTCACGTGACCCAAAATCACATTCTCGAGGAGTTACCTAATCAATACTCCTCAAATGAGAATGACGTATACCACATTCGTGAGGATCTAACTTATCAACGATCCCCACAAGAATGATGATTTTATGCTTGATCGTGATCTCTTAGAGAGAATTTAAAATATCCTTAATGAGGGGAATGAAAAACCTGGGTTTGATAAACCCATCAATGATGAAGAAATCGATGAGATTCACGGTTATGGGGATGACGAATATGTTGACCCCGAGGGGGCGGGTTCTTTGTTGACAAACATTTTGAGAACTTATACAATCCACCACCCCCTAACCGCGACTTAAATATGAGGATTTTTAGCGTGACTAATATTGATTTTGAAACGCCAAATATTTTCGAAATTATCAAATCGGGTTTTCATAAAGAGTTTTTGAACGATGAAAAAGGAAAAGATTTTAAAAATGATTTAAATGATTTTTCTACATGTCTAACTCCGTCATCACCGCGTTTTATTAGTGCTACCACCTCGTCTACTCCTTTTGACGAGTGTGAGTGTGGATTTAGTGTGGGGGAATCCCCTTATGTTCCCTCACATTTCTCCACCGAGGACGAGATATTCGATCTCGGAATTGCTTGTAAAGGGAAATCTCGGTCTTCCACCGATGCAATAAATGGCAAATTTATCTATTTGCTTGGTGTGAGTCTACCTCGAGTAGCTCATTATTTTAGTGCCCCACCCATTGTCCCACCCTTCTATTTCTCACCTATTTTCTTTCACCTCTTTGAGGTTCTAGCACATGTTGAAGTGGCGTTGTTTCGTTTATCCCATGACAACGAGGACGCCATCTTCGATCCCGGTATTTTGCATCATCAAAGGACTTAGTCCTTAGTACCGGTTGATTTTGGGCCTTGTTTATCATGTAAGCCCAACCAAAAATGACCAAACCATGATAATCCCTAAATAATCACATTTATGGGGATTCGAGTCGAGCTTTTGACTCGGTTATAAAAAATAAGGTGCCTCGTGGGGGATTCTGATGCTTATTGATAGGTGTGAAAACACCCATCCTTTTTACCACTTAATTACAATAATAACCAAGCCAAAACGTGTAATTTATGTCATTTATGTCGGAATTATGTGTGGTTTGTGTTTTTGTTGTGATTTAGGACGAAAAGGTGAAAAGTGGAGAAAACACGGCATTCACGGGCTTTTATCGAAGAAAAAGACGAAAGATGAAGTCGAAAGATCAAGAGTGGAAAAAGAACCAAAGTCCAAGACCAATTCTGAAGATTTATCGAAGAAAAAGTCAAAAGACGGAAGTTTACTAAAAAGCCGAAGAACTCAAGTCTTATTTATGAAGAAATGTCGAGACGAGTTCAAAGAAATCCCGAGACAAAGTCATTAAAGTCCAATATTAACAAAAGATTAAGAAGACAAGGACTTAAGTGTGCAATTAAGGAAAAGAAGAAAGAGGGAGGAAGCTTCCTAAGCTCCTCCCTAATCTCCCTATATATAGTTTAGTTTCCCTTCATTTTGTTGTTGTTGGTGGCTTGACAACCCACACTTCCACCATTTTTCATACATTGTTATTTAATTTATGCACCTTTAATTACTTGTTATGCACCTTTAATCCATTTAATTTTCAAGTAAGTTTCCATTTAATTGTTGTTAATCTTTACTTTATTGTTAATCTCCTTCTACCTTTCTTGTTTGATTTGTTCTTCATCTTCATTGTTCAAGTTCTTGAGTTTTTATGGTTTTGATCAAGTGGGTTTTGATTGATTTGGCTTCATTTGTTAGTTTTGATGATTTGGATTGATTGATTATTGTTAGTTGATCATTTGTGGTTGTTTTGGTTTAATCTTTTGGTTTGTTTTGGTTAGATTTGATTAAATTCGTGTTTGGTTTTCATCTTACTGTTCTTCATCCCATGTTTACTGTTTCTTTTGCCAGATTCCGAATCAACTGCTTTTTATGTTGTTCATGCGGAATATCTGAGTATTCCGAATAAAGCTCCTTCATCCGGAATATCTAATATTCCGAATAAAGGTCTTCATCCGGAATATCTAGTATTCCGAATAAAGCTCCTTCATCCGGAATATCTAATATTCCGAATAAAGGTCTTCATCCGGAATATCTAGTATTCCGAATAAAGGTCTTCATCCGGAATATCTAATATTCCGAATAAAGGTCTTTATTCCGCATCAATCTCTTTTTCCTTTTTATTCCGGATCAAGCAATATTCCGGATGAGCTGTTTATTCCGGATGAACATGTTTATTCCGGATGAAGGCTTTATTCCGAATGAGTTTTCCAGCTTTTAGTTTTAAGCTTTATTTTTCCCACCTTTTTCTTTATTTGCACGTTTACTTGCTTTCCTTTTAGTTTAAGTTTAAGTTTGAGTTATTTACCTTTATTGCTTTTAATTTCTCGTCATTTATTTCCCGTCAAGTTTTTATCTTTCAGCATTTCTTTTTACCGTCTTTACTTTATTCTTATTTGTTTCAAGTCTTTATTTTTAATTAGTTTTAGACAACGACCCTCTTTTATTTGATTCACCAAGAACAACTGAGTCGCACAATTAACCAGAGATCAATTCGTTAAGATACCGAGAAAACGAACTTTTCAACAAGTAAAATCTGTACATTAAAATGGCGCCGCCGGCTCTTTTCGTGAGGATTAACGGTTTTTTGTGAGAGACGCGTTGGCTTTTGGGATCCGTTCACTCGTGAACGTTATTTTTCGTGTCTAAAATTTTCAAAAATCCCAAACACATTTGAAAAAATCTTAAAAAGCATTTCTTTTTCAAATTTTTGCACCAAAAATATTCTTCTTGCTTATCTATTTTTCTTTATGGATTCTTATGTCCATTGCGTCGGGTGTGGGAGACGGTTGTACGGGAACGACTCATGTCAATGGTGTACATGTGAGCGGTGCGGAAACGATATCAACAATACACAATTCATATTCGGATTTTGTCCCTTGTGCAACTCGACTAATTCGTCCTTTTTGAACCCACCTCCTCCTGTTCCCCGTGCATCTATTGTGGAAGCGATTCTCATTGGCATGTTTCGTGCCCGATTCGATACCCGTATGGTCATGGGCAAGAACCGGGGTACAATTATGACAATGATAATAGCTATCCACAAGACGCACCAGATTTTTCTCCCGACCCATGTTGCCAAAATTGTGGGGGTCCTCACGATACCTATTATTGTCAACCAATGAATTATTATGAGAAAAATCCGTGTCCTCAGTTTTCTTCACCAATGGATTATTATGAACCAAACCCGGTTTCTAATTCTTCTCAACCGATGAACTACTATAAGCCACAACCATGCTATAATTCAGGTTTTCAACATTTTGAGCCCCCACAACACCTCATCGATCATCAACCCTATTGTGCATTTCATCCTGAGCAAATGGCCGCATTTTTTGACCGCTTTCAAAAAGTTCAAGAAGCTTGCAACAAGATCATCGAAAAATATCAAGAGGATCAACGGCCTGAGCAAATATCGAATATCGAGACTTATACTCCTCCTCCGGTGTATCCATACTACTATGATGATGATGACGATGAGCCTACTATTTCTTGGAATGATCTCACTGCTCAATGTCCTAGCGCAATTGTCATCCCTTCGTTCGATATCCCAAACGCGTCTAAGGATTGTGATACTTTGAGTGAGCTGAGTGATTTTGGTCTCGACAATTTATTTGATGAGGAGGTTTGTGACATACCGACTGCTATGGAGTCTGAGGACGACGTTGCTCTTATGGGAGCGGTCGACCCTAATAATGACGATTTTTCTCCTCGCTATGAGAATTTCACTTTTGAAATTTCTCATTCTCCACCGGGAGATGCGGGCAATGACGATTTATTCTCTCCGGCTTACGAGAAGTTCATCGATGAACTTGCTCTTGAAGATGAGGTGGAAGACGTGATTCTCTGCGACAGATTACAGAAAGTGCATCTTCTTATTGCTCAAATCGAAGAGTTGACTTCTCCTCCTCTTTCCGAGTCTTTGCTTCCATCTATTCCTCCCGTTGAAGATAATGACCCATTGCTGGAAGAAATCGACATTCACTCCATATCTCCAGGTATTGATGACGATGACATGGAGGGGGATATTATTCTTGATAATTTCCTGCAGGACGGTATTGACCGAAGTCCCCCTCCCGAGCACCTTTCATCCTCCCCTTTAGCCACTATTACGGAGGATGAGTGCTTTGACACGGGAGGTGACATTGATTATGCTATCATTGATAACATCACGGCTTTGCCGCTTGCTCAGCATCCATTGTCTTTGGGGGAGGACAATGTGCTTACTTTACCCACCCCACCTCCCGTGGATCTTGATTTCACATACTTTACGTATGTCAAAAGGACATTTCTCCCATACAAGACTTATCCCCCCGCCTCTCCTTTGTTGATATCAACCGGGAACGAGGACAAGGTCTTTGATCCCGGTATCACATTCGAGGCTTCCCCATGGACCATTTAATTCGGGGGCGAGTCAGGCTCGTGACTCGGTCAAAAAAACAAGCGCTTTTTGGGAGGCAACCCAATTATCTATCTATCTTTACCATAAGTGTAGGGGGAGCCCCGTTGGTGTTTCTTTCTTTCTTATCATGTGCAGGGATTAGAGCTTCAAAGACACACTCTTGATGACTTTTGACAAACCGTGATTCCGTGTTCCCTTCTTCCCGGTTCTATCCTAAACTCTTTTCGATTCACTATTTTATATTTCCCAATATTAAAATAGGAATCTCGTTAGTTGTCTCTTCTTTAGCGAGATTTAAACACAGTGCACAATGTCCTAAGTGTAGGGGAGTTTACTCCCACATGCTTAAACATTGAGTACAATGTTTATATTAAGTGTAGGGGGACTTCTATCGAAGTTAAGTGGTCTTTTCCTTGTATTTGTCCTTATTTTAACCGGAAAATCAATTTTCGACATTTTTCAAAATTTTTGATCTATTTTGGCCTATTAGTTTTATCCTTTGTATAGTTATTTTCTTTCCTTATTAGAATAAAATTTTAATAAAGTGGTTTTAATTTTCAAACGTTGTGAATCTTTTGACTCAACCCGAGTTTACTTATCTAAGTTTACTCTAGCTAGTATCCTTAACGTGTTTAAGTCAAGTTTTGCTAGGATTTTATATAGGGAGCTATAAAACGCGAAAGTCTTAACTCTCACGGGTTAAGAACAAGAACTTTTCGCAAGTTCCTATAATTGATCCTAGAGAGTCGTTTATCAAGGGAACTTTAAAATGCGATTTCTAAACTTGAAAAAGTCCAAGAATTTGCAAGATCCTATAGATGACTCGAAAATCCAAAACTTTGATTTAATAAGCTAAGCATCCACGAGTCTCATTCCTTGAGATTTTAAATTATGGAGAACGAGAGATGATAGAGTCAATTATAAGTTTGGTATTCTTTCGTGAATTTATGTGAGTTAATTATAAGCCTATTCTCCCATCGCTTGCTAATAAATATATCTGCAATAAGTAAGGTCGTACGATTTGAAAAGTTACTTAGCTTCTAGCCCAAGATCGTTTAAAAGTTGCTCGGTATGGATTAGAGTTCATAGCCAAGGCATAACTTATTGAAGCGGGATGCGAAGATTGGCGAGTCCAAAAAGGTCCTAACAAGACATGAGGGCTACATTTTGTTGCTAAAGATCCAAAAGTGATGTGAAGAATCGTTTATCAAAAATCAATATGAAGGATCGAGACACACGACGAAAAGCAAAAAATCCCCAAAAGTCATGGAGAAGTCTATCCGAAAAGGCCCTAACAAGGTATGAGGATGAATAGATCCAAGTCCAAAAAGGAGGCGGATCGTTGTATATCAAATTCCAAAATAAAGATTGGAGAAAAATGAAGAAGTCGTGGTCTATTTATGAAGAATCTCTCAAAACTTCAAGTGAAGAAATTCCTATATGAAGAGAAGACCATTATTTCATGAACGTCTCTCTAGGTTTGAAGTATGAAGTCGCTGCCAAATATCGGTCCGAGAAAGGTCTCAAATCGCGAAGCGAGTTATGCCAAGATATGAACTTTATGAGGTTCCGAGAAGCAGTTTTAAAAGATTTTGTCCTTTAGCTAACTATTGATTAAATCGTTCACTTTATTTTCGGCCTAAATAACTATCGAAATAAGTCAACAATGCATCCTCGTGATCATTCAAGACAAAAATAAAATATAAGAGATACACCTAGGAATAAGGGAGTCTAAGTGAATAATTGGCCCACATGAGTTCGTGTTAGTTTGCTAACTTATAATAACAATGATCTCGTTTTTAAGCTTGGTTTGGAGAAAGTGAAAACTTGAGGATGATGATCATTCATGACATTTTCAAAACCCTAAGGTATGCTTTTGATTTTCTTTACTTGTTTTGTTATTTTATCTCTTTAATAAAGGCCAACGTGGATTGATTATGATAGAAAATGTAAACATGCTCTGTAACTAATGCATTGCATGAGGACATTGCAATGGTTAAGTGTAGGGGATTTGATAGGTGTGAAAACACCCATCCTTTTTACCACTTAATTACAATAATAACCGAGCCAAAACGTGTATTTTATGTCATTTATGTCGTAATTATGCGTGGTTTGTGTTTGTTTTGTGATTTAGGACGAAAAGGTGAAAAGTGGAGAAAACACGGCATTCACGGGCTTTTATCGAAGAAAAAGACGAAAGATGAAGTCGAAAGATCAAGAGTGGAAAAAGAACGGAAGTCCAAGACCAATTCTGAAGATTTATCGAAGAAAAAGTCAAAAGACGGAAGTTTACTAAAAAGCCGAAGAACTCAAGTCTTATTTATGAAGAAATGTCGAGACGAGTTCAAAGAAATCACGAGACAAAGTCATTAAAGTCCAAGATTAACAAAAGATTAAGAAGACAAGGACTTAAGTGTGCAATTAAGGAAAAGAAGAAAGAGGGAGGAAGCTTCCTAAGCTCCTCCCTAATCTCCCTATATATAGTTTAGTTTCCCTTTATTTTGTTGTTGTTGGTGGCTTGACAACCCACACTTCCACCATTTTTCATACCTTGTTATTTAATTTATGCACCTTTAATTACTTGTTATGCACCTTTAATCCATTTAATTTTCAAGTAAGTTTCCATTTAATTGTTGTTAATCTTTACTTTATTGTTAATCTCCTTCTACCTTTCTTGTTTGATTTGTTCTTCATCTTCATTGTTCATGTTCTTGAGTTTTTATGGTTTTGATCAAGTGGGTTTTGATTGATTTGGCTTCATTTGTTAGTTTTGATGATTTGGATTGATTGATTATTGTTAGTTGATCATTTGTGGTTGTTTTGGTTTAATCTTTTGATTTGTTTTGGTTAGATTTGATTAAATTCGTGTTTGGTTTTCATCTTACTATTCTTCATCCCATGTTTACTGTTTCTTTCGCCAGATTCCGAATCAACTGCTTTTTATGTTGTTCATGCGGAATATCTGAGTATTCCGAATAAAGCTCCTTCATCCGGAATATCTAATATTCCGAATAAAGGTCTTCATCCGGAATATCTAGTATTCCGAATAAAGCTCCTTCATCCGGAATATCTAATATTCCGAATAAAGGTCTTCATCCGGAATATCTAGTATTCCGAATAAAGGTATTCATCCGGAATGTCTAATATTCCGAATAAAGGTCTTTATTCCGCATGAATCTCTTTTTCCTTTTTATTCCGGATCGAGCAATATTCCGGATGAGCTGTTTATTCCGGATAAGCAATTATTCCGGATGAACATGTTTATTCCGGATGAAGGCTTTATTCCGAATGAGTTTTCCAGTTTTTAGTTTTAAGCTTTATTTTTCCCACCTTTTTATTTATTTGCACTTTTACTTGCTTTCCTTTTAGTTTAAGTTTAAGTTTGAGTTATTTACCTTTATTGCTTTTAATTTCTCGTCATTTATTTCCCGTCAAGTTTTTATCTTTCAGCATTTCTTTTTACTGTCTTTACTTTATTCTTATTTGTTTCAAGTCTTTATTTTTAATTAGTTTTAGACAACGACCCTCTTTTATTTGATTCACCAAGAACAACTGAGTCGCACAATTAACCAGAGATCAATTTGTTAAGATACCGAGAAAACGAACTTTTCAACTAGTAAAATCTGTACATTACTTATCCTTGTAAATATTATTGCTTTCTAATTAGTTAACGAGGGGACTTGTGCTCTTCCAACCTTTGTTCCGTGGTTGTTTGTGATTGTGATTTATTAGGTTCATCGTCATCATTGAAGCCTTTCGTGTTCGTTTTACGGATCACTCGAGCCTCGATCGTTGCCTTTGGAGATTCCGATATCCGATGATATCCTTTTATGTTCTAACGTTTATCTTATTAGCATAATTTATAAACGGCTTTTAGGTTATTCGTTTTACCCTTTCCATGCTCGAGATTAAGCATTCGACTTTCGTCTCTAGTATGGGAGTGTTTCACCCCTAGACTCAAAACATTGAGGACAATGTTTAGTTTTAGTATGGGGGTGAGTAGATACTTCACCTTGCTTACTTCATCCCGCAATCCAATTTTCATCTTTTTGTTATCGTTTTATGCAAAATAAGGCTAAAAATGGACAAATTTTAAAATTTTTCTTGTTTTTCATAAGTGTTTAAGACACGAATGTAGGTTTTCCGATGGTGAGAATAAGATTAGTTTTTGACTCGACCGTGTTTTTACGCTAGCTTCGATTCCTTAACTTTAATTAGGCTAAGTCTCTTAAATGAGGACGAGAAATGATAGACTTAATTATAAGTTACGTAATCTTTCACGATCTCATGTGTGGTAATTATTAGCTTTTTCTCCCCATGCTTTTGTTTAAATAAATGCAATAAGTAAGGTCGTACGATTTAAAAGGTTACTTAACTTCTAGCCCAAGATCGTTTAAAAGTTGCTCGTGTTCGAATAGAGTTCATAGCCAAGGCATAACTTATTGAAGCAAAATTTCCAAAAAGGCCCTAACAAGGCATGAGGACTCCATTTTGTTGCTAAAGATCCAAGATGATGTGAAGTATCATTATTCAAAAATCAATATGAAGGATCGAGACACACGACGATAAGCAATATACTCCCTAAAGATCATGGAGATGTCTATCCAAAAAGACCCTAACAAGGTATGAGGATAAATATATCCAAGTCCGAAAAGGAGGCGGATCGTTGTATATCAAAATCCTAAATAAGGATTGAAGAAAAATGATGAAGTCGTGGTCCAAGTTTGAAGAAATTCCATATATGAAGAGAAGACCATTATTTCAAGAACGTCTTCCAAGATTTAAAGTTCGAAACACATGCCAAATATCGGTCCGAGAAAGGTCTCAAATCGTGAAACGAGTTATGCCAAGATATGAACTTAAGGAGATTACGAGAAGCCGTTTTAAAAGATCGTGTCCTTTAGCTAACTATCAATTAAATTGTCCTACTTTATTTGCGGCCTTAATAAAATATCGAAATAAGTCAAATGCATCCTCGTGATCATTAAGACAAAAATAAAATATAAGAGATACACCTTAGGAATAAGGGAGTCTAAGTACGTAATTAACACTCATGAGTAATAATTGTTTTACTAACTTATAATGACAACGATCTCGTTACACGCTTAGCATGGAATTGGGTGAAAATCGAGGATGACGAACTTATCTCTATGAGGCATTCACGTGTTCTTATTCTTTGACCCTAAAAGTCACTTAATCGTGATGAAAACAATACATTATGTCTAAAACACGTGTAGTAGTTTGTTTAAATTTACGTTTTAATAAATGTCATATAAAAATGAATTTTGGAAGTGCTATGATACTTAATTCTAGCATTGCGTGGGGACACGTTAATGGTTTAGTATGGGGGAGTGATGAGACTGCAATTATACATAGTCTCATCATCCAAATCGGGCTTAAAACAATTAAAAATGTCATAAAATACCCCAAAATATGCTTGTGTTTGTTCATTGTGTATTTTAGGTATGGATATCGTGAATTCACCAAAGGATTACAAGAATCAAGCAAAAACGAACACGGGAAACGAAGCCGCACAAAGAACCGGACCCGAATCATCAATTTCCAAAATGGTCCTTGAAGTTTTGAAGATTGTTAACTTTGGTCCCTCATCTTTGAAGATTTGGCAAGAAAGGTCCTTGGAGAAATCATATTTGGCAAGAAAGATCCTTGATATGAGTGTATTTACTCATATCAATAGTAGCTTAAAATAATGAAATTATGCATGAAATGTATCAAATATGCCTTGGATATGCTTGTTTCTTGTTTGAATGTGTGTAGGTACCAAGTTCACGAAAATCGATGAAAACCAACACGAGATTGATGAAAAATATCGAGGAAGCCAAAATCGAGTTCGATTTAGAGGATTTAATATTTAAATAAAAGATTTTGGTCAAGTGGGTCCCACATTGGAGCATTTGGGCTGAAAAGCCCAATATTGGATATTAAATGAATAAATTTTGGACAAGCCCAAATCCAGGCCCATGTTGCAAGTAATCACACGGATAAATAAAAGATTTTGGGCCCAAATTATCCCAAGCCCAAAAGTGGAATGGAACGAATGAAATGAGAATGATGGGCCTTAGGGTTTTTGTCCAAGAGATACGTTTTTAAACGTAATAAATCATCACTCACGTTTTCATTTTTTATCCATAAACCAATCCCACTTGTTTTTGTTACCACACGTCACTTCCATCCATTAAATAATAACCGACCCCCCCATCCACCCATTACCATTTATTGAATAAACTCAATCACACGTTTCATTCCTTCGATAATTACTATGCTTACCCATCTTCCCCATTTACCTTCTCCCCCAAAAACCTGTAAAATCCACCACTGTTCAAAAACCCTAGATGGTAAAAATAAGTTTTACATGGGGGTTTTTATTTATTCATTTAATTCACACCAAGAGAAATAAAACCCCCATAGTTATAGGAAGAGAATGAGGGGAAAGAAGGTGCTACGTGGCCGATTTTGATTTGAAGAAACACCTCATCATTCCATTCCCACCAATCAGAAGCCCCAAAAGAAGCACAACTAGCACACACGGATGCCCGTTGGCAATCAGTGTGTGCTATGTGAGATATCCACCATCCGATCAAGTGCAAACATGAGAGAGAAAAGAAGAATGAAGATCAAGGGCTGAGGATAAAAAGGGATATTCCCAAGAATATCCGAATATTCGTCATCAACAAGCCCTTGGGGAGGCTATAAATACCCCCAATTTATCTTGTAAAATCAACCCTTTTCTTACTTACTGTTATAATGTTAAAATTAGAATAGGAAAAGTTGTATTTCTCTTTTCAATAGTACTGTATCAGTTTAATTGATTAATAAAAGTTTCAGTTTATTAAAATTGATTCGTGGGTTTTTATTACTGTTTAAATTCTTTCATCGTCTTTCTCAATCTATTTTTATATTATAATATTAAAAGATATTTCATTAATCTGCTCAATAACTTGATGAAATATTGAAGTAATATTTGGGATTAATTTATCCTAATTGGATAAATATACATTTACTGGATCGGTTTGATTCTATTGATTATGGTGGTACTGGTCAATGGTAGATGGCGGTTTTGACTTTGGTTCATAGGCAGCCCAGCGCTGACCTACTTCCCAATGGGTTCATCAAAAGGTGAAAATCCTTTTTAATTTTATGTTTAATTTTATAAGTTTTGTTAAATCTGCTTATTAGGATAAATTTTGAGTAAGTTGTGTTTAGCTTTATCTGATTTAGGAATTGAATGTTTAATGATACTGTTTTAAGTAGTGTGAAAGTTATGGATTGATTGCGTATGTATGTTGAATCATTGACTGCTTTTATTGTTTTATGCTTAAATTTAATATGAAAATCGATTTAATGGTGCATTGTTGGATTTGTTCTAGCCTTTGATAAGCTGATAAGTTCTGGTTGCTGAGAGCTTGAATTAGTCTTACTGTTTAATAGGAATTGGTTAAGATTTAATACTGCTTAATAATAATTTTGACATAGTTTAGTCTGCTTTAGTAAACTGATTGTTTTGTAAAGTGATCTAGATTGCTGAGATAAACTTAGTTCTATTTTTGGGGATTTAAATGTTACTGATATGTAAGTAAATGCTACATAATTTGTAGTACTGAACTGCTCTTTGGTAATATTGTTTTAACTGTTTATTCTGCTTCTTTTTAATTCGCCAAGGGCTGGATAAATGTAGTGGTGTTTTATACATTCAGTATTTCTGAACTTTGCTTAATATGGATTGTTTTCATATCAGTTTGTATCTGGTTATGTTTTGCTGAATTTTCTGCTAAATTGGGATATTTATATTGACTGTTTAATCAAAGATTTTGTTTGATTGGTTTGTTGGAATTTCTGTTAATTGATCAGTTATTAGCTTATCAGTATTAATGATCTGATAAGCCCATAAGGCTGTGTCCTCACAGCTTTTAGCAAATAAGCTTCAAAAGTCTTTCCTGAGACTTAATTTTGCACAGTCTGTTAAAAAGTTAAAAATCCAAAAAAACATGTCTCCTCTTGGATTCGAACCTGTGACCTCCTGGTCACAGGCATAGGGTGTTTACCAACTGGTCTCAAGGTTTTTTTTATTTTACTCTCAGCTTTCTCATTAATATAGATTAGTTTGTTTAGGCAGATTTTTACTTAGTATCTTTTAGTTTAAATACACGTTTGTTTTTTTTTATTAATTAAAATTTTAATTAAAGACTGTTTTGAGATTTTTTTAAAATTAGTTTAATATTATAAATAAATATAAAAGTAAAAAAAATAAAAAATAAAAATAAAAAAAATGTTTTTATTAAATTTAAAAAGTTTAATTAGTTTATTTTTACTTAAATAAATTTTTATAATTTTAGATTTATATAAAATTAGTTTTTAAATAAATTTTTTTAAGTGTAATTTTAATATAGATTATATAGTTTATTAGTAAATTAGTTTAAAAGTCATTTTTATTAAATAGATTTATTTTGAATATTTTTAATTAGTCTAATTTTTAAATAGTGTTAACTTTTAAGTAATTAATTGTTTGTTTAATTTCTAAAATAGCGGGGTTTACGATTCATGCACTTTAGGATAATTTTTAATAGCTTAAAATTTGTAGACTTTAATTTTAGTTTAAAAACCGAAAACCAATTCAAATCAATTGTCCATATCAAAGCAAAACGTCTCAAATTCATAAGATCTTCGTGTACAACGAACTCGACTCACTCACGTGTTTAATTGAATTCGTCATTGGTATAATTAGTCTATTACTTTTTCCTAAAGGTAATTTTCTAATTTACCTTATAACGTAATCTCACATTATCACATATACTATCCACGACACATCAAAAATTTTGGCAGTCCTCCATGTTTGAATATTACACAAAACAAGCCCTTGAAGTATGGACAAATTACACATATAGTCCTTGGAATAACTTTTCAAAAGTTATTGTGGCCAAAATGAGAAAACAAAAACTTATAATACAAAGGGTTATGAGTTTTAGCTGTTTTATTACAAAGTGAACAAGAATTGGGAGATAGAGGATCATATTTGCCTAGACAACCTAAGTTAAAGCCTCCACTCAACAACTGACACCTGACCCCACTCATACTCTCACCCAACCAAACGCCGCCACCTTACCCTTGACTCCACCTCACCCAGACAAACCCACCAACCTTTTTATAAATTCGTTTAAAGAAGAAAAACACGTGGGAAACATTTATTTAAACTCTTAATCAGATTAAACAACCCTGTTCACTAATCCCTCCACCCATAAACCCTAAATCCAATCTATAACCAAATCAAAGGGTTTTCCCTTGATTAACTCCAGAATAGTGATTCCACCTATCCTAATCTAAAAACACCCTACAAATCCTTATCTCGTGACCTCCATGTGGCCCCACCATGTGTGACAACCCTAAATTTTGAGTTTTGTCATTTGTGACTGTTTGACTTTGATTATGTGTTGAGTGTGCGTTTATGTGTTATATGTTTGTGTTTGAGACTTTGATTTGATGTTAGACGTCGTACATGTAGTGCGTGGTACGTTATATGATGATACGATGAAGATGGTTCGTGCTCATGAGTTCACTTGGATGTAAATATGATAGAATGCGGTGCTATTTTAGGATTTTATGTGTACGTATATGTATTATAGTAAATCGTAATTTTTACGATTTAGGGTTTAACACTTTGAGGTCTCGGATGAGGTATTTAGTCACGGGAATAATTTACGGGATGGTTTTAAGTCATTTATGACTTAGTTATAAAGTTTATTTCATAAAGAATTTTCATAAAACTGTATATTTTACGTATTTTACGGTAATCGCGTAAAATTGACTAGTTAAAAGGTTTAGGTGTAATTAATTAAGTAAGGGATTAATAAAAAATATAATTAAGGAAATAATTATTAAAAAAACAAATTTAATAATAAAATAAAAAAATATTATTTTTGGTAAAAAATTTATAAGGGACGGTGGAAAAAAAAGAAAAAGGAAAAAAAGGAAATTACTATTGGGCTAGGATTTGTTTACTTAATCTTTATAAGGATTTTATTAATAACAAAAACACATAAAAAAAACTCCAGGGAATAAAGTCACGGTTCATCAAAGATTTTAGGGTTTTCATTAATTTTCTTGATTCAAGGTAAGTGATCAGTTAAAACCTTAATTTACTTCATGTTTTATTAATTAATCATGTTTACAATGTTAATTAACCATCATTGAGATGATTAGAGTTTTGTTAATTTTCTGGGAATTATAGTTATTTAGATCCACTAATGATATTAGGGTTCTTGTTTAATAATTTAGGGATAATTAATGATGTTTAGAGGGTTAGTGCATAAAGGCGTAAAACAGTCTGATTTTTAGGGCTGTCTTGTGTCGACTGTTCCGGGCAGTAGGTAGCACCTTTGGTCGAGTTTCTTTTTTTTAAAATCAAGTTCAGAGAGTCTACTTTTCAAAAATGTAAGGTTGGTCAAAAATGGAGTTAGGTAAGGTCGTCAAACAATTTTTACAAAAACAGTACGCTGTTTAGGAATAAATTTGGATTTCGGGAATTTGAGTCAAAACCTAACTAAACGGATGAGATAGCCAAAGATTTTTGATTTGGGAACTCTTTAAATGTATATAAAAGGACTGGAGGTTTTCAATAAAAGTTATGATGTTTAGGTCGGGCTTTTGGTGTCGAACATTTAGCATGTACAGAAAATCAGTTTTGGTGAAAACGGCTCTTAGCGTAGAGACTAAACGGAAGGGTTAAATGTGTAAGTAGGAAGTAAAATTGGTTTTTGGAGTTCTTAGATCATATAAAAACATAACTCCAGTAGGGTAGGAGCCAAGTGTGGTGTTAAGTTCACTTCATGTGATCGTTTAGTGACTAGTAAACCGTACAGGCGAAAAACTGGATTTTTACGTATAGACTAGCTTGTAGTGAGAGAACAAGATAGTGGGGATTGGGGGATTTGATTCATCTCCTTGATTTTTACTTAACTTGGGTGTTAAGACCTGAGCTATGGGTGTCGTGTATGATTTTATAGGTTTGCAGGAGTGCTAGCTTGATTTGCTATCAGGTGAGTTCATAGTCTCATTTTCACTGAGTTTTTAAATGTTTTCTTCTAGTATGGGATGGAGATGACACTTTTGGTGTTCTTAAAATGTTTTGGTATTATATTTTTATAAATGTTTGGACATAGATGCTTTATTGTGTGACATGCGTGCTTATGTGTTCTCATATGTGCTTTGATATGTGTTCTGATATGTGAATCTTGTTTGGGTTGTGATTGGTTTTGGTACATAGATGTATGGGCGTCTATGGGACCAGTTGTGATGTGTGTAGAGCGTGGGGCACGATCCGTCCTAGGTACTTGTGCATCGTCTCTTTGGAGGCAAGATATCTCGACGGGGATATGGTTCATCTTCCACTAGTGGTGTGGGAAAGATCCGGATAGTGTGGTGCGTTGTTCTTATGTGTGTGATAGGATACTTCTTGATTGTTATAGTGTGGTGCATTGTTCTTATTGTGTGTTCTTGATTGATATAATTGTGCTTTGTTTGTAGTTGTATGTAACATGATTATCACATTATGGTCCATTGCTTTAATTTGTTTTCTTCAACTTATTTACAGCGGTTGACAAGGTTTCTTAAGATGTTTTGATAATTTAGACCTATGTTCTCACCAACTTTATGTTGACAGATTTTAGTGTCATTTTCAGGTGAGACAGTTATGAAGGATGATGTTAGAAGTGGCTAGAGTCTAGAGGCTGCTAGGATTACATTAGGAGGAATCCCTTTCCTCTTAGTATTTATTTAATGTTTGAATAAGTGGTACATTTTAGACACCTATATGTTTGATGTTTGTTTATTTGTTTGTCTTTGGTAAGAGGTACGCCTGTTATCTACTTACCTAGACGCCTGCATTGTTTGTGATATTGTCATGACACTATGTCACCTTTTTATGACATTACTATTTCATTTAGTTATCTCTATAGACACATTATTGTTGTGATGATATCCATACTCGCGCCCCATATTCTGCCATGGTGGAGTGTGACACCATGTCCCCTGCTTCACCATTTTGAGCAAAAAGGGAATATGTACATCCTCATCAACGGCCATCACACTTTTCTTGGTCCCAAAGGCTTCAAATGGACGAGTATGATCATCCCTACAGCTGTAACTTCATCAGACTCACATGAGGACATCTTGACCACGAATTTTGACTCAAGACCAAAGGGAAATTATGAAATATCAATTGCTAGGGTTTTTAGGACTTGTAATATTTTAATTCTAGTTCTAGTATCTTCTCTTATGTATTATATATATGGGTGGTTTGTACCCATATACTCTTGTTCCATTTTTCTTTATAAACCTTTTAAAAAGAATATTTAAAGTATTTATTTAGCCTTGCAAAGAAGCTGTGTTCCATTTAAATTGCTTTATCTTAGTTTAATTTTAATGTTTATGCAAAAGTTAGTTTAACTCATCAAAAAGGTTTTTGTATCAAAAGTTTTGGCAAAAATTCGTTTTGAGAACCTATAAGCCATAAGCGGGCTTATGAGCTTATTCTGACAAAATAAGCCCATAAGTTACCTTATTAGCTCATAGTTACTTTCCTTGTTGTTATTTTAAACATTGATTGAAAAAAGTTGGTTTTCAAGATTTTTGGAAATTTTTTTCATCTCTATTTTAGCTAACAGCTTATCAAGAAGCTTAAGACTTAACTGATTGACAACCAGTTGAACTTAAGCTCCTTGTGAGTTCATCTTTTGTTTTCCTTGTTCTTTTTAGCAGGTATTCAAGGAGTGTTGGTGTTTGACTGTTGTAGTCTCACCACCATCTCTTTCCTTTTTCATTTGTTGAAGATATTTAATACCTTTTGGTCTGTTGTAGACCAGCACCAAAGGTCCTCTACACACCCTCATAAGCTCACAAAGAACCACTAGAAGGCATCAGCCAGGTAAGAATCAGCCTGAACCCTATTGGCATTTTTTGAGTTTTATGTGTTATGTAGATTTGACCTTGGCGGCTATTTGATTGGTAAATCTTGTTTGTTTTCTGTCCATTTAGTGTTAGGTGATTGATTTGAGTTGGATTTGTATGATTTTGATTTAAGTTGCATGATTTTAGTATGTAAAATATTCATCAGTTAGATTAGAGAGTGTTTGGGATTAGGTTCTAAGCTAAGTACAATACAACACTTAGGCCTAATATGAGCTCAAACATACTCCCTTTTGTAGTTTAAGACAGATAAGTAGTGGTTTTAATTGGCATCTCTTTTGAAACAGGTTTTTATATGTTAATATTTGGTTAAAAACCTTTATAGTTCATCAGTAGGCTCTTATAGGTTTATTTTATGTGATTTCTAGTTTCAAATCTTGAAATCAGTTAGAGTATGTGTTAAGTTAGGATTTAGGGTTGGTTAGGTGTGATTTGGTAACATTTTGAGCAAGATTTGGAGCTTTGAAATTCGTCTATTGGCCAAGAATATCATCTTAATAACCATCAGACCAGCTATTGCATGTTTTTGTGAACCAGTAGGTTATTTGCTTGATTTCATGCTTTACTTGTGTTAGATCTACTATTCTTTTGCTTGTTGTGACTCCCCACAACCCAACTGGTTGTGGGGGTGCCCTTGGTTCCAAACAACACCAACAAAATAGCTTAAAAACGACCATTTTGTGTTTTCTGAGGTTCATCAGTGGGAAAAACTTCCCACTCGTAGTGTGTTTGTAGCCATTGCTACACAAAAAGACAAACCAGTAGACAAGTCACTATCTGATTTAGTTTTTTTTTGTCCTTAGTGGTCTGATTTTATCTTTTTCTTGATTTTTGAATTTTCTCATGTTTGTTTATTTAATTTAAGGTTTTTCATAAAGTTAGTTTTTATTTTAATATTTTTAGGTTTAATTTAAGTTACATAAGTTTTAATTAAAATTGTTTTTGTCTTTTAGTGGCAAAAAGTGTATTTTTCTGTTTTTCCATTTTCCTAGTTTAAGTAATTTAGTTTAAAGATTTTTAGAAAGAAAATTTCATTTTTCACCTTATTTAATTGTTTTTTTTAGAATTAATTTAAGTTAAATTAGGTTTTAATTCAAACTGTTTTGTCTTATTAGGCATAAAGTTACTTTTTTTACTTTTTCCATTTTTCTACTGTTTAGCATTATAATTTAGGATTTTTGAAAAATAAAATTTAATTTTCTCATTATTTTATTATTTTTAATCATTATTTTAGTTTAAAAAGTGTTTTTAGTGTTTTAAAAATAGAAAAATAGTTTTAAAAATTTAGGAAAAATACTTTTTAGTGTTTAATTAATATAAGTAAGATATTAGTTCGATAAAATAATATTTTGGGTTTTTTTAATTATATTTAATTTTAGGGCTTTAATTAGCATTTAAAATTGAATATTTAATTAATGAAAGGTTTTAGAATTTATTTATTGAATTTTTATTCTTATTTATATTATTTTAGACTTAGTTTTAATTTTTAATTATTTTTTAGCTTGAATTTTTTATTTCGTCGCGTTTTACGTAATTACGTTCACGTTTTACGTCACCCGCCATAGTTTAATCGTAGTGTAGCTCGTCATTAAATTTTCTCTCTTTAAACCCAAAAACGAAACTAATACAAACTAGGGGTGAGAAAAAAAACCGAAAAACCGAAACCGAACCAAAAAACCAAAAAAACCGAACCGAAAAAACCGATCGAATATAAAAACCGATGGTTCGGTTTCTACGTTTTCAAAAACCGAAAAGTTTCGGTTCGGTTTCGGTTTTCATCCAAAAACCGAACCGTAAAAACCGAACCGAACCGAACCATTTTATTAAATAAAAAAATATAAATATAATACAATATAAATAAATAAGTAATATATCAACATTATAAATTAATATTCGTTCTTTTAGGGAAATAGGAGTAATATATTTATTTCATTGTTTATACGCGTGTTTGATATATATTTGTGCTTAGTTGACAATATATAATTACATATGTGACAGTAATTGTTTGTACGCATATTTATTTGCATGTGTATTTATCTTAAAAATATGTGTGTAATTATAGATTAGAAATTTGAGATAAACATTATTAGGCTTGGATTGAAAATAAAAAAAAAACTATTTTTACACGCAAAACAAGTTTTTTAATCTAAATCGGACGTACCCAAATATAAACGGTTTTAAAACCGAAAAAACCGAAAAACCGAACCGAAACCGATTACAAACCGAAAAAACCGAACCGCCCAAAACCGAACGGTTTCGGTTTTTGGTTTTTTAAAAACCGAATATGTCGGTTCGGTTTCGGTTTTAGCCAAAAACCGACCCAAACCGAACCGTGCACACCCCTAATACAAACATTGTTTTTATATAATTGGCCTAATACACATACACCTCCGCCGAGAACGATATTGGAATTTTCGTCTTTACGGTTTTCCTAAACCGTATCGATTAATACTTTCCGCTCATACGCGTTTTTCCTAAAACGTGTACGAAAATACATACATTAATTTTTGGAACCTTAACCTGATCATGCATTGTTGCTATCTGATGTTCCTATTCAGAAATAGAGGAAGTAGTGATATTTTTTTGTAAGTGTTTTAGAAATGGAGAGGTTAAATGGTGGTATTTATAGCAAAATGGGTATGTATTGCTTTCTATTTAGTTAGGTTAGTATGTAACGGTTTTGGTTGAGTTAGGAAGGGTATAAGAGATATATAGTACCATAAGGAAATGGAGGGCTGCACAAAACATGGGTAAGGAGGGTGTGAGACTTTCAATATTTGACTTGGTGGAAGCATGAAGGGTAGAGGTGTTAACCAAGAGATTAATGGTGGGTATCAGAGACATGACGATATGTGTTTTGTATATTGTTTCCTTATGTTATGTTGTCAAGTGATGATTTTAAACGGAAGAGCATAGACAAAACTAAAAGTTATGGTTAAAAATACTAAACATTTTATGGAATGATTTTTTCTTTGTTGTGAAACGTTTTATTTTATTTAATGGCAATTGAGATACTATAGATCAACATTTCATTTTGTTTGTGTGTAAATTTGTGAAGTATGTATTCGGTTCTTAAAGGGATAACAATATCATGAATTGGTTTTAAAAGAGTTAAAATTATACTCTGGCAGTGTTTAAGAATAATTAAGACAAAAAATGTTTCAATACCTATAGGCGTGTTATGATTTTTCGGTTCTAGTTTAAAGATTATACCAACTAACTTGTGAATTTATTATTTAGGTTATGTTGTAAGAATCATGAAATTTCGGGATGTTATAGTCTTCACGTCTTATTTTGAGTTTCGTCCTTGAAACTCAGTCGTTGTTACCCGGTTGAACAGTGCCGAGAAGAGAATATACAAGGTTGTACCCCAATGTTGTATCAAACATATTTAAGTCCACTCAAAGATAATCCTTCCCAGATTTTTAAATGGTGATATCCCCCAGTGGTTGTTTTAGAAAGCCATGGGTAAAACTGGAATGTGTATGAGGGATTCGATAGGCCAATATGACAAAGTGGCCATCGTTCATAGAACAATAGAAGGAAACAATTTCCAAGCAAAGAATCTAGAAATTGGTCATCTCTTAGAAGTCGACAAGGGTTCACCACATCCAGCACGTTAGATTTACGCCGGTCAGTGTATATTCTGAAAAATCCACACAACAATTTACGAAACAAATGAAGTTTAAGGGATCACTCTTCAAAACGTCGCAGTGATACCGATAATAACACAAAGAATTGTTGATTCGTACGGACGAATCATGAGTCAAAATAAACACACTCCATAACTGCAATACTAAATCAATGCCATAAATACAGGTTCACGTCAGATGTACTTAAGCCCACTCATTTATAATCTCATACTTACATACATAGGCGTCCCAATCTATGCAAATATGCATTATAAACTTACGGTTCAGTGATTTATGATTCTTTATTCAAATGCAAAGGCGTCCCAATCCATTTCAATTAAAACTTCACAAATCATCCTACTCGAGTAACATCGACGAAATACCCAAATCGAAATCGTTAGAATCTCTAAACGATATTATCCAAAATTACCAAAAGGAAAGAGCATGAGTCGATAATAAGTCGTATTCCATAAGTAGGCATTTCGTAAGTATGAGATGGATGAATATAAATGTCGATAAGCGATAACGCAACCATATACATATATCAAGCAAAGGAACTTACAATTTTAAGTAGGATAATTATGTAGTACTCGGTTATAAATATATATAAGCAATTATCCAATAACACAAGTCTTTCCCATCCTCGAGGAAGACTCATCAAAACTCTAAGCTGAGTAAAAAATTGTCATAACCCAACCTCTCAACTCATTCACATAGAATGGCCTCGAGGTTTTGTTATGAATTATCACACATCTCAACCTTTTGATGAATCAGCTCGACTCTGGGCATACACCCACATTCTATAGTAACACATGGGACTACGAGTCTTACCCACCCTCAAGGTAATTCATCAAAGCCCTAGGTTGAGTAACACCCGAAAACTATTTCCATCTCGCGGTTAATCAAACATGAGGCCTTATGAGACATAGTTAAGTATTGTTACACATCTCAACCTTTTTGATTAATTGTCTCGAACCTATGGACTACTCACAACTAATCATTAATCAAAATTCATATAATGTCTCTAGATGGAATTATGAAAAGATCTACGGGACCATTGCGTACTCACGATGTCCAAATGTCCCGGTGTTCATATGTAAAAGAACTATTATATGTTTGAGCGCACTTATCAAGCAATCAAAATCATGTAAAAAAGTAATTACATGGTAGACAACAAACAATAGCCAACATGTGTTACAAGTTTCTATATAGCAGCGGAACGAGTATGATGTTACTAATGTTATTACCAAATGAAATTGAGAGTCGATTATAGTATAGATTTACTAATGCAACCTAGTTCTCTATAACCAAGTCTCTGATACCAATCTGTCACACACCCAAATTTGTCGCAATGGAAGACTGGCCTTTGCGGGCTGCGTCGTCATGATTATCCAAGATCTTGATCCGAGAACGACCTCTACATGCCAAAACCACAAAGAAGACTTGAATAAATCCACATAGTCAAGTACTTGAAAATACATGCTAAAAATATCAACATAAAGTTGGTGAGTTCATAAGTTTTTTTTAAAATGTTTACGAAAAATTAGAGTTATATCGAGCATTGACCTTGCAGTAAATATATAAGAGTTTAAAAAAATCATAGTTTCTTGATAAATAGCGTTTCTTGTTGAAACATAGTTTGTTTATAATAACACAGTTTATGATAAAAACAGAGTGTACTGATAATGACCGAGTTTATGATAAAAACATAGTTTACTGATAATGACAAAATTATTAATAAGATAAAAACAATGTTTATTTATATAAGCAACGTTTACTAATGATAATAAATGTTCTCAATAATAATAGAATTCCCTGATAATAAAAGATGTTCCTGATAAAAATAAAGATTCTTGATAATAAAAGAAATATTTAATGAACCACAAGATTTTCCAACCACTGGTGACAATATAAAGTCACCTAAAAATGCATTTATTATTGTCTAAGCTCATGACACCGAAGCGTTAACACAACCGGTAGTTTAATCACATAATAAAGCCCATGCATGTGTCTAACCCATGACACCCGTACTATGACGCAAATGTAAGTGTAGCTAATTTGACCACACAGTGACAATTAGGTAGGGATGTCAATCCCAATAGATATATCCATAACATTCGCGCTCACTTGACCAGTCATCCAGTCAAGAGATTTACAGTTCATGATAATGGGCCAAAAGCAACTTGGGTTAAATCGAGACTTAGACCATTACATAAACGAGTAAATATACTTGTGTTCATACGTTAAATCAAGCAACGATAAAGTAGAGAATGAGTACGCAGTTAATTAATGGTGTCCACAAATAAGCATGTAACAATGTAACAAGTTTATACATAGTTTATGACCAACTAATCAAGTTGATAAATAGTTTATGACCAATCATGTACCTCCCCAAAATGATTATAAAATAATTATAAATCAATTTAAAACTACAAAGATGGGATATGAACTCACCTCAAAGTAGTAGCAGGCGGTAGCAAATAGGGTACCACGTAAGAGGAGGCACGCAAGACGATGCAAGAACGTCGTAACCGCAACCTAAGTAAAGTAACTTGCGTATATAGTTAAGTTAAGGTGTGACGATTTTGGTTGAGTTAGGAAGGGTATAGGAGACCTATAATACCATGGGGAATCAGAGGGCTGCACAAAACGTGGGTAAGGAGGGTGTGAGAGTTTCAATGTTTGACTTGGTGGAAGCATGAAGGTAGAGGTGTTAACCAAAGGACTAATGATGGGTATTAGAGACATGATGGTATGTGTTTTGTATTTTGTTTCCTTATGTTATGTCGTCAAGTGATGATTTTAAAAGGAAGAGCATAGACAAAACTAAAAGTTATGGTTGAAAATACTAAACATATTATGGCATGCCTTTTTCTTTGTTGTGAAACGTTTTATATTATTTATTGGCGGTTGAGATACTATAGATCAACATTTTATTTTGTTTGTGTGTAAATATGTTAAGTATGTATTCGGTTCTCAAAGGGATAGCAATATCATGAATTGGTTTTAAAAGAGTCTTAATTATACTCAACAGTGTTTAAGAATAATTAAGACAAAAAATGTTTTAATACCAATAGGCGTGTTATGATTTTGCGGTTCTAGTTTATAGATTATACCAACTAACATGTGAATTTATTATTTAGGTTATATTGTAATAATCATGAAATTTCAGGATGTTGCAATAAGTATGTTCTCTCTCCCTTCAAAAGTTGTTATACTAGCAGCTTTTGCTTGATTACACACAAACTTTATACACTTTGATGAACAGTGAGAAAGGGTTAAAGGTTTAAATTTGGGTTAACGAATATTGTTTATGGTGATCAGCAGGTTTACGTTCAAATTCATAATGTTAAAGTTCAACAAGATAAGCAACGTAAAGATACTCATGTTGGGCCGTTTACTTTAATTAAACAACCAACCTTATACCCCTTATGTATATTGTTCCCTGAGTATCCCATCTTTAAAATAATCGTTCCTAGTGTATTTACATTGATATTTATAAAATATAATTTAAAAGTATTGTGTTGAATTGAAAAAAAAAGTATGGCGAGCTTATGATCTAATGAGAAACACAAAGTTATTTTTTTAATAACCTATTGATTTATGGTGTAATGAGAAATAAACTAATGTGATATATATTTTTTTCACGGGATCAAAACGGCTCAAATTATACCCCGAGCTATAGAAACATAAAATACCTTAAATTATGGCTTCAATCATTTTTAAAAGCGTCACTTGATGACACGAGTCTTAATCATTACTCTGCCTAGTCTTTACATCATGGCAGCCATGACAGCAACAACAACTTTATGTTGACGTGTCATGTAAGTTTTGATGTTTCTACTAAAACTAGTCACCAATTATTGTAAGAGAAAAGTTCTATAAGGAACATGCATCCAAAAAAGAACAAAAGAAGCAATCTCCACCATCCAATATTAATCTTTTTAAATTTAATTAAAAAAACACATTTTCATCATATTTCTTAAAAATTAAATATCTCTCAAACCGTTAATCGTTATGAAAAAATAATTATACCGTCACGACGGGAATTAAATTATCTTTCCATAGATATGCACTTCTATATACTTTCGGCGAACTTTTTTTAAAAAATTTCGTAAAAAAATCACATGTAATTCTCGAAAAATTACATGTAATTCTCGAAAACTCATGTTTGATTAATTATTTTAAAAATCACATTTGAATTTGTAACGTCACATGCGATTTGTGAAATCACGTGTATTTTTTTTGACGAGAATTTCAACATTGTAAAATCGTTAAAAGTATATGAAAATAACCGTCTATTAAATGACAAAAATATTTTCGTTATTATTTTAAAACCACACGTGATTTATGTGAATTACATTAAAATGTTTGAATCACATGTAATTTTGTTAATATATTAAAATGTTTGTTGCCATTAATATAAAATATGTTCATTTTACCGGGGTGGAGTCCCCTTTACCCAAAAAAATATATGTAAAACAAATTGGCTTCTGAATTACATGTGATTCGGTGATAATTACATGTGATTTTGCTTGCATTACATATGATTCAAGCATACCGCAACCGTAACTTTTTCTAACAAACCCACATTAGATGAATCACATGTGATTTTTTTAATCACGTATTATGTTTTCATTTATGTAAAATATATAAAACAAATTGGCTTCTAAATTACATGTGATTTTGTTTGAATCACATGTAATTCTGCTTGAATTGCATGTGATTCGGTGATAATTACATATGATTTTTCTTGCAGTACATGTGATTCAAGCATTCCGAAACCTTAACTTTTTCTAACAAACCCACTTTAGATGAATCACATGTGATTTTTTTAATCACATGTAATCTTGTTAATATATTAAATTGTCTGCTTGAATTACATGTAATTCGATGATAATTACATGTGATTTTGCTTGCATTGGATCACATGTAATTCGATGATAATTACATGTGAATTTGCTTGCATTACATGTGATTCAAACATTTCAAAACTTTAACTTCTTCTAACAAACCCACTTTAGATGAATCACATGTGCTTTTGTTTGAATCACATGTAATTTACCACGAATTACATGTAATGCAAGCAAATTCACATGTAATTATCATACATGGATCACAAGATAGCATACATGGATCACAAGACCACTTTAGATAGCATACATGGATCACAAGACCACTTCGGAAGGATGGATGATGTGAGGAATGGAGAGAAAATGTTATTTACCACGAATCACATGTGATTTACCACGAATTACATGTGATTTATCACGAATCGCATGTGATTTACTTGGTTTCTAGATTATTGGTATTAAAGTTGAAAATAAAAATCTATGAAAACATGTAACTTAAAAAAAAGACTAACGCGTCAAATGGGACGAAAGTTAGATGTAAAGTTATGTGAGTCTACATGAATCACATGTGATTTAAAGCAAAATTACATGTAATTATTTATAAAGTCACATGTGATTTAAAGCAAAATTACATGTAATTTTGTATAAAATCACATGTAATTTAAGCAAAATTACATGTAATTATTTATAAAATCACATGTGATTTGAGCAAAATTACATGTAATTCACACAAAATTACATGTAATTTTCACTCAACACTAACTAACCACTTTATTACAAAAATCACATGTAATTCATACATAATTACATGTGATTTGCATTTAACACTAATAAACTATTTTATTACAAAAATTACATGTAATTCACACAAAAGTTAACGATTTACAGTGTTAAAAATTCTCGCCAAAAAAATTACACGTAATTTTCGAAAATTACATGTAATTTTTCGAGAATCACATGTAATTTTTTATGCGTAAATTTAAAAAAAAAAGTTCGCCGAAAGTGTATAGAAGTGCCTATCTATAGAAAAATAACTTAATTCCCGTCGCGATGGTATAATTAGTTTTTCGTAACGATTAACGGTTTGAGAGATATTTAATTTTTAAGAAATAGGATGAAAATGAGTTTTTAAATTAAATTTAAAAAGATTAATATAGGCCATTAGATGGAATTTGAATGGATGATTGAGATTGTTTCCTTCCTTCTTTTTTTGATACATATTCTATAAGGATCTCACCTCATTATTGTAATGTATTAATTTTAGCTGGATGATCATTGGAGAGACTTCTTAAATACGTAAAACATATTTTTAACAATTTTCTTTTTAAAAAAAAAAAAAAAAAAAGAAAAAAAAAAAACCAACCAATGTGTGAGAGTCGATGGTGTTCACATAACACCCCCACCATAGATAAAGCTAAATAAAAGTGAGCAGTTATAAACCCTAGAAGAAATACTAGAGTACATTAAAATGTACGGATCCGAAAACCTAAACGATGATTCAGAGCGAACCGCTTTTCGTAAGACCGAAAAAAAGTACAAACTTTATTACGATTCCAATAAAAAGTAAGCTACTCTATTTTTATCACTTTTTACTTACTGAGTTTAAAATCTGGTTTATGGGATGGTTAATTAATGGTTTATTTACAGGAAGAAAAAGTTACCAAGACCGGTTGATTTATCGGATGTTATTGATTTCAAACGGATTTCCGAATCGTTTAGTCGAAACGAGGAGCTTCCTGCTGGTGTTTCCAAAGCTCAGTGTCGCTTCGATAAGCCCGTTTTCACCCTAGATGATTGTCCTGGTAATTTTACCTAAATGCACAAAAATTTATGTTCGTTTAGAAGCTATGGAATATCGGTATGTGTTTATCCGGTTATTAGATTTTGAGCTTAAGGGGGGGTTTGGTTTGGCTTATATAACATAAGCCACAATTTTGTGGCTTATTTGGAAGTTTATGGGCTTATATAAGTTTGTTATATCATGATAAACTTATATAAGCCCCTAAGTCTCAAAATATGCCACAAATTTAAGGCTTACGTTATATAAGCCGAATTTAAACCATACTTCCGCTTATGTTTCATAAACCCTAATTTTTTAAGCTTATAGGTGACTTATGGTCTTATATAAGTTTATGCTATCATAACAAACTTAGATAAGCCCATAAGTTTATAAATAAGCCACCAAATTGAGGCTTATGTTATATATGCCGAAATAGGCTTACATTATATAAGCTAAAACAAACAGCCCCTAATTAGGTCCCTTTAGATAAGCAGCTGTCTTCCTATTTGTGCGGAAAACACAAATGTTTATCATAATGTCTGGTTACTTATTCAAAAGAGCTTTTGTGTATCAGCTGAATACGTAATAGCTTTTTCAATATTTGCCAACTGAGTTTATAACTATAATGAAAAAGATTCCAACCATAAATCCTAATGGTCTGGAA
Source organism: Glebionis coronaria (assembly GCA_025667525.1). Taxonomy (NCBI): domain Eukaryota; kingdom Viridiplantae; phylum Streptophyta; class Magnoliopsida; order Asterales; family Asteraceae; genus Glebionis; species Glebionis coronaria. The sequence continues at coordinate 98,240,401 of CM046874.1, forward strand.
CCAGCGAGGTGGCAATTCTATCCTGTTTAACATAAGAATTGGCTGCTTCTTGACAATATATTATGTTTAACTGGTCATATAGGTTAGGTAATAAAAAGTAAAACTTGAGCCGCTCGAATAGGTCAAATCAAGTTAAAAGTTAGCCAAAGTGTATTTCTGGTTAATACAACCTGCTGAAATGTTTTCTTCAGTAAGTTGGATTAATAGACTGTCGGTTGTCTAAAATATTACGAGTCATCACACTGCACTACTTTTGACCGGTAACCAGTCGGCAGATGAATACCTAATGTATTTGTCGAGTTTATAACATTGGTTTAAGCAGATGTTTTGAGACTTTGGGGATTGGTCGTTCCTGGACTTGACCAGTATATTACAGTAACATTTAGGCTTGGATCTGTTATGTTCCTGATAAGTTTTGAACATATATGAGGTACTAAGATGTTTAAATAAGCGGAACAAAGTTAGTTTATTTGCTTTTGAATTAGGATTAGCGGGTAGTGTTCATAGGCCTTCTAGTAGTTCTTGCGTTTAGGTCTTGTGGTGCCTCTTAGTAGCTTTGCCCCTTGTGGTTTGTGTGTGTGTGTTGTTTTTTCCCTCTAGGCGTTTAGGTGCCCTTTGTCCTTGTTGCTTTGTCCCTAGGTTAGACCCCCCTTTGTAGGCCTGTTGCTCTCTTAGGTCTTGAGGTTTGTTTAGCCCCCTTAGCGTTTCTTGCGGTGGTTCTTTCTGTGGTCTTCCTGTTTTGCGTTTTTTTTATTTTTGGGCTTTTTGTCTATGATTTTCTTTTGCACCTTATGAGCTTTCGCTAGTCTTTGATGTGGTCTATTTGTGGCTTTATGTTATTGTTTGTATGTTCGCTTTCATCTTTTTCATAGGATGTTTGTTTGGTTGTTTACTTGTTTGCTTACCTTCTTGCTCGATTGCTCTTTCGTTTTTGTTTTTGCTATTGCCTGCTTATGTGTCTACTATTGTCTTTTATGTGTTTTCTCTTGTTGCCTTTCCTCTTTACGTTTGCATGTTCGGTAGCCCCTTGGATAGGCCTTAGGTTCGAGTGTCTTCATGAACCTTCATAGGCAGAATATAGAAGCATGAGTGAGGTTGATTCTCCAAACAAAAGCGTTTAGGCCTGCATACTGACCAATTGAATGTTACTGTGGGCTCAAATCACTAATTAAAAAAAAGCGAGAAAATAATAAATTTGAGATAATTAGGCAATCGCTGAGTGTTTCTTTGATGTAGTTATTGTATTGCTCGTATGCTTGTTTATCGTCCTATGTGTTCTTTCTTTGCCCTCGCTTTTATCCTTTCTCTCGTCCCTTTTCCTTGAGCATCACCCATTTCCACACGTACACTGGCCCGAGGTCCCTTGGAAGCAGTCTCTCTACTCTCGGGTTTATCCCCAAAGTAGGGGTAGGATCTTTCTACACTCCACCTCCCCCTTACCTTATGCCGTCGGGATTGGGTATGTTGTTGTTGTAAAAGACTAATGCATATGATAGTGCGTTCTGTTAATTACTTGGAATAGATTTGAGTAGTTTATTATTAGCTTTATAAGTGCTTCTATATAAGCAGCTTTACAATGGCTTCTTAAAATAACTTATTTGTGCCAGATAAGCTGCTTAGATACTCGAACTACTTGTTTTTCTACAAGGGGATATTGCGATAAACTCATAAACTGCTATATAAGCATTAAGCGGACACTCGGAACTTAGTCATGGGTAAATTGACTATAAAATGAGCAACTCTTCATGTAGAGAACAACAACGGGAAGAGGGGTAAAGTAGTTAATTTGCATGAGCAATAAAGTAAGCTAAAAGGTTAGTGTAGAGGATCAAAAGTTCAAAACCATGGCGAGTACAAGCTAATAAGCTCTAGTTGCACAACTCCATCCAAACACTCGAAAGAACTAGCACACCCCTTATGATCTTATGTATACCAATTATGCCAAAACATGTTAAATGATGCAAACGACCTAAAGTGTTTGACTGACAGATACTATTGTACTTTCCTATAAGCTAGCCAACGGTATATTAGGTGGCGTTTGGTTTGCCTTAAGGAATCACTGCGGGTATAAGTTTGAGATGACAGGGAAATGTGAATGGGTATGGAGTAGGCCTACTCTTTTGGGTCTGAAACTCATACCACTGAACCAAACATACCAAAACCTATACCAAAGACACGCCTTACCTTTTGTCAAAAATGGAAAAATTATTTATCTGCATCCATCATATTTCTTTTGCTGGGTATAAACGAAACTGGATACATAATTAGGTGGCCTATAAGGTTTTTAAGTAATTTCAAGATATTTAACATGTGAGTTACATTGATGAAAGAAGTTGAAGTGTCGGGACTTGGGTAGTTGCTAGTTGGGTGCCATCTACACACGTTATTCCTTTGTCTAAATTCTAAACGGCAATTGATTGCCGATATCAAGATGAATAGCTGCATATACGTACCACTTAAAAGTGTGTGTTTCCTTTTGCATTATATGAATGTTTTGAGTATAGAATTTTGATGATGCGTTGTTATAGCACAAATGCTTATCATAGTGTCCGGTTACTTATTAAAAAGAAGAGTTTTTGTGCATCAGCTTATAAGCTCTTATAGAAAAGCAACTCGAGACTGGTACAAATAAAATGTTTAGCCCTTAGATATTTGGATACACAAAACAACAAACAAAAGTAGCTTTTTTTTCACTTGCCGGAGGTCTTTCCGAAAGCAAGTCTCCCAACTCTGGTTTACCTAGGGTAGGGCTATGATCCGATAACATCCACCTTCCGCATACCCTGCTCTAGCGGGATTGGGCATGTTGTTATGCTTTATATGCCAACGGCCACATATGTCGTATTGAAACGTAGTAATAGTAAATTGACCAAAAAGTAATAAGATTTCCATTAGAGCCGTATAAAAGTTGTAAATAAGCATACGCTGTCTAGCTTCATTGGAATACTCAGATAAGTTCTTGCATGTTGGTAACACAAAATTAAGAGAGGGGGGGCAGAAGGGGGGGGGGGGGGGGGGGGGGGGGTTTAACATTTTTTAGTGGGTTTATCAGCTTATTTAGCAAAAATAAACCTTACTGTTAAGCGAAGTTTATAAGCTTGGGCTTATGAGCTTATAGATGGTGTTTTGATTAGTTCCTTTTTGTGGCTTATGGGAGAGCTGGCTTATTTAACTTTTTGGTTATTTTACACATTACAACAATAAGCTAGTTGAAGCACCTTGACTTATTATAATAAGCTAATACAAACACCCAACAATGTCTTACGTATAAAAAGCCATAAGAGGCTTTAAAATTCAACTTAAGCCAAGCTTTCCTAAATCAGACATTAAAATGCTAAGTGACGGAAATGTATGGTGTGCATATTCCATAATGTTCTGGTCAAAATTATGCTAAATAATGGAAATGCCCTATAAGTTATTGGCAGATTGATAGTTCTGGATTACTTTTCAACATATTAAAAGTAACCAACTCTATGTTAGCATTTGGGAAAAAGTATAGGCTATTTCGCATCCAAAAGTTGTTTTTGCTGAATTCGTATGACGTATACATACTTAACTGAGCTATAAAGTAGTTTCAGTATATTCAAGATACGGGGGTGGCTTCCAAAAAAAAGTTGAATAGTTGGGTGGTCTGCACATATGTTATTCCTTGATGAAATTTTAACTAGAGGGAAGCTGTAGTTACCAAAAATGAATTTGTTGTACACACTCTTCTTGACATTACTAATGATGATTTGTTTTTCATATGATTTTGAGTGCAGGTTTCTATTTCATTCCTGCAGCATTGAGTATCGAGGAACAATGCCAATGGATTAAAGAGAGTTTAGTAAGCTTCCCTCAACCACCAAACAGAACCAATCACAATGTTGTCTATGGACCCATACATAATTTGTTCAGAGCCTCTAACAATAAACAAATCTTAGTCGAAGAGGCTAATGATGTTGAAGGTAACGTTTGTAGTCATAGGTGGGCTTCTTCTGAAGAAATTGATTCATCATTAAATGGAAATAGCTGTAAATCAGTACCGGCATCTGTCTTGCTAAGGAAGTTGAGATGGAGTACTCTCGGTCTTCAGTTTGACTGGTCAAAGGTCTTTTTTTGTTACCATCTTTGCAATTATGTAACTGGGATATATTGCGTGATTTTGATAATCAACTGCTAAATGTACCAACATTTATCTTTATGTAGAGGGGTTATAACGTTTCGCTTCCTCACAACAAGATCCCAGATGCGCTTTCTCAACTAGCTAAGAAAATGGCAGCTCCTGCAATGCCAGTTGGAGAAGACTTCCAACCAGAAGCTGCAATCGTTAATTACTTTGGTTCAGGTAATATTTGCACACTAATCCAAGATCTGTCAACTTTTCCACTCTAAAATAGTACGTAGTATATAATTGTGAGTAATATTGGAATCCATTAGTTAGATGGTGGTGTTTGGATTTGCCTTTCAGAATTCTCCAACAGTGGTTAATGTTAGGAGCTTAGGATACACGGAATTTGATTATACGCGGTCAACTTGGTAGTTTATACTTTAGAATAACCAGTTTCATACCCCTGCAACAAAGTTCAGTATCTACGAGTGCACCTAAGTTATCAAAATACCCATCCTTTTAGCCAGATTGAGAAACTTCAACTCTCATTTCACTAAACACCCATCCTGTTCCTGCGAGAATGCCTTTTTTGTATTATTTATTTATTTTAGCTATTAATTTCATAATTTATCAGAGTATTAGTGTTTGCAGAACAGTCTGATTAGTATACCCTAAACAGCAATTGTACGTCCAAACACTACATGTTACAGTCCATAATATTACAACTGATTATCTTAGTTGATTATTCAGAATCAGAAAACGCTTTTAAAACTCACATCTAAAAAAATGTGCCCTGTTTAATTATATTAATCTACTAATTTTTCAGGTGATATGTTGGGTGGTCACCTTGATGACATGGAAGTGGATTGGAGCAAACCTATTGTAAGCATGAGGTCAGTCTCAGTGTATATTGCATTACTTTCTTATTCTTTCATGTTTTTTGGACGTGAAATTGACACCTATTTCTTTTCGGATCAAGTTTGGGGTGCAAAGCTATTTTCCTTCTTGGAGGGAAGTCCAGAAATGATGAACCGCTAGCTATGTTCCTTCGCAGTGGCGATATTGTACTAATGTCGGGTGAAGCAAGGGAGCGTTTTCATGGTCAGTACATAAATTATCTATGTTGTTTGGTGTATTGCCAAAATACACATTGTTTAGTAAACTGTCTCGGTGTCATGTCATATTGTTAACATTTCTTGACGCTTCCAAAACACACTCGGTCCTTTCCATTTATCTTTGTCAGCACGATTTTTATGGTCTTAACCTTGATTATCTACAGGTGTGCCTCGGATATTCACTGATGCAGAACACGCAGAGATTGGGTCTTTAGAAAAGATGTTGTCGGATGAAGACGATATATGTTACTTGGAATACATCAAAACTTCAAGAATTAACATCAATATTAGACAAGTTTTCTAATCAAGAATTGTTTAATGAAGATGCCAGAGTCTTGAGGTTTGTTGTAATTCTCTCATTTTTGTACCAAGAGTTATAAATGAAAATTTTGGCTACTTTTAAGTTCTAATTATTGTTATTTAAGTACGCGGTTTGTATCATAAAGTTCTGTTATTTAGAGTTAATCAGTTTTGATGTTGAGAGTTATGTGCCCAATCAAACATTTTCATTATAGTGAAGTTACAAATTTTAATATATAAACATCATGTTATTAAAATTATGTATCCAAGCGAACATTGTCGCTAGAATAGTCATGTTTATTGAAATTATGTTGTCGAGATTGTGTTATTTTAGCACTTATGCTTTATTGATAGATTCCTGTAGTTTACCGAAGTGCAATAAGCTGATATATTGTTTCGTAGGCGATGCAAACACTCCGGATTCATCACATGAGGCAAAGATTACTTCTTGAATACAAACTACATTAGTAACTTTTGCGTGCGATTTATATCATGATCAAGTATGTAAGATTGTTATGTACGAAAGACAAGACAAAGATATTTTGAGTTTTATCGAAGTATAAATAGTCAATCTCGACACGCAATTGATCATCGTACTATATTTTTGCTTCATCGATCTCACGGTTATCGTAATTACTCAACCGTTAGATAACCAGAGAAGCAACAAAAAAAACAAGAGGACCAAAAACATTCACAACTCACAAGCAACACAGCACAAAAATCCTTCAAAAAAACACACAAACATACAAACCCACATATTCACATTACTCTACGTGTACAATTTTACAACCACTTCAATCTCTTGATTCATATAAACCAATCTCAACTTCAAAGAAAAAAACCTTAGCTCAAAAAGTTTAGTATCCGAAAATTTGAATATCCGATATGGGGCCAATTATCTTGACTCAGTTAGCCACAGGTTTAAGCATGCTGGCTGGTGCAGCTGTGGTTAAGTCAGTAATGGACCAATACAACATGATGGGTCCTGGTTCTGATAGGTTTCCAAAGTGTGCTCGTTGCAACGGTTCTGGTCGAGTTAGCTGTTTATGTAACAGGTGGTCTGATGGTGACCGTGGATGTGGGACGTGTGCTGGTTCAGGACGGATGGTTTGTAGTAGCTGTGGAGGTGGGGGTACGGGTCGTCCTCTACCAGTTCAGATATCGGTTCGTCCTCCAAACCGGCCTTATTGACTGACTTGGTAATTAGTAATTGCCCGGTTGGTGCATATAAGTTAATCTTTTGAATATATTTTTCTAGTTACACAATATCAGATGTAAAATACTTGAATATATACTTTACGTTATGGACTTTTATAACTCTATGGTGCTAAATGTGGTATGTGTTACAAAGTATGTTTGGATGCGAGATTTGATAATTAGAATACCGTAATTGGTTCTTGGTTATAGGTTATAGGGGAAATGCTAACGACAGCTCCACTATTGTTAACAACTACTATGTTTTTACAGAATGTGTTAACAAAGCTGTCAAACACCTCAGCAATTTCTGACATAACCAATCGAGAGTGTAAATTGTATTTGTGTTTCAGAAAATTTAGTGAGTTATGAGTGATTTTGTTTGGGCATTGTATATTGTCTGAACTTAAATCAGGATTTAGTTGCTAATGATAATTTTTAGGGAGTTAGGGTGGCTATTAACAAAATCTTATAGTAGTCACATGAAAGAAATCTGAATGTTAAACAATCAGTTTTGGTGTGGCTAATAGCCAAACTAGCTCTTGATACCCTGGCATAGACTTATTTTCGTTTTATATAAGTCATAGTCTCATAGAGAACATACTGCATAAAGTAGTAGCGTAGTATATGTATACGCTGATAACTGATAATGTTGGTTACTAAGATTAGGGATTCAGTGAATACGTGGTTACTTTGAGTTGTATCTGAATTTCGAAAACAAGAATATGATTGTGGATTTGTGGCATTCTTTGTTATGGTACAAAGTTCTAAATAATAGAACACTCAGCTGAATATACCGATTTATGTCTGTCGCATTGATTTACACTTGAGAAAAGCTGGTATTCTAATGACGCTATTGTACATTTCTTTGAGATCAACCAAAATGTTTGCCTTTTCTATTAGATGAATCACATTTCAATGATATGCATATGTGGTGTATATTGCTATGTGACGAAGTAGTGTTGTTAGCCAGCAGTATGCCATATCTATCTGTGGTGGACTACTCAGCAGCTTAGTTACTGGTTCCAGTTAAATGTCTCGATAGGGGTTAACAAGTACTTATGTATTATATAAAATTTTGTAGTTAAAAAACCTGTTACAGAGAAAGAAACTGCAAGCACATAAAAGAGTGAACATTATGAACAAGAGTAGCAGTGAATTAGTTTGATGCTATGCTGTATGATCTTATAGACGATACGACTAAGCACGCCCCTAGCTAGCTCCAAGCAAGAGCTCACCCTAATGTCCCAACTCAGACTTCTTGTGGGTAGTAAAATGAAGCTCTAGCTTGTTAGTATCCGTTTTTCTGTAAAGTTTATCAATAGGACTAAATCAGTTAAAGTTCCAAATGAAACGTGTTTGTATCATTGATGGCGGTCCAAAAGAAGATATTAATCACCGGTATGGTTCAGTGTATGGGCTTGCATATCGTGCCAAACTCAAGAAACTGCATGTTTTAACTACTTGTCAAGGTAGAATGCCTTGCATACACTGTTTAACACTCTAACTTGTGAGGTCTTATACATGTTTTAAAACGAGAAATTTACGGCAAGACACAGTTGTAAATAGACTTTGCCGAATACGTGCACTTTGCTACAAACTGTCTAACACTTTGTCCAATTGACCCCGGATTAAATGTCTACAATCGTAAATGAGAGAAAAAGTGTCTAGTTAAGCGTATGGAAGACGCGTCTTCCCACTTATCACACGTGTTTCCTAAAATACACCCCGAAGGAAGACGCGTCTTGGATGGTTTCGTAGGTGAACCGGTCTTGGCCAAGACCGACTTGTGATGTTGGTTGTGGGTGTGTGCGAGTATATTATAAGGTATATTTTTATTTAAGTACAGTATATAATACGGAGTAATATGCTTTGGTGGTAGAGTTCGACAGTAGTATGGTATGGTATGATAGTCGCTATCGCACTAATTACACTTTTTTATAATCCCCTTGTGGCCATGAAAGTTCACCTGCGTCGAATCCAGGCTATCTAAAAAAATAATCGTCTTGAAATTAATCGACTCCTAATGTCTAATCGAAAATCTAGAAAACATTACACTCTTCTTTTCAACTAATCATAGTTATACTCAGTGGGCTGTTTTGATTTAGGCAATGGGTTCACCTTATGGATAAACAAATTGTACACAATCTAAGTAGGAAATTCACATTTTCAACAAGTTATCTCTATGGATTACCACTTTCCAACAAAGTTATCAGTCACAGTGTCATTTTCCTAGCTCATAACAATTCCTTTAAAATTTGAGGTACGTAGTAGTCTTGCTTTCTATTAAAGATTATTCTTAGGAAAAGATCTCACAATCCAAGGTAAAACAACAGTTGATTGATTATAAGTAATGACTTTATTAGGCTGTACATTGAAGAGAACAATTTAGTCTTGCTAATGAGGTGACATCAAAAACCAAATTCGAAAAGATGTTTGTGTCTTCATTCACTTTGAAAACAACATTTTTCGAAATGGCTTTAAGGTAGTCACGGTCCTTGTAATAGGAAGTAAACGATCCGGTGACATGAAATTTAGAGTTCTATTTAAGAAAGTCATAGAGAATTACGTATATTTACGGTTAACTTCTTTTTTTTTATCATGATTTCCGACTTATTAGCCGACTAATTCACGGGGTTTGAGCCCACCGCCACTATTCGATTTTATAAAACAAAAACAAGAATCAAGAATGATTCAACCAACCTCCCCTTTATTTTTATTAAATTGCGTTAGGCTATCACTTCAAATATGATACCTAGCTTTTTTATCGTACTTACAAAACAGAAAGAAATAAATAACAAGTGTATTAATGATCTTACAACCAAGATCAATATACACAAACAAGATGATAACAAAACTCCAAGATTCAACAATGGCGGAACTAACAAGAGAGACTATCAAAACAAAATAATAAAACAGCTACACTAATGAGATGAATATATAGGAGTTGACTAGGACGAACTTGGCATTATCACAACTTGTCACATACAACCCTCAACTTCCAATACCTGCACACAAACACTAAACACAAACCAAAAGAAAATAACAAAGAAAAATATTACACAACTTACCCTCAAACTTAATATCACTTGTCAAACTTAAACTTAATACCCCCTCTTAAGTTGACTTGTGATATAAGTTAACAAGTTTCAACTTATCACACAGAAACTTGTGATCTTTGACTGACAAGCCCTTAGTAAACATATCAGCCATATTGTCTTCAGAAATACAAGTCAATTTCAAAATGTTTTGTCTTTTCATAAAACACAGGATTAGCAACAATCTGAATAGCAGAGCTGTTATCACAATTGATAGGAACTGGTAAGCAAATATCAACTTTAAGATCCTTCATGATCTTAAGTATCCACATTATCTCACAAGCAACACTATTCATAGCTCTATATTCAGCTTCAGCTGAAGACTTAGCTAAAACATATTGCTTTTTACTTTTCCAGGAAACAAGATTATTTCTAAGATACACAGTATACCTTGTCACAGATTTTCTAGTAATCTTGCATTTAACCCAGTCAGAATCAACAAACGCAGTAAGACTTAAATCATTGTTTTTCATAAATGAAATACCATTACCAGGAGAACCCTTGAGATATCTTAAAACATGAAAAGCAAGCTTTAAGTGAGACTTATAAGGATCATGCATGAATTGACTAAGACTGTGAATTACATAAGCAATATCAAGCCTAGTTAATGTGAGATAGATTAATTTTCCCACAATTTTTTGATAACATGTTTTGTTATCAACAGGAACATCCTGTTCTATAGCAACCTGTTCCTTTTTCTTTTAAGAAGAATCAGGAATAGGTGCTTTAGCTGGCTTGCATGCCAACATACCATACTCAGCAAGTAACTCAAGACAATACTTTATTTGATTAAGCACAAGACCATTGTTAGCATCAAGTACTTCAATTCCTAAGAAGTACTTAAGCTTTCCAAGATCTTTAATTTTGAATTTAGAGCTCAAGTATTTCTTAAAGTCATTAATAACAGATTCATTGTTGCCAGTTATGATAATATCATCTACATAGATCAATAAAGCAACAAATGAATCATTCTCAGTTTTAGTGAAAAGAGAAACATCACTTCTACTTTGTATAAATCTATTTTCAACAAGCACACTTGTCAATTTTTTATTCCATTTTCTAGGTGCTTGTTTAAGACCATACAAGGACTTAGTGAGTCTACAAACTTTGTTATCATTAGACCCATTAACATCAAGTTGATACACAGGCCAAGCATAATGAACAACAACAGAAATAAGACATCTAAGTGTAACAATTTTCACAACTGGTGAAAAAGTTTCTTCATAGTCAATGCCCTCTTTCTGACTAAAACCTTTTGCCACAACTCTAGCCTTGAACCTTTCAACCTCACCACTAGACTTATACTTAACCTTCCACAACCACTCACAAGCAACAGATTTTCTACCTGGAGGTAGATCCACTATTACCCAAGTATTGTTTCTATTAAGAGCATCCATTTCTTCATTCATAGCTTCAATCCACTTAGAATTTTTAATAGCTTCTAAATAAGATTTGGGCTCATGAATCTTGTTCAAATTATTGGCAAAGACAAAGTTGTGCATAGACAAGTTAGCATAACTAACCATGCTATTTATATCATATTTAAATCTTTTATCCATCTCATAATTGTCAAACTTAACAGGCAATCTAACAAGTCTACTAGATCTTCTTACCACTGACCTTTCTGGACTTTTAACATTTTCAGATTCAAAAATTTGTTTAAATTCTACAAAGTCATCACCCTCAGACTCATAATCATCATCATTATTGATAATGTCATCTCCTTCATGACTTCCTATTCTGCCACCTAGATCATTCTGGCTGCTGTCATTTTTGTCTATACTAGAATCTTTGACTACCCCCTAGAATGTCTGGCAACATCAGGAGATGCATCACTAGACATATCTACTAAGTCAGGAGTCACACTATTATCCATATCACTTTTATTGTCTCTCTTATCATCATAGGGTTCACTTGACTTTGATTCTACTAGGTCAAAAAAGTTTTGACTGTTAACACCATTTTCCTCAAAAAGACAAACTCTTTTACTAACACATCATTTTTAAAAGGGTAAACAGTCTCATAGAATAGAAAAGAAAAAAGTTTTTGTTTCAAGATTATAAAGCTTATAACCTTTTTTAGTATTAGAATACCCCATAAAAACACATTTATCAGACCTAGCAGAAAATTTATCTGAATTAATTAAAACAGTTGCAAAACACAAACGCCCAAAACTTTTAAGTAAAGAGAGACTAGGAGACACTTTGTAAATCATTTCATAAGGACTTTTTCCAGATAGCGCAGAGGTAGGAAGCCTGTTAATAAGGTACACAGATGTTAAAATACATTCAGACCACATGTTTAAAGGAATGCCCCCCCTGAAACATGAGGGCTCTAGCAACATTAAGAAGATGCCTATGTTTTCTTTCAACAACACCATTTTGCTGTGGTGTATATACACAAGAGGTCTAATGAATGATGCGTTTAGATGTTACAAAATTTTCAAACATATAATGGTCAAACTCAGTGCCATTATCACTTCTAAACACTTTAACAGAAACATCAAACTGATTTTTAATAAGGTTATAAAATTCAACCACTTTTTCAAAAATCTCATCCTTCCCCTTAAGCAAATACAACCAGACAGCTCTAGTGTAGTCATCAACAATAGTAAGGAAAAATCTAAACCCTTTACTACTCTTAACCCTATAAGGACCCCAAACATCCAAGTGAATGATATCACCTAAATGCTTAGTCTTATGATCACTAAGTGGGAAAGGTTATCTGGTCTGCTTAGCCTTGTGACACACATCACAAGGCTGAGTATCAACCAGATCATCAATCTGAAGTGTATCCTTTAACACACTCAAAACTTGATGGGTGACCAAGTCTATTGTGCCAGATGCACTTAAATAACAAACAAGAGGTAATTTTACTATTAAAAATTTTCCTACCTGAATCAAACAAATACAAGCCATTATTCTCATTACCAGTCCCCATGAGGGACTTTTGAAGATAATCCTGAACAAAACACTTAGATTCAGTGAAAGAAACAACAAACTTGTTATCCTTAGCAAGTTTATGAACAGATATAAGACTGACTTTGTATCCAGGTACCACTAACACATTTTTCAAATTAATTTTATCTGCAAGTTTATAATTTCCAACAAACTTCACTAATTCAATAGTCCCATTAGGGTGAGACACAATTATATTCAAATGAGAGACATTTATGACATCAGTTAAATGGTCAACAGAAAAAGTCATGTGTTGAGAGGCACCAGAATCAAAAATACAGCCAACATAAGTACTATAAGTAATAATATTAGAGTTGTAATTAAAAAACTTGCATGTAACAAAATTTATCACATGATTAGAGAAGGTTATAGTACCAGCAGCACCAGAATGCAACTCACTATTGTCTGGCTTAGTTACAATCAAAGCCATCAATCTGTTAATCTGATCTTGAGTAAAAGGCATAGAGTTTCCTGTACTTAGATCATTCTTAACAGAAGCAGAACTAGTATTAACACCACCAGAAGAAGTATTAGAATTAACACCACTAGGAGTTCTTTTCTTGAATCCTGGTGGATATCCATTAAGCTCAAAACACCTATCAATGGTGTGACCAGTCATATTACAATGCTTACAAACCAAGTTATTATTTCTAGTAGACCCTCTCCCTTGAGAAGATCTATTATTGTTATTATTGTTAGACCAATTATTATTATTGTTAGACCAATTAGATGGTCTAGCAGCAAAAGCAGAAGTCTTGGGTCTAACTGAAGAAGTGTGAACCATGTTATTCTTATGAGATTCAACCCTAGATAGGGTAGCAAAGGCTGACTTCACATCTGGTAAAGGATCAGAAGTCAATAATTGACTTCTTACAACACTGTAAGTGTCATCCAATCCCATAAGGAACTGCATTAATCTCAACAAACTATTATGACTCTTAAGCTGAGGAGCACCCTCACAAGTACAATTAGGCAAGTTAACCAGGGAGTCAAATTGCCTCCATAAACTATTGTAGTTGTGGTAGTACTCAGAAAAAGAAGACCCAGATTGAGTAAGAGAACATATTCTAAAGTGCAAATTATATATCACAGATACATCAATTTTATCATATGTTTCCTTAAACTCATCCCAAACATCTTTAGAATTTTTAGAAAAGATTTGCCCTTGATATAATTCAGAAGAAATACAACCAAGAATCCATGACAAAACACCAGCATTACATCTATCCCATTGTTCCTGTAAAAACTCATCTTCTTTATCTTTTTCACAAGTACCATCAATAAACCCCAACTTATTTTTAGTATGCAAAGCAAGTTTGAAAGCAACATCCCAAACTTTATAATTTTCAGGACCAGAAAGTTTAGTTGTCACAATTAGGTGACCATTTGTATCATATGGGTACAAATAAATAGGGTCATTAGGGTGAATGACATTTGTATTCTCATCATCAGTATTACTTACATCCTTATCACTTTTTTTGTCCTCAGACATGATGACAAACACAAAAAAACAACAATAAGCAAAGAACAAAAACCCCTTGTAACTCCTCTACACAGAACTACCAAAAAACCAAGCAACAAACTCAATCAATCAATCCACCAAGAGCTACCTAGATCCCTTCGACACCTAATCACCCACTAACAGACTAAACAATCATAAAGATCAAAGAGAAGAGAGGTATTACAATGCACGCGCAGCAACAAGCCACCAACAAAGAACAAGATCAATGAGATCAAGCGGATCTCACAAATCAAACAAGCACAGCGAAATCTCACATGAAAAATTAGTTATAACAACCAGAAATAACTAATTAACCAACACAATACCTCCAATCAAAGAAACCCTAATTTCTGAATTTTAGGGGTTTTTGATAAAACTTTCCAAATAAGCAATTAAACCCAATTAATTACTCAGGAACCCAGACAAACCCCACAGAACACCAAGAATCAGAAAACCCTCAATTTTTAGAAACCCTAAAAATTTAATTGATCAAATCATGTAATCAAGCTCAATTAAAACATGATTAACCACTAGATTAATCAAGATCTTTAGCAAAAAACAGTTTGGAGTTTAAAAACAGATATCAAGAACCAATGGCTCTGATACCATATTCGATTCTATAAAACAAAAACAAGAATCAAGAATGATTCAACCAACCTCCCCTTTATTTTTATTAAACTGCGTTAGGCTATCACTTCAAATGTGATACCTAGCTTTTTGATCGTACTTACAAAACAGAAAGAAAGAAATAACAAGTGTATTAATGATCTTACAACCAAGATCAATATACACAAACAAGATGATAACAGAACTCCAAGATTCAACAATGGCGGAACTAACAAGAGAGACTATCAAAACAAAATAATAAAACAGCTACGCTAATGAGATGAATATATAGGAGTTGACTAGGGCGAACTTGGCATTATCACAACTTGTCACATACAGCCCCTCAACTTACAATACCCGCACACAAAAACTAAACACAAACCAAAATAAATATAACAAAGAAAAATATTACACAACTTACCTGCAAACTTAATATCACTTGTCGAACTTAAACTTAATAGCCACACAAACTCAAACCAGGTAAAGCTCTCTCTTTTCAGGAGGTTGGCGTGGCCACTTCAAGGTTGTTTGCACCTAGTAGGAATTGAACTTGAGACCTCACACAATTTGGAGTGATAGCCACAAATCTTTTTGCCATTAGGCTACCCTTGAGTGGTTCTTACGGTTAACTTTCGATATTGAAGAAGTTAGATTAGGTAAATATAAAGATCAAGGTTATATCGTAAAAACTAAAAAGCTCTTGTTATTATACATGATTCAATTTCTTGGCGACGTTTTCCTGGCGACGTGTCGCCAACTGGGAAAACCTCGAATATTAGCCGGAGAATTGCATTTTTGTATCCATGCGTATGATACTCGTACCATGTACTCCGTATAAATTACTAACGTAAATCATAAGATTATAATTAACAACATAAAACAGAAATGATTAGTTGGATCATTGAGGTTTTGAAATCAGCAGGAGTAAGATTTCCATCTTTTGATTATGTTTTTTTCACAATTATAAGGTTGAAAATCAAAAGTTTAATGCACCAATGGGTTTCCTAGATCTTGTCTCCCCTTTTTTGATATAAGCAACACAATAATTAACTAACTTCATTCCATTTCATGTCCATTGTAATTAGTATTTCACTTATACAAGAGAAAATCTAGTAGAGCTAACTTGAGTTTTGTACTCATTATACATACTTTATCTATATGAATATGAATATATGGGAGTAAAAAATACTCGTATCAAAATCATGTATATACATACAACTATACAAGGACATAGCTAAAATTTACGACGAATGATTGTAAAACGATTTGAGATACTAAAAGTATTATTCTACATTGTATAAACATCCTAAAATTTGCATATGCTTGTATAAATTAGCATTTCTGTTGAACATGATTTGGTGGAACACTTATCTATATTCATCTATATTAAATTTAACTTCATTATAAATTGTGAAAAATACATGTGATGAAAATTGGTAAACAGATGAGATAGAGTAGATAAAAGAATCCCATGATTTGGTAACATGTTGTTAAGGTTAGATACCGACCAAGCATCAGGATGTTGGCTTTATCATAACTTTAATTTTCTGGCTATAGAAAAAAGAAGATGGAAGTGATTATTAAAAATCTTAATCTACAATGATGCATCTAATGCTTGCTTAAACTACCTAATCAAATAACATGCCAAACATGTCCCTCTTTTGGACGGCTTCATTATATTATTCAACTCATACTTAATTATATAATGTAGTTTAGACTTTATAACTTATTATAACTTTTTCTATTTTCATGCCATTATTATATATGTTTACCAACTTAGAAATTTGTTCCTTTATGCAATTGTTTGATCAATCATAAGATGCCTGTTTTACATACATCACAAATCTTTTGAGATGAGAATCATAAACTGTAAATTAAACGAGTTGAGTAACGAATGGAAATGGAGGGAAAATTTTTTTTAAGTATGACTTTTTTCAACCTAAAAAGTTGTCACCTCGAATACGTTTTTATCATTTAAGCGAAGTTTTTTCTTTGGACTTTGTTTTGTCAAAGTTCTATCTTTTCTTGTAGTGTCATATGACTTAATAGATGTGAAAAAAATGATATGTGAATATTTTTGCACACACAAAATTTATTTGTTGATGCTAACATATCATCTACAGTTATACTAAATTATTGTACTTGTGTTGTACTAACGTACTCAACAACTAAAAAACTTATGGCGTAAAGAGAAATATAAAATGATCAATGTTTTGAAACCCGGTTCGAACCGGCCGGTTCAACCGGTTCGCCCGGTTCCGGCCCAAAAAACGGGTCAAAACAAACCGGTTTTTTATCTAACTGAGACCCGGTGTGACCCGGTCAAACCCGGCGGTTTTCTGAAAACCCGGTTCAACCCGGTTGGCAATTTCGGCCGGGTTCGCTTTTTTCTTTTTTTTACTATTTTGAGAAGATGACAAAAACAAACAGCTGTACATATCTCATTCTTATCCTCTGATGACTCTATTTCATATACATCATTTACAACCCCAACCACCATTGGTAGCAACCTAATCCATTTTATATTGCAAGATCCGATTGAAAAAAAAAACATAATTGAAAGATCCGATTAAATTGCAGCAGCAGGAACCAACATATTTGATGGAGGTAATATACGATTTCATTTTATATTGCAAGATTATACCATCTCATTTTAGAATAAACTTGATGATTGGTATTGAATATTTATCAACCGAATATCAGTTGGTGTTGAAAAGATTATACCATTTCATCTTATGGATGTTTGGGTGTTTATAATCAAGTTTGATTTATGCTTCTTTACTTTTTTTTTACAGGAGAGCTGCTACCTTTAAACAGTATCAAAACCGGGTCGATCCGGCGGTCGAACCGGTTGACCCGGGGACCCGGAGGTTCGGCCGGGTCGATCAGTGACCCGGGTTTCAAAACATTGAAAATGATAATTGAACAAGATAAGATTAAGGCTCAGCAATCACATGTAATTTTTATTCAAGTCAATGCCCTATATGTCATTTTATTCTCACTTTTTTTATTTAAGTCAACTAATTTACTCATTAACCCTTTATCTTTTCAGTAAATGCAAAACCAACCCTCTAACCAACTTTCAAACTTCATATTCCTACTCATTAATCCATATTTGTTTAATGCAGTACTTGTTATATATCGACATTGGTTGAAAACAGACTATTGAGGTAACTCAAGGTAGCCACAAACTGGTATGACATTAGTTGTTCACTTTTCGCGTGCTAGGGTTTATTAACTTGATCATGAACAAAACGACTGCAACGATGTACGATTTCATGCTCGTATGACAAGGCAATATCAATACGTTATTAGAGCATATGTAATGGGGACTTTTTTGAATAGTTTTTTACTATTTGAAAAAGCTTTTTAAAAGCTTTTCACCATTGAAATGGAAGACTTTTTATTGAGTTTGAAGCAAAGACTTAGCTTTTGTCAAGTGGTTTGAAGAAAATAGCTTTTTGCTTGATATTTCTCATTAATGAAATACCACTTATATTTATAACTATAAATGCATCAAACTTTTTATAAAATTTCCCATTGTAGATACTCTTAAACAATCCATAATTGTATACCGTAAATTCATGGTCCTCTTTGTAAAATACTTCATTGAAATGCAAGTACAAAAAGGAAAGAAGGTATGTCACATTCATCTTTGACATGCGTATTAAAAAAAGAGAGGGAAAAGTAGATGCTAGAGTGATGCATCAACTATTTTTAATTTCGCCAAATAATTAACGTCATGGAAACATTATATTTTACGAAGATATTGTTTTAATATTATCACTTTATGTCCTACCTTTAACGTGATATGCGGAAATGTTTACATCAAATTTGTCAAGATTGTAATTTTATTATGGATCCTTTTTGGTTTTACAAGTTCAAATCTATAAGATTGAATTGAAATCAGAAAATCTTATTTATAAAAGTTATTCGACACTGACATTTTAGTGGTTTTTAGTAACCTAAGTGAACATTTGAAAACTTTAATAACTCAAAATAACTTATTTATGTAACAATCAAGTCTCAAAATAAACCAAAAATTTAAAGCTTATAAAATAAAATTGGAAACTCATAATCCACATATGAGCTTAAACAAACACCCCTTACCCTAATTCATCGAAACAAATTTAAACTGTCTAGAAGCGGTTAACATCAAGAAGCCGTTCGGGATCAAAACTAACGAATAAATAAATCTTTGTATTATATTATACGCATGCATAGGAAATTAAGGGTTATAAATCTCTTTTCAATCATAAAATAAATTATCATAATAATTTATAGATAAGATAGTTACAGCCACTAGCTTGTTAAGTTGGGAGTACTTAAAAATTAGATGGAAGAAACTTAATTTGCTGGGAACTGAAAACGACTAATTAGTATTTTTAAAACACTACTGTACGTATAAAATAACTTAATCTCTATAAGTTAAAGCACACCATAGAAAGTGAAATTACTTAAACTGAATCATTTGAATCAATTCACAAAGTGTATAATTTGCTAAATTTAGCTAGTACATGGAACACTAGTTAATTTGTTGATGGCAATTTTATTCAAACATTAAGAAACGTATGATGTTTCCCAAAATACAATATGTTTTCGTCACATTTTATCAACCAATACTTCGAAATAAAAATTAAATAATAAGAACAAAAAACAATGTTGTACTAACAAAGGACAAAAAAAATACAAATGTTTGTTACAATACACAGACCACAGTCGACATTATATTGGCACAGTTTTGTTATTATCATAAAAGTTGACCATACTCATAAGAAACAAAGAATACGATTCATTATTTTGCTGAAAAACTGTTCACTATATGATCAATTCAGATTTTTCAGAGTTTTGTCATTTTTCAATATAATTGTGCAGGCAGCCTGAATAATAATTTTGCCCATTTAGCTACTCCGTAACTTTTGGCATCAAAAATTACAGCCAGCCAAACTTTTTTTACATACATTTTCACTTTTCAAAGGATTTGTGGAAGTTAAATGAGCAAAAGATATATCAATGTGATAATCAGGCCCAAACCATCGTCATATAATGTTGGATAAGAAAAAATCGAAGCGGGTTTTAACAAATTATATATCAATGTGGACGAGTTTTATTGTAAAATCTTTTTTATGGTTTTGGTCGAAAATGATTGTGTGAGGTTCACGCTTATATTGTGGTATTCGGTATATTTTGTGGTAAATATAAATAACTTAGAATGCAAGCAAGTGCATGTAAACCCGAAAATCAACCCTAAAAAGTCTCTTATTAACCACAGACATGAGTGTTTTAATATATCACTCCGCTGACTTTGACTCTTGTACTATTATTGCTATATATCTAAAATAAATTATTTGGCTTGAACGATATATATATACCGTATATACATTATTGTAAAAATGCATGAAATGTTTCTAGTAATTAACACATCTGAAGTGTGAATGTTTAACTAATTCTCAAAAAATACAGATTTATATACTTGTAACCTCTAAAGATATGGACAATCGAAGAGAGCGGTAATCATATAACATCATCACATAGATCAAAATAAGCTTGGTTCCATAAACGCCATATGATCCAACTCGATCGTGGTGTAAGCGACAGCCTTGAAACAGAGCTTCAAAAGCACTCGGAACTTGGAAGTATACAGTCGAATCAACGACTTAGTTAGGGCTTTAAAATTTCTCGTTAGTCGCTTATATTCACAAAATCAAGTCTTCAAGAGCTAAAGAGATGTGACCTTGAATTTGTGACCAGAGAATAGCTATGTTTTACGGTAAATGGTACGTGGTTTAACGTAGTATATGAGTTTGATAATATAAAAACGAAGGTGTAGAGCAAAACCCCATGCATGGCATGCCCCCTTTGCGTCTCCCTAATTCCCTTTCATGGTTCGTTACGCTAAATTCTCACTAATCCCCATTTCTCTTCACCTGCGTATTTGATTCTTTTTTAAGGAATAATTATTATATTCCCTTTATTTTACGTTACTTCATTCTATCAACTCTAGCTCTAGTATGTAATAAACCGAAAGATATGGGGACAAGAGTAGTTGTTATACAAAACAGAAAGTCCGAGCCTACTATTTAAATGCGTCTTTTTATCACAATAATGAAGACGAAAAACATTTATTTTTCTCAATTATTATTCTTTGGCATGCATGGATGGATGCCTCTAGTATAGTTAGGGTTAGTAACCGCCCTAGAACCTTTCACCACCAAACAAAGTGAACCAAGACCAATCATTTTATTCGTCATTCATGTACAAATCAGTAGCAATCATCTATTCATCTTACGTCTTTCGGACGGTGCAATAATTTCATATCTTTTCAACTCGACTTACTCTTTAATATGTGTGAAACTATAGAGTAAAACTATATCTCGAGTCACCAAAACGCTAGAACAAAGCATGTACCAATACTATTGATGTGTACTAAAAGTTCTACCGATATGTTGTAGTTTAACATATTGAATCAATTTAAAAGAACACAAAGAAAGTAACATCTGATCATTTATAATATTTATTTCATTAAAAAAAATATGGTTGCGTACGTATAGTACGTGTGTGTGAATTATCTGATCCACTTAAAATATTACCACAACTATAAAGAAAAGATATGGATGCCACCCACTTCTAGTATCTGGATCTTATCTCGTTTTAGGGCTTCTACCCACCTTTCAATAAAGTCGAATGATAATGCAAAAATATTTCACGTTTCAAAAAATATCATCTCTCAACTTTCCAAGTTACATAGTATCTATATAACACGTACACATACATTCATGGATGTATTTTGGTTTGAAAATGCACATAGTTATGTACTTTATATATTTCACGTAATATAATACATATACTTTTTTTGACATGCATATACATGAAGGGTGGTGATTTGCACACTTTAGAAATTGATTGATACACTTATTTTATATGTATGTTGACATTTATATCCTTACATTAATGAATGGAGCGTGTAAATATCAAGGGTATAATGGGCATAACACCCACATTTGGAGTGTATCAATAAATTAGAAGAGTGTGTCAATCACCTCCCATACATGAAGGCTTTTGCGAACATTTTGTTTCGCGCTTGAATTTGAACATGTAAATAATGTACGTATACAGAGGTGTGGGCCTAAAATAGTAAGTTATACTTTAATTTTTTAGTTTCAGGTTGATTTTTTCGATTTTCTCTTTTAATTTTAACGTTAAATATTTTTGTTTGTGTTATATAATACTTAATAAAAAATATACGAATTGATTAGTTTTTAAATTTATTTTCATTGTTATAATTTTCTATCAAGTATTATATAACACAAATACAAAATATTTAAGGTCAAAATTGAAAAAAAAAACGAAAAAGTCCAAGTGAGACTATAATTTTGGGACGGAGGGAGTAAGAAAGTGTACATAAATATTTTGCTGAGTATCGAGTGTTTTGATTATGGGTGAACGTGAGACGGTTTTTGGCAGTATAAAATCAACACTTCGGCTTGGTTTTTCCGGTTCTTGATTTATTGATACTATGTTTTCTGTTTTTTATTGAATGTCATATTTTTTATAAGTTTTAAATCTATTTCACAAACAATGATCGCGTGAATTTATACACTTATTATAAGAGTAATCTCATGATTTTTTGTGGGCTAAAATATAAATATTAAATGGTAACTTTTTGACGATAATTTTTTTTAATTTAAATTATTTAAAGGACTTGTTAATTACAAAATATATCATGAACTTGGATATCCAAAATTTCCGATAACCCTTTTATTTTATATCTATTATTTTAGCTAATTTTTTACATTGCAGATATCCAAAATTTCGAATAAAGTTTTTGTATTTACGAGGATCCAAAAGTTCGTATTAAGAAGTGTATACGTAACACAAAATTTAGGGCTTGGTTCATTTGAAAAACTCTTAGCTATATGTTTATGCTATACTCATTATTTTAGCTGAGTATTTACATTTTAGATATTTGAAACTTATATTACGAGACAAACATCATCACGTTCCCATGAACCACTGAACCTTCTAGGTATACCTCTGCCAAGAAAAAAATAAACTTGTTTAGATTAATTAGTAGTAACATTCTTTTAAGTATATTAATTAATTACTCGTAGAAGATATGATGAATTAAAAAAAACATTTTTTGTCCCACTAAGGTTTCATCAATCATTCAAGATATCATGAACACGACTTAAATTTTGTAAATGCTTCTTATCGTTGTGGGTTTACGTACCTACAGGTGTTGATGGGATGTTTGAAGAGTAAAAACTGCAAATTAAATCACACTATCATAAGTTTGTAGTTTACGATAGATTAGATGAAAGAAATTATGGAATTTAATTAATTAAGGAGAGGACATGCTTCATATGTCTTGTACCCATGCACTAAAACTTGTATTTTGGGTTAAATATGTTTTTTTGATGATCAAGTTGGAAAAATATGAAATTATTACAAAGAACTTATATTTTGGAGTGAATATGTTATTTTGATAATCAAGTTAGAAAAATATGAGGTTAATTAATAACTGAAAAATAGTTGATGATGATTTTTATATATTAATTTGTGATAATTTATTGTTATGTTACGCTTATTTTTTAAAATTACTAACATTTTTAATGGAAATTCTCCTCTTCACCTTTTTTATTGGGCTACATATAAGG
The DNA here is from genome assembly GCA_025667525.1 of Glebionis coronaria. NCBI lineage: Eukaryota > Viridiplantae > Streptophyta > Magnoliopsida > Asterales > Asteraceae > Glebionis > Glebionis coronaria. Next base: position 98,263,919 of record CM046874.1, read on the forward strand.
TCTTGTGTTGCCTGGAAGCAAGCTAGGAAGAGATAAAAACTCGTGAGAAACGAATCCAATAGTTTCAGTAATTTGTGGGGATTTGGTATGAGTTTCGGGGTACGCGGTGGTATAGTAAATAAATAATATAATAAACTTTGTTAAAAGTTTGTTAGTAACATATATATTTACATGCAATAGAGGCTAAAGTTTAGCCATACGGGTCGCGTTTCATCGGGTTGTATAGCAAATATTCAGATTTTGACATATCTATAACCAACATCCCCGTCAATAATCCAGACCCATTGGGCTTTCTCGCCGACAGAATGAGAGAAGAAGGTTAGTTACTAGTATTTCATCTATTTTCACATAAAAATATCCATTATACATCTTGTTGATTTTATAGCGAATAGTTTAAATATACATATACCAAAACATGCATTGCTAGGAATTTGTTTAGTCAAGTCTTATCAGTGTCTAATATATAGTTTGTTCATCTGGTTCAAAAGCCTATAACTCTTTGACCAGTTAACAAAAAACAGTTCACAAGCTTTTTAGCCATAAATTTATATCCAATTTTAACTACAATATAATTTTACATGCATAGCAATGCCGTGTACGGTGGTAGAACATAGACGTCAAGCGGATACGCCGGTACTCGTGTTCTACCACAATAGGTGTCATATTTCATTTGGTGCCACGATTCGAAATCATAATGGGAAAGTGAACTCGTTGATGATGTCAAGGGTGAAAGACACTAACTAAAACTTTAGACCATTGGTTCTCCTGGTAAGTTACACTTTCTAGTTACACACGTTATCTGTAGCATACTTAATTTCCTGACCCGTGTAATTGCAGAATAATGCTTCTATTAGCTTTTCATCCTCTTCCCGTGTCCATGTTCTTTTTGGTCTTACCATACCTTTACGTTTTCCTTTAGCATCACCAGAATCATCCATGTTTGTATTTAAATACATATAATAAATAATTTACACAACAATCAAATCTTTCAACATATGAATTTAGCGGAGTTGGATACTGGTGTGTTTCAAGAATAAGTTGAAACTAACAAAAATCATGGCATAAGAAATCAAACATAATCTGCCATGGTTACTCGCTTTAATCAGTAACTAACAATAATCATTTTCATAATAGTATGTTTTTTCAGGTAAAGGAATGAGTCAATGCCATCAAATCCATAAAGCTTATTATGGTGGCCTTTCCTCCTACGGATGGTACATGATGCTCATTTTCCATCTCTAGATATATATGCCTCCCATGTTCCCTCAACTCTATTGCTTGTGCATCAATGAGGTTATCGAAAAGACTAAATGTATGTTTGCTTGAAAATCGATTCAAGAATAATATTTTATTTTAGTTTTAAGTAATTAACTATATATATATATATATATATATATATATATATATATATATATATATATATATATATATATATATATATATATATATATATATATATATATATATATATATATATATATATATATATATATATATATATATATATATATATATATATATATATATATATATATATATATATATATTGAATACAGTAGAGGGGGAAATAACATGGGAAGATGATTTTGAGAAGAACATAAAAATCTTAGCTAAGTTTATGTTATACCCATTATTCTAACTAAGTTTTTATATTTCGGATACCCGAAACTTATATTACAAGACAAACATCATTGGGTTTCCATGAACCTCTAATAACCCCTAGGTCCACCCATGTACGTATATGAGTGTCTTGAGTCATTCTTTACCTTTGGATATGGGTGTGACTGCCATATCCTACCTCTCCGGTTACCCCTTCGACGAATATGGTATAATTGTTAAAGATACACGAGGGCGAACCTATGCTTTGTGTTTGCGGTGCTGTGCTTATATTTAGATAAAAAAAGATGAGATTATATTAGTGTTTGCGGTGCTGTGCTTATATTTAGATAAAAAAAGATGAGATTATATTATTTATATTTTTAAATTTTGAACATTTTTAATGTGCTATTGACTAAAAACTCAAATCGTTCTTTATTCGCACATTGAACTCCCACATTTAACACTATATTACTCATCTCTTATTTTTAAGTTACAATACTTGATCTTTTATTTAGTTCATAATTTTTTAGATGTACTATTTTCAAAAAAATAAAGTTACCTCCCTTAATTCAGTTATCTATTATAGTTAACTTATATTTTGGGTTAAATATGTTATTTTGATCATCAAGTTGGGAAAATATGAAATTATTACTAAGAACTTGTATTTTGGAGTAAATATGTTATTTGATAATCAAGTTAGAAAAATATGACGCAAATAATAACCGAAAAATAGTTGATGATTATTTTTAAATGTTAATTTGGAATAGTTTGTTATGTTAGGCTTATTTTTTAAAATTACTAACATTTTTAATGGACATGATGCTCTCCACCTCTTTTATTGGGCCACATATAAGGTCTTGTGTTGCCTGAAACAAGCGTGGAAGAGGTAAAAACTCGTGAGAGACGGATCCAACAATTTTAGTAATTTTTGGGGATTTGGCATGAGTTTAGGGGTACGTGGTGGTATAGTAAATAAATGATATACTAAACATTGTTAAATGTTAGTCACTAACATATATATTTCTATGCAATAGAGGCTAAAGTTTAGCCATACGGGTCGTATTTCACCGGGTTGTATAGCATATTCGGATTTCTACTTTTCTATAACAAACATCCCCGTCAATCATCTTGACCGATTAGGCTTTCTCGCCAACAAGATGAAAGAGGGAGGTTAGTTACTAGTATTTCATCTATTTTAACACAAAATATCCATTATACATCTTGTTGGTTTTATAGTAAATAGTTTAAATATACGTGTACCAAAACATGCATTGTAGGAATTTGTTCAGTCCAATCTTACCAGTGTCTAATATATAGTTTGGTCATCCGGTCTAAAAGCCTACAACTCTCTGACCAGTTAACAAAAAACAGTTCACAAGATTTTTAGCCATACATTTATATCCAATTCTAACTACAGTATGATTTTACATGCATAGCAGTGTCGTATACGGTGGTAGAACATTGGCGTCAAGAGGATACGCCAACACTCGTGTTCTACCACAATAGGTGTCATATTTCATTTGGTGCCACGATTCTAAATCATAATTGGAAAATAAACTCGTTGATGCTGTCAAGGGTGAAAGACATTAATTGAAACTTTAGACCACTGGTCTCCTGGTAAGTTACACTTTATAGTTACACACGTTATCCATAGCATACTTAACTTCCAGACCCGTGTAGTTGCAGAATAATGCATCTATTTGCTTTTCATCCTCTTCTCGTGTCCATTTTCTTTTCGGTCTTTCTATACCTTTACCTTTTCCTTTAGCGTCACCAAAATCATCCATGTTTGTATTTAACAACATATAGTAAAGAATTTACACAACAATCAGATCTTTCAACATATGATTTTAGCAGAGTTGGATACTGGTGTGTTTCCAGAATATAGGTGAAACCAACAAAAATAATGGCATAAGAAATAAAGCACAATCTTTCATGGTTAATTGCTTTAATCAATAACTAACAACAAATATTTTCTTAATAGTATCTTTTGTCAAGTAAAGGAATTAGTCAATGCCATTAAATCTATAAAGCTTATTTTGGTGGCCTTTCCTCCTACGGATGGTACATGATGCTCATTTTCCATCTACAGGCATATGACCCTCCCGTGTTGCCTCGACTCTCTTGCTTGTGCACAAATGAGGTTATCGAAAAGACTAAACGTAGGTTTACTTGAAAATTGATTCAAGAATAATATTTTTTTTAAGTAATTAACTAAATATATATATTGAATATATCGGTAGAGGAGGACATAACATGGGAAGAAGATTTCGAGAAGAAACATAAAAATCTTAACTAAGTTTATGTTATACCCATTATTTAGCTAAATTTTTACATTTCGGATATCCCAAACTTATATTACAAGAAAAACATCATCGGGTTCCCATGAACCCCTAATATCCCCATAGATCCACCCATGTACGTATATAAGTATCTTGAATCATTCATTACCTTTAGATATGGGAGTGACTGCCATATCCTACCTCTCCGGTTACCACTTCGACGAATATGGTATTATTGTTAAAGATACACGAGGGGGAACCTATACTTTGTGCTTGGGTGTCGTCTTTATATTTAGGAAAAAAAAGATTATATTATTTATATTTTTAAATTTTGAACGTTTTTAATGTGCTTTTTACTAAAAACTCAAATCGTTCTTTATTCGCACATTGAACTCTCACATTTAACACTATATTACTCATCTCTTATTTTTAAGTTACAATACTTGGTCTTTTATTTAGTTCATAACTTTTTCGATGTACTGTTTTCAAAAAAATAAAGTTACCTCCCATAATTCAATAATCTAGTAGAGTTAACTTGTATTTTAGGTCAAATATGTTATTTTGATAATCAGGTTGGGATAATATGGAATTTCTAAGAACTTGTATTTTGGAGTAAATATGTTATTTGATAATCAAATTAGACAAAAAATGAGGTAAATAATAACCGAAAAATAGTTGATGATGATCTTTAAATGTTAATTTGTGATAGTTTGTTATGTTAGGCTTATTTTCTAAAATTACTAACATTTTTAATGGACATGTTGCTCTCCACCTTTTTTACTGGGCCACATATAAGGTCTTGTGTTGTTTGGAAGCAAGCGAGGAAGAGGTAAAAACTCGTGAGAGACGGATCCAACAGTTTTAGTAATTTTTAGGAATTTGGTATGAGTTTCGGGGTATTCGATGGTATAATAAATAAACGATATACTAAACCTTATTAAAAGTTTTTCACTGGCATATATATTTCTATGCAATAGATGCTAAAGTTGAGCCACACAGGTCGTATTTTACCAGGCTGTATAGCAGATATTCGGATTTTGAAATTTCTATAACCAACATTCCTGTCTATCATCCTGACCAATTAGGATTTCTCGCCAACAAGATGAAAAAGGGAGGTTAGTTACTAGTATTTCATCTATTTTAACACAAAAATATCCATTATACATCTTGTTGGTTTTATAGTGAATAGTTTAAATTTACATGTACCAAAACATGCATTGCTAGGAATTTGTTTAGTCAAGTCTTACGAGTGTCTAATATATAGTTTGGTCATCTGGTATAAAAGCCTATAGCTCTCTGGCCAGTTAACAAAAAAACAATTCACAAGCTTTTTAGCCATAAACTTATATTCAATTCTAACTACAGTATTATTTTACATGCATAGAAGTGTCGTATACGGTGGTAGAACATAGACGTCAAGCGGATACGCCGGTACTCGTGTTCTACCACAATAGGTGTCATATTTAATTTGGTGCCACGATTCGAAATCATAATGGGAAAATGAACTCGTTGATGCTGTCAAGGGTGAAAGACATTAACTGAAACTTTAGACCAATGGTCTCTTGGTAAGTTACACTTTATAGTTACACACGTTATACGTAGTATACTTAATTTCCAAACCCGTGTAATTACAGAATAATGCATCTATTAGCTTTTCATCCTCTTCCCGTGTCCATTTTCTTTTCGGTCTTATATACCTTTACATTTTCCTTAGTGTCACCAGAATCATCCATGTTTGTATTTAACAACAAATAGTAAAGAATTTACACAACAATCGAATCTTTCAACATATGATTTTAGCAGATTTGGATACTTGTGTGTTTCAAGAATATAGGTGAAACCAACAAAAATTATAGCATAAGAAATAAAACAAAATCTGTCATGGATACTTGCTTTAATCAATAACTAACAACAATCATTTTCTTAAAAGTATCTTTTTTCTAGTAAAGGAATTTGTTAATGCCATCAAATCGATAAAGCTTATTTTGGTGGCCTTTCCTCCTACGGATGGTACATAATGTTCATTTTCCATCTACAGACATATGACCCTCCCATGTTACCTCAACTCTCTTGCTTGAGCACAAATGAGGTTATCGAAAAGAGTAAACGTATGTTTGCTTGAAAATTGATTCAAGAATAATTTTTTTTAGTTTTAAGTAATTAACTAAATATATATATTGAATATATCGGTAGAGGAGGACATAACATGGGAAGAAGATTTGGAGAAGAAACATAAAAATCTTAGCTAAGTTTATGTCATACCCATTAGTTTAGGTAACTTTTTATATTTCTAATATCCAAAACTTATATTACAAGACAAACATCATCGGGTTCCCATGAACCCCTGATAACCCCCTAGGTCTACCCATGTACGTATATAAGTTTCTTGAATCATTCTTTACCTTTGGATATGGGTGTGTCTTCCATATCTTACCTCTCCGATTACCGCTTCGACGAATATGGTATTATTGTTAAAGATACACGCGGGCAAACCTATGCTTTGTGTTTGGGGTGCCGTCTTTATATTTAGAAAAAGAAAGATGAGATTATATTATTTATATTTTAAATTTTGAACGTTTTTAATGTGCTTTTGACTAAAAACTCAAATCGTTCTTTATTCGCACATTGAACCCCCATATTTAACACTATATTACTCATCTCTTATTTTTAAGTTAAAATACTTGGTCTTTTATTTAGTTCATAATTTTTTCGATGTATTATTTTCAAAAAATTAAAGTTACCTCCCATAATTCAATAATCTAGTAGATTTAACTTGTATTTTGGGTTAAACATGTTATTTTGATAATCAAGTTGGGATAATATGGAATTATTACTAAGAACTTGTATTTTGGAGTAAATATGTTATTTGATAATCAAGTTAGGAAAATATGAGGTAAATAATAACCAAAAAATAGTTGATGATGATTTTTAAATGTTAATTTGTGATACTTTGATATGTTAGGATTATTCTTTAAAATTACTAACATTTTTTATGGACATGTTGCTCTCCATCTTTTTTATCAGGCCACATATAAGGTCTTGTGTTGCCTGGAAGCAAGCGAGGAAGAAGTAAAAACTCGTGAGAGACGGATCCAACAGTTTCAGTAATTTTTGGGAATTTGGTATGAGTTTTGGGGTGTGTGATGGTGTAGTAAATAAATGATACACTAAACCTTGTTAAAAGTTTGTCACTAACATATATATTTCTATGCAATAGAGGCTAAAGTTGAGCCATACGGGTCGCATTTCACCAGGCTGTATAGCAGATATTCGGATTTTGAAATTTCTATAACCAACATCCCCGTCAATCATCCTGGCCCATTGGGCTTTCTCGCCAACAAGATGAAAGAGGGAGGTAAGTTACTAGTATTTCATATCTTTTAACACAAAAATATTCATTATACATCTTGTGGGTTTTATAGTGAATAGTTTAAGTTTACATGTACCAAAATATGCGTTGCTAGGAATTTATTTAGTCAAGTCTTACCAGTGTCTAATATATACTTTGGTCATCTGGTCAAAAAGCCTATACTTCTCTGTCCAGTTAACAAAAAACAATTCACAAGCTTTTTAGCCATAAATTTATATCCATTTATAACTATAGTATGATTTTACATGCATAGCAGTGCCGTATACGGTGGTAGAACATAGGCGTCAAACGGATACGCCGGTACTTGTGTTCTACCACAATAGGTGTCAAGTTTATGTTATATCTATTATTGTAGCTAAGTTTTTACATTTCGGATATCCGAAACCTATATTACAAGACAAACATCATCAGGTTCCTATGAACCCCTCATAACTCCCTAGGTCCACCCATGTACGTCTATAAGTGTCTTGTATCATTCTTTACCTTTGGATATGGGTGTGATTGCCATATTCTACTTCTCCGGTTACCGCTTCGACGAATATGATATTACAGATACACGAAGGTGAACCTATGTTTTGGGTTTGGGGTGCCGTCTTTATATTTAGATAAAAAAGATGAGGTTATATTATTTATATTTTTAAATTTTGAACGTTTTTAATGTGCTTTTGACTAAAAAACTCAAATCGTTCTTTATTCGCACATTGAACTCCCACATGTAACACTATAATACTCGTCTCATATTTTTATGTTACAATAGTTGGTCTTTTATTTAGTTCATAGTTTTTCGATGTACTATTTTAAAAAAAATAAAAATTACCTCCCATAATTCAATTTCTTGCGTCCTCTAGTGTTTACACATACATACCTCTCCGGTCACTAGTCTGAGGAAATTGCGTATTATAAATATACATGTACATATCAATGACGATTTTCTTTCTGCCGAGTTTTGATTCATATATCACTACAAAATTTATGATATTTGCTTAATAAATTAAATGTATAAAAGTAAATAATAAGGGTGACACTAAAGTATTTTCTATCAGTTTTTACTAAAAAGAGTTACCGCGAGTTATTTTTATCAACTCCTACTTAAAAGAAAAGTAGTAACTAATAGAAGTGATCACTAAAAATTTAAAGAGTAAGCAAAAGTAGATAAAAGAGTAAACAATAACTCTTTTTTAGTATGCAAAAATTGTAAGCAAAAATTGAAGGTTTCTTTTGCCTAATTTTATATTCATTTTGTTTTAGGAAACAAAAAGTTATAATGATTTAAATAGCTGTAAATCTTATTGGTAAGTAAAACTTTTAGTTAGTAAATATCTTCTATTTTGTAATGTATCTATATAGGCAAGTTTAGGGGTGAGCAAAACCTACCAAAACCGACTCAACCCGATCGAACCAGTCTAACCGACCGAACCGAGCATGATGCCGAGCTAATCGATTCGATAATCGGCTGGTTAAATTGTCAGTTTCGATATCAGGTCGGGTCGGTATAAAAACCGATTGCAGCCCCGACATAACCCGACTTTAACCAACTATGTTATTAGGTTTACTTTTGGCAGCCTCATACAATACCTAATCCCATTCCCTCAATACCATCGCCTCCATTATTTATACATATGCTTACCAATTTCATAAAATCTAAATCTCCCATCTCATTCGACTATTCAACGCCATCAAACACAACAACATCATATATGAGACCTATCCCGATACCAAGTTAATATTGTTACAATAATATTGTTACAATATTATATCAGCCTAATATCTCTCTTAACAAAGTTAATCACAACCATATAAGATCTTGAAGACGAACTAGATTCATGTTTTCTTCTTGATTCGATTAATCATAACGTATAATAAAAAAGTGTGGTGGGTTGGATGCGGATTCAATGTTTAGTATAGATGGTTTGATGTTTGACACAGAGATTGGAGATGGTTTTGTGAGATGACGGCTGAGAAAATATAAGAGATAATTTATGTTTAGGGTTGATTTAAGCTAGGGGCTCAGAAAATATAAGAGACAAGATGAGCTTGTTTCGGTTTCGGGTTGAACTGATTCAGAACCCGACTAAACCCGATTTAAACCGAACTGAGCCGAGTTGTTTCGGTTTCGATCCAGCATTTGGTCTGGTTTCGGTTTTGCTTTTACTCGAATTGGGTCGGGTCGGATCGGTTTTAGTCCGATGCCCTAGGCCAGTTTTTCAAACTTTAGCATTCATATATTGTGGTATTATTTCCTTTTCAATTTTGTGAAAAGAGTAAAGCTAGTTAGAGACAGTTCTTGTTAAGGAAATTTGGCCCTCTGGTACCATGTGAAATTTCGTTGTGCATGCATGCCCTCGCCCCTCCGGCAGTCATTGACATCACGGGTAATGGATCATGCATTGTTCTTACAACTAAACCTAACAAAAATTATCTCAAAAACAAATTGAAATTAAATACATATAAAGAATGATTTGGGGGTGAGGGATGAGCGAGGGTGGGGTGAATGATAGTCCTATTTGAAGCTCACTTGCCATGCACGTAAAGGTGAATTATAATATACATGGCATGCCTCGTACGCAGGAGGCACAAACCAACACTACTCTTTGCTTAAACGGACAAGTAGTTGCAATTTTACTATTTTAACCTATCCCGTTATACGTCTAATTTAAGGTAATCATATCATTTACTCTCTCTAAAGCAATGTGGGCCTGTAAATTGTACGCCGTATTTGGACACACATCAAAGTCGACTGTCTCAACTTTATATACAATATCAATCGAGTTTTGATTACATTGTACTTATCAAATGTCTATTTCACTCTGGTTTTCTTCATTATGTCTTCGATCGGTCTCCTTTTTCTTTCTATTGACTCATGATCGTTTTTTAAGGTGTGCAAAGTGAGCGACTGCAAAAAATCTCAAAAGCTTTAGAAGCTCTCAAATTCGTCTAGTTAACTATATGCATTATATGATGTTAACGGTCACACTTAATATATAAAAGTACCTCGAAAGGCCTCATTATGTAATTTCTCCCAAAGCCTTGATTTTTTTTAAGAATTTAGAGGCCCTGTATCGACTTATGCGTGCTTGTTGCTTTTGTGTAAATATAAACACTGGCTAACATTTCCTATAGTGGAATACTAATTGGCATATACTCATGCTCTAATACAATTACTTCATGTGTTTCCATTTTTTTGGAGATAAATCGCAAAGTATTAGTCTATCAAGTTCAACTATTGCTTTGCATATGTTAAAAAAAAGTTTTCGAAAGGTGTGTGAAAGTAAGATAACACTTGCACACTATCATTACAGTGTGTAATTACTGGTTTTTACTGCACATAAACCTTTTACATGATATACTATAAAGATGTTTTGAATGTTTTAAGAAAGGTGTGTGAAAGTAAGATAAATGCAAATGAAGGGTGTGGGGGTAAATGGGAAAACAGGCGTGCAATAGATGGCGTGTGAGTGTGAATGAGAGAGGCAGAAAAGTAAAGTTGCATGATAACATGCATGATGCATATCTCTATGGTTGTAGCATGTCAAAGACTGGTCAACAACCTTTTTTCATCAGTCAACTCTTTTCAACTCACTCACGTGTTTTCCTATTTCTTTATAACGTATGCCTTGTATTTAGTTTATTAGTTAGGGTTAATTAACTTGTAATTGTCATGGATGAAACTTATGAAATCTTACGTTTGGATCCTACTCTGGACATGCATAACCCTTACTTCTACTACCGCTTGGAATCAAAGTGAGGCATTTCATGCGTGAAGAGAGGGATGTAATAGTCGTCGCTCATGAGGGCGTCTCCCATTTGGGCATCTCATGTGTGATCGAAATCTCGATGTTAGATGATAGGTTAAGGTCAAATCTTAATTAAGTGATTAGGGTTCATTAGGTTTAGGGTTGAAGTTAATTTATTCTCAATGTTATGCTATATAGAGACATGCTATCTCATGTAATTGCCAGTGTTTTGAATCTACGTGATTTTACCTTTGCTTCAAATTAAAGTTGTAGCCTAGTATACGGCATCAAGCGACTTGTATTGTCTACTCGTTTAGATCCTAAACTGGAGAATGTAGTTCATTTCGATATATTGCATCACTTGGTAACACATATATACACAAATTAACAATAATAGCAGACGTTGTATAACAGTTTGTAAGAGAAAGAAAATGGACTATATAAATTGATCCAGGCCATTTAGAGTCTATCATTGATACAAATTAGGTTTTGTTAATGAAAGGAAACATGGAGTGGAGTCTAGTGTAGTCAACGGCAAAGTAATAAAGTAGTAGTAATATAGGAAAAGAGAAATGAAGGAGGTAACTTGGAATGTACACTGTTTGAAGTGAAGATTTTAAGAAGGAATTGGAAGAAATGAATCACGTGCGTAAGCGTGTGCCCGCATGTATCTGACTCTAACTTCGACATTCCTAATTCTAAGGAACTAACTCAATGCAATAACCCTTAAGCAACATCCTCTGTCTCTTCTCAATATCTTTCTTACTTGTATTTTACTCATGCTTAATTATTAAACTACTAATTAACATGTCAAATTACTTATGTCGATTGGTTGTTAGGGCAAAAAAACTTTTGTTTGGTAACTTTAAGTTATTGAAAGCTATATCAAATAATGGTACCAAAGTCGTATTTACGTGCCATTATGATGCATTAAACTATATAATGAGGTACATAAGTGTTTTTCAGTTAAATGATCTAAGAATAAGTTTACTATTTCTATTATGGCAATAACGAAAAGTAGCCTGTCGCATAGAAGCAAAAAGATTATTAGATTATTACTTGAAACAATTGGTTAAATTCGCTTTTGTAATTTGCTAGCTTTTTTCAGTGTATATCGTTCAAAAAAAAAAATTTGTTTAGTGAATTGAACATATAGAAAGTTGATCCGTGTACACGAAGCATGTGTTTTATTGACATGGTGTTATAATTGTCTAAGCTAGGTTGAAGATTTATTTTGCGTATGTTTAGTTTCAACCAACAGTTAATGTAGAAATTGAAAAACCAAATCGTGTGGGAACTTCCACAATTCTTAATAATTTATGGAAATTATGTGTTGATGTGTTTGTTCGGACTACGACATGGGTTATTTGGTGTCTTAGGAACCGGGTTTGTTTTGATTTGAAACCTCCTCGTAAAAACACTTTAGAAGAAGAAATCTCCAACTCATAGATCACTCACTCATGGGATCAGAAACTTGCATCCCTTATGAATCAACTGGATCCGAGATGCAACATGTATGTTGTAACTTTCTTTTAGTATTTTGTTAAGAGGTTTTTTTTTTTTCTTTTCTATATTTATATAACTAAAGTTATGGTCAGTTTATTCATAATTTGTCACTGTTTTTTTCTTCATACATTTTAGATATTAAGAATCATTTTCTTTACTAAAAAAGCAGATTAGTTGGTCACCCTTTGAACAAGTCACCACCAAGACTAGCAGTTACTGAGAGACTGGTGGTTGCACCACCGTCAGCCACCCAGCGACACATGGCTGGCTGTCTCGAGGAGCTAACATCCAACGACGGCTAACAAATCATTGTCACGATTGCTTTGACTTGGATTATACCGTACGTACATACATACGCATGCTTCACCTCTACTACACACTATCCATCCATCATTTTCTGACGTGTTATTCGCATGCGAATGCCACAACTTTGACTTATATGCTGACTCGACACATTCTCTGTCCACGTGTCACATCAAATATTAGAAGCCTTGTTATTGTCTGAGGGATCAAACCCACCTGTCTCCTAACATCCTGACATAACTAGGTCCCATTTTTGTTCTTATAATTACACTTGTTACCCTTTGTAAAGTTAGACCTAACGAACAAGCTAAATTTAAGTACTTATTCTTTGGTTTCATAATGAACCAACTCTTTTTTATAAAGAGTGAAATAGCTTCTTTTTTATTTGCGGTATGAATTTGGACGGAGGTTTAATGTTTAAATGGACATAGTTCTTTGATCGTGTTTGTTTATTAAGAAAATGAGTTTGTTTACGTTTGTTTATATTTATTTATTTGCGACAATGTTTTTCTGAAGAAAGAAACGTGCACAAGGTTCTTTTACTCGTTTTGTTTGTTAACCAATGGTCAAAAGTACTCTTGTAGAAACAATAGTCTTTAGCCGAGTTCACATTTAACTATTTAAGAAAAAATGAATATAAAATGCTGCTTCAAATTTGAATATTAAGATGGACATATCATTCAAAAAACCCCCTTAAACCACAACAAAACTTGACTTATAGTTTGGGGGCATGTAATTTCATATGATTTATTTGAAAGTTTATATGGTCAAATGCGTAATAGGACATTTGAAAAGATTATATAGTCAAATTATTTGAAGCTTTAAGTGGACTGAAAGATTGAAAAGGAACAAGGAAGGCCATGTGAGGTAAAATTAAGTCTTGAAATGTACTCCAAGAAAAATTATAATGGTAGTAGTAATAGTAATTGTTATAGTTAAGGGGGAAAATTGTAAATAAAGGAACATATACATGATGGATTGAAGATTAATTTACCAAAGATTGAAGTTAAGTGGTGGTTTACTTGGTTGAATCACACACTTTCACTTTGCCCTCTTTTGAAAGCTTTGCTTTCATGACTGTGAGACAAAGCCATTACTTAACATGCATATCCATGCAGCAACCATTTCTCTTCCTTTTTACTCCTCAATTCCAAACCCCTAAATATATAACTAGTTTTTTCTTGTGTACCTTTTCATGTTACATATTTTTGATAATTTCCTATATAAGTTTCTTATATAATTTGCATACATAATAGTTGAAGGAAAACATGTAAATACAATGTTTTATACAGTGATGTTTTTAGGTCGCTCGATCCAGTTATCCAGTTACGGTTCAATCAAGTTTTTCGTCTAAAACCAAGGCCTGATCATACGATCAGGTTAAATCATACGATCAGGTTACGATTTAAGTGGTTCAACCGACCAACTGAACCCGGTTATTAAAACACCCAGTAAAGATAAAAATATCAGCTATCTTAAAGAGGTCGGTTTTGAAGAATTGTTTAAAGTAGATATCGGGAATTGCATGGCAAATAATGTAACTTTGACTTGGTTTCTTTATCTTGTGAAGACTACAAGTGTTTCAATGTTTGTAGCTTGCTTCTTCCATTCCCCCAAATCTTTGGTAGTATCCATGCATGCATGGTGGAACAAATAGAATCTCTTGGTATGTACGTAAACGACTTTATATCTATCTATGCCACATCATAACAAATGAAGTCTCTTTACTTACTTTGCAAACTAGAGTGTTAGTTACATATGTCTTGATAACCATATACCATAATGGTAATGCCATATGGAAGTAACAATCTCGGCATATATTTCCATAATTGGCTAGGTGTTCATTTTTGGTATATCCTTCCAACTCGAACGTGTCATACAAGTTCGAGCATCGGTTCAAAACTAAATCGAATTGAATTAAATCAAGAAAAAACGAAAGTGATCCGAATATATATTTTTGGCGTTTTTTTCGTTTTTTTAACTTGAAACCGAACGCTAAACAGAATAAAGCAAAACCGATATATTTTAGACAAAACCAAAAATCAAATCGAAAATGATCGTTTTGGTTTAGGTCGGTTCGATTCGGCCCTGTTTGTCAGTTCGATTTAGTTTTCAACTGGTTTGAATTATGAAACAAGGATATATATAGTCTTACACAGTTATACATGTTGAAGACTGTTAATAAAAACTCAACTAGGTTCTCGACACTCCTAAGAGCGGGAAGCGGGCTGTTAGATGGGCTAGTAAGCTTTTGACGTCATTCTTTTTTTAGCGCACCGTTTCCAGTTTCACGCTAACTAGATTATTCAGCGCCAAACAATTTTTACTTTTTTTTAATAGTAATAAAGGGGATATTTATGGGCTCATTATACCCATTTGCCACCATTTTTTCTCGTAACAACCAATCCTCCGTAAATATGGTGCCAAATAGTTTCTAATACCAAAACCCTAAAATCCTATGTAACGACTTTGACATCACTTTCTCATTCCAACCGCTCCCAACGCTTCTCTAAAGCGCACATAAACCCTAAGGGACACTATACAAACTAGTAAACCGCAACACATGTTGCGCGCTACATTTTATTGATTTCATATCTCAAAAACTCAATTGGATTTCTTCTTCGAGTTTTCTTGTTTTACTACGATTGCATTTTTAAAGTTTACAAATAGCAAATTAAACGCCTCGAGAGATGATAAAGGGATGATGTGGGTCTATATCTTTTTATCTTTATATTTGTGAAAGAAAAGGATATTACACAAATTCATCAACACTCTTCTTCACCATTGCTTCCATATCCAACTTCTTACTTCTTTAATTTTCTTCCTTTTAATATAAAGTTTTGTCTTTTCCTAGCTGACATGTACAAATAAGATTTCGCCACGTGGCACCTCATCCTATACTTGGTGGAAATATCTTCTACTTGAAGCAATCATCCTATTGATCACGACTTTTTAAGCAAATATTCATGCACGTACCCTTCACTTTTCTTTCATAATTTCAGACCTTTTTTGTTTTGTTTCTTTGTTTTTTTTTCTCTGTGTGATAAAGACTTTTTAATACCGTTGTCTTTTTTTTTCTCTTCTGATTTCTGTAGTCCACGGGATAAAACAGTATCATGTGCAAATTGTAATTAATCTCATGAAGGTCTGTAATATCTAGCTGGATATCCAAAACAATTTTCAAACACACAAAAGTTATCTCTTGTCTAGATTGTTTGAACCATCTTGTAACCCCAGCTAGTGATCTTTTTTTGGAATATCAGATGAACATTGTTTTGTACGAATATTATACACGTCAGATTTAAAACAACTTGGCTACAATCGAGAGATTGCAAAACAAAGTTAATTAACTAGTACACGACTCTAAAATGGGAAGATATCATTTGAGTTGAGTCTATTATATGTATGCATGTGCTAGGCTTGAGTAAATAGAAATACCTAATTAAAGTACTAGCAATTAATCAAAAATTTCTCAAATAACCATGCAATCTACTTACGGAGTAACAAAATTATATATATAAATAAAATGAAACGTTTAGTGCGAAAAGGAGAATAAACATTCGATATATCTTCCTTTTGGAGAACAATAATTTCAGAAAGATATATATTGCACATTCATGTACGTGTATTTGGCTTGACTAATATAATATTATCCTCGTAATATTCTTCTGCAACTAGAATATTTTAAAATTCTTTAAAGGAGGTAATAAACAAATCATATCAGATATTATTATTTCAAGTCAACGTCTTATTTTTAACTTTTAGTTTTGACAAATATCTATAAAATGAAGCTGTAATAATTTGAGTTTCAAAAGTATCATGTCTTGTAGAAATTTTGTGGCTCTTGAATGGTTATAATATGGATAAGATATCGATCTGAATAGTGTGGTTATAAATTATTTTCAAAGCTTTGTTTTTGGAACCATGAAGTTTTGGTCATCGCATTATCAAGTAACATCGTTTATTATTTGACCAATAACAATTATACGGCCAAGTAAATTTTGAAACTAGAAGCACTCGTGACATTGGTTTTTACCGTTAAAACAACCTTCCATGTTACCGTTAATACTTTTTTTTTTGTAAAGGGAACTTTTCCCCGTTAAAATAAGCCGTTAAGACGTTAATTGATATTGTGAAGACTTTATGTGATGTCGAAGAATAAAGAAAACGACTATTTTCCCCATTGTTCAACTTGTACATTATATAGACTTTGTAGCTAGGGCATACGTATACATTGAAAACTTCGTGTTTTTTGTTTGTTTAATTAAACCTGTCAATTTGTCAAATACTCTCGTAATGAGAGGTTACATCAAAAGCACGCCTCAAATCATCCTCGATTCATATACGTTATATACGTGTGCAGGAATATGGTTCATATTTTATAAATTTACAATATGAAAGTCGAAAGGGGCAAGAAACCCTAAGTTATTGGACGAGTTTACATCATTCTTTGTCTTAGTCCTTCAACAAATACACCATGCTTGTAGTATTTTATTTTTTTCTCAACCTAAATTGTGGATTTTTAAACAAGAATTAGAAAGGACAACGTGTTTGCCTTATGTTTGGCCTTGTATTTAGTATCCAAAAATTACACTTATTGTCAAAAACAAGTATATTTTAACAAAGAAGTTATTTTGCGCGTGTGATAGTTTGGTTATTGTACTCCGTATATTTTGATTAACGGGATATATTTTTGAAGTGTTGATGATTTTTTTTTAACGATGATTGAATTATAAATTAAAAACACTCTAGCATACACATATATGAATTTGATTGTAAAAACAAAGAACTGTGAGTGAAACTATAACTTCCATCTAAACGTGAAGCATACACATAAATTAAATTTATGTGTTTAACTTTTTTTAAATTTGATATTCATACAACTAATAATTATGTATGTAGTTATACATAAAAAAAAATTATGTATTAATGTTGGTATTTAAATAGATTTTATGAACGTTGTTTAAGATACAAAACTTGAAGGTAAAATATGTAAAAGTTATTTGTTTATTTTCTAAAGTTTTGTAAAAGGATAAAAAGTTATAAGTTTCACTTAAATTTACTTAATTTATTTAATATTTAATCACTAATTTTTTACTAGTTACTTTTTTCGGTTTTAAGTTTTATTTTCAAAAATTTGACACATGTACTTTGATGTCATTGTTTTCGTTATCAAATTTTCATATTTTTTTTATTTTTTTTACCCAAATTAAGATATAATTTGGTCATTTTAAAATTCTATAAATATATTTAGTTAAAAAAAAATTATTACTACTAAATAAAAAATAATAATTTTTCAAACAAATAAAATTCTCACTAAATGTTCTACTTTATAAGTAAAGGATTAAATAATGAAGTTGGCTCATTCCTAATACCAGTAGTCTAAAAGTTAGATACGTGAACACCAACTCCAAAACATCCCATCAAATCATACAACTCAAAATCGGTCGGCATAATCATACTAGCAATTAAAGACATGATATTGACAGAAATTATAATTTAATCTCAAGTGATTTTGCCATTTAAGACTAAAATAATGAAGTTTGACTGTTAGCTGATTATTATATAAACAAAATTAGGTTCATAAGTTGATCATAGTTAAAAAAAAAAAAACCTTAGCTTAAAATGAGGGGCGTTTGAGAGTTCATGGTAACATGTCGTTCTCTTGTTGTACTAGTCAATAACATACAAGTTCGTAACTGCTTTTTCAACTTTTTTTTTTAGGTTTGCATGTAACTTATTTTAATCACCTTCAAGATTATAATCGAGATTAAATAATCAATAAGTTTTACGTTTACAACTGATTATTTACGCATTTATGGATATGTATATCAATGTTATGAAATTAATTATTGAAAGAAGACTATTGCGTTTCTAGAGGCACGATTTTTTGTCATACAAATATACAATCAATAACGTGATTACTACAACTGAAAGGCAGAAAACACACACACAAGCATGATCTTTGACATCATCTTTACTAATTAGTCAATCATGTAGTTATAGCTATTTTTAGAGATTTTTCGCTACTTTATATATTTTTTATATCATATAATTGTTAAAAAGTTTTGCAACTATGCCTACAGAGTAAAAACTAAAACGTACGTTGTTACTTGTATGAAACCTTTGACAATACTATGGACATGGTAGTGATTGCTTAAGGATTGCAAAGATTCGATAATTAAAATGAAAGTCAAAATATGGATGATTAGTTTATATATAATTTTGTTGGCTTAATTTTAATGATTCACGCATAACCCGACATAAGGGATATATTTAAGTGAGAAAAATAGTCGTAATCCGGATCAAGTTAGACGGCGGACGGGCGGCCGTGACATTTGCAGTTTAGGAATATTATTTGCATTCATAAACTATTTTACTATACTAGCTCTTTCACTTTCATTTTTTAATTTTATTAAAAGTGTTCTACTTTAAACCTAATAAAGTTCGTTGCATCTGAATAGATAACAATTTGTAAACATCTTAAATCTCCGTTTGAGGACAAGCTTGTTGAATATGATAGGAGATCGAGCTTTAAATATGAGCCGGTTTATAAAATAAGTTTTGTTTAACATGTATTTTTATCGAATCTTACACAAAAGCGAAGTTTTAATATAAGTTAGCGTATAGTAAGTTTTTTTTTAACGCATCAACTTATTGAGGTTTTTGTAAAGCTGAACTCGTAAAACATGGCTCACAAACGTTTTACACACTTTTCTTTTTACCAGCAACAAGACTTATAAGAAAGAGCTTTGGTAAAGCAATCACCCTAATGACAAAGGACTATAAAAGCTTTATAAAACACCCAAAACGTCAAACCTAGCACAAAGCTAGCAACAAATAATTACAAGCCATGATAGGATCTTAAAGGAAACCAATTCAGTTCATTCTATGCTTGATATTTCTATTAGATAACCAAAAAAACTGATGTAGAAACAATTGAATCAAATAGTAACGCCTTTTTCGGTTTCTCCTCTTGGAAGACATTATAATTTCTGAAATTCCAGATACTTCAGTTGTCGTTCCAACAACCGCATGCAATATCTTCTTCGCCAAACTGTGAAGTCGAGTATTATCCACCCACGACATCAACTTTCTAATCGTCAACACGAAGGGGAAGTCTAAATTCCACCATCGACCAATAAAAGCCCATACATCCCGAGCGAGATCATAAAGCAACATCAAATGATTAATCATCTCATCCCTTGTATCACAAATACCGCATTGGTTGGATTTCATAGTAATGCATCTAGTCATCAAATTCATCCGTGTAGGAGGCTTATTTAGAAGCATTCGCCATATAAAGATGTTTACTTTAGCTGACACTTATTTAACCACCTACTCGTATAAGTATCCAAGTACAAAGTTCCTTTATATATCAATTACATGCCACACTTCACCGAGTAAATACCATCACCATCACCCATCCATATATATCCACCTATCACGCTGATTAGAACTAACATGGTTCTCGAGAAGGCTTAAAAGTGCGACACAATTGATATTCTTCAGCTCCCCCTCTCGGGTTCCTTCGCAGGAAAGGAGCATTGAGAGCAAGATCAACAACACACTCTGGATTTTGCTCAAGATTATAAACATGCAGGAATAAATCTTTTAGCAAACAATCACTTATCCAATAATGATCCTAGAACTTGGTATCAATACCATATCCAATTTTTTGTTTAATTAAAACATCCAAATTAACATTATTTTTTTCAAGTTCATGAGAAACTTTTAGAATATTAATTAAAATTAATTACCAGTATTACCCCTTTGTTCGCTACAATACACTCCACCATGATGACCAAACGAAACTTAATGACCAAAACCCATAAACGAGACGGGTTTGACATAAATCTCTATTTCTACTTAAACAAAAGAGCTCTATTAAAACCATAAAGGCTTCCAATTCCCAAAACTCTGTCGTTTTTACTCGTAGGGACTTTGTTTCATTTAATCCATGTCTTTTTATTCTCGTCCAAATCCGCTCCCAAAGATAATTTATTAATAATTTCCTCAATATCCTTGATGACTGCAATAAGAGTTCTGAAAATACTCATATAGTAGATTAATCGATTTTAGTAGCGTCAATCGACCATCTACAGAAAGTGTTTTAACTTTCTATCTAGAAAGATGGGTCTTGAATTTGTCAATCAACTCTTTCCAACTCTCACTTCTAGCCATATTACCACCAACCGACACCCCCAAATACATAAGCGAAATTGTAGAAGCCTTAGAACCAATATATGTCATATTAGAAACTTTTTATACTTATTTAGTATGTTTTCTTTAACGACAAAAATGAATTAGAAATCTAACAAAGAGATAGGTAAATAATGACAAGGGTTTTGATGTACCCTTACAAGAATTTGGGAGCCACTCTAACCAATTAAAACATGCCTTGCGAGACTTATTTAGTATCAAATTAAGTATAGTTTAACATCGTTTAGGATTAAACTTCTATTTATTCTACAGTATCATTTCTGAAACATCATAAGATCCAAAGAGTGGTTTGTAACACCACACAAACACTTTGGATAGGTTAAGACTTATGAGTGAGGTTCAAACGACTTGCAAGGTAAAAATATCATTGGATTTATAAAAAGATATATCTTTTAATATTCTAGAGCTCTTAAACCTTCACCATGTATTCTTTGACACACAACAAAGAACCAATATAAAGTCTCCCGTCTCTAAATTTGTATCAAACATCGACCAACGAATCGAGTAGGTCAATCTTGTTGTTTCAACGACCAATCTGGGAGAAATTTTTGATTCAACATCTGATGTGTTTTGAACGTGTGTAAATACAAAAATCCGATTGTACGGCTATGAAATAAACCTCGTATATTCATGAAAGTCCCCAAATATAACAGTTGTTGATACAATGTCTCGTCTACACAATAACACAATATGAATTACTTTTCAAACGCGTAACGCTTTATTAATCTTACAAATAAAGTATTACAAAGTGCTATGAATACACCCGTTGGGTGACAATAAGAAATGAGCCCTAGAACAAGTAAACTTGATTTGAGACTCAAGTTTACGAGAGAACCTTAGAGTCGTTGGTAGACAGCAGAGGACTCAAAGGTTCTAGTGGGAGAAAGAAACTTAGATAAATTATCCAAGCACAAGGGTTCAATTTATCTTCTTTCTCCCTCCTATTTATAGTGGTACGAGGTTGCTTCCTTATTGGGACTAGTTGATACGTGTCAACTTATGTGTGGAAATAGTACAACGTATTAAATGCATGTTTATATCAAGACATAACTTTAAACAACTTTAGGTGAACAGTTCTTCTAACTGTTCACCTTTGTCCCACTAGGTCGTACTAGACTTTATCTTGGATCTCCTATTTTGTCTCGCTCAAACACTTCGGAGATTCTCCCGCCTAAACTATAAAAGGTAAGACAAGTCTCTGCTTGCTTAGTCTTCATAGGGTTGTAAGTGATCTCTGAGTATTGTCATCTCAGAGATCCTTGAACACCAGTACATTCCTTCTACATCCCAGCGTGTCCATAACTGCTGGTGAGTATGACTTTAGTCTTTGATTTTTCTAACGTTGTCATTGACTTGAATGTTCTTGGTGTTCCAGCTGAGGGTTTGCCTTCAACTGGTCTGGTCTCTATTGCTGGTTTTCACAGCGACTCGTAACACTTAGTCTAATTTAAAAAATTCTAGACTGGGCCATAGTTAAAACTTTCATTGGCCCAACAATCTCCCCCTATTTGTTTATAAATTATACCAAGTCTAAAATTACTATAAGTGAGTACACAGCTTCTTCTTACACATAATTTAACAAACATACCTCATAGTTTTATTAAGCATAAAGAACCTAATCTTATTACATAAACACCTAGAGGTGAAAAGAAAATAAAAAATTACAAAGTTCTTCATTGGTCAAGGTTCTTGTCACATATTCTCTGTGCTTCCACCTTTTTAGCTCTTGAGTTGATGACCAGCTCAATCTCATACTCAAAATCACTGGCATACTTGCAGTTCCTCAATAGTCATTGTTTGAGTCTGATCAGCTGGACTGTTGATGCAAGGTGCAGTTCATTTTCCCTTTGGAAGCCATAGTCACAATTTCTTTTCATGAAGACCATGCCTTTCTCTGGTTCTATGTATGCTTGACCACTGATAGGCTTTAAGATTTTTTTAGGAAGCACTAGATTTATGTGCATCCCATCTACTATCACATCTTTAGTAACAAACCTTTCAATGAGGGGCCCCATTGGGTTCTTTATCGTTCTTCGGCCTTGTGGTTGTTGTTGTGATATCTGAGGGGGTATAGGAAGCTTCAGCTTATTTGCTGTGTCTCTAGCCCAGTTAAGTTTGGCTTGTATATTCTTCATCATCTGGGATGCACCAGGCCCGGATCTCTTTTGGGCAAGAGACAATAGCTCTAACCATTTAGAAAGTCCTAGATGTTTGAGTTTGAAGTCACTACTGACCTTAAAGTTAGCTATCTGGTTATCTCTGTATAGGCTCATGACCACCTTTTTGTCTTTGTCGGTAAAGCAGTTGTATTTGGTGATCTGCCCTAGTTAGCTCTCTGGTTCATAATCTTCTCATATTCCATTTGAAGATTATTTATCTTAGTTTCCAACTTTTTGAGCTTTTCATATGAGCCTCTTTAGCAGTTGGTGAGAGTATTTTGTTTAGAGCTTCCTTGCTTTTGAGCTCAACAACATTAATGTGAGCAAGCCTTTTTTGTTCGATCCTTTGAGCTCTGGCTTGCTCTGGAGTCATTGGTGGCTCGTCAGCACTTCTAAACTTGTTAAGGTCAGAGACCTTGTCAATGGATCCTCCTTCTTCTTGTAGGGAATGCAATGTTATAACTGGTTCATCAGTGTATATGTATTTGCCTTTATCCCTTGTGACTTCTGTGGTAGGTTTGAAGGATCTCAGTGGAGTTGGTGTGGGAATGAGAATGATCTTTGGTTGAGTGTTGAGTTGTGGTTCCTTGACTTGCTTCTCCTCTTTGGACCCAACGTCTTGTTCATCATCATTGAAGGAATAAGTGGCAGAATTCTCCCCATCAGGCACAATGCTAGAGGTAGCTGCGCCTAAACTTGGCTTGTTGAATTTCACAAATTCTTCATGAAGAAAGAGGCATAGTTCCTTCAATTCCTCTTGTAGAAGTTCTTGGAGGAGTTTTCGTAAAGGTTCATAGGCCTTAGCTATTTCATCAACATTAGCCAATACAACCTCTTTAAGTACCGAGGGCATCTGTTGTTGGAGACTCTGGGTGACCACGGAGGGATGTGTTTGTAGAGCATCTCCCAATAGCTGAGGAAGCAGTGATCTGAGAGTGGATTCCATGGATGAAGTCATGGAAGTCTCTATGTTGGTTGTGAGATCCTCATCAGCGTTAGTGAGACGCTTGACCTTAGAGAGGATGACATCATTTGTGACAATGGGCTTGGTGATGCTGATGTCTCCTCTTTTCACCCAGAGTTCTTCAGCTCTGAGTGCCTGCACATTTTTCATCCTTAGAACAGGGATGGGCTTTAGTTGTTGCAGGTGCTCCCAGTGTTTCCTTGCCCTCAGTTCCATAATGTTTGGCATTGTAGGGAATGGAATTGGCCTATTTTCCCATAATTGTTTTGCAGCAAGTTCTTGTAGAATTGGCATGGAGGGGGAGGAAGTGCCTTGAGCTCAACAGATGATACTTGATCATCATCAGCATCCATGTCTTCAAATCCAGATATGGTGTTGTCATCTTCTATGATAAAGACTTCATCACCCAGCATAGAATCAATGTCTGATAAGGCTGAGAGATCAATGATGGATGTATCAGCTTCGTCATCACCAGCGTATATAAAGGGATCATCATTATGCTGTTCTTCATGAAGATTTATTCCATGTTATAGAATTTGTAAGTACACATATGGTGAATTTATAATGAAGGGAAAGATCGCCATTCTCTGCTCCTAGTAAAGATGGGTGTGATTATCCAGCCCTCCTAAGGTTTTCTCCTTGGGACTCTTTTATTGTGAATAAGATATGGTGAAGGGTCGCCATTCGTTGCCCCTAGGATAGTTGGGTGTGATTATCCAGCTCCCCCTTAAGGATTACTCCTTGGGACTCTTTTAATTCTGAAACATTGTATGGTGAATGGTCGTCGTTCGCTTCTGTTGGAAATATGTTTTTAACGTATATTAGAAGTATCGGTCACTCCAACAATATTGTATTACGTTTAGTAGCTCGTAGTTAAAGGTTAAGTTATATTAATGATTAACCCGGCCCATGGGCTTGTCATGGGTTGGAGGCCCAAGTCCATTAAGGACTTGGGTATATAAACCCCTTCCACCATGGAAAGGGGTGTTGGTTGTTTGACTCATTTCACACATTTATAAAAGTTTCTTTGTTTCTCTCTCTACTCTCTCTCTCTCTCTAGATTAACAACAACCCTCTTGATTAGTTATAAGATTATCACAATTCAACAATTGGTATCAAGAGCCATGGGATGATATAAGGTTTTTTGTTGTGTTAGTTTTTAGTTTTCATGCTCTTTTAATCAAGTTATATCCGTGTTTCAATTTTCTGGTGTTTTTCACCACAAAATCTTTGCTACAAATTGCCTACATAGTTGTGGTAGGAATTTGTGTTATTCATATTGGTGATTTTTCATAAAAAGTTGGAATTTTTAGCTTGATTTTTGGGTAAAACTTAAAAGTTCAAAATTTTTCTTATACGGAATATAAGTGTTTTACTTGTCGGAATACAAGGGTTTAAAGTATTCTGGATAAGAGGTTTTGTAAGCTTATTTCGGATAAGAGGTTCATAAGTTCATTTCGGATAAGAGGTTGCAAGTTATTCCGGATAAGAGGTTCATAAGTTCATTCCGGATAAGAGGTCGCAAGTTATTCCGGATAACAGGTTCGTAAGTTCATTCCGGATAAGAGGTCGCAAGTTATTCCGGATAAGAGGTTGTAAGTTCATTCCGGATAAGCTTAAGTAGTTGACTTCCAGATAAGAGTTGCAAGATCATTCCGGATAAGCTGCAATAGTCATATTCTGGATAAGAGTACCAAGATTATTCCGGATAAGCTGAATTAGTCATATTCCGGATAAGAGCTAAAGATTTTCCGGATAAGAGCTAAAGATTATTCCGGATAAGAGGTCTGTAATTATTCCGGATAATAAGTTTTAAGGGATTATTCCGGATAAGAAGGTCAGAAAGCATTTTTCAGGATAAGCTTTAGATTTATACATCAACTCACAACAAATTTCATAACCTTATTTCATTGCTCGATAAAAAAGATAATCTTTTTCAATCAAGTGTTCCAACAATGAATCCTCATTCATTCATGCCTACAATGACTTCACTTACTGATATCTCAATCATCTCGGGTACCGACACTCGCCCACCTTTGCTCATCAAAGATTTATTTGAAGCATGGCAAGGTCGCATGAAAACGTACATCATGGGCAAACCATATGGTTGACTTATGCTTCAATCAATTGAAAAAGGTCCATTCGATTGGGGAGAAATTACCGTCAACAATGTGACGCGGGAAAGGTTGTATCATGAGTTAACCGATGCTAACAAAATCATTGCTGATGCAGATGAAAGGGTCGTTCAGACAATACTTCAAGCCCTTCCACCTGAAATCTATAGAATGGTAAGTGAACACACAGTGGCAAAGAATCTTTGGGATCAATTAGTTGTTTTGTTACAAGGGACCTCTCTAACTAAGCAAGAACGTGAGTGTCAGTTGTATGACTTGTTTGATAGGTTTACATACATTCAAGGGGAGACTCTTCACGATTACTACTGGCGTTTCACTACTTTGATGAATGACATGAACGTGTATAATCTAAGGATTGAACAGTTTCAACTAAACACAAAGTTCTTGAACACGTTACCCCAAGAATGGAGTCAGTATGTCACCGATGTTAAGATGATTCGAGATTTGCACAAGTCAAATTTAGATCAACTCTATGCCTTCTTGCAACAACACGAGAAACACGTGATCCAAAAACGCATCTCTCAGGGATCTTATCAAGAACCATTGGCATTAATGGAAAACCATCCAACATTGTCATATCACAACTCTCCGTTAGCTTTGGGACACCAATCTTCCTATCAACCATTGTATCAAACACCAAGTTTCCCATAGTATTCGATCTTGCCACAACCGCCTACATCTTATCACCAACAATACAAGCAACCAGCAACATCATCACAAGGAGACTCACATCAGTTACCTTATGCTTCACAACAGTATTCACCTTATCAACCTCCAACAAATCCTGCTCTTACCTATCAACAACTTGAGGCTTCTCAACCTAATTACTCAAAACATGGTAGTGTTCCCTCAAATCCGCTTGTAGCTCAATCAGAACCAGCGTTCTATTGTGATGATGAGATTCCTGTCCCTGAGTTTAGACAAGGGGATAGTCCTACTGATATACTTGCTCAAATGTCTGCTTATCTCACTCAAACATTGAACAAACGAGGTTACAGAGGTCCAGCAACAACTAACAATCAGTTAAGGAACTCTTCTAACTCTCAACAACAGGCTACAATTCAAGATGGCAGAGTCATGGTGCAACCACTTCAGGGGAGACCCAATTCATCTACTGCTGGTGCACGTTCATCTAACACTACTGCTACAAGAGGTAATAGCACTGGCAAAACGAAGGTGATTATATGCTACAACTGCAAAGGGGTAGGGCACATGGCCCAAGAGTGTAAGCAGCCTAGGAGAAAAAGGGACATCACATGGTTTCAGGAGAAGATCTACTTGGTGAATGCTCAAGCCCAAGGACGTGAGCTCGATGAAGAAGAGTTGGCATTTCTCGTAGATCCGGGAGTCGCGGACACTGACGGTCTCACAACAACCATCACAAACAATGCCGCATATCAATGTGATGATTTGGATGCATACGACTCCGACTGTGATGATCTAAATACCGCCAAAGCAGCTCTCATGGCAAATCTTTCACTTTATAGAGCTGACACATTTTCTGAGGTACCAAATACTACTACAGATACTAGTATTGTACCTTATCAAGTTGAGCAAGTATCTGAGTATTCGGAACAGCTTCAGGTGGTTAGTACCTCAATCGAGGAGACAAACAATGATAGCAATATCAATGCAAGTCCCCAGACTTTGAGTGAACCACAACCGGGAGCTATTACGACTACCAATTCGTCTGCTCAACCTGATTTGGTCATGGTCTCGGTATCTTTGCTTAGCCAAATGAATAATGTGGTCCTTGAAACCCTCAGTGTTAATCAGACTTTATCTGCCGAGCTTGCTTTGCATAAGGAAAAGGTTAAAACCTTGGAATTAACTCATGTGTCCACTACCTTAACTAATCCTGAATTTGATAGGTTTAGGCAAGTCCAAATGGATAATCTGCTAGGAATTGAGAGTTTAAGAGCAAATATTTCGAAAGAACTTCAAGAAAAAGATTCAGTCGTTAATAATTTTCAAAAACTTCAAACGGATTTCGAAATTCTCGAGTCTAAAAGAGTTGAAACGGAAATTAAGGCGTCTGAGAGAGTTAAAAAGACTGAAATTTTGCTTCTAAAACTATCTCCGCTTCACATTTAGTACACTTGTTTCATTCTTCTTTTCAAGAGTTCAATCTATCGCGTCTAATTGACCTGGGTATGCAAAGCAAGCTTTTCACCACAACCCACGACTTTATGATGCAACCAAGTTAGGATTGGTATTAGATCCGATTGTGTTTTTAAATGAATCTGAGAGCATGAGACCATATGAAGAGAATCGGTTAAAGTTACTTACTACATATCCTGAATATGACTATGCTCAAATGAATGCAACAAATGCTAAAATAGATCTTAGAACTCGATTTAATATGCAAAAGAAATCTATCCAGACATCCACTTTCATGCCTACTAGAGAATGCCTTAGTATAATTCCTACACTCGTTAACTCGGACGAACCGAAGGAAATTCCTAAGAATCTTCCACCGGTAAGTACGGTAAAGCTCAGCTTGGAAGAGATTGAGCGATACCTTACCGAGTTTGACAAGGTCATCCTGGAATGTACGACTTCAACGGTTCAAACCCCTGGAGAATGGGCTTTCGAACACATGAAAACGGTGTTTGAGAAAGATATCGTTCCGTTTGTAAACCATATTAAAAAAGGAGTCTATGATCTAGCGAGAAATCTAAGTTTTGAAATTGGTGAAGTTCAAAAAGTTTTCTATGAAATGGATGATGCTTATGAACAACATTTAATTGAAAAAGAAAAGATTTTACCCGAATATGACCGATTCTTAGAACATATATGTTAGAAATACGCTTTCAACGTATATTAGAAGTATCGGTCACTCCACAATATTATTAATGTTGTATAGCTCGTAGTTAATGTTTGCTTATTTAGTTAAGTAAGAAACCGACCCATGGGCTTGTCATGGGTCGGCCCAAGCCCATTAGTGGCTTGGATATAAATACCCCTTTCCACCATGGAAAGGGGTTGGTTGTTGATTGTTTGTTTTTCCCATTTGAATGAAAAACACATATTTCTCTCTCACTTTCTCTCACTAGTTTCTCTCTCTATAAATCTTCAACCCACTTCATTGATTCACAAGATTATCAATATTCTACAATTGGTATCAAGAGCCATGGGTTGATTTAAGGTAATGATTTGTGTTGTTCTTTAGTTTTTGATTGTATTAGTGTTCTTTAGGAAAATCTATCTTGATTCTTGAAGTTTTTGGTGATTTTGTTGTTGGGATTAGTAGATAAGTATTGGGTTTTACTTCTTTTAGTAGAAATCACAAAACTTTTCGGGTAATTTGGTAAAAATCTAGGTTTGTTCTTAATATATTTAGTCGACTGTTACAACACACGAACCAGCTTTTTCCCAGTAAAGTTCCGAATCAACATCTTCCGAACCAAAAGTTCCGGATCAAAGAAAGTTCCGAATCAGTTTTCTTCCGAACCAAAAGTTCCGGATCAAAGAAAGTTCCGAATCAGTTTTCTTCCGAATCAGTTTTCTTCCGAACCAAAAGTTCCGGATCAAAGAAAGTTCCGAATCAGTTTTCTTCCGAACCAAAAGTTCCGGATCAACGAAAGTTCCGAATCAGTTTTCTTCCGAACCAAAAGTTCCGGATCAAAGAAAGTTCCGAATCAGTTTTCTTCCGAACCAAAAGTTCCGGATCAAAGAGTTCCGAATCAGTTTCTTCCGAACCAAAAGTTCCGGATCAAAGAGTTCCGAATCAAATCTTCCGAATCAACAACTGTTTCGAATCAAAGAAGTTCCGAAACCAAAGTCTTCCGAATCAATACTTCCGAATCAACAATTGTTCCGAACCAAGGGACATTTTACTTGTTTTTTCGACGATTTTTTTTAGAGGATTTAATCTTGGTTTCTTACACAAAAATTCAACACAACTCACAACTTTACTTCACTGCCCGATCAACCGATAATCTTTGTCTCTTTAAAGTGATCAAAATGAATCCGAATTCATTAATGCCTCAAATGACATCACTTACGAATATTTCCGTCATTACGGGAACGGATAATCGCCCGCCAATGCTCATTAAAGAAGTCTTTGAAGCATGGCAAGGCCGTATGATGTCATACATTAAGGGAAAACCGACATATGGGAGGCTTATGGTCAAGTCAATTCTAAATGGTCCACTTGATTATGGTACCATCGTGGTTAACAATGTGACTCGACCACGGGAGTTTGAAGAACTTACACCAGCTCAACAACTTGTTGTCGATGCAGACGAAAAGGCTCTTCAAACCATTCTCCAAGCTCTTCCACATGACATCTATCGAATGGTAAGTCAATATACGGTTGCAAAGGATTTATGGGAACGTCTAAAGGTGTTGCTACAAGGTACGTCTCTCACTAAACAGGAACGTGAATGTCAGTTGTATGATCTGTTTGATAGATTCACGTACAGTCCAGGGGAAACGCTTCACGACTACTACTTCAGATTCACTACTCTCATGAATGATTTGAATGTATACAATCTCGTGATTGCTCCATTCCAGGTTAACACCAAGTTTTTGAATACTTTACCTCAAGCTGAATGGGGTGAGTATATTACCGATGTTAAGTTAACCAGGGATTTGCATAAGTGCAATTTGGATCAACTCTATGCTTTTCTTCAGCAGCATGAGAAACACGTGATCATGCACCGTTCGCCTCGAGGTATGTACCCTGATTCTTTAGCTTTGATGGCAAATCAACCAAGCTTGTCATACAACAACACTCCTTATATCATGGGACACCAAGCCTATCATCCATCACCGTACATGACTCCAAGCTTCCCCCAATATTCGATTCCTCCGCAACCACCCACCTCACATCAGCAACAATATCGGTTTAATGCACCCTCGTCTCAGAGAGAACCACAAGCATCACAATATGCCTCACAACCTCACCCATATTCACCAGCAAGCATTGCACCTTATGCTCAGTCATCATATTCTTCTTATCAAGAAAATGCAGCATATCCATCAAGCTACTCTGACCACATGAGTATTCCTTCTAGTGCTTATGCAGCTCAACAAGACCAAGCAATGTATTGTGATAATGATGAAGTTCCCATTCCTGAATTCAAACAAGGAACTGACCCAGTTGAAGTGTTAGCCACTATGTCTGCTTATCTCACAAGGACATTGAGCAAACGAGGATTTAGAGGACCAGCTCCTACTAACAATCAGCTGAGGAATTCATCCAATTCTCGACAACAAGCTACTATTAAGAATGGCAGGGTAATGGTTCAACCTATTCAACCTTATCAGGGGAGACCCACTACATCAACCACCAATGCACGCACGGTAAATCCTGCTCCAATGGTCAACACTCCTCCACGGGCTAATTCCACAGGCAAGTTGAGAATGATTACATGCTACAACTTTAAGGAAGAAGGTCACATGTCCAGGGATTGCACAAAACCCAAGAGGAGAAGGGATGGTCAATGGTTTGCAGAGAAGATTTATTTGGTAAACGCTCAGGCACAAGGACAGGAACTTGATGAAGAGGAGCTTGCATTTCTTGCTGATCCAGGGATTGCTGAACAAGAAGTTGTCACTACACAGAATGCAGCATACCAAGCAGATGATCTGGATGCTTACGATTCAGACTATGATGAACTTCAATCTGCTCAGGCAGCTCTTATGGCAACTATCTCTAGCTTTGGGCCAGAAAAAATATCTGAGGTACTTACTAATACCACAGACAATACCACTGATACTAGTATTCAACCACATCAAGTTGGGCAAGAGGGTGCTGATCCGAATGAGTCTTCGGTGGTGAGTCTTTCAAATGAGGAGACAATCAATGATAGTAATATCAATGTGAGTCCTCAGACTTTGAGTGAATCACAACCGGGAGACATTTCGCATACGCATATTCCTGCTCAACAAGATTTGGTCATGGTTCCTGCTACATTACTTAGCCAAATGAATACTGCACTCTTAGAAACCCTAGCTAAGAATAAGAATTTGTCTGCTGAGCTTGCTTTGTGCAACGAAAAAGTTCAAACTTTGGAATTAGTTCCTTCGTCCACTATTCTAACAAATCCCGAATATGATCATTTTCGAAACAAACAAATGAGTCATTTGCAAGAAATTGAAACCTTAAGAGCAGATCTTTCTAACGAACTTAAAGAAAAAGAGTTAGTGGTCACTAGTTTTCACAAACTTCAAACGGATTTTGAATTACTCGAGTCTAAAAAGAATGAAATGGAAATTAATGCGGCTAATAAGATTAGAAGTTTAGATTATTTGCTTTTAAGACAATACGCTGCCTCTCAACTAGTGCACTTATTTGACGCTTCGTTTAGAGAGTTTAACTTATCGCGTTAAAAAGGCCTTCCCCCTAACCCACGGTATGCAAAACAAGCTTTTATCCATAGTCCAAGACTTTATAATGCAACCCAATTAGGATTGGTCTTAGACCTGATTGTTATTTTCGATGATCGCACAAATAAGGATCTAGTTGATGAGAATCGGTCATACAACTTTGCAAAATATCCCGAGTGTGATTATTTTAAAATGAATCAGGAGCTTGCAAAAACGGATTTTAGAATTCGCTTCCATATGGATAAAGATCTCATCACAGCACCAACCTACATGTTAAATGAAGAAAACCCTAGTACACTTCCTACACTTGTCAAAATGGAAGGACCTAAGGAAATTCCAAAGGATCTTCCACCTGTTAGCACTGTATGGTTAAACTTGCAAGAGATTAATCAATACTTTGCTAGTTTTGACAAGGTCATTCGGGAATGTACGACTTCAAATGGCCTAAACGCCGGAGAATGGGCTTTCGAACACATGAACGAGGTGTTTAAGAATGAGATCAATCCGTTTGTCGAAAGTCTAAAAAGAAGTTTTGCATCTCTTTCGGAAAATCTCGAGTTTGAAATTGCAGAAGTTCAAAAAGTGTTTTATGAAATGGACACCACTTACGAACTACAATTAATTGAAAAGGAAAAGATTTTATCCGAATATGACCGATTCTTGTCCCAAGTAATTTCGTGTGATGTGCTTACTACTGTGAATGTTAATTATTCGAATGAGCTTACATCCACTATGATTAAATGTGATGATGTGAATATATGTGATGATGTGTGTGATCTCTCTGTAAATGTTGCTGATACTGTAAATGAGGTAGATAATCATTCTTGTCACGAATCTAACGCTGAATTTTTAAAGCTTCAAGATTCTTACAATTTACTTACAAAACGCTTTAATCAACTTGAACAACATTGTATATCTTTAGAATTAAAACAACAAACTCAAAATGAGGATCTTTTGATAACAAATGGTTGTGAAAACAGTGTTGAGACAAGTGACAAGATGATTGAGATAGTTAAGGCATTAGAGGAAGAAATTATGAGATTAAAGAGAGATGTGTCATCAAATGAAACACTAAAATTGGAACTACAGGTTGCAGAGTCTAAAAACCAGGACTTAGAAATTAGACTTTCGTATATTCTAGGGGAGATGGATCAGGCAAGACAGGGACTATCCGCTCTTTATGGTTCAATAGAAGAACGCTTAGCTTTTAATGTAGCACATCAACAATCTTATGTTGAACAACTGAACCAAAAGTGTGAGGAAATCTCTGACTTAAACATCCAACTCATTGACAAAAATATGGTTTTGGCCGAGTTAAAGGAGACACTTCTTCTCACCCGACAAGAAGTTGTTAATAACTTAGCTACCAACTCTGCACCGTCCTCTAGTGCTCCAACAACCAATTCAGTAGTGCTTTATAAGAACCCGCTCCATAAGAAAAACCCGGTTACCTACGATGATTATATGAGGAATGCAATTAAGCATGTAGATCTTGTTAGGGATATTTTAGATGATTTGTATGCGTTAGATCCCTCAAGCAGTTACTATTATTCAGCTCATGAATATATTAAGCGTGTTCAATATTGCTTAGCATATTTGCAATACATAGGAAAACCGGGTTCTGCACTACTCACTAATCGACCCATTGCTGTAACTCCATTCAATAAGACCCCAGGAGCAAAACCGTCATTGGCACCATCAAGTAATGCACCTTTAAAATATGTTGCTAATGTTCCCACTTTGCCTTCTACAGGATTAAAAGAGTCTACTAAGGCTAAAGGATCGCCACTCAAGAAAGATAAGATCAAGCCCTCCACTAGTAGTACCATCAAGAAGAAAGTAGAAGCTCACACTAGGAATATCAGTTCAGATTTAAATAAAAAGAATCATGTTAAGACTAAAAGCTCTGCGCCTGTGCAGAAGCCTAAACCATTTGTGAATTCTAATTTGAAATGTTGGAATTGTAATGAATGCATGTTTTCCCAACGTCATGATTTGTGTCTTATTGATCATGTGAATGAAATGAATGCTATTCGGAATGATCTTGAATGGAAGCCAACTGGGAGAACTCGTACCCAAGTTGGATGGCAATGGCGTCCCACTGGTAGGACCTTTACATTAGATGGAAAAATGTGCCCTTTAACTAGGAATGCATCCATTGAGGTTAGGTCACAGCGTCCTTTAGTTAGGCACACTAGCACTAAAGTATGGAAACCGCGCCCTTTAATTAGGTCAGCCCCCACTATAGTGCCTATCAGTGAAGAAATACCTCAGGATTTAAGCCAACTTGAATCTACACCACCAACTAGGAAGAAGGCTAGGAAATCTAAGAAACCTAAAGTTAGCAAATCTAAGATCATTAAATCTGTACCTGCTAATAACAAGGAACACTCAGATTCCGAAACCTATACATTGTCTTCGTCTAGTGATATTTTCAGGTGGTCCAAATCATCCTCTAGTATTTGGACTCCGGTTGCTCAAAGCATATGACCGGAGATCGCTCGATGCTCCGAAATTTCGTCAGCAAGTTTCTCGGAACGGTAAAATTCGGTAATGATCATATTGCAAAGATAATGGGGTATGGTGAATATCAGATTGGAAATGTCACGATTTCAAGGGTATACTATGTAGAAGGTCTTGGTCATAATCTATTTTCAGTAGGACAGTTCTGTGATTCCAACCTAGAGGTTGCTTTTCGACAACACACTTGTTTCATCCGCAACTTGGAAGGAAAAGACTTGTTGAAGGGGTCTCGTGGTGCAAATCTTTATACTTTGTCCTTACAAGACATGATGGCCACCTCTCTAGTATGTCTTCTCTCTAAAGCATCTAAGACCAAGTCATGGTTATGGCATCACAGATTATCTCATCTCAACTTTGATGCTATTAATCATTTGGCTAAAAACGAATTAGTTCGTGGTCTTCCAAGGCTAAAATTTCACAAGGACCATTTATGTTCCGCGTGTTCAAGGGGGAAAAGTACCAAGAAATCATACAAGCCCAAAGCTGAAGACACCAATCAAGAAAAACTTCATCTTTTGCATATGGATCTTTGTGGGCCAATGCGAACCGAAAGTGTGAGCGGTAATAAATTCATCCTTGTTATTGTGGATGATTTCTCCAGGTTTACATGGGTTAGATTTCTACGTACAAAGGATGAAGCACCGAAAGCTATCATCACTTTTCTGAAATTCATTCAGGTACGTTTAAATACTACTGTCCGCCGTATTCGTACAGATAATGGAACAGAGTTCGTCAACCAGACTCTTCGTGATTACTATGAAGAAGTTGGTATCTCACATGAAACATCCGCTGCACGTACTCCACAACAAAACGGTGTCGTTGAAAGACGGAATCGTACGCTTATGGAAGCTGCTAGGACTATGCTGATTTATGCGAACGCTCCATTGTTCTTGTGGGCAGAAGTTATATCTACTGCATGTTTCACCCAAAACCGTTCTATCATTCGGAAACGCCATGGAAAAACACCTTACGAGCTTCTACATGATCGTAAACCCGATGTTTCATTTTTTCATGTGTTTGGTGCTCTTTGTTATCCAAACATTAATAGTGAGAACTTGGGCAAACTTCAACCAAAAGCCGATATAGGTATTTTCATTGGTTACTCACCCTCCAAGAAAGCATACCGAATTTACAACCGTCGTCTTGGTAAGATTGTAGAAACTATGGACGCAGATTTTGATGAGCTGACAGCGATGGCTTCTGAGCAACGCAGCTCTGAACCCGCGCTTAACGAGATGGGAACCGGTGCTATTAGTTCCGGATTAGTTCCCAATAATCCTACTTCTACATCATTTTTACCGCCTACAAGGCCCAAGTGGGATAAACTATTTCAACCGTTGTTTGATGAATTCTTTGATCCCCCAAATGATGAAGTTCCAGCACCTGTAGTGATAGCTCCAATCCCTGAAGTTTTTGCTCAAGCTAATGAAGCTTTATTAAATGCATCTTCAATTAACATTGAACCGGATGCACCTCAACCAATTAATTCTCAAACTACACCTGAATCGTCACCCTTACTTGTGCCTAATGATGTTGAAGAGGATTCTATTGATCACGATTTGGAATATGCTCACCTACAAGAGCTTCCTTTCTTTGGTATACCGATACCTGAAAACCCTTCAGCCGCGTCTACCTTAGAAGAAGCTCCTTCAATTGTTCACTCCAGACCACCACGGATTGAAAATCATAGCACCAAATGGACAAAAGATCACCCAATTAGGAATGTCATTGGAAGTCTCGATCGACCAGTCTCTACACGCCATCAATTACAAGAGAGTGCACTCTATTGCTATTTTGATGCATTTCTCTCCGAAGTTGAACCTAAAAACTGGCAACAGGCTATGACTCAATCATCTTGGATTGAAGCCATGTAAGAGGAACTAAATGAATTCCAAAGACTTGAAGTATGGGAATTAGTTCCTCTCCCTGACAAGGTTAACATCCTTACTTTGTTGTGGGTTTATAAGGTTAAACTCGATGAGATGGGTGGAGTCTTGAAGAATAAGGCAAGATTGGTTGCTAGAGGATACAAACAAGCCTTGGGTATCGACTTTGAAGAATCTTTTGCTCCTGTTGCAAGATTGGAGGCTATTAGACTATTCCTTGCGTATGCTGCTCATATGAACATGATCGTCTATCAAATGGATGTGAAGACGGCATTTTTGAATGGTGAACTAAGGGAAGAAGTCTATGTTAGTCAAGTGGATGGGTTCGTTAGCACGGAGTTTCCTAATCATGTGTACAAGCTTAAGAAGGCTCTCTATGGGTTGAAACAAGCTCCACGTGCATGGTATGATCTCCTTTCAACATATCTCATTTCGGAAGGCTTATCCAAAGGCAAGGTGGACCCCACTCTATTCACTCTCAAGGAGGACAACGACATGATACTGGTACAAATTTATGTTGATGATATAATATTTGCTGCCTCTAACATAGAATTGTCAAAACGCTTTGAGAAGATAATGTCCACACGCTTTTAGATGTCAATGATGGGAAAAATTTCATTTTTCTTAGGATTACAAATTTCTCAGAATCCCAGAGGTATCTTTATTAATCAATCCAAATATGCTCTAGAATCTTTAAAGAAATATAAGTTTGAAAATTGTGACCCCGTGGACACTCCAATGGTGGAGAAATCCAAGTTAGATGAAGATAGGAATGGGATTATTATCGATCCGAAACTCTACCGTGGGATGATCGGCACCCTTCTCTATCTGACTGCTAGCAGGCCTGATTTGCAATTTGTCGTATGCATGTGTGCCCGGTATCAGGCTCGGCCTACCGAAAAGCACCTACATGTTGTTAAAAGGATCTTTCGGTATCTCAAAGGAACACTTCATCGTGGTCTATGGTATCCGAAAGATTCCTCTATTGCTTTAATATCATACGCAGATGCCGATCATGCTGGGTGTCAAGACACGAGGCGTAGCACTTCTGGGTCTATGCAACTCCTTGGGGACAGATTGATAAGTTGATCTTCAAAAAGGAAGAAAAGCGCTGCAATTTCTAGCACGGAGACTGAATACATCGCCATGTCCGGTTGTTGTGCTCAAGTCCTTTGGATGAGATCACAACTAACTGACTACGGTTTGGGATTCAACAAAATCCCGATGTATTGTGACAACAAGAGCGCCATTGCCCTTTGCTGAAACTACGTTCAACACTCCCGGGCAAAGCACATCGACATTCGCTACCATTTCATTAAAGAGCAGGTGGAGAACGGAGTGATCGAGCTGTATTTTGTCACTACTGAGTATCAGCTGGCAGATATGTTCACCAAAGCCTTAGATCGTGGACGAATCGAGTTTTTGATCGACAAGCTTGGCATGAAATCATTCTCTCCAGCGACTCTCAAAGAGTTGGCAGAAGAATCAGCAGAATAGTGGTGGTAAACTATTCATGTGTATCCTGTGTTCGTGATCATGTATATTATCGTATATATATAAAAACCACAAAAAGAAAAATACAAAAATATAAAACCAAGAAAAACCACAAAAAATATAAAACCTAGAAAAACCATAAAAAATATAAAATCAAGAAAATCCAAAAATATTTTTCGTTTTTAAATCGGGCATCTCTTTTAGTACGGTAATATTTACGGCTTTAGAAATGTCGATCAATATTGACACGGCGCCATAAATAGAGTCCGTATAAAAGTTGTACATTTTTAAAACATGCCCATTAATGGCTTGTAGTTATTTCAGACTGCAACCCGTTTTTCGCATTAACGTCACGTATTTCCTTGGAAAACGTTGGCTCACAACGGGAATTAATTTTCTCGGGCATGATTTACAAGCCAAATCATGCAAAGGGATCAAGTTTACTTTACAACTTGGTCTAACACGAGTTAGTGTACGTTTCAGTGCATTAATTTGTCTAAATAAGAGAAATCTTATTGCCACCACGAATCAATCTTTTCAAGACATTAATTGGAAAAGTTTTCATCAATATTTGACTCTTTAAACAATGACTATAGCTCTTTAAATAGAAAACGGGTCATCGTTTAAGGGGGAGAAAATATTAAATCGTCTTCATCATCAAAACGGCTTTCAAAAGTGTTTGAGAAAAATTAATCTGTCAAATGGTTAATAACTAGAGTTTCTTTGGCATACGACTTGTGACTGTTCTGATTTATCGTGAGTTTTTAAATCTTGGAATTCTGCTAATTAGGATACAGTGTCTAAGTTGTGTGCGGGCTAGAATAGTTATTACAATGAGATAGGACTAACGATTGTTAAGTAACTTAACGGATGTTAGCCTAAAAGGAGTTATTAACTAAAAAGGAAAAAAAAAGAAAAGTATAGGGACTTAAAATGACTAAGTGTGATAGTTGTCAAAATTTGACCTAAGTCAAACCAAACCCCCCGTTCTTTCTTTTCTTTCTTCTTCACTGTTTTCTGTCCGCCATTGTTACACACACACAAGCTCACACAAATCGTGTTTTCATCATTCAATCCATTTCAATCGTTCAAAAATAAGGTACAAACATCAAATCTTGGTTTTAATTCGCCTAATTTACTCTTTAAATCCTATTAATTGCCTCGTTCTAATCAAATTAGGGTTTCTGCACAAATTAGGTCTAGGTGATTAGGGTTTGAGATGGGTTTGAGTCGGATTATGATTAGATTACTGGATGTTGCCTTAGATTGCCTTAAAACTCACACACGCGTTTAGAATGATCCTTCATAGGGTGTGTTTAGGACTTCCGAATGAACAAGTTCATAGGGTGATTTTAGGACTACCGAATGAACAAGGTTTTAGAAGTTCCGAATAAAGAAGTTCAGAATAAAGAAGTTCAGAATGAAGAACTTCCGAATGAACTTCCGAATGAACTTCCGAATGAATAAGTTCCGAATGAAGAAGTTCTGAATGAAGAAGTTCCGAATGAAGAACTTCCGAATGAAGAAGTTCCGAATGAAGAAGTTCCGAATGAAGAAGTTTCGAATGAAGAACTTCCGAATGAAGAAGTTCCGAATGAAGAAGTTCCGAATGAAGAACTTCCGAATGAAGAACTTCCGAATGAAGAAGTTCCGAATGAAGAAGTTCCGAATGAAGAAGTTCCGAATGAAGAAGTTCCGAATGATGAATTTTCGAATGAAGAAGTTCCGAATGAAGAAGTTCCGAATGAAGAACTTCCG
Organism: Glebionis coronaria; assembly: GCA_025667525.1. NCBI lineage: Eukaryota > Viridiplantae > Streptophyta > Magnoliopsida > Asterales > Asteraceae > Glebionis > Glebionis coronaria. The sequence goes on from CM046874.1 coordinate 98,304,191, forward strand.
AATGAAGAACTTCCGAATGAAGAACTTCCGAATGAAGAAGTTCCGAATGAAGAACTTCCGAATGAAGAACTTCCGAATGAAGAACTTCCGAATGAAGAACTTCCGAGTGAAGGAGTTCCGAGTGAAGGAGTTCCGAGTGAAGGAGTTCCGAGTGAAGGAGTTTCGAGTGAAGGAGTTCCGAGTGAAGGAGTTCCGAGTGAAGGAGTTCCGAGTGAAGGAGTTCCGAATGAAGGGTTGTTGGATTGATAATTGTTTGCTTGTTATAATTACTTGATGAAATGTGTCATGCTTAGAAATAACAACATAATGGTATATATATTTCTGTGTATCAACCTTTTATGTCTTATCTTAAGCAGATACCATGACTAATCCAACAGTGCAAGAACTCCAAAATGCTAGAGCAGCCGCTATTGCCGAGGCACAAGCTCTCAAGTTCATACCAAACAATTACCGGCTGAAGGAAGTTTCTAAATCCACTCACCATGGATTCAAAGTCGCCTTAGCAATTCTTGATCAATCTCACTTCAAGAATGCTTTAAGGAGTACTGCTTCGGTGCCATTTGAGTATATGTATGAATACTGGGCTACCAAGGAAAGTACTTCAAACAAGATCACCTTCTCTCTCGACAACAAGCAACAGACACTCACCGCTTCAGACTTCCGCAAGATATTTGGAATTCGGGATACACCTAAAGGTTTGTCATTTTCAAGGAATCCTACCAAAGACGAACTCATGGAGATGTTCGGTGCTCTTGGATGTCCTGACCTACGAGCTGTGTCCGATTTTACCACCGCTAAAGTGGGTCAACCTTGGAGAGCTATCTTTGGTATTCTCAGTAGATGTCTTACACCTAAAACAAGTGGGCATGATGCTGCGCGTGGTGCAATTATGAACATCTTCTATGGAATGTACAAAGGCTCAAATGTAGATTATGCATCCTTGTTGTGGGAAGAATTTAACTTTCAACTCTTCCAAAACAAGAAGCTGAAGGCTACTTTCTTTCCTTATCCTCGGTTTATCAAGCTTATAATTCATTATTTTATGAAGAATGATGTCTCAATTGATAAGCGTGCAGCAAGTCGTCACCACACTGAAGAGGCTGATAACACTGTGGACCTAAGGCATGAAGGACCCTCTATTGCTGTTAATCCTGGTCCTATTCCCGATTATCTTCTGACAGATAAAATCAAAGCTTCTGCTGATTAAAAGCTACTGCTAATAGAAATCAAGAAGCAAAAAGCAAGCCTTCAGACAGGAGAAGACTCGTCTACTACGGTCAAGAGCAAAGGTAAACGCAAGCAAACAATTGCTTTATCTAAACCCAAAACCAAGAAGAAAAAGACTGAGGCTAAGGGTAAGAGCACGGCTGACGAGCTTGTTCTCCACGACAAAGAAGATGTTGATGCCGATCCTACTCTTGACAAGACTGAGAAAAAGTTAATGAAGATGGCTATTGAAAAGAGTAGGAAAGACACGGGCGGTAGTGGTTCGGGTGCACAGATGGATGTTGAAGAAGAATACGAGGAGCCAGATGATATTGATGAGTTTAGATCACCCGAACGTTATTCAGCATCGAAGGAGACATCCATTGCTGATACAGCAAGTGTTGGGAAGGAGTCTGGTGCTACAACAATCATTGTACCTACACAGCCTCTCGTAACTCAACCTCCACCAATCCAGCCTTTACCAACCCGAACGGTGCCAACACCATTCCTTCCACCTCCAAAAACTTCCATCCTCAGTACCGTAATCACAACCGAGCCTCTTCAACCAACCCAGAGTAGCTCTTTACCATCTTCAATGGCTGCATTCGTAATGGCAGAAATGTTGGATAAACACACGGATAGTCAAAGAAAAGAGATGGATAAACTTCGAGAAGAGCTACTTCGACGAGTACAAAGTGAAGAGGCATCCAAGAAAGCCCAAGAAGAGATGCGAGCTAAGTTCACTGCAGAGATGGAGTTGACACGTAAAGATCATGCAGAAGAACTTGCTCAGATCAAACAGGCTGCAGCTGATAAGTATGAAGCACGACTTACGAGACTTCGAGCTATTAAAGATAAATATAAGGAGCAGAAAGAAACACTTGAAGCTTCTATTTCGTAGAGGGTGAAAGAATCTGTTGAGTCCTTTATGCCAAAGCTGTATGAAGAAATGAGGAAACTTGCAGCTGATAACTTGATGATCAAGTCGTCCAACCCTTCCGAATCCACATACAAAATGGCATATGACTTAACGGATTTTGAATTGAAGAAGATCCTCAAAGCTCGCATGAGGGAAGTTGGATATTTTGATAAGTCTAAAGTTCAGCGGACACTCTACAAAGCACTCAATGAAGCTATCTTGGAGGATGATCGGTTGTTTAAGATGTTTGGAAGTGTGGTACCTTACCACATTCTGTCTGAGGAGGAAAAGGAAGATAGTGAACAAGAGGAGGGTAACGGTGAAGAGGAAGAAGAAGAAGAAGATGATGATGATGGTGACGATGATGATGATGGTGACGATGATGGTGATGATGATGAGGATGGTGATGATGATGATGGTGGTGATGGTGGTGATCGAAATGAGGAGAGTGATAAGGGAAGCAACAAGGATGACGATGAGGATGATGGTGGTAAACATGATCAGCCTGAAACGGAGAAAAAGGTTGCCAGCACAAAGAAACCATCTAAGTCTGGTACCAAGTCTCAGAAAGATGTTGCGCAAAAGGAAAAATCCACCTCTACGGAATCAAGACGAACCAAGTGGCGCCATGACGTGAATGCTACTACGACGTCATCGATTCCCGGTACATCTGTTTCTGTTTCTATACCTGTTACCACTAATCCTGTTAGTTCTTTTGTTGCTCCTGTGATTGCAGAATCAGTAACTGAACCTGAATCTGCACAACACTCGCCTGTTCATGACACCGCCGAGATGCCTGAATCAGAACCAACAAGTGTTCATGTCTCTACTCCTCTACAACAAGAACCACAATCTACTGTTCCCGAGTCAAGCACACGGGACTGGGCGGACACATTGGAAATTGATGAAACTGCTCCGCCACAAGCTTGGATCACGGCAGCTGCTAAATATGATCCAATCACAGACGCTGACAGAGATGTTCTATATCTCCGTATCCGTAGTCCGATATACTTGTGTGCATTTCTGGCTCATGAGTTTAAATCTTCGGTCACTCTGTCTTTGGTGAAGAGAGCGCTAAAGGATAAGAGAATTCACGCCAAAACCAGGTTAAGCCGCATGGAGTACGAGTATTATGCTGATGAGGTCCTGAAAGCTCTTAATACCGTTCAAAGGCCAGGCCTTCATGAGTCAGAAAGAGCTCCACCTCCACTTGATCCTTCTCAAGATAATCAAATTGCTCTCGACTTCTTTGTCACCTATGATCTTGATTATCTCCTCAAAGGATCATCCAAGTACGCAACCTCCCTGACCTTGCTGAAAGCTGCTAATTAGGGGACAATACCCTGGATCGAGGAAAAGGTAAACCGACTCTAGGTCCCAAAGGTAAATCGTAATTATGATATGTATGCTGCTATAGGTGCATCACATTGGGTCGAGCGAGTCCGAAGGGCGTACAGAGGTTGCTGCTTAGCCAATTCAGGAAGTATCATTAGATCCGATATTCGCATCTCCAGTATTTTGGGACTGAAAACTGAAGCCAAGAATGGCTATCATCATGTGACGGAGATTCGTCTAAAAAGGGAGGATGACAGAGAATACACAATACAGCAGGGAGATTTTTCTATCATTCGCCTTGAAGATATCGAAGACATGTTGCTTATGATGACCCGTGATCAACTCACCCATCTTACTCGTGAAGAAATCATTGCCTTGAATACAGCACTTCGTATGTTCACACGAAGCATTGTTATCAAGAAACGAGTTGAAGATCTTCAATTGGGAGTTGAAAGCTACCAAAGGAAGCTTAACCTGACCCGTCCAATGAATCAAGTTCTACCTCAACATGTCACAAGATGTCCCTATACCGACATTACTGTTCCGAGTTATGGGATTTTCTACTTGAACAGTCGTGGGATAATGAAGTTTATGAGGGTACGTGAGCTTTATAAGTACAGTGATGGGACTCTCATATACGTCAGAGGAAAATTGGAGCATCTTAATTCTGGTGGGTCTTTACCAGAGATGACTGAGGACTGGCATCCGGGTTATCGGCAAATGGCGAAATATGTGATCAAGAAGATTGATCAAAAGCTCCGGGAACGTAGATTGATGAGGAGCTTAGAAAGATTCGTTGGTGGTAGACCATATGGAGTGCACCACAAGTTATTGCAACGATCCATCTAATGGATCGTATATCTCAGGTCTACTCTATATTGGTTTTTAATTGTGAATATGTAAATTTGTGAATATTTTGCTTTTACGGCTTGATGTAGTGTTAAGGTATGATAATTTTTCAAGAATTTCTCACGAGATTCTAAATCTTTCAAAATATATCATACTAATGCACTACAACTATCCCTTATTAATTTAAGGGGGAGCATTAACATGTTCTATGGCCAAACATTGATTTCATTTTTACCCAAAGACAGGTTAATCCATTCAATATCCCAAATATTAATGGTTAACATTTTGGATAAGGGGAGAAAATGGGATTAAGGAGAATTAAATGATACTTGGCTAAAAGATGAAAAAGACTTAACGATAATCCAACTTAATATGTGTAAAGCACGTGTTAAGGGGGAGCGTTTTTGATGACAAAACACCTAAGGTACAAAACTCTTGATTTCAATATCACAAGTACCTTAAGTGATTTTCAAGGATTTTTCATGGTGACTATACTTTCCCAAAACACGCTTAATTCACGACGAATGTGGTGACAAAAGGGTGGTAGGAATAGGTTTTAGTCCAATGATTCATCAGAGCCGATGGAATCTTCCCAAGGACAAGTCCCTAGATAGAATTAGAAGTCCTAGGAAAGATGGAGAAAGATTGTGAACGTAGCTGAATGCCGACCAAGTACTTAAGCTAGCACTGGAACAATCACAACAAGGTGCTAGTTATGACGTATTGGTAAGCATTGAAGGGGTTGAAGAATGAAAAAGAATTGTAAAGATAAAGGGTGTAAAGAAAGAAGCCCTCCTTACAACTTTAGGCAGAAACCGGGTCAATACATATGCTATTGAGATCATTTGTTAATGATTCTCGATATTGAAGAAAGACATCATGGACCCAGTGATGCAATGCACAACCCTTCCCAACTAACTCAAATATCTCTCAAAAGGTATTTGTTTTAATCACACGGAGATCAACACATTATCTATTGGTTTATTCACTCCGAATAAACTGATATTGAAAAGGTGGCACTCCTCTCCAGCCATCGCTCACTAAATCAAAACGCACAATCGAGTCTAGAGCCACGAGATCATCAAAAGTCTCATTAGGACACTTTCCATCTATTCCTTGCTTTCTCACACACTGTGAAAAGTAAGAGATTTTTATGAGTCCTACGCAGTATTCTTGTAATATTGCCAGAACATCCGAGTAACACGTAAATATTACAATGAAGATGGAAATCCTGCTTGAGCCAACATCAAACAAGCTCATGGTAGGTTACACGTGTGGTTCTTTAAGAACCAATCTTGTGAAAACTGGAAAGAAACAGTAGTTTAATTCTTAATTGAACTTAAACTCGTTCCAGGCCTCTACGCATTATCATATGATCTTGCCAGAACACTCAGAGTGACACTCTTTAGTGTTTACAGTGACGAGTGGAAATCCTTCTAGTGTTAACATCAAACAGCACTTGGTAGGTGACGTGCAAGATTCTTTATGAATTAAGCTCGTGATAACTGGAAAGCAACGATGGTGAAAATCTTAATTGAAATTCACTTGTTCCAGGTTTCATGAATTGACGGCTTCAATCACAAGGATAATTTATCCAAGTGATTCACTCTTTATGTTCGCAGTCAAGCTTAATGATCGTCGAATAAAGAGAACGGGTTTACCCGCGAAATCCTGTCAGGAAGTTACTTAAATGAAACTATCCGTCACAGGTACGATATCTAATATCGTCCAACGGTCTTCACCGACCGGAGGTAAAACGCTACCGATTTAGAATGAAATGTTCTAAGCCATTTCATTCGTGTCTTATCATGTTGCTGCGAAGACGGTGGCGTTGCGGTGTACCAGCTGAAGTCGTTCCCACATGCTTATGTTTTTCTGTATCAAGTTCAGCAAAATTCAAGAAAGTACCAAATGAAGTCTTCCGCTGTACCAAACTCTGAAGCTTTCGAGAATTCAACAAAAGACATAAGTGTGTGGAACATGGAGTCACGAGGAGGCAAGATTCACAAGAAGGCAAAGATCGCACGTGATTGGTCAAAAGAACAATGCTCTCAAGCCAAAGCCTAAAAGATCAAATCAACATATTCACAACAAAAAGAAAAGAAGAAAAGACTACGAGCTGAAGAACGAAGACTTAGTATAGTATGCTAGGTTTAGAACTATGTAACATGGAGTGACCTCCCTTATGGGGAGATTGTTAGAAATACGTTTTTAACGTATATTCGAAGTATCGGTCACTCCACAATATTATTAATGTTGTATAGCTCGTAGTTAATGTTTGCTTATTTAGTTAAGTAAGAAACCGACCCATGGGCTTGTCATGGGTCGGCCCAAGCCCATTAGTGGCTTGGATATAAATACCCCTTTCCACCATGGAAAGGGGTTGGTTGTTGATTGTTTGTTTTTCCCATTTGAATGAAAAACACATATTTCTCTCTCACTTTCTCTCACTAGTTTCTCTCTCTAGAAATCTTCAACCCACTTCATTGATTCACAAGATTATCAATATTCTACAATATAGTGTCTCTCGTAGTGATGCAAGTTGTTACTCTTAAATATGCTCATGATATTTCATCTACTGTGAATAAATGTGATGATGTGTATGATATGTCTGTGAATATTGTTGCGCTTGTGATTAATGTAGATAATCATTCTTGTCATGAATCCAACGCTGAATTTTTAAAGCTTCAAGATTCCTATAACAAACTTTCAAAACATTTTAATGAGCTTCAACAACATTGTATATCTCTTGAAATTGAAAATCAATCTAAAAATAAAACTCTTTCAAAAACAAATGAGTGTGAAAACTCCGTTGAGACTAGTGACAAAATGATTCAGGTTGTTCAGGCATTAGAGGAAGAAATTATGAGACTTAAGAGAGAATCTGTAGCAGAGAAATTGGAACTAGAGGCTACAGAGATTAAAAATCATGCCCTAGAAGATAGAATTACTTCTATGATAGGGGAGCTTGATAAAGTAAAGAAGGGTTTCTCATATATTTATGGTTCGTTAGAAGAACGCTTCGCTTTTAATGCGGCAGAGCAAAAGTCACTCGTTGACCAATTGAACCGTAAGTGCGAGGAAATCTCTAACTTAAATATTCAACTCATAGACAAAAACATGGTTTTGGCTGAATTAAAGGAGACAGTTCAACTCAAAGGACAAGAAGTTATTGATAATCCCGCCACCATCTCTGCCTCGACCTCTAGTGCTCCCAAACCCAATACACGTGTGCTATATCGGGATCCAAAATTTAAGAATAGTCTAAGTTTACCACATACATGAAAAATGCCTTAGAACATGCAGATCTTGCTAGAGAGATCGTTGATGATATGCGTGAACTAGATCCCACAAGTCATCTTCTATATGAGCTTTTATTATATGTGGATCGCGTTCAGGATTGTTTAGCAAAGTTAGAGTACATTGGGCAACCGATATCTGTATCCCCGAAACAGCAAACCCCCACCATTGCCATTACTCCATTCAATAAGAATCCAAGATCTAAGCCTATTTTAAATACACCCATCAAGGCTACATCCAAATCTGTCACTAATGTTCCCGTGGCTTCTACAGGAGTAATTATGTCTACTAAGGCTAAAGGATCTCAAGACAAGAAAGATAGGATCAAGCCTTCCACTAGTAGGACTGCCAAGAAGAAAGTAGAAGTTCACCCTAGGAATGTTATTTCAGTTTCAAATAAAAAGAATCATGTATCTAAGACAAAGGATCTGCTTCTGTGCAGAAGCCTAAGAAAAATGTGAATTCGAATTTATGATGTTGGAATTGTAATGAATGCATGTTTTTGCAGCGTCATGATTTATGCCTTGTTGATCACGTGAATGAAATGTATGCAATTAGGAACTATCTTGAATGGATTCCAACGGGGAAGAAATTCACCCAAGTTGGTTGGCAATGGAAACCCACTGGTAGGACCTTCACTGCTAATGGAACTAAGTGCCCTTTAAGTAGGATCACATCCACGGAAGTTAGGTCTCAGCGTCCTTTAAATAGGAACACTAGCACTAAGAAATGGAACAAGCGCCCTTTAACTAGGTCTACCCCCCACTATTGTGCCTACCAGTGAAGAAGTACCTCTGGATCTTAGACAACTAGAATCTAAGCCGGCATTTAGGAAGCAAGTTTGGAAGCCTAAGAATTCTTCAGTTAGCAAATCTAAGATAATTATATATGTACCTGCTAACACAGAGGAACTACTAGATTCCGATACATCGTCCTTGTCTGGTGATATTTTCAGGTGGTCCAAATCATCCTCTGGTACTTGGACTCTGGATGCTCAAAGCATATGATCGGAGATCGCTCGATGCTCAGAAATTTCGTCAGCAAGTTTCTAGGAACGGTTAAATTTGGCAACGACCATATTGCGAAGATCATGGTTATGGTGAATACCAAATTGGGAATGTTGCGATTTCAAGGGTTTATTATGTGGAGGGACTTGGTCACAATCTATTTTCAGTGGGACAATTTTGCGATTCAAACCTTGAGGTGGCTTTTCGACAACATACTTGCTTTATTCGCGATCTTGCAGGAAATGATTTGTTAAAGGGTTCTCGAGGGGATAATCTCTACACATTGTCCATTCAAAACATGATGGCCGCCTCTCCTGTATGCCTTCTTTCCAAAGCATCTAAGACCAAGTCATGGTTGTGTCATCGTCGATTATCTCATATTAACTTTGATGCTATAAACCATTTGGCTAAAAACGAACTTGTTCGTGGTCCTCCAAAACTTAAGTTCGACAAGGATCATTTATGTTTCGCATGTTCTTTGTGGAAAATCACCAAGAAATCATATTAACCTAAAGCCGAAGACACCAACCAAGAACCACTATATCTTTTGCACATGGATCTTTGCGGGCCAATGCGTACGGCTAGTGTGAGTGGGAGAAAATACATCCTCGTCATGGTGGATGATTTCTCAAGGTTTACATGGGTCAAATTTTTAGCATCCAAGGATCAAGCACCAGAGTATATTATTACTTTCTTAAAGATGATCCAAGTACGTCTTAATGCTACTATTTGCCGCATTCGCACTGATAATGGAACTGAGTTCGTTAATCAAACTCTACGAGAATATTATGAAGAGGTCGGTATTTCACATGAAACTTCTGTTGCTCGCACTCCACAACAAAACGGTGTCGTGGAAAGACGTAACCGTACACTAATGGAAGCTGCTAGAACTATGTTGATTTATGCGAATGCTCCTTTATTCTTATGGGCTGAAGCAGTGGCAACCGCATGTTATACCCAAAACCGCTCCATCATTCGTAAACGCCATGGTAAAACTCCATATGAGCTACTTCATGGACAAAAACCCGATATTTCATTTCTTCATGTATTTGGTGCACTGTGTTATCCAAATACTAATAGTGAGAATTTGGGCAAACTTCAACCGAAGGCTGATATTGGAATTTTCATTGGTTACTCACCTGCAAAGAAAGCTTACCGAATTTATAACCGTCGTCTTGGCAAGATAGTAGAAACTTTGGATGCCGATTTTGATGAGCTGACAGCGATGGCTTCTGAGCAACACAGCTCTGAACCCGCATTACATGAGATGGGAACCGGTACAATTAGTTCCGGATTAACTCCCAACAATCCTACTTCTCCATCATTTATACCACCTACAAGGCCCGAGTGGGATGAGTTATTTCAACCTATGTTTGATGAATTCTTTGATCCACCTAGTGATGATTCTCTAGCACCTGTAGCAGTAGCTCCAATTCCTGAAGTTATTGTTCAAGATAATGGAAATCAGTCAGAGGCATCTACTGTCACTCTTGAAAAAGATGTCCCATCCCCCACCAATTCACAAACCACACATGAATCTTCACCCCCACTCGTTCCTAATGATGTTGAAGAGGATCACTATGATCACAATTTGGAATTTGCTCACTTACAAGAGCTTCCTTTCTTTGGTTCACACATACCTGAAAACCCTAACGGTCCGTCTACCTCAGAGGAAGCTCCTGCAATCGTTCACTCCCGACCACCACGGATTGAAACTCACAACACAAAATGAACAAAGGATCACCCAATCCGCAATATTATTGGTGACAACAATCGACCAGTCTTAACTCGCCACCAACTCCAAGAACATGCATTATGTTGCTACTTTGATGCATTTCTTTCCGATACTGAACCTAAAAATTGGCAACAAGCCATGACTAAATCATCTTGGATTGAATCCATGCAAGAGGAACTTAATGAATTTCAACGTCTTGAAGTGTGGGAATTAGTTCCTTTACCCAGCAACGTTGAAATCCTTACATTGTTGTGGGTATATAAGGTTAAACTCGATGAGTTAGGTGGAGTGCTAAAGAACAAAGCTAGATTGGTTGCTAGAGGTTACAAACAAGCTTTGGGTATTGAATTTGAAGAATCCTTTGCTCCTGTTGCACGATTGGAGGCGATTAGACTATTCCTTGTGTATGCTGCTCACATGAACATGATCGTCTACCAAATGGATGTTAAGACGACATTTCTCAATGGTGAATTAAGGGAAGATGTCTACGTGTGAGACCCCCAAAATCAGGCAAGGAAACACGTAGGCAGCAAAGGGGTTCCACGTCATGGTATAAGAAACAATGAAATACTGTTGACATAAAGTTGACGTAATAAAAACTTATACATTACATCACAAAAAGATCAGAGTTTTCAAACAAAGGTCCCAGAGTTTTATAAGCGGAAATCTATTATTTAAACATGGTTTTGTAACATGTTGTTACCAAAATTATAGGATAAACTTCTGACAGCTTTTACCAAAACCAAACTTTAAAAAGTAACACAAAAATCTCCAAACTGCGATAATATCCTGCGGGCTCCCATCCAAGCAAAGTTAAGTAATAATACCTGAGATTAAACATGTAAAATCGTCAACATAAAGTTGAGTGATATTCATAGGTTTAGCAGTAAAGGTGTGGAACACAAGCATTTATTTGTAAAAACAAGAAATAGGGAAAATGGTTACGTACGATAACCATAGTCCGAAACCATTATTATTACTGTTTAGTTCATGAACCGAAGCTTAACTCAATGTAAGTTCCTCTAGTGAGTATTCAGCCTAAATACTCAAGTATAAACAAATGAAATGCGTCATGGTTAAACAACCGCAACATGGGACGGGGATTGTCAATCCCGATGGATCCACCCACAACATTCGCGCTTAGTAACACAAGTAAATTAACGGTTCATGATCAGGAGAGGAAACTTAAGGGCTATAACTAAAAGCAATAATAATAATAAAAATCTGTTGGAAATCATCAAGTTCTGGAAAGCATACAAGTTCTGGATAGCATGCAAGTTCTGGATAGCATACAATTTTAAATGAATGTGTTCCACCATGTAAAATCTCACCCCACGTTTAGAAACAATGTATAAGTAGTAAAAAGGGGCTATGAACTCACCTTGAAGCAGTAGCAACAATATAATAGCACAACGTAGACATGGAGAAATAATAGCTCGAAACATTCGGTAACCTAAGTTAAATAAGGTATGTATTACTATACATGCAACACGAAAATAAACGTAGCATTTAGTCTCTTAGTATGTGCTTGAGTTTTTAAAGAAATCAAGTATTTTAACACTTGTGAACATTTAACGTTTAATAATAACGTAGTCATTTGATCGGGATATATTTTAGCAATATTGAACATTTCATAATCGAAATAGTTTATTTAGTTAGGTCATGTAACGGGTCAAATATCCTAAATATATTAAATCGAGTTTATAAATAAAATTTAAAAGTTATTATTTATACATTATATAAGCAAATAAATAAAATTCATGTTTCTTTTGAGGGAACAAAGATGCCGATTTAGGGGGGGCATGGAAAATATCACTTTCAGATGAATTTAACAATCTGAAGAAATCAATCGTACGTCCCTTATTTGACTCGGGTAAAAGGGGTGTTTCTTGATAATTTTTCGGCGTGAATAGCGGGTTGAATAATAACTTTCGAAGTAAGCCGCTAGTACCGTTGGGTAGCTAGCCGGGTGGTCATTAAGTAGGTTTTTTATTTTTTATAAATCGATGTCGTTTAATAGGTTAAAATCAGGTTCGAAGTAAGGGTCGGGAAACTGTTTCGAGTGTTACGAGATCTACCGGGTCAGTTTCAACCTCGTCTACGGTTCTCGATAGTGATCTTCGGGTAGAACCGAAAGTAGTCTCGTGTAGACGGCATGGCCGTCTACAACTTCCGTCATGTGACCGTCTCAGGGAAAGGTCGTTTTGAGGGTCAAAAGTGGCTCGAAAAAGGTTGTGTCGTAACACTTAACAAAGTTATATTTTTGACCAAAAAGTCATGTTCGATGTTTTTCGACGACTTATATCCTACTCGTTACTTAACCGATTTTCGTCATTCGAGTTCCTATGTTTTCTCAGCTAGCTCGATTATCATTTGCCCCCATGACCCGAACCATCCCTAAAGTCGAACCGAGTCAAAACTGGGCTCAAAGTCAGCCCTGTCGAGTTTTTTTTTTCCGAGTCGCCTATAGATACTAACCTATACTTGTTGAATTCTTTGTTATAATTATGTATCCTGTACACGGGATGTTAAACAGATGGCATGCATGTCTCATGTCAAATTTGTTTATATCGTTTTATAAAACCTTTTAAAACGTCTATCTCTTTTTTTTTCTCAAGCACAACTATAAAGACTCTTAGCAACATACAATAAGGAAATAAAGGAATAACAAAAAGAACCGTGAGTTACTAACAAATCAAGGTTAACGTGATGTGTGGTTCAAATCCGCGAACCCTCATTCGTTTTTAACCCTCACAAACAAAACCGAGCACCCTCGAATCCGAACTCAACGTAACCGATTGAATCTTGTGTCCTTCGTATGAACATGAATACTTAAAATTTGAAATAAGAATTTATTGAAGTGATTTGTTTTGCTCGGCAAAATGAAGAGCAAGACATGAAAGTTATATTTTTTTTTCCTTTAGAAAGTGATAAGATACATATCAAATCTATCATTTAGATAGGATGGTAGACACACGTCGTACGTGTCATCAAATTATTTTTTCACGAAACATGAGAAGTGAGAGTAAGATTACTATGAAGTTTTGTTTTACAAATTTGTAAAAGCGGGTATTATTAAGATCTGATATTTTAAAACTTACACGATTTGAAAGTTACACATAAAATAAGAAAAATAAACGCTTAATATGAAATAAAAACAGAAATATTCGAAGGAATTTATATTTCGATAAATAAATGAGGGCTTGAATCTTATAAAACAATAACGTGTTATAAAAACGAATAACGCTTAAAGGTTTAAGGTAAATTAAAAAGAATGCTCGTTAAATAAAAAATTAAAACAACGACAATAGAAAATAATTATATGTCATAATGAGGATGTTTATGAAAACATAATAATTTTAACTTCTTAGAGTCAAAATAACCATCGGTTCTCGTTCCATGAATCGGGTAAAAATTTTTTTTTATAAAACACGTGCAAATTCTTTTAAATCAAAACTTTTGATTTAAATAAATATGGAAAAATAAAATAAAATATTAATAATTTCAAATAATTAATTTTAAATTGTTAGAAAAATAATTGAAATGTAATTTTATTAAAAAACTCGAATTCTCAGAATTTACGCATGAAAAAGTAAAAGAAACAGGTTGAACATTGTAAAATCGAAAAGTACGAATAAAAAAATAATTTACTGTAAAATTACGAGTTCTCACAGTCGCCCCCCCTAAAGGAACTCTGGTCCCTCAGAGTTCAACTGAAAACAGAAAGAGACGGGAATAAATAGGAATATTTTGCTTTGAATTGGTCTTTAAATACGAGAGGGTATTTAGATATAGAATAAACATGATAAACACTTAAAAGGAAAAAGATGCACTAAAACATATTAAGATTAATGATCGACGAGAAATTGCGAATCGTGTAAACAGTAAAAAAACAATAATTCACTTTACTAAGAAAAAGAAAAGATTTTTTTAACTATGTTATATAGAGATTAAGACGAAAATGTATATTAAATGGGTAAACAATAGTTCGGTCTTTTCTTAATCAAGATAGTGTTCAAAATAGAAGTAAACTATGTTCAATTTTTAATTTGGTCATCCTGAGAAAACCTTGGGATGACTGTATGAAATTATTGTTAAAACTTAGGTTTATGGTTACGATGAGAGAAAATCTATTTTCCAAATTATTTAAAATTCTTAATAGGAATGAAGTTTAAGACGGTAATTTCATTAAGCTGGAATTAAAATATAATGAAAAATTAAAATAGTTCAAAAGTTAATGCATGATGTCATTTTAAACATACGCTAAATTTTTACAAAAAAAACTTATAGATCTGACCTTTTAGCTTGAGACAGTTATTTTGGTGATTTAAATGTTTGGTAACACGCGTAAAATTTTCTTAATAATTTATAATAATATATAAAAATTCATAAAAGTGTTTTATGTATCAAATGGTAAATAGGAGACATATTCGATTTATTTTTTTTAAAAGATGACAAGATAACAAACAAATATGAAGCAATTAATAGTCAAAATAATGTGCAAGCAATGGCATGAGGGAGTAAAACTAAAGTCGTAAAGATTATTAACGAACAAGATAGAATAGAGGCATAAGCGATAAGACAATAAGAAACAAAGAATTTAGCAACTCATCACTCCTTGAGTGAAGTTGGTGTCACCAACATCGGCTTATTAATTTCTCAGTAATCGATACACAATTGAAAGATGAAAGCCACACAACAATTTTTTTAATCAAAGAAAAATTCTTAATTAGTCACTGGTGTATGATTCAAGTAAAATGAACAACATTGGCAATTAGAGAGCGAAATCAATACATGGTTTACACGAGCGAATTTCGAGGCAATAGAGTCTGACAGACATCATGACGAATATACGATAACACTATTCATGTACAGTCATAAAATTGTTGTTCTCGTCCTGAGACATTTCGAAGGTATATAAAAATTTACTCAAAAAAAGTTGGTCGAGGAGAAAGTATAAAACCACTAGAACTTCTATGTACGATATCAATAGTCAGTAACTAGACAAGCGGTAAATAAAATTGTGTATCATGAGAGAAAATGAGGTAACAAGTAGAGTAAAGCTCATTGATTAAGGAAAAATAGATTGTACTCGCAGGCACGTAATTCGTTCAATAAAAGATAAAGAAACATATGCATTTGTCATGAACTTGTACTACTTGCATAACGCATAAAAGTTTTTATAATTTTATTTTAACAAGATTTTAAGGTGACTACTATTCAGCCTCACATGGCTCCTTTCAAATTACGCATAGGTGATCAGGCCATGCATAATTTAGGACTAGCAATGTGATGCTCAGTTTCGTCAAACTAGTATACATGTCATATGTTTTAAAATATGTATGTAATGCCATTTGTAAAATAAACAGGAATCAAAATATTTTATGAAACTTTTCGCCAATAAGTTACTGGCTAGATATTTAATTTAACAATTTTTTTTTATGTTTACAAGGGTTCTTTATAAGACCAATTGTTGAACAATTTGAGGAATTACACCGTAAAATTAATATAAATTAATGTTATAAGATATCATTCAATTATTTAAGAAATACCAAATGAAACCTTTTGTAAAATGATTCGCAAACAAGACCAGTTTGAGTTTATATGGTAACATGATAATAGTTTACAAAATAGCGAGTGAGTTACAAGAGGGAAATAAGGAGTAGTTCAAGACAACCAATGAAATGGTTACAAAGTGATAGGGTTTCGAGAGGTTTAGCCGGAATTGTCAAGAGTCCCGTGTCAAGAAGGATAACGAATGATGAAAATAAGAACTTCAACCTCGGTCCAAATCAGTGGTACGATAGAAGCAAAGAATGACAATTTAGAATGACAATTAAGTCATATATAAAAGAAAGATAGAGGAATCCATATGTGTGCACATCGTTATTTATTTGACATAAATATGCACAATTTTAACGTTTTCAATCGCAATCATTGTTTCATGGTTGTAAAATATCATTAGTTAAAGTTTTACGAGCTCACACGAACTCAAAAACGCCTAAAAACCCTATTTCAAAATTTCTACCAGCTTTGATTTTTTAGTCAACTTTGAGCTTTTGGGATTGACAAAACCAATTGATTCACTAAATGATTTTCTAAGACTCGAAGTCTAATGCAATTCGATGTAAAACGATGTTTTGAACAACTTTCTAGTTTTACTAGAGACTTGAAACGGATCAAAAATGGACGAAAATGCCCTTGCATTAAAATCTGTCAACAAATTGATATTTTAGAACTACGCAGAAATAAGTTCTTAAATTTTACAATCCCAAATGAGCGTAACTTGCTTGTTTTTAATGTTTACTGGTAAAATATTATTTCCTAAACGGACGTCTCAACAAGTAAAAATATATATTTTTATGTCCAAAGTTATAAAAATATTTTCTCGACACTGATAAATTTCCTGTAAAGTTTCTGTACAAAGTATATTTTTCGACACAGTTTGAAATTAAATCCAAATTTCATAATAACCCTGAATTAATGTACACACAAGACTTGTGGATTCCATAAAGACGAAAAAGAATAAATTGCGTAATTAACCATGTAAAAAAAACACAGTATGGAAATGGTTCAAGAATGCCAACGATAAACTAAGAATTCAAAAACGACGCATGACATCCGTGTCTTAGATTTCGAGATGCAATGCAGGAAGGTCTCTTGGCAGTGTGATTTTTTCCAAAATCACAAGACATATCGAGAAAGAATTGGAAGATTAACGGGTCACACTCCTGGAGCGAGGAGGTTAAATGAAAAGGGAGGATACAAGTTTACAGAAGTACAATCGTGTTCCAAACAATCGTCGCATAATAGAGGATGAATTACAAGATAGCGATGATGTTTTCAAGATACAAACGAACGTTGTAATTCGAAATGGAAACGTAGAATGGTCAATGAAACAATATTTAATCATTATACGAGTGTCGTGTAAAACGGCGACATAAAGGTAAATCAAGGTTATGAAAACCCTTGATATTATCTAACACAGATTCAATGAATGCTCAGAGATGTGTGACTCACACGATGTCCTTTAGTCTTTTTCGGAGACACATTAAGCTACACAATGGTCTATAGACTAGACATTCAATTACGAATGGTCGGAAAACAATTTGGATATCTAAATAGATAGCTTTAAGAGGTTTAACAATGAAAGTAACACGCACGGTAGTATAATGAAAATCAGAAGTTTCATTGAAATCAACACTTACTTAATCCCAAACAATGATATCGCGAGAATACACATAACATGTAACAGTGAGTCAAGAAAAATAAGCGGTTCAAAACGAACGAGTATATGAGGTCAGTCGTATCACGCATAAACAAGATAGCAATAGTTCTCAGTAAAGTGAGTATGAAAAGTCGGCAGCATACTCGCTCCGAATTCAAGTATGTAACGTCATAACAATATAAAATCATTGTAACAAGATCAGTTCACAAAACAAGAATTCACGATATGCAGCAAGAGGATATGTAATCAAGTAATATCCAATGATAATTCATGACGCACAAAGGTTTTGGAAAGACAT
The DNA here is from genome assembly GCA_025667525.1 of Glebionis coronaria. Classification (NCBI taxonomy): domain Eukaryota; kingdom Viridiplantae; phylum Streptophyta; class Magnoliopsida; order Asterales; family Asteraceae; genus Glebionis; species Glebionis coronaria. Next base: position 98,322,068 of record CM046874.1, read on the forward strand.
AGTAATTATCGTCATTAGGGTAATGTAATATTTTAACATGTAATCAGGAGAAGAAATACTATGATGATAATTAAAAGTAAATAATAAAGATTAGAGAGTTACCCACGCAGATATTGTACAACAATGGCAGATTCTATGTTTGACACATTAAACATGAAATATTTGAACTTTCGGTTATAGACTAAGATTTGAAAAACGACTTAGTTCCCTATAACCATCGCTCTGATACCAATCTGTGAGACCCCCAAAATCAGGCAAGGAAACACGTAGGCAGCAAAGGGGTTCCACGTCATGGTACAAGAAACAATGAAATACTGTTGACATAAAGTTGACGTAATAAAAACTTATACATTACATCACAAAAAGATCAGAGTTTTCAAACAAAGGTCCCAGAGTTTTATAAGCGGAAATCTATTATTTAAACATGGTTTTGTAACATGTTGTTACCAAAAGTATGGGATAAACTTCTGACAGCTTTTACCAAAACCAAACTTTAAAAAGTAACACAGAAATCTCCAAACTGCGATAATATCCTGCGGGCTCCCATCCAAGCAAAGTTAAGTAATAATACCTGAGATTAAACATGTAAAATCTTCAACATAAAGTTGAGTGATATTCATAGGTTTAGCAGTAAAGGTGTGGAACACAAGCATTTATTTGTAAAAACAAGAAATAGGGAAAATGGTTACGTACGATAACCATAGTCCGAAACCATTATTATTACTATTTAGTTCATGAACCGAAGCTTAACTCAATGTAAGTTCCTCTAGTGAGTATTCAGCCTAAATACTCAAGTATAAACAAATGAAATGCGTCATGGTTAAACAACCGCAACATGGGACGGGGATTGTCAATCCCGATGGATCCACCCACAACATTCGCGCTTAGTAACACAAGTAAATTAACGGTTCATGATCGGGAGAGGAAACTTAAGGGATATAACTAAAAGCAAATAATAATAATAAAAATCTGTTGGAAATCATCAAGTTCTAGAAAGCATACAAGTTCTGGATAACATACAAGTTCTGGATAGCATATAATTTTAAATGAATGTGTTCCACCATGTAAAATCTCACCCCACGTTTAGAAACAATGTATAAGTAGTAAAAAGGGGCTATGAACTCACCTTGAAGCAGTAGCAACAATATAATAGCACAGCGTAGACATGGAGAAATAATAGCTCGAAACATTCGGTAACCTAAGTTAAATAAGGTATGTATTACTATACATGCAACACGAAAATAAACGTAGCATTTAGTCTCTTAGTATGTGCTTGAGTTTTTAATGAAATCAAGTATTTTAACACTTGTGAACATTTAACGTTTAATAATAACGTAGTCATTTGATCGGGATATATTTTAGCAATATTGAACATTTCATAATCGAAATAGTTTATTTAGTTAGGTCATGTAACGGGTCAAATATCCTAAATATATTAAATCGAGTTTATAAATAAAATTTAAAAGTTATTATTTATACATTATATAAGCAAATAAATAAAATTCATGTTTCTTTTGAGGGAACAAAGATGCCGATTTAGGGTGGGCATGGAAAATATCACTTTCAGATGAATTTAACAATCTGAAGAAATCAATCGTACGTCCCTTATTTGACTCGGGTAAAAGGGATGTTTCTCGATAATTTTTCGGCGTGAATAGCGGGTTGAATAATAACTTTCGAAGTAAGCCGCTAGTACCGTTGGGTAGCTAGCTGGGTGGTCATTAAGTAGGTGTTTTATGTTTTATAAATCGATGTCGTTTAATAGGTTAAAATCAGGTTCGAAGTAAGGGTCGGGAAACTGTTTCGAGTGTTACGAGATCTACCGGGTCAGTTTCAACCTCGTCTACGGTTCTCGATAGTGATCTTCGGGTAGAACCGAAAGTAGTCTCGTGTAGACGGCATGGCCGTCTACAACTTCCGTCATGTGACCGTCTCAGGGAAAGGTCGTTTTGAGGGTCAAAAGTGGCTCGAAAAAGGTCGTGTCGTAACACTTAACAAAGTTATATTTTTGACCAAAAAGTCATGTTCGATGTTTTTCGACGACTTATATCCTACTCGTTACTTAACCGATTTTCGTCATTCGAGTTCCTATGTTTTCTCAGCTAGCTCGATTATCATTTGCCCCCATGACCCGAACCATCCCTAAAGTCGAACCGAGTCAAAACTGGGCTCAAAGTCAGCCCTGTCGAGTTTTTTTTTTCCGAGTCGCCTATAGATACTAACCTATACTTGTTGAATTCTTTGTTATAATTATGTATCCTGTACACGGGATGTTAAACAGATGGCATGCATGTCTCATGTCAAATTTGTTTATATCGTTTTATAAAACCTTTTAAAACGTCTATCTCTTTTTTTTTCTCAAGCACAACTATAAAGACTCTTAGCAACATACAATAAGGAAATAAAGGAATAACAAAAAGAACCGTGAGTTACTAACAAATCAAGGTTAACGTGATGTGTGGTTCAAATCCGCGAACCCTCATTCGTTTTTAACCCTCACAAACAAAACCGAGCACCCTCGAATCCGAACTCAACGTAACCGATTGAATCTTGTGTCCTTCGTATGAACATGAATACTTAAAATTTGAAATAAGAATTTATTGAAGTGATTTGTTTTGCTCGGCAAAATGAAGAGCAAGACATGAAAGTTATATTTTTTTTCCTTTAGAAAGTGATAAGATACATATCAAATCTATCATTTAGATAGGATGGTAGACACACGTCGTACGTGTCATCAAATTATTTTTCCACGAAACATGAGAAGCGAGAGTAAGATTACTATGAAGTTTTGTTTTACAAATTTGTAAAAGCGGGTATTATTAAGATCTGATATTTTAAAACTTACACGATTTGAAAGTTACACATAAAATAAGAAAAATAAACGTTTAATATGAAATAAAAACAAAAATATTCGGAGGAATTTATATTTCGATAAATAAATGAGGGCTTGAATCTTATAAAACAATAACGTGTTATAAAAACGAATAACGCTTAAAGGTTTAAGGTAAATTAAAAAGAATGCTCGTTAAATGAAAAATTAAAACAACGACAATAGAAAATAATTATATGTCATAATGAGGATGTTTATGAAAACATAATAATTTTAACTTCTTAGAGTCAAAATAACCATCGGTTCTCGTTCCATGAATCGGGTAAAAAAAATTTTTTATAAAACACGTGCGAATTCTTTTAAATCAAAACTTTTGATTTAAATAAATATGGAAAAATAAAATAAAATATTAATAATTTCAAATAATTAATTTTAAATTGTTAGAAAAATAATTGAAATGTAATTTTATTAAAAAACTCGAATTCTCAGAATTTACGCATGAAAAAGTAAAAGAAACAGGTTGAACATTGTAAAATCGAAAAGTACGAATAAAAAAATAGTTTACTGTAAAATTACGAGTTCTCACACTACGTAAGCCAGCCGAATAGATTCGTCAACTCGGAGTATCCTAATCACGTGTACAAACTCAAGAAGGCTCTTTACGGGTTGAAACAAGCTCCACGCGCGTGGTACGATCTCATATCGTCTTATCTCATCTCGAAAGGCTTCTCCAAAGGCAAAGTGGACCCAACATTATTTATTCTCAAGGAGGAAAACGACATGATTCTGGTACAAATTTATGTTGATGATATAATATTTGCTGCTACTAATCAAAGACTGTCTGACCATTTTGAGAAAATTATGTCCACACGTTTTAAGATGTCAATGATGGGTAAAATTCCATTTTTCTTAGGGTTACAAATTTCTCAGAATCCCAGAGGCATCTTCATTAATCAATCCAAATTTGCTCTTGAATCATTAAAGAAATATCATTTTGAAAATTGTGACCCCGTGGATACTCCAATGGTGGAGAGATCCAAGTTAGATGAAGATAAGGAAGGGATAGCTGTCGATCCTAAACTTTACCGTGGAATGATCGGCACCCTTCTCTATCTGACTGCTAGCAGGCCTGATTTGCAATTTGCTATATGCATGTGTGCCCGGTATCAGGCTCGGCCTACCGAAAAGCACTTACATGTTGTGAAAAGGATCTTTCGGTATCTTAAAGGCACACTTCATCGTGGTCTGTGGTATCCGAAGGATTCCTCTATTGCACTAATATCATAGGCAGATGCGGATTATGCTGGGTGTCAAGATACTAGACGTAGCACTTCTGGCAGTGTGCAACTTCTGGGAGATAGATTGGTCAGTTGGGCATCCAAAAGGCAGAAAAGCGTTGCGATATCAAGTACTGAGGCTGAATACATTGCTATGTCCGGTTGTTGTGCTCAAGTTCTTTGGATGAGATCACAATTAACTGACTACGGTCGTGGATTCAACAAAATCCCGATGTACTGTGATAACAAAAGTGCAATTGCTCTGTACTGCAACTACGTTCAACATTCCCGGGCGAAGCACATTGACATACGCTACCACTTCATCAAAGAGCAAGTGGAAAATGGAGTGATCGAACTGTACTTCGTCAACACTGAGTATCAACTGGCAGATATATTCACAAAGGCCTTAGATCGAGGACGTATCGAGTTTTTGATCAAAAATCTAGACATGAAATCATTCTCACCAGCGACACTTAAGGAATTGGTAGAAGAATCTGAAGAATAGTGGTGGTAAACTATTCTCGAGTATCCTTTGATCGTGATCTTGTATATTATCGTATATATTTAAACCATCAAAAGAAAAATACAAAAATATAAAACATAGAAAAACCATAAAAAAATATAAAACATAGAAAATCCATAAAAAATATAAAATCAAGAAAATCCAAAAATATTTTTCATTTTAAAGCGGGCATGTCTTTTAGTACGGTAATATTTACGGCCTTAGAAATGTCGATTAAAATTGACACGGTGCCATAAATAGAGTCCGTATAAAAGTTGTACATACTTTAAAACATGCCCATATGGCTTGTAGTTATTTCAGACTGCAACCCGCTTTTCGCATTAAAGTCACGTATTTATTTTGAAAACGTTGGCTCACAACGGGAATTAATTTTCTCGGGTATGATTTACAAGCCAAATCATAAAAGGGATCAGGTTTACTTTATAACTTGATCTAACACGAATTAGTGTACGTTTCAGTGCATTAATTTGTCAAAATAAGAGAAATCTTATTGCCACCACGAATCAATTTTTCTAAAACATTAAACGGAAAATGTTTTCATTGGTATTCGACTCTCTAAACAAAGACTATAGCTCTTTAAATAGAAAACGGGTCAATGTTCAAGGGGGATAAAATATCAAATCTTTCTTGTCATCAATATATCGTCTTCAAGAATATTTTTCAGAAAAATAACCGGTTAAATGTTGTTCGTCATGTGTTTGTCAAGTTTGTGGTACTTAGATATGCTCTAGACCGTTTCTCGTGCTTTTGATTGGAATTTAGAGATTAAGGTAGTTTAGGCATACTCTTTAAGTGTGTCGATTGGTGACGTGTGCCCAATAGTTAAAACCGTGTTTAAGTTTCAAACGACCGTTAAGTTTTTCCCTCAATACACGTTTAAATAAAATAGGTTTTTACATAAAGGGCCAAATGAACATTGGAAAGAAAAAGAAGGGACAAAAGTGAATATTAACTAAACATGTTTGTGTCAAACATAAACCCCCCGCCCCCTTTCTTTCCTCCCTCTCGTTTCACTGTACCACACCACCACATCCATCTTGCTGCCATTAATTCTGATCAAGTCATAAACACCTTGCTTTGATTTCTCGATCTAAGAACATCTCAGGTACTCGTGTCTATTCAATTCATTCGTTATAATTAATTGATCACACTTCAGGATAGGATTTATTACATTGATTAGTTCGTATAAATCAGTTAATCAGATAAGTTGTTAGACACGAAACAGCCTTGCCATAATTAGGATAGCCATTAATTGCTTCTCGTGTGAAAATCATTTGCTTAGGTGAGTATTTTTTAAGTCAATCCCAGGTTTGTCTTTGTGTGTTTTCTGGTTATACAGTACTCCGGATAAGCCCTCAAACGTTTTATTCCGGATAATCTCTAGGAACTTATTCCGGATAAGTAAAAGGAATTTATCCCGGATAAGCCTCGAAACCTTATTCCGGATAAGCACGAAAACACTTATTTCGGATAAGCAAAGGAATTTATTCCGGATAAGCAAAGGAATTTATTCCGGATAAGCTTAAGTATATTATTACGGATAAGCATAAGAAATTTATTCCGGATAAGCTTTAGGTATATTATTCCGGATAAGCGAAAGGAATTTATTCCGGATAAACCTCGAAACCTTATTCCGAATAAGCACGAAAACACTTATTCCGGATAAGCAAAGGAATTTATTCCGGATAAGCTTAGGTATATTATTCCGGATAAGCATAAGAAATTTATTCCGGATAAGCTTTAGGTATACTATTCCGGATAAGACAGCAAACTTTATTCCGGATAAGTCTTCAAATGTTATTCCGGATTAAGTCTCAGAAACTGTCTTTTTTCCGGATAATCCTTAGACCACCCTTATTCCGGATAAGTCATACAAGTTTTGTTCCGGATAAGCCTTTTGCTCTTGATTCCGGATAAGACTAGGGATATCTTGCATGTATTCCGGATAAGAGTTTTTGATATGCTTGCTTAGTAGTCTGATTTGTATGTGTTTTAACTCGATGTTTATTTTGGGTAATGTTTGCATGGTATTTTGCTATGTTTTCGGGAAAGTGACATATGATGCTTTTTAGGTTTATACATTATGATATATATTTATATTGTGTATCAATATGTATGTCATGTCTTAGCAGCTATCATGTCTCTCACTCAAGAGCAACAAATTGCACTTGACAATGAACTCGTTCCTGAAGAGAACCGTCTTCCAATCACCTCTAATAATCATCGACTGAATGAAGACTTTGTTTCATCCCAAGCAGCATTCAGAATTTCCATCGAAGTCCTTGATATCTCCCCAATCAAAAATGCACTACGGATGTCAGCAAGTGTTCCCGAAATCTACATGCATGAATTTTGGGCATCCATTAAAGCCATAACAAGCATCAAGTTTTCTTTCAACATCAACGGTCAAAAGAAGGAATTTTCTCTTAAACAATTTCGCGAAATCTTTGGATTTCCTCCACCTAAAGGGAAAACATATGCTAATGTTCCAGACTCACACAAAATAATAGATTTGATTTTGTCTCTCGGTTATGATGCAGAATTGCCTATCATATCTAACTTTAACACAACTAGGCTTGGACAACCATGGAAGGCAATCTTTACTATCATTATCCGATGCTTGACGGGTAAATCCAGAGGAGCAGATTCTATGAGACTTTCTCAGGGTCGTATTTTCTATGGCATCTACAAGAAACTAGATTTGGATTATGCCTCTCTCATATGGGAAGAAATTCATTATCAAGCCTTCCGAAATGTTAAGAAGAAATCCGAACCCCTTCAGTTTCCAAGATTTACAAAGCTTATCATAAATTACTTTATGAAAGCTGATGAGGCTATTGATCGACGTGGTGGATTCTTTGTTAACTTAGAAGATGATGATTTTTTTCGTGCTAGCCATGAGACCTGAAGGACAAAAGAACACTTACTCAGGTATTCCAGCTCTACTTCCGGATACTATGCACAATGACAAAATCAAGAAGAGTGCTACATATAGGATACTTCTAAAGGAAATGGACGACCACATCAAGAAACTAGCTGCGGGAGAATCTAAGACACCAAAACCCAAAGGAAAAAGGAAGGAAACTGATTCTTCAGAAGCTGATACTCCAACACAAGACAAAGGCAAAAGAACAAAAACAATGTCTGTAGGGGAGAAGAAAAATGCCAAGGGAAATAAAACACTTCTCTCCGATGAAGACTTGCTTGAAGACGTGGACGAACAACAACAGCCGTTGACTAAGAAACAAGAATTCAAACAATTGAAGAAGGCCTTTAATACGAGGGATTTTGCCCAGTAAGAAAATTTTATCGTCCGATCTTTTCGAATTGAGAAAGGGTGAACGTGCGACTCATTCGTCTTTTGGTGGAAAACAAGGATTTTTCGTTGTTGTAAAATTAAAAGTGCAAAACTTTAAAGTAAATGACGGTTAATTAAATCTAAGACTAACTAAAAGTAAATGGTGCAATATTAAAACTTTTAAAAGAAAAATAATTAAATGACTTAAAATTAAAGCGTGACGAAAAATTAAATTGACAATGTAATAAAAATGTGAACTTTAAATATAAACTAAGACAAAGCAATAAAAATAACACTTAAGAAAAATGGCGGAAAAATAAATGCTTAAAAATAAAAAGAAAGTAAACAGAACCTGAGCCGGGATCCAAAATACTGTCACTATCCGGAATCCAATCTAGATACTGCTTATCCGGAATAAACACACCTGCCTTATCCGAAATCCAGATTTTACCACTATCCGGAATCCTGATTTGTCACGAATCCGGAATACCAAACAGAAGCTTATCCGGAATGATTTCCGGGTCCTTATCCGGAGTTCCAACAAGTTGTCACTATCCGGAATAAATTCCAGACACTTATCCGGAATATCCTTTTAAACCCTTATCCGGAATAATTTGATGCCTTATCCGGAATAATCCTTCTTCCTCTTATCCGGAATGTTCAACGTCCCCTTATCCGGAATAATTCACACGTGGCTATCCGGAATCCTTCGAAACCTTATCCGGAATAATTCTGGATGCTTATCCGGAATATGGAAGCTTTGTCTTATCCGGAATATCCTTCTAGTAGTTATCCGGAATATTTTCACCTTATCCGGAATACCTAGTTTGAAGCTTTATCCGGAATAATTCCCAAGTCCCTTATCCGGAATCCTGATTCGCACCCTTATCCGGAATCACAAATTTCAGCTTATCCGGAATCCAGTGGTGTAGACTATTCGGAATACTAGGGTTTTACCGAAACCCGGATAACAGTAGTATCAAATAAGCTATAAACTAAAAATAAGCAAGAATCTAATAAGCACAAATCTAAAAACTTAACCAAATTGGCTTTAAGAAAAAGCTAATCAACCAAAATTTAAAAACTTTTAAAAAACACTAAATAATAAAAATTGTTAAAATCAACTTTTTATAAAAATTAACTAAAAAGAACTTAATTAAATTTAAAGAAGAACACAATAAGCTATAAAAATCAATAAGCCAACAAGATCAAAAACATAAAAGCATAACAAGTAATCAAATAAGCATGACAATAAGATAATAAGCACAAAGATTAAGCAAAACAAGAAAGGTAGAATGAGAGATTAAAATAAAAACTTGATTAAAATTAAGATGCAACAATTAAAGTAAAGACAAGAATTAAAAGCTTACAAATTTAAGGTGCAAGACAAGAAATTAAAGGTGCAATTAAGTAAAGGTGCAAGTAATTAAAATGGAAGAACTAGATTGTCAAACTAGCCAACAACTCCTAATGACACATTAGGAGTCTATTATAGTGATTAGGAAAACTAAGCATGTGTTGGTTCCTTCTTCTTTCTTTCTCGATTTCTCGTCTTCTAATTTCTTCGACTTTTTTTTCGACTTTGTCTCGGGATTAATAAACTCATCTCGTAATTTCTTCATTAATTTACACTTGAGTTCTTCGGCTTTTATTAAACTTCCGTCTTTAGACTTTTTCTTCGATAAATCTTCAGAATTGGCCTTGGACTTCCGTTCTTTTGGCACCCTTGATCTTTCGACTTCGTCTTTTGTCTTTTACTTCGATAAAAGCCCGTGAAAGCCCGTGTTTTCTCCCCTTTTCACATTTTCGTCCTAAATCACAACAAAAACACAAACCACGCATAATTCCGACATTTACGACATAAAATACACGTTTTGGCTTGGTTATTATTGTAGTTAAGTGGTAAAAGGATGGGTGTTTACACACCTATCAAATCCCCTACACTTGACCATTGCAATGTCCTCATGCAATGCATTAATTACAAAGCAAGATTACACTTTTCATCACAATCAATCCACATTGGCCTTTATTAAAGAGATAGAAAATAACAAAACAAGTAAAAAAATCAAAGACTTACCTTAGGGTTTTGGAATGTTATGAATGATTATCATCCTCAAGTTTCACGTTCCCCATACCAAGCTTAAAAACGAGATCATTGTTATTATAAGTTAGCCAACTAACACGAACTCATGTGGGCCAATTATTCACTTAGACTCTCTTATTCCTAGGTGTATCTCTTATATTTTATTCTTGTCTTGAATGATCACGAGGATGCATTGTTTGACTTATTTCGATAGTTTATTTAGGCCAAAAATAAAGTGGGGCGATTTAATCAATAGTTAGCTAAAGGACAAAATCTTTTAAAACTGCTTCTCGGGACCTCATAAAGTTCATATCTTGGCATAACTCGCTTCACGATTTGAGACCTTTCTCGGACCGATATTTGGCAGTGACTTCATACTTCAAATCTTGAGAGACGTTCATGAAGTAATGGTCTTCTCTTCATATTAGGAATTTCTTCACTTGAAGTTTTGAGAGATTCTTCATCTTTGGACCACGACTTCTTCATTTTTCTCCAATCTTTATTTTGGACATTGATATACAACGATCCGCCTCCTTTTAGGACTTGGATCTATTTATCCTCATACCTTGTTAGGGTCTTTTTGGATAGACTTCTCCATGATCTTTACGGGAGTATTTGCTTTTCGTCGTGTGTCTCAATCCTTCATGTTGATTTTTGATAAATGATTCTTCACATCACTTTGGATCTTTAGCAACAAAATGTAGCCCTCATGCCTTGTTAGGGCCTTTTCGGACTCGCCAATCTTCGCATCCCGCTTCAATAAGTTATGCCTTGGCTATGAACTCTAATTAATACCGAGCAACTTTTAAACGATCTTGGGCTAGAAGCTAAGTAACTTTTCAAATCGTACAACCTTATTTATTGCAGATAAATTTATTAGCAGGCGATGGGAGAATAAGCTTATAATCAACTCACATAAATTCATGAAAGAATACCAAACTTATAATTGACTCTATCATCTCTCGTTCTCCACAATTTAAAATCTCAAGGAATGAGACTCGTGGATGCTTAGCTTATTAAATCAAAGTTTTGGGTTTTCGAGTCATCTATAGGATCTTGCAATTTCTTAGACTCTTTCAAGTTTAGAATTCGCATTTTAAAGTTCCCTTGATAAATGACTCTTTAGGATCAATTATAGGAACTTGCGAAAAGTTGTTCTTAACCCGTGAGAGTTAAGACTTTCGCGTTTTAAAGCTCCCTATATAAAAGCCTAGCAAAAATTGACTTAAACACGTTAAGAATACTAGCTAGAGTAAACTTAGATAAGTAAACTCGGGCTGAGTCAAAAGATTCATGACGTTTAAAATTAAAACCACTTTATTAAAATTTATTCTAGTAAAGAAATAAAATAACTAAAATAGAGGAAAATACAGCTATACTAATAGGCCAAAATAGATCAAAAAATTTGAAAAATGTCGAAAAATCAATTTTTCGGTTAAAATGAGGATAAATACAAGGAAAAGACCACTTAACTTCGATAGAAGTCCCCCTACACTTAATATAAACATTGTCCTCCATGTTTAAGCATGTGGGAGTAAACTCCCCTACAGTTAGGACATTGTGCACGTTGTTTAAATATTTCTAAGGAAAGGACAACTAAAGTGATTCCTATTTTAATATTGAATAATATAAAATAGAGAATCAAAAGAGTTTAGGATAAAACCGGGAAGATGGGTACACGGAATCACGGGTCGTCAAAAGTCATCAAAAATGGATCTTTGAGAGCTCCAATCCCTGTACATGATTAGAAAGAAGACAACAAACAACATACTAGGGTTTCCACCTACACTTATTATAAAAACAAGAGAAAAAGGATAGATACTGCGGGTTGCCTCCCGAGAAGCGCTTGTTTTTGTTAACCGAGTCGTGAGCCTGACTCGACCTTGATTAGAATAGGAAGAAGCTTGAAACACATCCACCGGGATCAAAGACATGGTTTTCATCCAGCAAGTAGCACAAGCTAAAGGCGAACAAGGCAAGCCAAAGAAGAGTAGGCAAGGTTCCCTTAAGCAAAGATGGAGCACGGTGGAAGCAAGGGTGAAGAGGTGCAAGCATATCTCCAAAAGTTCCAAGAATCTTTCCTTTTATTTCATCAGATAGATACTGAGATGGCTGAACAATTGCAATACCGGGATCGAACACCTTTTCCTTTAGGGGAAAATAACACTCATGCTCAGCAGATCTTGAAGAAGATCCGATCATAAATCTCGCAATCTCATCCTCAGAAGGTGGATAAAGAGGTGTCAAGACATAAGTGCTGCGAATATCGGTGTCGGCCGGCTTTTTCTCCTTTGAAGCGGGTTTCTTCATATCCAAAGTAGGATAAAGACCATAATCATCAAAGTCTAAAGGAGGAGCATCACTCTCATTTGGGAAGTATGTGTTGAGAAAAGTAGCAAAATCTTCCTCAAATGAGTAGTCATCCAAAGTAAGATCAAGTGTTGTAGGCGGAGGATCTTCATCATGAGAAGAATCACTCGAAAGAGTATCGGCCTCATCAAAATCATCATAAGTGGGCATGTCTGGATACTCAGAAGTAAAATCATCATAATCATCCCCATCGGAGCTAGTATCATCATCATAAGCATCATAGATCGGTGGAGAATCATAAATTGGTGGAGGATCAGAATTGGAGAGAGAATCATCCACATCATCTTGGAACAGTGGATTATCATAGCAAGAGTCGAATAGAGGATTGTTGTAGATGACAAAATCATCAAGCACATTAATCATATTCGCCAATTCTCTTCCATAGGATTTGTTTGTGATCTTCCCCATTTTGTACACTTGTTCATTCCCGACCCTTAAAATTAACTCACCTTCGGCAACATCAACTAAATCTTTTTCGGTTCTCAAGAATGGCCGACCAAGTATTAACAGAATACGAGGGTCCATTTCATAATCAACAACAACCAAGTCGACCGGAAAAGTGAAGGTGCCCACTTTAATAAACACATCTTCGGCAATACCAACGGGGTAAGCGAGAGTGTGATTTGCAAGCTCAAGAGTCATCTTTGTTGGTGTAAGGTCGGGTAATGATAGTGCAGTCCAAACACTTAAAGGCATCAAATTAATACTTGCCCCGAGATCAGCTAGGGCAGTAAATTCTTCGGTTTTGTTAAAAATGCACGGCAACACAAAACGACCGAGATCTCCAAGTTTCTCTGGAAGTTCTTTAAGAATAACTGCAGAACAGTTTTCATTTAAGCGTGTGTTGACAAGCTCAACCAGCTTTTCCTTCTTGTTAAGCAATTCCTTGAATGCTTTGACGAATTTTGGCATGTGGACAAGTGCTTCAACAAGGCTAATGTTGAAATTCATTTGAGAGATCATCTTCAAAATAGTTCGACACTTGAATGTCATCCTTGGTTAGCAAGTTAGGCTTGTCCAGGCGAGAAGGATAAGGAATATTTGGTTTATAGGTGGAAGGTGGGGTTGGTGAAGGGTTCTTCTTCTTGGGTACGTCAGTAAGAGGTGGAGACGGTAATGGAGAACTAATACTAGGCGTGGGAGTAGGAGGAATAAATGGTGGTGGAGGAGGTGTGGATGGAGTAACTGGGGAAGGGGTAGATGATCCTACTAAGGTTGCTCCACTGCGTGTAGTAATAGCACTCACATTCGCTCTTGGGTTGGTGACGGTGTTTGAAGGTAGAGAGCCCGAAGTGGAAGGTTGAGTAGTTGATAAGAAACTAGCCAGCATATTCTTCAAATCATTAGTTTGAGAGCTGAAGGAGGTTTGTATATCATGTCGAAGCTCGGATCTAATGTCATTACCTTGCTTAGTGATATGCCCTTTCAAGTTGATAATTTGGCTTTGCAGATTCTTAATTTGCTCTCCTTGGGTTCTCATTAAAGCTTCAGCATCATGAATAATGGGTGGTGTTTGTTGAGCGGGTGGGTGATAAGGATTAGAAGCTTGAGGTGGGTTTGGATTGCTTCTATTGTAGTTGTTGGGGTTGTGGTTTTGAGGAGAAAAACCGGGTGAAAGATAGTTGTTCGACTTGTAACTTAGCAAATTTCGATCCCCTTGAGGGCGGGCTTGGTAATTGTCCGTTGAATAGTTACCATAAGCCGCATACACGTTTTCCGGAATGCCTTGAGTAGAAGGACAATCAGTGTATGAATGAGGACGACCGCAAGTCTCACAAGAAATTGCTACAACTTTAACTTGTTGTTGTTGGTTTGTAGCGATGAGCAAGATATTTTTGTTCATTTCGGCCATCATGCGGGTGAATTCGGTCATGTCAGGGTTTGCTGAAGTAGAAGAAACATTGACTCTCGGGTTGTTCCTTGAAGATGCGGAGGAATCCCAATTTTTGTGATGAGTAGTCATGTTCTCAATAAGCTCTCTACACTCCTCAGGTCTTCTTTTCATAAATGTGCCACCGGCGGCTGCATTAATCGTATCACGATCACGAAAAGTCAAACCGTTGTAGAAAGTATCAATTAAGGTGACGGGGAGCATGTTGTGGTTTGGACATCGATCGATCAAAACATTATATCTTTCCCAAGCATCAAAGAGAGATTCATCGGGTTCTTGCATGAAACCGCTGATTTGATTCCGAAGGCTCGTGACCTTGGATGGTGGAAGGTAGCGCGACAAAAATCGTTGAGTCATGTCGTCCCAAGTATTAATGGAATTCTTCGGGAGACGATCAAACCATTTTTCGGCGTGGTGGGATAAAGTATGTGGAAAGAGCTGAAGGCGAAGGACATCCATAGTAACACCGAGCAACTTCATGCTTTGAGTAATAGTAATGAATTTGTCGAGGTGCTTGTTGGCATCATCATCGGCAATCCGCGAAAAGGGTTAGTTTGCACTTGTTGGATCATGTGATGCTTCAACGAAAACTCTGGAGCCGTGATTTGCATCGGCGCAATCGGTCCTCCTCGTCCAAACATTGTGGGTTGACAAAGCTCCTCCATTGTACGAAGATCGGGCTGTGGAAGAACATTGTAGTTGTTATTGTTGAGGTGCGGTGGATTATTGTTGTTGTTCACACCTGCCATAGCTAAATCTTCACGAGTCTCGGGCTCTGGATAAATTGAAGATCTAGTACGCATACACCTGCAAAAGCAAAAGAAAAAGATACCAAAGCAATAGACAATATATATACACTATAAAAATAAAATCTTTTTGGATTTTTGAAAATTTTTAATTTTTATGGATTTTTAACAAGTTTTAATTTTTATGGATTTTTGAAAATTTTTTAGTAAGAAAAATAACGCTCACGAATGAACGGATCCCAAAAAGCAACGCGTCTCTCATAGAAAACCGTTACCCTTTACGAAAAGAGCCGACAACGGCGCCATTTAATACGAGGGCTTTTGCCCAGTAAGAAAAATTTATCGTCCTATCTTTTCGAATTGAGAAAGGGTGAACGTGCGACTCAATCATCTTTTGGTGGAAAACAAGGATTTGTCGTTGTTGTAAAATCAAAAGTGAGAAACTTTAAAGTAAATGATGGTTAATTAAATCTAAGACTAACTAAAAGTAAATGGTGCAATATTAAAACTTTTAAAAGAAAATTAATTAAATGACTTAAAATTAAAGCGTGACGAAAAATTAAATTGACAATGTAATAAAAATGTGAACTTTAAATATAAACTAAGACAAAGCAATAAAAATAACACTTAAGAAAAATGGCGGAAAAATAAATGCTTAAAAATAAAAATAAAGTAAACAGAACCTGAGCCGGGATCCAAAATACTGTCACTATCCGGAATCCAACTAGATATTGCTTATCCGGAATAAACACACCTGCCTTATCCAGAATCCAAATTTTACCACTATCCGGAATCCTGATTTGTCACGAATCCGGAATACCAAACAGAAGCTTATCCGGAATAATTTCCGGGTCCTTATCCGGAATTCCAACAAGTTGTCACTATCCGGAATAAATTCCAGACACTTATCCGGAATATCCTTTTAAACCCTTATCCGGAATAAATTTTTTGCCTTATCCGGAATATTACCTAGGCCTTATCCAGAATAATCCTTCTGCCTCTTATCCGGAATGTTCAACGTCCCCTTATCCGGAATAATTCACACGTGGCTATCCGAAATCCTTCGAAACCTTATCCGGAATAATTCTGGATGCTTATCTGGAATATGGAAGCTTTGTCTTATCCGGAATATCCTTCTAGTAGTTATCCGGAATATTGTCACCTTATCCGGAATACCTAGTTTGAAGCTTTATCTGGAATAATTCCCAAGTCCCTTATCCGGAATCCTGATTCGCACCCTTATCCGGAATCACAAAATTTCAGCTTATCCGGAATCCAGTGGTGCAGACTATTCGGAATACTAGGGTTTTACCGAAACCCGGATAACAGTAGTATCAAATAAGCTATAAACTAAAAATAAGCAAGAATCTAATAAGCACAAATCTAAAAACTTAACCAAATTGGCTTTAAGAAAAAGCTAATCAACCAAAATTTAAAAACTTTTAAAAAACACTAAATAATAAAAATGTTTAAAATCAGCTTTTTATAAAAATTAACTAAAAAGAACTTAATTAAATTTAAAGAAGAACACAATAAGCTATAAAATCAATAAGCCAACAAGATCAAAAACATAAAAGCATAACAAGTAATCAAATAAGCATGACAATAAGATAATAAGCACAAAGATTAAGCAAAACAAGAAAGGTAGAATGAGAGATTAAAATAAAAACTTGATTAAAATTAAGATTCAACAATTAAAGTAAAGACAAGAATTAAAAGCTTACAAATTTAAGGTGCAAGACAAGAAATTAAAGGTGCAATTAAGTAAAGGTGCAAGTAATTAAAATGGAAGAACTAGATTGTCAAACTAGCCAACAACTCCTAATGACACATTAGGAGTCTATTTATAGTGATTAGGAAAACTAAGCATGTGTTGGTTCCTTCTTCTTTCTTTCTCGATTTCTCGTCTTCTAATTTCTTCGACTTTTTTCTCGACTTTGTCTTAGGATTAATAAACTCGTCTTGTAATTTCTTCATTAATTTAGACTTGAGTTCTTCGGCTTTTATTAAACATCCGTCTTTAGACTTTTTCTTCGATAAATCTTCAGAATTGGCCTTGGACTTCCGTTCTTTTGGCACCCTTGATCTTTTGACTTCGTCTTTTGTATTTTTCTTCGATAAAAGCCCGTGAAAGCCCGTGTTTTCTCCCCTTTTCACATTTTCGTCCTAAATCATAACAAAACACAAACCACGCATAATTCTGACATTTACGACATAAAATACACGTTTTGGCTTGGTTATTATTGTAGTTAAGTGGTAATTGGATGGGTGTTTACACACCTATCAGCCTTAATACAAAGCAGAAGGGAGACGGGAGGTAGTGGATCGAAACAGCCAAAGACAGCTGAATTGTCTGACATTGATTAATTTGGAGATCCAGATAATTTCATTGACGAACCAGTTCAAGGAGATGAAGAAAATCAACAATACGAACAACAAGACACGTTCCTTGATGATATTCAACCAGAGACAACAGTTATAGGGAGCATCCACAAGGACAAGAGTGTCACCAAATCCTCGTCTTTGTCAGATCCAGTAGGTAAGTACTTGAACTTTGACTCACTTGAATCTGAAGTTACTAACACTGATCTTTCAACAAACCCGAACATGGTAAATGTCCCTGTAACTATGGCCACTACATCAGTACTCAGCACCATTGTCAGAACTCATGTCACACCTACACAATCAACTGCTCATCCAACACAATTGCTAGTATCTCCACCTGTCACCCCAGATTTTATGCAAATCATTGAACAACGCTTGAAGGCTCAAGAGGATATTATAGTTACAGAGCAATTAGAATCTTCAAAGATAACCTATGAAAAAGAACTCGCTAGTCTTCATGATGAATTAGCAAGCAAGAAAGATTTTGAAAAAGAAATCGACCAGCTTCGCAAAAGAATTAACAAGTCGTCAACAATCTGAAGATTCAAAAAGAGAAAATCTAGAAGCTACAGTGGAAAGGAAGCAAGAACAAATTAAACGTATTCGCGCACTCAGAGACAAATACAAAGAGGGGAAAGAAGAACTTTCTCAAGCTAATGCTACACTAATTGAATCAATCAATGAAAAAGTTCAAGAATCTATTGAAACCATACTTCCTCCTCTGCGAGATGAACTAAAAGACATCGCTGCAAACAAAATGATGACCAAGTCTTCCGACACTCCGCAATCCGACTTTCTCATAGCTCAAAGACTCACCGATTACGAGTTGAAGAAGCTGTTGCATGCTAAGATGATTCAAGTTGGGTCCTACAACCGAACGCCAGAACAACAAGCACTTCACAAAGCTTTAAAGACGGCAATGGATCAAGACACAGAGATCTTTGAAAAACATGGCACCGTTGTCCCATACAACATTCTCGATCAAGAAAAAGACGATGAAGATGAGGATGAGTCCGACAAACCCGATGAATCTTCCGAGAGTGAAGATGACGATGACGCTGACGATGAAGATGAAAATGATGATGATGGTGACAATGTTGATAAGGGTAAGCGTAACGATGATGATGATGATAGCATGAACGAACGTATAAATGATGATGATGTCAACAATGATGATGATGGTGACGATGATGATAAGGAAAAGAATGACGAAGAGGAGGATGACAACAACAAAGACAAGTCAGATTTTGAAGCAGATCAACCTTCAGGAAAAGGTGACAAGTCTCAAAAGGAAAATCCAACATCTTCAACAGCCGAGGAAACTCCAGTATCTGAGTCACCTCCAACCGGCAGACGCACTAAACACCGTCATGACGCTGATGCTAATCTGATATCGGGTTCACTTCAATCACCTCCAGCTATCACATCTACAACACCACCACAACAACTACCCATCCAAGAACCCGATCAATCTGAAACGTCTAAGTCTAAACCAGTGAAGGATACTCAACGTACTCAAACACTTCGAGTAATTTTTCCAAATCGACCTCCAGCATCTGTGCAAAGTCATGATATTCCAGAATCGAGCGAACCGGCATGGGTGGATACAGTTAATGTAGATGAAGATGCACCCGAGCAACCTTAGGTCACAGAAGCTGTTGGCACTTGTCCACTAACTCGAGAAGATGAACCCGATTTCTCCCAAATACTCAACAATCCCATCAACTTCTCTGCATATCTAATCTACAAGTATGGAACTGACAATGTAAGTCCAGCGATGGTAACTCGAGATTTTCATGATCCCACCATCATTCCTACTTCAAGAATCAGTAGAATGGAGGCTGAATACAATGCGAATGAGCTGTTGAAAGCAATGAACCTTCCTCAAAGAACATGTCGTCACAGGCCTGAGAATGCTCATCTCCCGATCGCTGATGCTGACAATCAAATCATACATGATTTCTTTGTCTGCTATGACCTTGAGTATTTAGTAAACGGCGCCAACAAGTATGCGACTTCCTTAACCTTGGTCAAAGCTGCAACTTGGGGGTCAATACCCTAGATTGAAGAAAAGGTTGATCGTATATGGGTAAAGAAATTGATTCCTGAGTATGATCATTATGCTGAATTGGGCGCTTTACATTGGGGAGAAACCATACAGAAAGCCTACAGCTACGCATGTGGTTTCAAGTCAAAGACTCCAGTAAAATCTGAGTTCAGAATCAAGGCTATCTTAGGAGTAAGAATTGAACCCAAAGTCGGCTATCATCATGTAACAGAGATCCGATTAAAAAGAGAAGACGACAAATCCTATACCATCACGGAAGGAGACTTCTCGGATCTTCCTCTTGTTGACAGTGAAGATATGTTACTGTTGATGACTCAAGACACATTCAAACACCTGAACACTGACGACTACATTGACCTGAATTCAGCTCTACGCATGTATACTTGTCGTATTGTGATCAAGAAAAGAGTTGAAGACTTGCAACTTGGCGTTGAGAGTTATCAGAAGAAGCTAAACCTCACGGCTCCATACACAAAGGTTCCTTCTATTCATCACAACAAAATCCCGTACACAAGCACTACAAAACCGGTTCGAGGCACTTTTTACTTGAATGGATCCGGTGAGAAGAAATTCATGAGAATAGCGGAACTCTCCAAGTTTAGTGACGGGACTCTTGAGCAAATTCGGGACACATTGATTCAGAACAACAGAACCAAGAAGCATCCCCAACTTACCGTCCAGTGGCACAAAGGGTACAAAACAAGTGCTAACTACCTGATAAACAAGATCAATGAGAAGTTGCGGGAAAGACGCTTGATGAGAAATATTGAACAATTTGTTGGTGGCAGACCATATGAAGCGCACCACAAGCTGATGCAATGATCCATCTACTGGGTCGTACTATCTCAAGTCTATTCCATATTGGTTAAATTTGTGAATATGTAAATTTTGTAAATATTGTGCTTTTTTGGCTTGTTGTAGTGTGAAAGTATGATAATGTTTCAAGAATTTCTCACGAGATTCTAAATCTTTCAAAATCTATCATACTCAAGCACTACAACTAACCCTCGTTAAATTGAGGGGGAGCGTTAAAATGTTCTTTGGCCAACATCTAATTTCATTTTATTACCCAAAGACCGGTTAATCCATTAATATTCAAAATATTGATGGTTAACATTTTGGAAAGGGGAGAAAATGGGATTAAGGAGACTTAATGATATTTGGCTAAACAATGAAAAAGGCTTAAAAGATAAACCAACTTAATATGTGTAATGCACATGTTAAGGGGGAGCGTTTTTTATGATCAAAACACTTAAGGCACAAAGACTTTGATTATAATATCACAAGTGCTTTAAGTGATTTTTCAAGGATTTTTCATGGTGACAATACTTACCCAAAACACACTTAATTCATGACGGATGTGGTGACAAAAGGGTGGTAGGTATAGGTATTAGTATAATGATTCATCAGAACCGATGGAATCTTCCCAAGGACAATTCCCTAGACAGAATTAGAAGTCCTAGGAAAGATGGAGAAAGATTGTGAACGTAGCTGAATGCCGACCAAGTACTTAAGCTAGCACTGGAACAATCACAACAAGGTTCTAGTGATGACGTATTGGTAAGCATTGAAGGGGTTGAAGAATGAAAAATAATTGTAAAGATAAAGGGTGTAAAGAAAGAAGCCCTCCTTACAACCTTAGGCAGAAACCGGGTCAATACATATGCTATTGAGATCATTTTTTCAATGATTCTCGATATTGAAGATAGACATCATGGACCCAGTGATGCAATGCACAACCCTTCCCAGCTAACTCAAATATCTTTCAAAAGATATTTGTTTTAATCACACGGGGTTCAACACGTTATCTATTGGTTTATTCACTCCGAATAGACTGATATTGAACAGGTGGCAATCCTCTCCAGCCATCGCTCACTAAATCAAAACGCACTATCGAGTCTAGAGCCACGAGATCATCAAAAGTCTCATTAGGACACTTTCTTTCTTGCTTTCTCACACACCGTGAAAAATAAGAGATCTTTATGAGTCCTACGCAATATTCTTGTAATATTGCCAGAACATCCGAGTGATACGCAAGTATTACAATGAAGATGGAAATCCTGTTTGAGCCAACATCAAACAAGCTCATGGTAGGTGACACGTGCGGTTCTTTAAGAACCAATCTTGTGAAAAACTGGAAAGAAACAGTAGTTTAATTCTTAATTGAACTTAAACTCGTTCCAGGCCTCTACGCATTATCGTATGATCTTGCCAGAACACCCAAAGTGACACTCTTTCGTGTTCACAGTGACGAGTGGATATCCTTCTAGTGTTAACATCAAACAGCACTTGGTAGGTGACGTGCAAGATTCTATATGAATCAAGCTCGTGATAACTGGAAAGCAACGATGGTGAAAATCTTAATTGAAATTCACTTGTTCCAGGTTTCATGAATTGACGGCTCCAATCACAAGGATAATTTATCCAGTGATTCACTCTTTATGTTCGTAGTCAGGCTTAGTGATCGTCGAATAAAGAGAACGGGTTTACCCGCAAAATCCTGTCAGGAAGTTACTTAATTGAAACTATCCGTCACAGGTACGATATCTAATATCGTCCAACGGTCTTCACCGACCGGAGGTAAAATGCTACCGATTTAGAATGAAATGTTCTAAGCCTTTTCGTTCATGTCTTGTTATGTTGCGGCATTTGAAGACGGTGGCGTTGCGGTGTACCAGATGAAGTCGTTTCCACATGCTTATGTTTTTCTACATCAATTTCAGCAAAATTCAAGAAAGTTCAATATGAAGTCTTCCGCTGTACCAAACTCTGAAGCATTCAAGAATTCAAAAAAAACATAAGTGTGTGGAACATGGAGTCACGAGGAGGCAAGAATCACAAGAAGGCAAAGATCGCACGTGAAGGGTCAAAAGAACAATGCTCTAAAGCCAAAGCCTAGAAGATCAACATCAACATATTCACAACAAAAAGAAAGATAAAAGAGAAAGGACTACGAACTTAAGAACAAAGACTTAGTATAGTATGCTAGGTTTAGGACTTTGTAATTTGGAGTGACCTCCCTTAGGGGGAGATTGTTGGAAATACGTTTTTAACGTATATTAGAAGTATCGGTCACTGCAACAATATTGTAATACGTTTAGTAGCTCGTAGTTAAAGGTTAAGTTATATTAATGATTAGCCCGACCCATGGGCTTGTCATGGGTTGGAGGCCCAAGTCCATTAAGGACTTGGGTATATAAACCCCTTTCCACCATGGAAAAGGGTGTTGGTTGTTTTACTCATTTCACACATTTATAAAAGTTTCTTTGTTTTTCTCTCTACTCTCTCTCTCTAGATTAACAACAACCCTCTTGATTAGTTATAAGATTATCACAATTCTACAGCTTCCCCTGGGATAGCTGGGTGTGTTTATCCAGCTCCCCCTGAAGGATTACTCTTTGGGAGTCTTTTAAGTGAGATATGATGTGGGAATGGTCGCCTTTCTCTGCCCCTAGGATAACTGGGTGTGATTATCCAGCTCCCCCTGAGGGATTGCTCCTTGGGATTCTTTTAAGTGTGAAACAGTTGAAGGTAAGGATCGCCATTTATCGTTTCCCCTAGGAAGGATGAGGGTGATTATTCAGCCTCCCCAAAAGAATAAATTATTTAGGACTCTTTTAATCATGAGGGGACCCATAGACTGAGTGAAGTTCAGAGACTTTAGGTTGGGACTTGTAAGTACTCTTGTTGTTATTTGCCAGAGTATAGTCCAGAGGGTGAAGGATCATCCGGGTGTGTTAAAAGCATAAATGAATCACTTCTTTGTGCAGAAACAGAGTGTACATATGTCTTATAAGATCTAGGTGCTGACACATATACTCTAAGGGTTGAGGAAAATGCTAAACTTCGTCACTCTCTCCTACAGATTTTTTAGAGTGATTGCTTGTGAACCTCAAAAAAAAAAATAAGGGCAAACCAATATCTGAGTGATATCAGCGTTGAGTGGGTTCTTAGTCATCTCAACTGACTTGGAGACACTAAACGCTGGTTGTTTGTCAGCAGCGGGTACTCTTTCCTCATCCACCAGAGTAGGGGATGGGACCTTCTTGATCTTCTTCTTCTTGGGAGGATTAACAGAAGGGGCTTTAGAGGAAAGTGGGATGTATTTCCTCTTTGTCTTCTTTTCCTTAGGACTCTTGGGCTGAGAGGAGGACTGCACAGAGGTCTTGTACAAAGACTTGTCAGTGGATCCTTCAACATTCACCTCATTTTTAGGGATCAAGGGCTTCTCAGTGGTTAGCAGGCAAGCAACCTTCATGATATGCCTGGTGATAGGTACCTCATCCTCTGAAGGGGTTTTAAGTGAGGCAGCGGTGATATGGAAAGGAGAGAAGGAGTGAAGTTCTTCATTGTCATAATGCTCTCCTAGGATATCCTCAATGATGAGAGAGATATCTGGTGTAACAGATGGTGGGTAGGCAGTGCTTCTTCCCTTTGTTCTCCAGCTTGGAAATGAGATTCGTATAAAGTATGTGAGCAATCCCTATATCTAAACCCCAGATAAGACTATAGGAAATCGCCAACTGTGATCCATTTAGTTGTTCATGGGATCCCTGGTTCCCTCCCAAGCATTTTACAATATACAGCATCAGGGTTCTCCAAATGGGTGAGAAATAATTCACCTTGATTAGGAAAATGTTTTGGAAGGCATCAGATGTGAAAGGCTTGTTGTCATCGTCATGAGGTCTAAGTGTTGCAAGAGCTTTCTTCACAGTACCACTGTTAGGCACAGAGCTCATGTCATCATTGACAACCAATCCAATGACTCTGGAAAAGTCATTGAAATAAAAGGTGAGAGGTTGTGGATGGGTGGAAAGGTTAAAGGTGATGCTGGAAGAGGTTTGGTATACTTCGGCCGAAAACTAGAACTCCTTTAGGTATTGTGAGTAGCAAGATGAATTAGTCCTAATTATAGCCTCACCAATGGTGGAGTTCTTCAGGAAACTCAACAGTTGTTAAGAGCAATCTTCCCATCATGTATGCCGAAATCAACGTTAGATGCAGCTAGGACGGTGAACGATTGTTTTTCTGATGAAGACGCCATTGATGAACGAGTGAAGGTTTGGAGAGGTTGAGAGAGATAAATAGTGTGTGTGTGTGTGTGTGTGTGTGTGAAAATGATAATGATAGAAAGACAAATTAAGTGAGTCAAAGGGTAATTGAAAGTTTTCCCGTTTTCCAATTAATGCATTTAATGCCAAAGTTACCTTTTGAGAAAAACGTGGGACCCCTTGACCCTTCATGTGATCTTTGTCCCCTTAGAAAGCGGGAAAGTTGTTGACATTAAAAGGAAATCATTTGAATTAAATAAAAGAATATATTAATTCCCATTGGAATGTAACTACCTCGTTACATTCAATTCCTTTAAATGCCCGAAGACCAGGATCCTTTATCATACTTATTTGTCGATATTGAGCATACACATCTCAATGACCAACCTATTAAAACTTGGCTCAACCAGAGGTTTGGTGAAAATATCAGCGAGCTGGTATTCAGTGGGCATAAAGTGGAGCTCAATATCACCTTTTAAAATATGGTCACTGATAAAGTGGTACCTGATGTCAATATCTTTGGTTCTGGAACGAAGTACCGGATTATTTGAGATGGCTATAGCACTTGTGTTATCACAAAATATGGGAACCTCTTCATAGTTGATCCCATAATCAACCAATTGACTTTTCATCCAGAGAACTTGTGCACAACAACCAGCGGCAGCGACATATTCAGCTTCAGCTGATGACATGCCTACAGAGTTTTGCTTCTTTGCACTCCAACCTACTAACTTTCCTCTAAGGTTTTGACAACTCCCAAAGGTGCTTTTCCTATCAAGGCAGCACCCAACATAATCTGAGTCTGAGTAGGCTTTGAGGTTAAAGCCTGATCTATTTGGATACCAGAGACCCAATGAGGGAGATCATTTAAGGTACCTGAAAATTCTTTTGACAACTACAAGGTGGGATTCCTTGGGGTTAGCTTGGTATCTAGCACAGAGACATGTGGAGAATTAGATATCTGGTTTGCTAGCTGTAAGATACATCAGTGACCCTATCATGTCTCTATATAAGGTCTCATTTACAGAGACCCCTAAGTCATCAGCACCCAAATTATTGGGAAGAAGCATGGGGCATTTCACTTATGCACAGTCAAACAGATCATACTTCTTAGGCAAGTCTCTAACATATTTTTCTTGACAAATAGAAATTCCTTTAGAATCTTGTTTGATCTGAAAATCAAAGAAAAAGGTTAGTTCCCCATCATGCTCATTTCATACTTTTTGGTCATAAGTTTGGCAAATTGCTTGCTCAAGGTAATGTTGGTTGAACCAAAGATTATATCATCCACATATATCTGTACTATAATGACATCACCCTTGAACCTATAAGTTAAAAAGGTTTGGTCAATAGTACCTTTGAAAAACTTATTTTCAAGTAGGAATTTTGACAGAGTTTCATACCAGGCTCTAGGCACTTGTTTTAGCCCATAGAGTGCTTTGTGAAGTCTGCAGTCGTGGTCAGGATAGTCATTGTTCTCAAAACCTGGGTGTTTTTTACATATACTTCCTCTGCAAGCTTCCCATTAAGAAAGGCACTCTTAACATCCATTTGGTATACCATGAAACCCATATAAGCTGCATAGGCTAGAAAGATTCTGGTAGCTTCTAATCTGGTCGCTGGTGCGAAGGTTTCATCATAATCAATACCCTCTGATTAATTGTAACTCAACACCACAAGCCTAGCCTTGTTTTTAACAATCATGCCAACTTCATCTCTTTTGTTTCTATAGACCCATTTGGTTCCAACCACTTGCTTTCCAGCTGGATCTTTCACCAGAGTCCACACTTTTTTTCACTTAATCTGATTCAATTCCTCTTGCATGGCCACAACCCATCATTCATCCAGCAGGGCTGCAGCAACGTTCTTTGGTTCATCTTCAGAGAGAAAATAAGTGAAAGGGCATTCGTTCGCCGAGGCTGTTTCTAAAGATCTTAGCTTTCCTTTGGTGGTGACTCCCTCAGAGGGTTCACCATGAATATTCACAATAAGAATATCTTGGTTTCTACTCCACTTGGATTGAGGAACAGGAGTCTTTGTGGGCTATGAAGTCACGGCAGGTTCATTGCATGATGGTGTGTCATCACAAATAATTTCTTCATCCATGATCTCTACATCCATTTGAGAGATTGGGGAGTCATGATCAACATGTTCTTCTACAAGCGGTGGAATGTATAATTCAGCTACTGCAACCTCTAGAGTGATATCAAAGATTGAGTGGGGATCAAATGCATGAACATAAAGGAAGTCCTTGTGACATATTTAAGATGATTCCTTAGGAGTTGAGAAATCATCCTCTGGATATGATTTGACTTCTTTGAAGTAAATATCACAAGTATCTGAGTTGGTGTGAGTGATGACAGCATCTGCTTCATTAAAGGTAACATGGATGGATTCTTCAAGTTCTTGCCTGTTGATATTAAATACTCTATATGCTCTGGAGGTAGGAGAGTATCCAAGAAAGAACCCATCATCTTACTTTTCATCAAACTTACCCAAATGATCCTTGTAGTTGTGAATGAAAACAGGGCAACCAAAGACATGGAAGTAGCTTACATCAGGGGCTCTCTTCCTTTACACTTCATAAGCGGTCTTGCCATGTCTCCTCATAATGATGGATCTGTTTTGTGTGTAACATGCTATATATACAACTTCACCCCAAAATTCCTTTGGAAGTCTTGATTCGCTGAGCATATTTCTAGTAGCCTGTATGAGGGTTCTGTTTCTTCTTTCAGCGAGACCATTTTGTTTAGGGGTGCCTGGGTTTGAAAATTTTGTGAGATTCCCTTTTCATCACAAAAGGCTTCCATGGCATGATTCTTGAATTCAGTGCCATTACCATTATCACTTATGATAGCCTTTACTCTGCAGTCGTTAAAATTCTCTATTTCTCTGATGAAGGACATTGTCCTTTCAGCTACATTACTCTTTCTTTTAAGAAAGAATACCCAAGTGAACCTAGCGAATTCATCGACAATGACCAGTGTGTACTTGTTGTGATTAAGGGATTGAGGTTTTACTGGTCCAAATAAGTCCATATGAAGAAGATGGAGGCACTTATTCATGAAGAATGATTGTTTGGTTTTGAACGATGCTCTGTGGTGCTTCCCTTTTTTGTAGGCTGAGCATGGTCTGTCTTTGCTGAAGGTCAAAGAGGGAAGCCCATCGAGTAAATCATTCTTATCCAGTTTGTTGATGTTTTTAAAGTTGAGGTGAGAGAGTATCTTGTGCCAGAGCCAGTTTTCACTATCAGAGGCTTTGGCAAAGAGACAGGTGTTGTTTTCTTCTGGACATGATGTCATGTCAATAACATACACATCCCTTCTCTAGGTGCAACAAGAACAACATCATCATTTTGATTGAAGATTGTTCTTTGGATCTTGGTGAACAAAACTTTAAAACCAACATCATAGAGTTGACTGCTGTTGATTAAGTTGTGCTTCAGTCCATTTACATAAGCGACCGTTGTGAAGGTGATTCCATTGCAATCTACTGATCCATATCTGTTGGGAATCTAAGTTTAGTAGATTCCCTGTATCATAGATTTAAACACAAATCAAGCTATTAGATATTAACTTGCCTTTGCCTAGGAGACAGACAAGTATCGCAAGACTCACAGAGATCTAAGTCTCTGTAAGCAACCTTAGAGGAGTCCATGTCAGAGACATTGTCAAGGAAGTCGAAGATTACTTGAAGACATACTCATTGGCTGTGATGGATAACAGCCAAGATGTATCAGGGACTCTGAGGGGTTGAGAGTTAACAGGGGTGGCAATACCCTGTTAACACTCAACACACTTTGGACATACCTTAGTATGTACGAGACTATGAAGAAAAGGGAAACTGTGTCAGCTCTGTTTCCCTAAAGCATTGTGGCAGACTACTAAGAATAGAAGAGCATCTTGTGACAGAGGTCTGACAAGTGTCTGTCTAGTGTAGTCACCATCAACTAGTACTTAGGTCAACCTCGTACCACTATAAATAGGATATGTAGCCAAGCATTAATGTTCAACACTTTGATATAATTCACACATTAATGCTTAGAACTTATAGAATCAAACAGTTGTGACTGTATTCATAAGTTAGGTTTTAGTTGTTCAAAGTGTGCACAACACATTATCATCAAATGGTGTTATCCACAACACTTGTAATTCTTTATTATACAATAATAAGTATTGCGTTTGAAAAGTAATTATGTGTGTTGATTAGTTAAGTTTATTGTTTCTAGCATCGTTTAGGGACTTTCAATTGGTATCAGAGCGGTGTTTGATATTAAAACCTTCATAAACATCGTTCTAAGTTTTATAATCAAGATCCACCATGCCGGAAACAAGCAATACACCTCCTACACCACCACCGTCTTCTGGGAACAACAACAATGCACCACCAACTTCACCAAGACTCACTCCTCCACCTCCAAATGAAGATGATTTGCCTTAACTTCTTGACTCAAGAGGCAGATCTCATGTCACCAATGTACTAGTCTTTGATGAAGAAGATTTTGCTAGTTGGAAGAGTCAATTCCTCGTGTATCTCGACGGATTTGAACCATTTCTTCTAGAAATCCTAAACAAAGGACCTTATGTTCCCATGGCGCTTACCTCTACTAATGATAATCATCTTCCCAAACCTCTCAAGCAATGGACTCCAGCTGATAAGAAATTGGCAAACCAAGACAAACGTCTCAAGAGCATCATTATATCTTGTCTTCCCAAACACATCATGAAGTCTGTGATTCAGTGTCCTACAGCCAAACAAATGTGGACAGACCTTATCCTTGGTCATGAAGGACCCTCTAAAACCATAGAAACCAAGATTCAGGCACTCAGACTTCAGTTCAATGCTTTCAATAAACTTATACAAGGCTGAAGATTTTTCTCAATGACCTTGCTATGAATGACGTTACCATTGGTCAAGCTGAAGTAAATGCCACATTTGTCAACAGCCTTCCAAGAAAATGGTTGAGCATGAATCAGACTCAGAGAGCCAATAACTCAATCAAGAATGACACTCTTGCTCAGCTATATGGAATGTACAATTATGAAGAATGGCTGATTGATACCATATACAAATCAGAGACTGAAAGATTTGTAGTTCATGGAGCAACATCCAAAGCTTTGATTTCTGCTCCACACCCTCATGACAGCAACTCTGATGTTGAAGAAGACACACGCAGCAGCCAAGAGTTCTTGACAGACCTTAATGCTGAATTCCATGAAAGAGCCTTGCTAGCTAATCAAAGGAGATTCTACAAAAGATCAGGGAGAGTAGGATCAGCTAGCAAACAAACCGACAAATCAAAAGAAACTTGCTTTGCGTGTGGAAAACTTTGACACTTTCAAAAAGACTGTCCTTCCACAAAGACATCCTCACCTTCTTATCCATCATCCTCCAACAAACCTTACAAGTTCAAATCACAACACAACAACTCATCTCACCAATTCAAATCCTCAGACAATAAGAAGAAGGATTACAAGAACAAGTATAAGGCACTTAAAGCTGAGTTAGAACAGATGAATTTGAAGCTTGAAGCTTTGTCTAAGAAGAAAGGGGGTGATAAAAAGACAAAGAAAGGGTTGGTAGCTGAAGCGTATGATTGGAATGATGAGCCACTGACTTCAGATGAGGAAGATACTACTAGAGTCATGGCTTTTATGGCAATAGTTGAGGATGAACCAGCTGTTGGGAAATGAGATGCAAGATCATGACAATGGGTTGACATCACAATGAAAAAGGTACACATGCTTTTATCTATATCTAAAAGTGATGAACGCAAACATGTCCTTGATTATACCATTGTTGATTTGCACTTTGTTGAGGAACAAAGAAAGAACTTGCTTGATAAGTTTCACTCTGTTAAACATGAATTGTTAACTGCTAGGGCTGAATGTAAAACTCTCAAAAATGTTAATTTAGAAAAGATATCTCTTCAAAACGAAGTTAATAGGTTAACCTTGAAGAATAGTGCCTTAAATGATCAAGTATCAGAATTAAATAAGGTTATTGAAAAATGGTTGTGCAGTAGGTTACTATAGATGAATTACTTAATGATGAACTACCTGCTGATATTGAAAGGGATATTTCTGCCAAGAAAAACAAGTTGAAAATTCTCACCAAACCCAAAGAGATTGCTTTCAAATCAACAGAGACAATTCATATGTCAGATCCCCTCTTGACTGATGTCCCTGTCTCTAAAGATGTGGTTGATTTACCACCTTTACCTAAACTCTCAGGAGTTGAACCCAACAGTTCCTCTAGAGGAGCTAAGGCTGAACCCAAAACAGATGTTGAGAAACCACCAGCTAAGGTATTTATTGTACCTGCTAAACCATCTGATAAGCAAGTTGCCTTTAAGCCTGTCTCAACAATATCTGTGAACAAAGTTGATTCCTCAACTGAAGAACATCTGTTGTCATTAATGAAAGAAGTAGAACTCTTAAAACAACATATTAAGCCTTCCGTTGAATGTTCTACTTCCCATGAACCTAAGTCTATTTTAGGTGAACCCAAAGGTGAAAGGATAGTCAAACCTTACTGCAATATTTGTAAAAGCTCTCATCACATGACCATAGATCATGAGAGACATATGGCTGTTAAGAGAGCTCAGACACCTTCTAGGGAGAGACAACAGGCTTCTAGGAGACAAATAGGTAACTACAGACCTTATCCTCCCTGTAAATTTTGTGGATTCACAGACCATCACTCAGATGAGTGTAGTGACTTTCCAGGATGTGATATCTGTGGAAGGTTCACTCATGAGATAGCTAATTGTCCTTCCCATCGTCAAAAGTTCTACAGGAACTCAAGAGTTGCTAATCAGCAATTCAGGGAACCCACTGGAAAGTGGGTTCACCATAGGAACTAACTTGTTTATATGTATCTGTGCAGAAACATATTAAGTAATCGGTATGGTATCTAGACAGTGGCTATTCTAGACACATGACAGGGATTCGACAATACCTTCACAGATACTCAAAGGAGCCAGGTCCTAAAGTGGTGTTTGGGGATAATTCTTCAGGCGACACAGAAGGATACGGCTTAGTGAACTGCAATGGGATAACGTTTACAAGGGTTGCATATGTGAATGGTCTTAAACACAATCTTATTAGCATCAGTCAATTGTGTGATGCTGACTACAAGGTTTTGTTTACTAAGACTCAAGGAACCATATTCAACAAGAACAATAAGCACCAAGAAGGAGAGATGTGTATGTCATCAACATGGCTACTTGCTCTGAAGACAGCTCCAATTATTTTCTAGCTAAAGCCTCTGAAAGTGTCAATTGGCTGTGGCACAAAAGACTGTCTCATCTCAACTTTAAGAACATCAACAAGATAGCCACACAAACCTGGTTGCTGGTCTACCTTCAGTGAGTTTTTCTAAAGACAAGACTTGTTCAGCTTGTGTCAAGGGAAAGCATCACATGTCTTCTTTTAAGACCAGACAATCATTTTCTATTGACAACTGCTTACATCTCCTTCACATGGATTTGTTTGGGCCTGTCAAACCACATACCATTAATCACAACAAATACACCTTGGTCATTGTTGATGAGTTTTCAAGGTATACATGGGTTTTCTTCCTCAGAAGGAAAAGTGATGCTGCTGATACCATCATGTCCTTCATCAGACAGGTTGAAAATATGAATGATATTATAGTCAAAGCTCTAAGAAGTGATAATGATACTGAATTCAAGAATCAACAACTTGAATCTTTTTGTGATGAAAAAGGAATATCACAAAACTTCTCTTCAGGCTGGCACCCCTGAACAAAATGTTGTGGCTGAAAGAAGAAATAGGACTCTGATTGAAGCAACCAGAACTATGTTAAATGGTGCAGCCTTACCAAAGCAGCTTTGGGGAGAAGCTGTTCACACTGCATGCTACACTCAAAATAGATCAATCATTGTCAAGAGACATGGCAAAACTTCCTATGAAGTTTTCAGAAACAGAGCTCCTGGTGTCATCTATTTCCATGTTTTTGGATACCCTGTGTTCATTTATAACTACATGGATAAACTTGGAAAATTTGATGAAAAAGTTGATGATGGTTTCTTCTTAGGATACTCCCCAACTGCCAAGGCCTTCAGAGTATTCAATACTAGAAGACAAGAAGTAGAAGAAACCTTTCATGTCAAATTCAATGAAGATGATGACGTCATACAGAGATCAGGAACAGGGGGTGATGAAATTTACTTTAATGAAAACATGTCTTTTCCAAGTGATGAATTCTCAGAACCAAGACCTCCCTGTCTTTAACATCGTCACTCCAACACTCTCACCCCTTATGTTCCTGCATTTGACCCTCTGTCAACACACAACATTGAAGTTCCTTCTTCCCAGGAACTTGATGAAGAAGAACCACAACCTTCTTGTAGTCCTTCTTCATCAACTGCTGAAGATGACTCACCAATCCTTCAAATCCCTGAAGACTCTCCTACTGAAAATGAATTTGTACCCTTGATATAGCTGAAGTTGACACAGATACTGAGTTCATCTTTGAAGAAAGTCCTCCTATTCAGCAGGATGAAACTCAAATAGTACCAGCTACCCCCACAGATGTCCCTGTCCATGATTCCCTAGCTCCTCAAACTAAATGGTCAAGAGATCAACATATTCTTTTTGTCAACATTATTGGGGAACCTAATGTAGGGGTTACTACTAGACAGCGAATTCATGACTCAGAGTCAGCCTCAGCCAATGAATGTCTCTTTGCTGAATTTCTCTCTCAAATTGAACATAAGAGAGTAGCTGAGGCTCTTGTGGAAGATGGGTGGGTAGCTGCTATGCAGGAAGAAATTAACCAGTTCAAAAGGAACAACGTATGGACTCTAGTTCCAGCTCCACCTGGTAAGAACATCACAGGCACTAGATGGATTTATAGAAATAAGATGGATGAAATTGGAAACATCATCTGAAACAAGGCTAGGCTGGTAGCCCAGGGGTATACACAGACTGAAGGGATTGATTATGATGAAACGTTTGCTCCTGTGGCAAGACTTGAAGCCATCAGAATCTTCCTTGCTTATGCTGCATATATGAACTTCACTGTGTATCAGATGGATGTTAAAAGTGCATTCCTCAATGGAGATTTGGCTGAGGAAGTATATGTTGCACAGCCTGAAGGATTCGAGAACAACGAGTTTCCTAATCATGTGTACAGACTACACAAAGCCATGTATGGGTTGAAACAAGCCCCAAGAGCATGGTATGAAACTCTTTCTAATTTTTTAACTAAAAATAAATTTGTCAGGGGTTCCATTGATAAAACACTCTTTACCTTCAGGGATAAGAGTGATTTCATCATGTGCAGATTTATGTGGATGATATCATCTTTGGGTCAACTAATGTTAATCTTAGTAAACGTTTTGCTAAATTAATGACCAAGAAATATGAGATGAGTATGATGGGTGAATTAACTTACTTTTTAGGCTTTCAAATTAAACTATATCCTAAGGGAATTTCAATTTGTCAAGAAAAATATGTTAAAGATTTACTTAAAAAATATGACTTAGCTGATTGTGCATCAGTGAAATGCCCCATGCTTCCACCCGACAACTTGGGTCCTGATGAGTCAGGGTCTCTGTTAATGAGACTTTATACAGAGGCATGATTGGGCATCTTATGTACTTAACAGATAGTCGTCCTGATATCCAATTCTCCACATGTCTCTGTGCAAGGTACCAAGCTAACCCAAAAGAATCCCATCTAGTGGCTGTTAAGAAAATTTTCAGGTATCTCAAAGGAACAACCTCTCTAGGTCTATGGTATCCCAAGGAATCAGGCTTTAATCTCAAGGCCTATTCAGATTCAGACTATGTTGGATGCTGTATTGATAGGAAAAGCACCTCAGGTAGCTGTCAAATCCTAGGAGGAAAATTGCTTGGATGGAGTGCTAAGAAGCAAAACTCTGTGGCCATGTCATCAGCTGAAGCATAATATGTTGCTGCTGCCAGCTATTGTGCTCAGGTGCTCTAGATGAAGAGTCAATTGGCTGACTATGAGATCCTATATGACAAAGTGCCAATCTTCTGTGACAACACTAGCGCCATTGCCATCTATAACAACCTTGTTCTTCACTCTCGAACTAAACACATTGATATCAGGTATCATTTTATCAGGGATCACATAATGAAGGGAGATATTGAGCTGCATTTCGTTCCCACTGAGCTGCAACTAGCTAACATTTTCACAAAGCCTTTGGTTGAACCTTCGTTCAACAAGCTAGTTGCTGAGCTAGGGATGCTTAATATCTCAAAGCCTGCGGCTTGATAATTAATGTGTTCATTAAATTTCTGATTAAATATTAAATGTTTTTCACATGAAACTAGGTAGTTACTTTCCAAGTAAATGCTAAAAAACATTCCCTATATTTAATTATTTCTGTTCCGAATATCGAGGAGACAAATGTTTTTTAAAGGTCAAGGGACCCACTTGTGCAGTCTTTTTCACATTACGCATTAAATACGTTTGAATAACTGTTTCAAAATTTTTGAATATAAATATTGTCTCACGTTTCTTCTCACCTACCACTATTCTCATTTCACACAATCTCATCTCTCTCTAAGCTTTCTCTCTCTAAACCCTTCCACCATTTTTGTTTTCTCCAATCTTGAATCCATGGTGTTCCCAGTTCCTAAGGCCTCAAACGTCAACTTCGAACTCAATGAAAGCATCCTTGCTTCGAACAACTCGATTGGATGGCTCAAGGCTCCCAACGAATCCTACACAGATCTGGTGAACTTTATGAAGAATTGTGATGTAAGTGAAGCACTCACAAAGACCCCAACCGTTTTCTACCAAGAATACCTTAGGGAATTCTGGTACTCTGTTGAAGTTATTGATGACACCATCACTTTTAGCCTCTCATGCAACAAACACCCCTTTGCCTTGTCTCTCAAAGATTTTGCTAATGTGGTTGGGTTAAGACATGGAGATGAATGTCTGAAGGTGGTTGACAAAAAGGCTGTAAAGGACGCCCTTGCCACACTTAAACCCATTCATGATGTAAACCCTGCTCTCACACCTGCTGAAGTTCTTTCCAAGTCCCCTCTAAAGATCAAGTACTTTTCCCCTATGTGGTGTGTCCTCTTCACTCACATAGTCAAATCCCTAGGAGGTACACAGGATCCCAAGATCAAATGTCTTTTAATCACCAATCAATTGCTTATGGGCTGATCTAGGGCACATACGTTGATGTGGGAAGCCTTCTTTTCTCCAACCTAGTGGAAAAGCTTAAGGGACCAAACCAAGTCAGGGAGAAAAATATCTGCTACGTTCGCTTTCTTTCTCTTATCTTCGAAAGCCTGTTGGGTGACAGCTACCACAACTCTGCACTCACATCCCTGAAGCCCTATCGCATTACTGGAGCTATATACAAGGAGATTGGACCTGAAGATGTCCCTTTTACTTCTCACATGATGAACATCGCAAATAAACAACCTTCTGTTGTGAAGTCCTTGCTCCCTTCCTCTGAGAAGGTGAATACCTCTGATGTGTCTGGCAAGTCTACGTCTTTGACCTCTGGGCAGCACACCACGACGTCCAAGGAAACAACTGGCCAACAGCCCAAGAAGAAGAAAAACCCATCTTCTTCCCACACCAAAACTGTTGCAAAGGCCATTGCAAAGAAGAACGTGAACCTCACATCCTCCTCTGTTCAAAAGACTCCTATGGATTCAGAGACTTCAGCTGACCAACAACAAGGGTCTAGTGTCTCAATGTCAGCCAAGACAACAGGGAACCCACCAATTACTGCTGATATCGCACAGGTAATCAGTCTTATAATTTTTAGAGGTCCACAAGCAGCCACTCTCAAATGTCTGTAGGTGAGAGTGGTGAAGTTAGGGTTATCCTCGACCCATAGGAGTCATTGTATATACTTAGAAATCATTTAAGACTTCTGTACACCCTGTCTATGCACCAGGGAGTGATTCATTTGTATTTATAAAGCACCCCGATGACCCTGCACCCTCTAGACAGTATTCAGGCAAACAACAATCTGAATACATATATGTCTCGACCAAGAGTAGCTGTACCTCACACAGCCTCTTGGTTGCCTCAGAAAAAGAATCCCAAAAGTTTTACTTTTAGGGGAGCTGAATAATCATCCTCAACTCTCCTGGGGACAGCGTTACAAGACGACCTTACCCTACATCCTTTTCACACTTAAAAGAATCCCAAAGGATTTATCCTTTCAGGGGGAGCTGAATCATCACCCTCAGCTTTCCTAGGGGCAGCGTAACAGGCGATCTTTACCTACATATGTTTCACACTTAAAAGAGTCCCAAAGGTTTCTTAACCTTTTGTGGGGGCTGAATAATCACCCTAGGCATTCTTAGGGGCAGCGAATGGCGATCCTTAACAACATATGTTTCACAATCAAAAGAGTCCCAAAGATTTTAACCTTTTTTTTGGGGGGGGGAGGGGGCTGAATAATCACCCTCAGCCTTCCTAGGGGCAGCGAATGGCGACCATTAACCTCATGCTTTTCACTCTTAAAAGAATCCCAAGGATTTATCCTTTGGAGTGGCTGAATAATCACCCTCAACCTCTCTGGGACAGCGAACTGGCGACCATTCCCCTTATTTATTTCCATGTTACTAATTTAAAACAAATTGCAGGCTGAAGTTGTACAACCAAACATTGAATCCCTGGAGCAGCCAGAAAAAGAAGCTGACATAATGATTCAGGATCAACCAAACGAGGAGGAGCCCATGCCTGATATTAAAGAGGATGTTCTCTCCTTAGTCGATGATTTCTCTTAACCTGAATCAATGCCTGATGACGAGATTCTCCCTGAGGGGATGATTGAGGAGGAGGAGGATGAAGAAGATGACGACCAGCAATCTCTGTCTCCTCCAAAGGAAATCGTTGTGTCAAAACCAGCTGTTGATACCACTCCTCCTCCCAAGGAAGCTGTAGTAACTCCCACCTTTGCTACCTCTGCCACTACAGTCTTCCAAAGGCCTGCATATGATCCGACAGCTGAATTTCTATTGTTTGATCATCCTTCCCAAACCAACTTTGATATATTGCCAAGGGAGGATGATTACGTACAACAAATCCTGAACATCCATGATCTTAAACCTGAACATCATCAATCAGACATGGAACGCCTGTCAAGAAAGTTGGACATCATAAAGTCTGAAATGCACTCTTTCACTGTCAACTTTCCAAGGATCATCACACAGGCGGTTAAGGATGCAGTCACTGAACCTATCAAAGATGGTACAAGAAAGGGAGTGTCTCAAGGACTTAGTCATTTGTCCACACGAATCAAAGATGCCATCGTCACAGATGCCCCTGCTCTTTTCAATACCCATGAGTTAACAATGCATAGAGAGTTTGAAGTTGTACGAAACAGGCAAATTTGTCACACCAACTTCATCATTGATCGTGTTCATCGAAATGTTAATGGTAATTTCAATCAACTGCTGAAAATAGCCTGAGCTTCAAGGACCAGGCAACGAGAAATGGCTGCCTCTGTTGAACAAATTGCAAGGCACTTTCAGGCACGTTCATCCAAACGTCTGAAAGGACAGGCT
This sequence comes from Glebionis coronaria, assembly GCA_025667525.1. Lineage (NCBI taxonomy): Eukaryota > Viridiplantae > Streptophyta > Magnoliopsida > Asterales > Asteraceae > Glebionis > Glebionis coronaria. Next base: position 98,360,136 of record CM046874.1, read on the forward strand.
GAACGTGAGGGGGAGAAAGAAAAGGTACTTAACCTTGAATTATGCCAAACAAGGCTCAGACTCTGCTGATAACACTATTCCTTCACCTGTCCCTCTCCAAGTCATGACTCTAGTGATCATACCTGATGATGAGGATGAAAGTAAGGGGGAGCAACAAACAAAGGATGGAGATGATGCATCAAAATCCCTGACTCTAGTTAACACCAACGAGGCTGTGGATGATGGTGAACCAGCTACCAAGAAACTTAAGTTCACTGTTAGCTCCCTACCCAAGGCAATACAAACCCAAGCTCAGATGGCTTTTCTTAAACAAGCTAGAGAGCTGAAAAATAAAAATGTGGTATCCTCGGTCTCAAAGAAAGGAAAGGAAATAGTTATGGTAGACTCAGACGCCAAACTAAAGAAAATAGTTGCGATGCTAGAGACAGGAGGATCAACCACAGACCAATCCCAATTTACAACCTTCACAGCTTCAAATGAGAATCCTCTAACACCTAAAGAAATTGAGAAACAGGCTGTTGAATTCAAAAGGCTGAATTAAATCAAGAAAGCCAAGGAACTTAATGAGGAAACTCTAAGAAAGATGACTCCACTGTAAAGGGAGAAGCAAAGACAAAGGTTGAGGGAAATGGAAGCCAAACGCACAGAGCACTGAATAAGGTAAAAGCTGACTATGATGCCTACGTCAACAACATGTATGCACCTGGAAAAATCACCAAGTTCAAGTACACTATTCACGAGTCTACTAACACACCACAAATAAGTTTGTGGAGAGATAACCAACATGCCAATATGAATGTCTTTGAGGACTTAATGTTAAAACAACTTGGCTTATCTGAATGGTTTGAACTTGAGGCTTTGGCTGCTAAAAGAACTGGACAGGCTAATTTCACTCTTCTTAAGACCCTCAAAGCTAAGTTTAATAGGGTTAAAGAAACAACAGCCAAGCTCAAAATAGATCCCCCACCACAGCTGTTTGAACAAGAACCTCCAAAGTCTGGAAAGAAAAGAAGAAGGACAACTCAACTTGTTAAGGAAACCTTCGTTACTGATGATGTTCAAGTGGATGGAATGCACAGGGATTTGGTACTACCAAATGGAATTGGTCCTATTGATGGTCAGACTACCACTGAGCCTGAAAGAGGTATGGCCTTCATGAACAGAGCTTGCCAATATGCATTCCAAAGGGAAGATGAGCTAGGATTAACATCAACCATTCAGTTGATTTGTCTCAAAAAGGGACTTAAACTTAACACAAAGTATTCCAAGGTATTTGCACAAGCTTTGCAGGCAGAATTAGATACTAGGACAGACTTAGCTGAAGCTGAAGAAAGAGTCAAGAATGATGACTTTTGAAGGATTTCACAACTGAATTTTACCTTCATGTTTTATTTGACTTTTGTATTGTACTTGTAATTTTCTTTAAGTATTAATAAAATCATGAGGTATGTTTGTTTAGATCTGTTATGAGTAAGAAGAAGTTGTTATCTCACTTACCTTAACTTAGATAGATCTAGCTGTATTTATGTTTAAATAAGGGGAGATTGTTGGGAATCTAAGTTTAGTAGATAACCTGTATCATAGATTTAAACACAAATCAAGCTGTTAGATATTAACTTTCCTATGCCTAGGAGGCAAGCAAGTATCGCAAGACTCACAGAGATCTAAGTCTCTGTGAGCAACCTCAGAGGAGTCCATGTCAGAGACATTGTCAAGAAAGTCAAAGATTACTTGAAGACATACTCATTGGCTGTGATGGATAACAGCCAAGATGTATCAGGGACTCTGAGGGGTTGAGAGTTAACAAGGGTGGCAATACCATGTTAACACTCAGCACACTTTGGACATACCTTAGTGTGTACGAGACTATGAAGAAAAGGGAAAATATGTCAGCTCTGTTCCCCTAAAGCATTATGGCAGACTACCAAGAATAAAAGAGCATCTTATGACAGAGGTCTGACAAGTGTCTGTCTAGTGTAGTCACCATCAACTAGTACTTAGGTGAACCTCGTACCACTATAAATAGGATATGTAGCCAAGCATTAATGTTCAACACTTTGATATAATTCACACATTAATGCTTAGAACTTATAGAATCAAACAGATGTGACTGTATTCATAAGTTAGGTTTTAGTTGTTCAAAGTGTGCACAACACATTGTCATCGAACGGTGTTATCCATAACACTTGTAATTCTTTATTATACAATAATAAGTATTACGTTTGAAAAGTAATTACGTGTGTTGATTAGTTAAGTTTATTGTTTCTAGCATCGTTTAGGGACTTTCAATATCCCTCATTAGCCCCTGAGGAGTCATCTCCAAAGACTACCTTGGGACCAGACTCCTTTTTATATCTATGCAGATATTGTTTGACTCATGTCATGTGTCTGGAGCACCCACTATCCAGATACCATACAGATTTCTTCAAGTATTCCTGCATAGATATAATGAAACCAAATTAGTTTCGATGATGAACCCACTTTCTAGTGGATCCATGTTGTCGTTGACCAGCGACATTGGGTCTTCTTTGATTCCTTTCTCCTCCTCTTTAGTTGCAATCTCTGGTTTCATGACGCATGTTTCCACAGATGTCACATCCGGGATAGTGTTCACACTCATCAGAGTGGTGATCATAGAAACCACAGTACTTGTAGAGAGGAAAGGGTCTGAAACTCTAAGGTTGGTCTCTGGGTTTGGGTTCTGGTCTAGAGGACTTGTGAGGAGTTTTGGATCTTAATTGTAGTCTGGTCTTTTGGACAGCTATGGTATCCTCATGTTCTCTAGAGGTGTGTTCAGTAGACTCACATGTGATACATTTGGGTTTCTTTGAACAATCAGACAAGTGATTTTTGAACCCACAATGATTGCAAGGTCTGAACATAGTTCTCCCCTTTGAGCTGCTAGACCCCTCACCACGAGAGCTGACAGATGAACTGTCAGATGATGGTTTGATATGAGCTTTTTAACCTTTAACTTCTTCCATTAGGGTAAGAAGAAGTTTCTTGGTTGGTGATAGCTCTTCAGTGGGAGGAATGGGTTTGGCAGGTTCTTCGGCCATAAAAACCTTTTTATGTGCTTTCTCAATAACTCTGGTATAAGATTTGACAAGGTTAGGTGTACCAGAGGTTTTGATGGCAGGTTTTGGGCCAAGTAAAGAATCAGATGGATCAGCACCAGTGAGTTTAGGTAATGCTGGAAGGGGGTTGGAATCCTCTGACTCCTCTTTAGAGTCATTCTCGTCTACAGAGGTGGATATAGGAGAGGGATCCTCTGAGGGGACAAATTTTACTTTGGCCACTGGTATATGGTTCTTAAACCTACCCTTACCCCCAATTGCTTGAACCACTTTCCCAGGAATGGCTTCAGCAACCAACTCCTCCACAGTGTATTGACCTTTGTTCCATTTTCAATGGTCCTTCTAAGTTTAACATTTTCATCAAACAAATATTCATTTTCAATGGAAAGTTTCTTACTTCATTTTGAAGTTGATTGGCAAGATTTACAAAGGGTTTGAGATTAGTTAACTCAGATTGACAAAGATTTAACTCAGTTTTAAGATTATGAAATTTGTTTAACAAATTCTTTCTTTGTTCTTTCACAAAGTAGAGGTCAACCAAGGTGTAGTCACTGACATGTTCTCTATCAGGCATAGTGAGTAATCCCTGTACCTTTTTCATGGTGATATCAACCCATTGTCGAGATCTTGCTTCGCTTTTACCAACAACTGGTTCCTCATCAGCGACTGCCATAAAAGCTCTGACTGTAGTGGTGGCTTCATCCTCTGATGTAAGAGGTTCATCATCTCAATCAATGGAGGCAACAATAAGACCCTTTTTAGTCTTTTTGCTATCCTTTTTCTTTGCTGCTTCATCAGCCTTTTGATTGAGTTTCACCAGCTTAGCTTTCAGTGCTTTATACTTGACCTTGTAGTCCTTTTTCCCCTCAAAGTCAGAGTGAGAAGTTTGCTTAAAAGGAGATGGGGAAAACTTCTTCTTACTGTTATAATTACTGCTCGATGAGGGAAAACTTGGAGAGGAGGTCTTGTTTGACCAGGAGTCTTTTTGGAAATGACCAACTTTTCTACAAGTGTAGCATATCACATTAGATTTGTCAACTTTGGCAGCTCCAACTCTACCCGATATCTTGTAATATCTCCTTTGATCAGCGAGAAGGGCTTTGTCATGGAATTTTGCATGCAACTCATCAAGAAATTCTTGACTACTTCGAGTATCTTCTTCTATGTCAGAGTCGTTGTCCTGAAAGGAATGGTTAGCAACAAGAGCTTTTGAACTAGTGATATAGGTGGTAAACCTATCAGTCTCAGACTTGTAAATGGAATCAATTAGCCCTTCTTCATAGTTATATCTACCAAACAGTTGGCCCATAGTATCATTCTTGATTGAATTATTTGCTCTTAAGGTCTGGTTTAGGCTAAGACATTTCCTAGGTAAACTATTAACAAATGTAGCATTAACCTCAGCCTTGGGTAGAACAACACCATTGTTTCCTAGATCATTCAGCAAAATCTTAAGCCTGGTGTAAGTTTGAGCAACATTTTCTGTTTCTAAGGCTTTCAAAGCATTAAACTTAAGTCTTAGGGCTTGGATTTTGGTTTCCTTTGTTTCTTCAGGACCTTCATACCCCAGAACCAATTCCGTCCACATATCTTTGGTAGAGTCGCATTTGATAATAGACTTCATTATATTCTTGGGTAGGCAAGAGACTATGATGCTTTTGAGTCTCTTGTCCTGATTTACCAGGCGTCTATCCGCTGGAGACCATTGCTTAACAGGTTTTTTGATAGGTCTCTCAAGGGTGGAGGAAATGGCTAAGGTACATATGGTCCATTTTCTAATATCTCTATCAAGAAAGGTTCTAGACCATCGAGATAAATTAGAAATTCACTTTTCCAACTCAAAAAGTCTTCTTCATCAAATGTTGGGACATTTGACACGTGAGAGCCCCCTCAAGTATCAAGAAGTTGAGGCAAATCATCATCATTATTGCCATTGCTTACAACCGGTGTAGGCATGGTAGTAGTAGATGTGGTGGCCGGGGCGGTGGTCGAGGCATTAACTTGACTGGTTTGACCAAAGGGTGGTGGCATAGGAGGCAAAGTTTGAGTCATATTAGGATCTTGATTTTAAAAACAAGAAATATAAAAGTTTTATAAATTAAACCGCTCTGATACCGATTGAAAGTCCCAAAATATAACAATTTTTGATACAATGTCTCGTATACACAATAACACAATATGAATTACTTTTCAAACGCGTAATGCTTTATTAATCTTATAAACAAAGTATTACAAAGTGCTATGAATACACCCGTTGAGTGACAATAAGAAATGAACCCTAAAACAAGTAAACTTGATTCGAGACTCAAGTTTACGAGAGAACCTCAGAGTCGCTGGTAGACAGCAGAGGACTCAGAGGTTCTAGTGAAAGAAAGAAACTTAGATAAATTATCCAAGCACAAGGGTTGAGTTTATCTTCTTTCTCCCTCCTATTTATAGTGGTACGAGGTTGCTTCCTTAGTGGGAGTAATTGATACGTGTCAACTTCTGTGTGGAAGTAGTACAACGTATTAAATGCATGTCTATATCAAGACATACCTTTAAACAACTTTAGGTGAACAGTTCTGCCAACTGTTCACCTTTGTCCCACTAGGTCGTACTAGGCTTTATCTACAATCTCCTATTTTGTCCCGCTCAAAACACTTTTGAGATTCTCCCCCTAAACTATAAAAGGTAAGACAAGTCTCTGCTTGCTTAGTCTTTATAGGGTTGTAAGTGATCTCTGAGTATTGTCATCTCAGAGATCCTTGAACACCAGTACATTCCTTCAACATCCCAGCGTGTCCATAACTGCTGGTGAGTATGACTTCAGATAGTCTTCAATTTCTATGATGTTGTCTTTGACTTGAATGTTCTTGGTGTGCCAGCTAAGGCTTTGCCTTCAGCTGGTCTGGTCTCTGTCGCTGGTCTTCACAACGACTCGTAACAGTTAGTCTAATTTAAACAAATCATGACTAGGACCTAGTTAAAACTTTCATTGGCCCAACAATTCATGTGCTTTTTTCATAAATAATGTCAGTTTTTGTTTTTCACAAATAAACCTCCCTTCGATTGGTAGTATTTTCTTTAATGTCAACTAAGCTCACACTACTTGGAGCTAATAATATGGCATTGCTTTGTAAGCACATGTCCGGCTTAAGAGGGTATAATTTTTGTTAGATAGGCTATATATCTATCAGAGTTTAGTTGTGTTCGCGATATCTGATGTAATTTTCAAAATTTATGTTGTTTCTAGTATTCATATGGGAGTTTAGGCATGTCTAAATTCCTATGATTGTGTTTGTAAGTTTTCTTCAATAACAATATACGTTTCTGGTCATCATGCGTGTGCAAGAGAGAAGCAAGAACACTACACAAGAAAGGAGAACAAGAACTGCCAAACGAGCACTTAGATACAACGTTAGACTATAACTAGGATTGCATTGAACATATCCTAATTAAATACATACTAATCTATAATAGGAGTACTTAGATAAGTTGGACTTGCAATCCAACTAGGACTTCTTGAGATATCTTGATAGGTTGAGTTGGACTCCTGCTTGAATTAGAACTTCCTGATTCTGGCAACACGCTCTTAGCCACATCCAAACTCAGGAATTCTCCAAAAATTACCCCTTAAATTTCTGATTCGAAGAGGGAACTCTAGCACACCAAGTAACGATCTAATCTCCTTGAATCTTATGAGCGCCAAAAGCTTCGTTAATAGGCCTACCCTTTGATTCTCTCCAGATACATGCTCAACTATCACCCGCTCATTCTAAAAAACTTCCGCTAATAACTACCTTACACAAATTCCTTGAAACACAGCTTCAGTGGCTGCCATGAACTTAGCTTCACATGAAGATAACGCCACAGTAGTTTGCTTTTCTGAGCACCATGTAATAGATGATGTACTAAGATAGAAAACATGTCCATTATTACTCTATCTATCATCATATCAAAATTATGACCATTATATCGCATCAATCTCATGTCATCACATCGCTTGTATTTAATCCAAGCGAAATTTTACCTTGTAAGATAGCGTATAATATGCTTGATAGCACGAGCATGCGATTCTCTTGTACTTTTCATGTACCGACAAACCATACAAACTGAATAAGCCAAATATGGACGAGTATGTAAGAGATAACGTAAGCAACCCACCATTTTTCGATGTTAAGTAGCTTCAACTTCTGGTTCATCTTTTGCTTTTGACAACTTGAATCTCGGTTCCATTGGACATAAAGTTGGTTTGCAATCTTCCATACTAGCTTCTTTTAATATCTTCATTGCATATCTCTCTTGCTTGATCTTGAGACACTCCTTGTCTTGTGATACTTCGATAGCTAAGAAGTATGTTAATTTACCAAGATCCGACATTTCAAATTGACACAACATTCCCGTTTTAAACTCATTTATGAGGTCTAAGCTCGTCCAAGTCACGAATAAATAATCCACATTAACCAAAGCAATGATTAATTATCCATTAGGCACCTTTCCATAGACAGCATTTTCGTGCACACATTGTAGAAAACCCACCTATTTTAAAATACTATCGATCTCTTTTCGATCACCATTTAGAAGAGCCTTTTTCACATTCAAGTGATGAATCTTACATCCTTTCTCGGCTGAGAGAGCGATCAATAGTCGTATGGTCTCGAGTCGAACTACGGGCACAAATACTTCATCAACACGTGTTTCATTAGTGTCATCTTCTTCCTCGATTGATTTCTTTCCTACTTCGTTTATATATTCTTAACCAACTTTTAGTTGAGCTTTATAAATGCGATTAGAAGGGGTGAGCGTGATTCTGTAACCACACAGAACCGACCCGGAACTGCGAGAACCGAGAACCAAAAAACATATATTATAGGAACCAAGAATCGAACCGAAGAGTATTTTTGGTTCCACTACGGTTCTCGGGTACGGTTAGGGTATTTTCGCTTCTAACCGATTGGAACCGATAATTTCTAAGTAAACTTCCCAAACTATCTCGCATGGTTAATAAATCACCTCTGATCCTAATATCAAAACTGAATATTGTCGCTTGTCCGAGACTTATCTCATTACTTTGAAGAGCGGGTATATAATAGACATCTTTCAACAATTTTTATTCTCCCTTTTTACCTTGGAACAAAATCGAGCATTTTCCCTTTATACTAACGCATGAACCATCTCCGAACCTAACACGTCTAGTTTTTATTTTCATTTAATTCAGAAAAGTAAAAGTAATTGCCTGTCATGTGATTACTTGCACCATTATCAAAATACCATACATCATCTTCCATGGTATTTGACTTGATCTTTAGCGGACTATAATTTTCTTCATTCATGAAAATCGTGTCTCGAATATGGTTGATCATAAAAATAGTACTTTCCTCATGATACACATCTTCCTCTTGCGTCTCATTAAGGTTTACCTCATGGTTTCAGTTTCTTTCAGGGTATCTTGTAACAAAGTGTCCGTACTCATCAAAATGGCAAAACTTTATATGCGAGAGGTCACGTTTCTCATAACGTTTACCCTTTTGCTCTTTATCTTCACGGCTTTTCGAGGAGTCATGTTGACCATGGTTTTGAGTATTTCCACGTCCATTACCTTGACCACCACCACGGCCACGAACTCGAGAGTACAAGCCATTTCCTCTTACTTTGCTTGAGTCATTATTCCCGTTGGAATGTTCATTCTTCACATAAAGTAAAATTCTCTTGAGCGTCGTTGTCGTTTGCTTTATCATCTTCTTTGAATCTTTCTTCACACGCTTTCAATCGTCCAACTACATCCTCAAATCCCGTATTTTTTACGTCTATAAAATTTTTTACCACCTTGTGTTCCCACATGAGTTCTCCAAGCGTGACTCACTTAGAAGCAATACCTGACAACTTCGCGGCATATGCGTCTATGCTGTCGTTATCTAGCATCTTCATATTCTCGATCTCTGTAATTAAGGTTTGAAGCCTAGCTTTTTTTGCGCGATCAACCCCTAAGTTACGAGTCTTTATCGCTTCCCACATCTCCTTCCCGATTTTCAAATTCTCGATTTTTAAGACCAAATCTTCCAGAATCGATTGAAACAATAAACCTTTAACTATATTGTTTTTCTTGGTATTGTCTGAGCCCGGATCTACCACATCACATACTCCATATGGTATAGTTTGTTGACGCTAAATACCGGACATTAAAACGTCAAAGTAATATCTGTTATAGGTGGTTGCCAGCTTTCTTCGAGCAACATCCTTGTTCTTGGTTTGGATCGCGAATAAATTTGTAACAGAGATTTATCTAGCCCTTTAACCCACGGCTTGGATTTAGTCTTAGTTTGTGTTGAATTCACGTAGGCCAATCAACCGTTGCCCTATATCATCCTACTAAGACCAACCAAAAAACAAACAAGACAATTCACTTTTACTGTTAGACTGTCTCCAAGAATTTCCCACAACAGAAAAAATCAAAAAAACAAAACTTAAGCCCACAAATTTACAGGTCTTAAGTTTGTTTTTCTTTTAGGGTTTCTGATAACTTTTGATCGTTTCTTTCCTGCTATGACTGGTTCAATTCAAACTGCTCCTACACTCCACGTCTAAACCATAGGGTCACGGGTTTGGACGAACACTGTTACCAGTACGTATCTGTAATCCCTTACACGCGGTTATAGATCACCACGACTGTTGCGATCAGGTATGGCTAAATCGTTGCTTCTAAAACAACTTATGGAACTTCTGATTGACACCCTTTTGACGCAGTAACAATCCTCCACAAGACAACCTAAGCTCTCTGATATAGTTGTTGGTTGTGCTTGTAACCCTGAGTCGCAGAAACAAACACCAACAAGGAAGCCAAAGTCTCTAATACCAATTGTGGGTTATCAGGCTTGTACAACTCAGAAGCAAGAACACGACATAGGAAGCAAGAACAAGAACGATTACTGCCAAGCGAGCATGTATTATTTTATTGAAGACACTAACACAAAACTTCAATCGATACGATATGAATCCCTACCATTCGTGGTATATATAAACTAACTTAGACGTGATAGAGTATAACTAGAATTTCATTAAACATATCCTAAATAGACACATACTAATCTATAATAGGAGAAATTAGATAAGTTGGACTTACACTCCAACTAGGACTTCCTGAGATATCTGGATAGGTTGAGTTGAACTCCCGCTCCAACTAGAACTTTCTTATTCTGACAACACGCTCTTGGCCACATCCAAACTCAAGAATTCATCAACATCATTCACTTTTTTCTAAAAAAAAGCTAAACTCACACAAATATACACCAAATCTGATACATCATAAATATGATATGAGCTTACAAACATAGCCTAATCGAGCTTTTCATAAACAATAAAGAGTAGTACCAAACTAAGGTCCTTAGTTTTTTTACTATATTTATTACTCCTTCAGTCTTATTACCCCCTTAATACAATAAGGGGAATTTGGAAATACATGAATAAAAAACATTATAAATGTTGTGAGGGGAGAAACCTTTGACCCTCTTATCTACCGTTCAATTTTATACCTTTACTGTTCATCGGTATGGGTTGCCAATCAAATGCACATCTCAACCGTGTATAGGTTTGAAGAGCTGTTCATCGGTATGGGTTTGAAGAGCTGTTCACTGGTATGGGTGATTATCTTGATCCTAGATCTATTTTTCCCACCCACACACTACCGTCTTCATCTCTCACTCTCTCAAAACATGCTTCTCTCTCCAGCCACCTCTCTATCAAATTAGATATGGGTTTGTTCGATGGGTTGCCAATCAAACTACTCATCATCTTTTTGAAGTTTTTGATTCCCAGCTTTTCATGAAAAAGCAAATCCATATCACAACTTCATGAAAAAGCAAATCCATATCTGAGCACATATATCACTTATGATTTGAGTTTCAATTAGCTTGAATCTTAGTCATGAAGTTGATAATGATCTCTATTTATTTTTATCTGGTTGATATGGATAACTTTGCTTATGATTAATTGCTTATTTATGTTAATGTTATATATGCAGGTTTCATAGAGAATCTGGTGTCGGGGGATTAACACGTGTTATGTGTTTCTGTTGCTGGATCGAGTGGTTACCAAAATAGGATGTGTCTGACCTGATGGTTCAGACGTTGATACTTGGTTGCTGTTATCTATGTTTGGTATTGATTTCTTTTTTTCACTTCTGAGATGTGCATATAATAAAAACCTAATATTGGCCAACACCCTGCTGCTATATGTGTCCCCTAATCATGTTTATGGGGTGCTTACTGTTGTAAAATGGTAAGCTATTACAATTTCCTGTCTACCTATGGATTACCACAAGATTATTAGCTAATGCAAATGACAATGTGTCATTTTGTTAGGCCTCACATTGGTGGTGCAATTTGTGCCTAAAAATTATACTTATGCGATTAGTTTGGTAGCGGTACTCATGTTAACAGGTTGTGATGACTCTTAAGTGGGTCACACACCACTCATGGGTCGATTTCGGGTTGCTTATGGTTTTGGATTTTGCCTTGCATATGCATTATGCTCATGTTTTAACGCAATGGAGGTGAAAACTGGGTATCGATTAGAACATGCTTTGTTGTTGCTTGCTTTATCGATTAGAACATGCGAAATTATTGTAGTTTCTGCTTTAAATTAAGGGATTGCCTTTTTAAACTGTCGCCCTAAGATGCGTATGCAGTATGATTTCATTTTGGTTGGTTGTCATGATCGTTTGACTCTGTTGTGTTGGTGTGGGAAGTGGAAGGATGGCAGAATGCGAGAGTTGCTCGATTCAGCAACCTCCACGACTCCGAACACGACATCAATTACAAGTGAAATCTGCGTGGCTGGATTGTTTTGACCGTTTTTATTGTTTGTAATGTACATAGTCGGCGATGATGAGCTCTGTGTGTGTGGATCGTTTGGCAAGCGTAGTTTACCAGAACCTATATCTTGGCGGGGCGACCATGTTGTTGCAGCCATGACGAGTTTTGGGTACCGCCTCCATACTTCCAGACCTGAGCCTCAAATGTAACCGTAAATACCCTCTCGAGATATGCCAACATGAGACAACTCATTTTAGAACGGACCCATTTTGCCCCATTACACGACCTGCGTATCTGATACAGGTGACAAAGACTTCGTTTGGCTGCTGTTAAACCAGGCACCAAACACCCCTCTTGCTGCAAATGAGGTTTTTGGCTGTTAACAGGAACCAAACCCCCTTTCTTTTGAAGGTTTTAATTTTAATTTTAATTATGGGTTTTGTTTTAATCAGGAAAGATGAAAATGGATCTTGGAAATTGTTATATGGTATATAAGCTCTTATGTGAAAATGTTTATCATTTGTTTTTTTATAGGTCTAATTTTTTTTAACTTTATTTGTTTCGTTTGTAGGCTTTTGTTGATGGAGCGACGATTGAAACTGTAGGATACCTTGCCACCAGCAATGCATCAGCCGATCCAGTTAACAAGAGATGTACACATATAGGCAGTGTTCTAAAACGCGCGCCATGGTGGCGTCAACACGTCAGGCGTGGCCTAGCCGTTACGAAATAGACTAAAGTGTGGCCTCTAGGCGTGACGTGAGATAAGGCGTAAAAACGCGGGCGATAGTGGTTCGAAGCAATCAGGTTATTTACTTCTAACCTCAAATTTAGTATGTTTGATGGTGGCGGTGTTTACCGATTTACGTTTCCTGCATAAAAAATGTGGGTGTCTGGTCGCCAACGCCATACCACTACACCAATGTTGACAAAATCGGCTAAACAATTATCTATACACATCAACAGGCTTAGTTTGGCTATATAAGTTAATAAGCCTTTATTATATGACAACCAACTATATTGGTATTATGATTTTGTTATATGATTGTTGAAAGTATTAAACCAAATATTAGGATAAGGTTGTTTAAGAGATTACAAGTTTAGTCTTTTGTTCAAATACCGTTGTAAAACGGCTGCTGACCACATAATAAAATATGCTTCATGGCTTCTTTTTCAAACTCTTTCTTCGTGATAAGTATAGTGCACATGGGCGGCATAGGTTTGGAGTAAGTTTAGGATCGTTAGACAATTTAGTATTGGCTCAATGGGTTTTTATTTGATGTATTACTGATTTCATGTTCGTGTGTAGTTATTTTTTAGTCTATTATGACTACTTTTCATGACAATCTTAGCTGATGCAAGGACTTTGCGTGTAGTTATTTTTGATCATATTCTGACTACTTTTCAGGACTTTGGTTTAACACGGCCTATCTTCCTAAAGTTTTCAACTTACGTGTTACCAGGAACAAATTTTTGCCTATAGGTTAGACGTGAGAAGCATTCAGCTTTCTGCCTAATGCAAAAGTGCATTAACTTGAAATCAATTGGAACTACACTGTAAATTATGTCCGCATACGATGTGAAGTATGTCGACGGGGTTTAGTTTGGAAGGTGGCGAAACTAACCCACTTATTTACTTATTTATCTCTAAAACAAGTAGGAAGAAATTGAATAATTTCACAAAAATGCAGGTCATTTGTTTTTTATAGGTCTGATTTTTTTTAACTTCATTTGTTTCATAGGGTCTGCAGTAAGTCAATTGGTACTTATTGGCTTTTTTTCAGATCTTATGAAGTAACAATTATTACATATATCGTTGTAAGCAGTAAGTCAATTAGTATATGAGTATATGATATCGTTGTATTAATTCTTGTCTAGAATATCGTTGTATGGGGTATTTCTTGGTTAGAATCTCTTCTGAAATACGTTTTTGTTGTTGTTCTTGATGTTTAGGTGCCATCTTACAAAAAAGTGTCAAGTGGTAAATTGTTATCTATCAGAGCCCAAGTCACAACAGACACTCAGACACCTCCTACTAAAGTAGAGAAAATTTCAAAGAAACAAGAGGAAGGTGTTGTTACAAATACATACAAGCCAAAGCAGCCATATGTTGGTCGATGTCTTCTCAACACCAAGATCACCGGTGATGATGCACCTGGTGAAACCTTGCACATGGTCTTCTCCACAGAGGGTATGTTGCCAGTCTTATAAGTCAATTAATCTATATGGGTTTAATATCTATTTTCTGATTATGAGCATGCCATGTTAGATCATATATAAATTGATAACATGAATATGGGTATTGAATTTAAGTAATATCATGCTCATTATAGGATTCCATAAGTATTTTCCCCCTTTACTTCAAAAGTCAAAATGAATATTTAGTTGACAGATGTAGAACTAAAATATGATATAGGTTTTAATATGATAACACACGATCTTGCATCATCACCTTTTCTTTGGTAAAGAAGATTGTCCTACGCTAAATCAAGATTTGTTTATTGTTCTGGTCAAATAGGTCTGGTACAATACAAAGAGGGACAATCTATTGGTGTCATTCCTGACGGAATTATATTCCAAGAACGGAAAGCCACAATTGCGAGTAGTGCAATTACTCTGTCTTTTTACTCAGTAGTATAAACAAGGCAGAGCCGTGGTGCGTTAAAGGAAATGTGAAATTCGAATAGATTTTTGATCGTTTTCGTGCCCACATTGTTACGATAAATGACATAGAACTTGGTATCTATCAGTTTACTATTTTCAGAAACCACTTCACTTAACGTGTCCGGATTTCTAATAAAGCAATAACACAGAAATGAACTAACACCACGTTTCTATCAGAATTGTAGATGAAAAATGGACGAAATTCCAGTGCCAAAATGCAGGGACCATGGACCCAACCAACTCTCAACTACAGGTAATAATGTAGCTTATTAATACCGACTACCTTTTATAAACCCCAGTTTAAAGAAGCTTAAAAATGAGTAAAAACTAATTATCTTAATATCTTATAGGTTTGATGGCATGGGTCTGGAAAACGAGTTGTGCATATGCAAAAGATTTCAGATACGTTGGCCAAATGTGCAATCAAAATTCATCGTGTATCAAGATTCAATGCTCCTTTTGTAGATAACAGATTGTGTCGTTCTGCAGGCTTTCCAACAGAAAGCCGATGCATGAATAAGGGGAGGGGAGTGTTTATGATCCTGTTTTTTGAGTTTGCTGGCATTTCTATAGGTTCTTCTCAACATGTAATTGTATTTAGCAATCCTTTAGGCTTCTAAGACAGCCCAGGTGACCACATGTAATATTGAAAAGTTGTGCTAGCTTATATTCAAGGATACGATGATCTAAATATTAGAATTGTTGTGTCTTAAGAGCTTTCCTTTTTTTTTTAATTTTTTACAGCCATCTGCAAACATAAATCTTTTTTTTTTGTCATGAATGTTGTGGTGTGGCAGCAAAGTGCGAAACAAATATACTAAATCGAGCCACTTATTACCTCCTCCACCCTCTGACTTTATAAACATCTTTTGAAAATACCCCGCGGCGGAGCGCGGGCATTAATCCTAGTAAATATAGTACATCGAAAAAACAGGTAATTTAATAAAAATATAGTTTTTCAGCTTTTACTCTCTTATTTTTGACACAATAACAATTTTACTTTTAATACTGAATTTACAACGTCTTTATTATTTGGAATAGTAAATTCATGTAAAGGTGATATAGTCAACTGAATTTACATTATTTAATTATTATTGAAAGTGAAATATGAATTTAAGACGTTCAAAAATAATAATCTGGGCTACAATTATGAGACGGAGGAAGTAGTAAAATATATACTTTTTGTGAGATTGAAAAAATAGAGAACGTTGTTAACCACAAACAGTTTGATCAAAGTGTCGTGATAATACTTTATACGCATATAAACAAACTTGTATTTGAAAATCTTATCTATCGAAACGGCACGTTTAGTTTCTTTGAACAACTCAAAATACACGATGCGTGTGTTGTTGCCATGTATTCTATATATGCTATTAGTATAATAAAAATGTTTTTTCAAGAATGAATGTGTTGTGTTGAAAAAAGGTTTATAGATCGATGCATGGTATGGACTTTCTAACTTATATCATGTTTTCTAAAAACAGTTTGAAAGTTTTTATCGAACAATCAAAGAAAACGAGCATAGTCGATATGAGAAGAGTTAGCTAATCATCTTCATTGCACGACTAGGCGAGGATTCAAAGAAGAAATTCTACTCGTTTAGATATTATTTCACGACTCGACTACTAACATTTTTGGTTTTAAAAAAAAAAGGTTAATCACCTTCGTTGATTAGGTGCCAATTAAGTGCCAAGTAGACACCTATGCTCACATGTTTAAATATTATTGGTTAATGTGATCCCTTTCTCCATGCCATCCTCTCAGCTATCACTACAAGAAAGTTGAGAACAGATGACGGGGGTTTCCCTGGCGACAAAATGTCGCCAGGGATAACCCCTTTTCCCTGGCGACAACGCTGACGTGGCGGTAAAGTAGATTTACTTTTGGGTCAAAGTTTGACTAGAGTTTCCCTGGCGACATGTCGCCAGGGATAATCGGTCCAAAATCAGATACCAAGTGAAAGAGCGCGAAATTTTCCCTCCGAGGTTTCCCTGGCGACATGTCGCCAGGGAAAACCTAGTCAAACTTTGACCAACTTATCCCTGGCGACATGTCGCCAGGGAAAACTCGTCCATCGTATTTAACAAAAAAGTATTTTTGCTAATTACATGTCAAGATTATCCCTGGCGAGTTTCAAAATTAAACACAAATGTTTAATTACATGTCAAGAATGTGTGGCGGGCTTTTACCCGCCAAATCCCAAATGTTTCCCTGGCGACATGTCGCCAGGGAAACTCCCTGACATATATTTATTTTGTTTTTGCTTGTTAATTATTATTTTAACTATCGATCCGACGTTATTTAATTTTTGCGACGTTTATATAATAAAAATGAGACATTTATAAAACAAATATTTATTTATTCCAAATAATTATTATATTAACTATCGATCCGATGTTATTTAATTTTTGCGACGTTTATATAATAAAAATGAGACATTTATAAAACAAATATTTATTTATTCCAAATAATTATTATGTTAACTATCGATCCGATGTTATTTTAATTTTTGCGACGTTTATATAATAAAAATGAGACATTTATAAAACAAACATTTATTTATTCATAATATTATACATAGCCCTTGTGGAATCAAATGGAAAACTTAAAAACAGACATTACTAATCAACTTAAAGTTCGTGAAGTAGTGCAGCCGATTACTACTCAACGCTAAGATTTTCCATTTCATTTAAAAGCTCATGAAGTATTGCAGCCGATTGACATGCGTGGTCTTCAGGATGCCTTTCCATTTCTAGTCTTGCCTCTAACATCTTTATCTTTAGATCTTTGATCTTGCAATTTGAGCACTCAGTGGGTGCAGATTGAGAAGGACCTGTAGAAGAACTTGGATGTGAACCTTGAGGTGTTGAAGATCCAGGGGAAGATCTTATACGGAGTTCGAGATCAAAATCATCCTTCCATTTAAAATATTTACATCCATAATCATTTGTTTTTGGCTGTTACAAAGTAAACAAATAACATGACATGTCATTTAATAATCACACGTATTACATAACTAAAACATTTGATTGTTTACCTTCGAAAAAGGACATGCATAGTAGAGTTTACCAAAGCTATGAGGTTGATGTGACTGTCTCAACACAATATATCCCTTTCTACATGTACACTTATAAGCTTCACGGGGATCCATCTGCTACCAAATCAGGTGGTGGTGGTGGTGGTGAGTTTGGTAGGAGATGATAAGTGTGTGTGTGTGTGTGTGATCTGCTGATGATAAGTGTGTGTGAATCCTTTTATGGTCAAAAAGTGAGGGAAATGGTTAACATTTTCCCGCCAATGTTTTCCCGCCAACGTTTTCCCGCCAATAGTTAAACGTTGTATGTTCAATGGATGACCCGGTTTGTTATGGTTATACGTTGTCTCAACTTTCACTCAGAACGTTATGACATATGCTTCTCAGTTTAGTGAAGTGATAGCGGACGGGATGTTGTGTGAGAATGAAGAACATGTAACCAAGCTTGGTTAGACGTTAGATGTTCAATGGACGACTCGACATGTGTTGGTTACACGTTAGATGTTCAATAATTGCTTATCAGGTTGGTTGCCAGTTGTCTCAACTTTCACTCTGAACGTTATGACATATGCTTCTCAGTTTAGTGAAGTGATAGCGGACGGGATGTTGTGTGAGAATGAAGAACATGTAACCAAGCTTGGTTAGACGTTAGATGTTCAATGGACCACTCGACATGTGTTGGTTACACGTTAGATGTTCAATAAATGAGTCGGCATGTCTTGGTTAGACGTTAGATGTTCAATGGATGAGTCGGTATGTCTTGGTTAGACGTTAGATGTTCAATGGATGAGTCGGTATGCATTTGTTAAACATTAGATGTTGAATGGATGAGTCGGCATGTCTTGGTTACACGTTAGATGTTCAATGGATGACCCGACATGTCTTGGTTACACGTTAGATGTTCAATGGATGAGTCGGTATGCATTTGTTATACGTTGGATGTTCAATGGACGACTCGACATGTGTTGGTTACACGTTAGATGTTCAATAAATGAGTCGGCATGTCTTAGTTACACGTTAGATGTTAAATGGATGAGTCGGTATGCATTTGTTAAACGTTAGATGTTCAATGGATGAGTCGGTATGTGTTGGTTACACGTTAGATGTTCAATAAATGAGTCGGCATGTCTTGGTTACACGTTAGATGTTCAATGGATGACTCGCCATGTCTTGGTTACATGTTAGATGTTCAATGGATGAGTCGGTATGCATTTGTTAAACGTTAGATGTTAAATGGTTACCGAATTAGAATAAATCGAGAAACTAAACGGAATAAATCGGAATGAATTTAGAAATTAAACTGACCGGGATGATATAGTTATTTTATAAATAATAATAATTATTTTATAAATTGTAATAATAATAATTATTATTATTATTTTATTAGTAATTATAATAATACATAAGTAACAAGAAAATTTATTTTCACAAAAATTATCCCTTGCGACATGTTTGTCTATCCCTGGCGACATGTCACCAGGGATAGTTTCCCTGGCGACATGTCGCCAGGGAAACCTGGGCTCACTTGACTTTTTAAAAAGTCAACCAAGTTTCCCTGGCGACATGTCGCCAGGGAAACCTGGGCTCACTTGACTTTCTAAAAAGTCAGCCAAGTTTCTCTGGCGACATATCGCCAGGGAAGGTTTGGGAGATACGAAAAACATTATAGGTACGTGTATATGCGTTGAAAAGTCAAAGGTATCCCTGGCGACATGTCGCCAGGGAAACTGCGTCACACCCCTCCAAAATGTTTCAATCACGCGCGCTTTTGGCTAAACGACAAAAGTCGAAAGTATCCCTGGCGACATGTCGCCAGGGATTGTCGCCGGGGAAAAAAACCCCTTTATTGACCAGATATCCTTATCTTCTCACAACACTTAACAAAAAAAAAAAATTCATCTACTCCTTCGCTGTTGCTGCTGTATCACCACCACCACCACTCTCCTCCACATCCCGCTGCTATATCACCACCACCACCACTCACCACCACCACTCACCATCACTCTCCTCCACACCTGCACACGTGCACTCACCACCACTCACCACCATCTCTAGTCGCCAACACCACCACCACGCCATCTACATTCAACGGCACCACCACCACCGCAATATATATTAAGGTTTTTTATATATTTTATATTGTAATTGTTAAGGTTTTTTTTATATAATTTTTTTATAATTTATATTGTAATTGATTTTTTTATGTAACTTATATTATAATTGATAGTATATTTGGTTTTGTTTTTACATATCCGGTCACTGCAGCCGAGTCCCGACCGTAGCCGAGCCCGACCACAGCCGAGACCCGACCGCAGCCGAGCCCCGAGCACACCCGCGCCCCGACCACAGCCGAGACCCGACCACTATTTAAAGGTATGTTTTATTTAACTTTTAATTGTAATTGATAATACATATTGTTTTTTTTTAGTTTTTTTTAGATTCCCTGGCGACATGTCGTCCGGGATGTTTAAACTTGTTAATTTTTTTAAACGTAAATCCAAACACTCCTTATGTTACCTATTTGATGAGAATAAATTCTAATAATCTTTTTTGGATAAGCCGATTTCAAACAGGTTAACCTGGCTTATCAGAATAAGCTGTTTGATAACAGCTTATCCTAATAAGCTTATCAGGATAAGCTGTTTGATAACAACTTATCCTGATAAGCTTATCAGAATACGCTGTTTAAAAACAGCTTATCCTTATAAGCTTATCAGACCAAGCTGCTTATCCTATAAGCTTATCAGAATAAGCTGTTTTCAAACAGCTTACTTTGATAAGCTTATCGGGATAAGCTGTTATCAAACAACTTATTCTAATAAGCTTATCAGAATAAGCTGTTTGAAAACAGCTTATTCTAATAAGCTTATCGGGATAAGCTGTTTTCAAACAGCTTATTCTGATAAGCTTATCAGAATAAGCTGTTTTTATTATATGATATAAATGTTTTATTGGACTAAGCCTTAGGAATGTTTTAGGATTTTAGCGATTAATTTCGGAAAATTCCCGTCTGAAATTGATCAACCTATAGAAAACCCGTCCGAAGTTAATTTATTAGGAATTAACTTCGGAAAGTCCCCTGTTTGGGACTGCTTTTTGAATGTTTTGTCTCATTTAGGATATGAATGCGTATAACCGATTTAGTATTTGAGATGATTTCGACAGTGTTTCTCCTTTACTCCTCGAATATGTCTTTAAACACATATTTGGGGAGTTGAGGGGAAATGCTGCCGAAAATTTCTCAAATAGTAAATCGGTTATACGCATTCATATATGAGACGAAACATTCAAAGGGTGGGTTAGGATTGCCTTCCATAGTTGCGCTAGGTGAACATACTATTTTCTATACTTGATAATTATATCTTTTAATAAATATTATTATATAATTATATACTTTATAAATAATAATTATATATTTTATAATTATTTTTTATAATTTGATATAATACATATTATTATTTATGAAATATATAATAATTATTTTTTAAAATTCCTTGTGTTAATTAAGTTGCATATAATAACTAAATGTATCGTTAAAACACAGTTATGGTACTCATTGATAAGAGTTGGACACGGTTAGAGCGTCATCAGCCAGAATATATATTGGGTCTTGCCAATTTTGTCAAGCATTCTAGGAAGTTTGTGAATCGTTTGAATGAGATACCATGTCCATGCAAGCGTTGTCGAACAAGACTCCTGGTAGATATTGACCTTCTTTCGAACCACGTTATGAAGTCCGGGTTTGACAACAGTTATACAACATGGGTACACCATGGTGAACCGGCTCCTCCTACACCTACACCTCCTCCACCACCACCACCACCGCCACCACTGCCAATAATAGATAACACAAGACAACCTTTTATAACTGACATGACATCGTTACTTGATGACCTTACCTATATGCCTCCGGACTATATTACTCCTCCACCTCCTCCCAACTCAAGTAACAGACGGACTCAAGCTAACGAGTTTGAAGAGTTATATCGCAGTGCCAATGAGCCGCTGTACCCTGGTTGTGTAGAAGCGACTCGATTAGACTTCATGGCAAAGTTTACACATTATAAGGCCAAAGGTAAAATCACCGATACCATATTCAATGATATTCTAGAGTGGTTTAAAACTATCTTTCCCCCAAGCAGAGGATTCAAGCTCCCACCGTCATACTATGCAATAAAGAAGACATTTAAAACGATCGAGTTAGGGTACGATTCGATACATGCTTGTGAACACGATTGTTGCTTATTTCGGGAAGGATACGCCGATTTGGATTTCTGTCCGGTGTGTAATACAAGTAGATGGAAAGACACTAACACGCCGGGGAAGAAAGTTCCTAAGAAGGTGCTGCGTTACTTTCCGATCATTCCTAGACTACAACGTTTGTACAAGTCTAGTAAAAGTGCAAAGGATATGATTTGGCATGCTACTGGAAAGTGTACGGAGCCCGGTAAGATGCAACACCCGTGTGATGGTGCGGCTTGGAAGAAATTTGATGCCAAGTATGGTGATTTTGCAGCAGAACCAAGAAATGTTCGATTAGGGTTAGCTGCTGATGGTTTCAATCCATTCGGCAACCTTAGTCAGACTTACAGCATGTGGCCGGTGATATTGACAACATACAACCTGCCTCCGTGGTTATGTATGAAAGAGAGTTCTTTAATGCTGACGCTGTTAATTCCTGGCCCTAAATCCCCGGGCAAGGACATTGATGTTTACTTGAGACCTTTAATTGATGATCTAAAACTTTTATGGGATGGTGTGAGTACTATAGACCAAGCTACAGGCGAGGCATTCACCATGAGAGCGATGCTTTTATGGACCATCAATGATTTTCCGGCTTGAAGTAGTTTGTCTGGGTATAGTGGGCAAGGTTACAAGGCTTGCCCTACATGTAATGACGACACTCCATCTCTTCATGTGGCAAGCAAAATAGCTTATGTTGGCCACAGAAGATTCTTACCACCCCGCCATAAATCTAGGACTTCACGTTTATTCAATGGTAAACCCGAACACCAGCCCCGTCCTAGAACATTTACCATGGACCAGATTGACGAGCAACACGCTTCACTGCCAAATCGACTGCCCGGTAAACATAAGAATTTTGGGGGTGTGAAGATAACACGCAATTTTCGTGTTGAGCCTAACTGGTCTAAACGGTCTATTTTTTACGAGCTTGAGTATTGGCCTTTTCTTTCACTAAGACACAATTTAGACATCATGCATATCGAAAAAAATGTGTTGGAGGCCATCCTGAACACTTTGTTGATGAATGACAAATCTAAAGACACTGTCAAGGCAAGACAATACTTGGAAAAGTTGGGCATTCGAAAAAGCTTGTGGCTCACCCAAAGTAAAAACGGGAAGTGCAAGAAGCCTCAGGCTTCGTATTCCTTCACACCAGAGAACAGGAAAAAGTTTTGTCAGTACATCAAGAGTGTTAAACTACCAGATGGGTTCGGATCCAACTTCAAGCACAAAGTGACCGATAACGATACCAATATAACGGGCATGAAGTCTCATGACTGTCATATAATGATGCAACGTTTACTTCCTTTCGCACTTCAGGAATACTTGCCTACTGAGATTGCAAGACCACTGATCGACCTATGTAACTTGTTTAAGCAACTCTGCTCTGCAACTTTAATGGTGGATGACATGTTGACTGCTGTAAAAAAGGTGGTTGACATTTTGTGCGATCTTGAGCTCATATATCCTCCTGATTTCTTTGACATTATGGTTCACTTGGTTATCCATTTACCTGATGAGGCCATTGAAGGCGGGCCTATCCGCCCCCGGTGGATGTATCCATTTGAAAGATACATGAAAAAGCTAAAAGGTTTTGTATGAAATAAAGCTAAGCCAGAAGGTTCGATTGCGGAGGGTTATGTTGCACAAGAAGCATTGACTTTCTGTTCTAAGTATTTTCGGGATGATGTTACCACTAAATTTAATCGTCTCGACCGTAATGTGGACCCCCCTCCCCCAACGTGTCAGTTTCAGGTGTTCCGATCGGTATGTAACCCGCTTGGGAAAAAGTCGTATATTCCGTTCCCTTATCAAGAGTTCAAGAAAGTGGAATGGTATGTACTAAACAACAGTCCTGAAATCGACAAGTATATTTCTGAGTTCAAGAGGTACGCGTTTTTTATTTTATTTTGAAACTTCTTTTTCTTAACAATAGCGACTTATTCTAATACCATGAACGTTTTTCAGATTATATCCTGACAAAGACGAGAAAAAAGAATTCTCCGTGTGGTTTGGGAAAATGGTAAACTTAGACTTATCTTGCTTACCTGTAAAAAAATAATATTATTATAAATAGTTTTCTGTACCTAATCCTTTATTCCTCATAGATCCGTCAACGTCACGTAGACAATGACAAAGACCCAGAGGTTATCCAGACCAGCGAGTTATTCGCTTTGGCTTGTGGACCATCACCGCATCCAATCTCAATAAACTCTTGCATAGTCGACGGTGTGAGGTATGTCGTGCACAGTCGCGATGAACGTCGTACAACTCAAAACAGTGGCATTTGTGCGCCTGGCCTTGAGAACACAATGGCTTATGGTCAGCTTCAACAGATCCTCGTGTTTCGTTATTTGTCGTTCAGTGTTGTGTTGTTCAAAGTTAAGTGGTTCGACACTCGCCCCATGTTACGTAAAAAACGTCTTATCTATAGAAACAACATGACTCAACTCACCGACACAAGAGCTGCGTATTGGAAAGATGAACAATACATTCTCGCAACACAAGTCAAACAAGTCTTCTCATTGAAGATCAGAACAAACCCAACTGGAAGGTCGTTGAACATGTTAATCATAAAAAGTTTTCCAACGGGGGTGTCATAGTGTCAGATGCCGTTCCTGATATTATACATTTCGACAACTCATCTGATCTACCACTTTCCACTGATTTGAATGACTTGGGTGATGTGACCTTGAATATAGATGGCCACGAAACGGAGGTTGATGCACCGCCAAATATCATTGATGTTGATGATGAAGACGATGGTATTACTGATGATGAAGACGTCCCTCATGATTTAAGTGATGAAGAACGTGTGAATGATGATGATGGTGAAGACAGAGTTTATTCTAGTGAAGAAGAAGATTTACCTTTAGTTGTAACTTGCAAAAGACACTTATTTGTTTGAATTAATGAATCTAATTGTTGTGGATTTTTTAAATGTGTATATTTATTTGGATGTGTTGTATTTGGATTTGTGCATGCTTATATTATTTTGTTCATGAATTTGTCTATGTTATGCTAATTGTACTTGTACAGATGTCAGCAGATGTTGCAGGATCACACGGTGGTGACGGTGGTGGTGAGGATGAACCTCCTACGCCAAACATCCGCAACAGTTGTTTTGCCTTATTTAGAAATAAAGGTAAGAATACTTGGATTATTGTAACACAATCAAAAATTTGGTGCATATATATGTTGCTTGCCTTGAATTTTTATGACTTTGTCACTCACTTGATTTTTGCAGGCAAAGGCAAAAGAAAAGAAAATTTGGGCGGCAGAGCGGCCGGTAGAAAGACTCGGGGCATTAGCCGATGTATCGATTTGTTGGAGGAAGTTGGTGAGCATGGCCCTGTCCCGATAGATTTTGAAAAAAAATCATTACGGCCTCGCGGCACGCATGCTCAGCATTTATCTAATTACATCGGGGATTGTATCAGGAGGCTCGTGCCACTGTACTACCCAAGTTGGAATGATGTCCCTGATGAGATCGATACATTGGTTTGGGCGAACATAGAGGTCAGTTATCATTTTTATGTTCATAACATTATTGTGTTTATTTATTTAATGGTGTATATATTTAAATAAATTTGTTTATTTATTTATATCATATAAATAAATAACAAATTTAAATAAATATACAAATTGTATCTTATTTATTTATATCATATAAATATTTTTAAAATATATATAAAAAAATTAGAATAAATATAAAAATTTTTAAATAAATATATATTTGATGAGAATAATGTAATAAGCTTTTCGGATAAGCTGTTTTCAAACAGCTTATCCTGATATGCTTATCAGAACAAGCTGTTTGAATACAACTTATCTTGATAAGCTTATCAGAACAAGCTGTGTGAAAACAGCTTGTTCTGATATGCTTATCAGGATAAGCTGTTTTCAAACAGCTTGTCCTGATAAGCTTATCAGGATAAGCTGATTTCAAACAGCTTGTCCTGATAAGCTTATCAGAACAAGTTGTTTTCAAAAAGCTTATGCTTATCAGGATAAGTTGTTTTTATTATAAAAAATTAAATAAATGACTAAGCCATTAAATAAATAAACAAAATAATGTATAAATTATATCTCTAACTCTAACTCTGTGTTTGTTTTATTTGTTGTATATGAATGCAGGCTAAGTTTAATTTGATGCCACACAAGAGTGATCCTGGTAGATGGAAGGAAATACGTGGCGGCATCAATCAAATGCTTACAAAGAGTTACAATTCTCGAAAAAATACGCTCAAGACAAAGCATTGGGTCCGAGACATCGATACCGGAAGGGTAGATATCGACAGAGTCCGCAGCGAGCGTCCAGAGGAAATTACTTCAGAAGACTGGGAGAAACAGATCGCGCTTTGGAGTAATCCGGATTACGATAAAAAAAGCCAGACGAACTCCCAGAACCGGTCTAAGCAGAAGACGCCGAGTCGGCAGGGATCCCGATCGTTGGCACGCCTTCGAGACCAAGTGGTGAGAAATTCTATAATTAATTTACATACATATATGTCTTTGATTATATGTTTGGTGTGTTGTGATTTTTTGTTTTGAATTTGCTTCATTCTATATATGCGTGTCTATGTATGTATAGACGCAAGCTGCAATTGAAGCTGATGTGCCACCCCCGACTGTCATTGATCACTTCTTCATTGCGCACACCGACCAGGATGGGAATTTTCCTTGCGATGCGGACCGCGTTATGTATGTAAGTATTTTTTTAAATTAATTAATTAATTAATTTTTTTTTGGATATGCCTTGGTTTTTTACTATTCCCTGCCGATAAATAATGTACCAACCCGACTAATATATAATATACTAACTGTCGTTTGTTTTTGTCACTTCATTAGGAGGAGATGCTTGCGATGAAGGCTGCAGGAAAACATACGGACGACGAGATCAACCGTATCGTCCGAGGTGGAAAGCAGCGAGGCCACATGCCCGGTGTCGGCCAGATAGTGCCGAGAAGGAGTGCTCACTATATTCCTCCTCCTCCTCCCGTCGACCCACGGTTGGAACAAGCGTCTCAAGTGTTTAACTTTATGAGAAGTGACGATAGGTTTGCCGATGCGTTCGGAGCATTTCTATCGGGTGGTGCTAGCGGGAGTGGCAAGGGAGGCCGCGGTAGTGGCGCCGGTGTTGATCCCAAACTTAGATCGATTAGCTTTGTGTATACGAGATTAGATCAAGTATAACACGTAGAGAAACCTTTGTATATACTTTGTGAATCTAAGTGTTATGCGGAATTTAACACTTAAACAAAAACACAAGATGTAAACAAAACTTTCACTTTGATTATGAATGTCGAACTTGCTTACAATGAAAGATGTTTACGAATGAAAACTTATATAAAACTTGATATTGAACATTAACCTAAAGGCCTTCTTTTATAGACTAAGAAGCCTTGTACAATAAGCTACGTATCAACTATTCTAGGTAAAGATAAACATAGAAAATACATTGTCGTTTCTATCCTTACTAGAAGTATTCTAGAATATAATAAACGTGTAGCTTATATCTTCCATCAGTGCTTGTCTTCAATGTGTCAACGCTTGACTTTAACTTGTCAACGCTTGAGCTGTCAGCGCTTGCTTTGTTCCTGTCAACGCTTGATTTGTTCTTGTCAGCGCTCAAGTGATCTGGCCTTAATTTATTCCCAACAATCCTCCCCTAAACTTGATATCCACTCTTATGATCAAGTTTCTGAATAAGCATTAAGAACTTGGAGGAGTCTGACAAACCTTCTCATATTGGTAATGAATAAATCTGATCAAATTCTTTGCCACGTCACTTGAATAATCTATCTCCAGCTGAGTGTCCTTCATCTTTTCCAAAACTGCCTTGGATATAAAATACTGAGAATCCACAAGTAGATACTCAGCAAACTTTGTAGAACTCAAATGGTATACACCAGCAGCTGAATATAACCTCCATTGAAGACCACTGAGGTCATCTTCAAGATCCTTCCATATTTCAGGATCTTCCTCATTTGTCCCACACATTCTTTTGAATGTGGTCCAAAGTTTTATTCCATTAGCTGAAGTTGGTGCTTCAGCCTCATACTTGGTCTCCAGCAACCTCCAAAGGTCCACCAAGTCTTCTCTATCACAACTTGCAAATAAAGATATGAGAGTGGTAAAAGTGTGTACCTCCTTGCCAAATCTGCCAATCTTCCAGAATCCACATTCATCCTCATCATAACTCACAATTGGATTCCTGGAATCTAATGGTAACACCTGCACCATATCTGAAGCTTCTAATGGGGAGAGCTTGAGGCTCTTTCTAATAACTGCTTCACTTGGATATAGTGGATTCATATCTTTTGGAAACTCAAGTTTAAATCCCTTCTTCACTGGCCTGGGAATCATCATAGCTTTCTTGATTTCCATCTCTTCTGCAAGTTGCTCCTTTCTTTCATCTGAAAGAAGTCTGAGAGTGTTTGCTTCCTGCACTCTCACCCAAATAGGATAAGCCCTATGTTCCAACTCGTCAAATGTCAAAGCCTTCAACTTCTGATGTGTCCATCCAACTCCATGACATCTGAGCAACATAAAGTAGAGCTCTCTTCTATCCCTTTTCAATTCTGAGAGAATATTGCTTGCCTTGTGCTTCAAAATCACCTTACAATCCTTCTGAACTCTAAGAAGAAGCTCCAAACCCCATATTTGATCTGAAATGGTCAAGTCTGGATTATCCATGCAGCTTTCTTCCCAAGAATTGTACATCTGAACCACCTCTGGCATGTCAAAGTCAACCTGCAATTTTAAGTCTCTCAACTTTTCCCTAGCAAGCTCATCACCATACTCAAGCCTTTCTGGTTCTATAATCATTACGCTTGAGTCTGAGCTAGCTCCATCACTTTCTTCTTCAGAAGTCACAACAAATGGTGACTTTTCCTTTTCACCTTGTTCCATCATTTGTTCAGCCAATCTTCTATCAAATTCAACTTGGGCTGCATTCTTTGGAACAAATTCTTCTACCAATTTACCCTTACCCTTATCTGATGGTGCAATGGTTGGTAAGGTAGATGGTAATACCTGAGTAGAAACTTCTTTGATGATAGATGATGACTGGAATACATCACCTTCATGTGCAGATCTGTCAACGCCCAAATTTCCTCTATCAGCGCCCAAAATACTTCTATCAGCGTCCAAAGTTGTCTTGTCAACGCTCAAATATTTTCCCTCAGCGCCTTGTGTAACCTCTCTCAACATAGCTGTAAATGATAAATTTAGATTGGTTGGAGAGATTAAGGACGTATCAAAACCTGTTTGTTCCTTCAAAGTTGTAAGGGCTTCAGCAACATCCATTGATTGACCATCTTGGCTGCCCTTATCACTCAGATTTCTTTGATCTTCCTCCCCTTTGGAAGACTCCTCCATACCCCTCGTAGCATGATCACTCTCCAAAACAACAATCCTCTCCCTCAATTGCGTGAGTTCAAGGCCTTGAGAGCTGACAATTTGTACTAAGTCTGCATTTTGCTTTTGCAAGCTAATGCAGACTGCCGTCATTTCTAAAAGAGTCATTGGTTCCAGTCTGCCCTCTTCTGAAATGGGGATTTGACCTCCCAAGTCAGATTCATTGGGCATGGATGAGGACTTAATGATGGTGGGACTGCCTTGGCCAGCATCTAAGCCAGAACCAATAGTCCCAGCCTCATCCAGGTCACCAGCCACACTTGTGGTGGTGGTTCTCTCTGCTTCTTGGCTAGGACCACCAGAGGAGAACACTCCAGTAGTCCTGTGGCGTTTTATCAACCTATATTCAGGTGGTGTGGAAGATGGTGTGGACGAATGGGTAGATGTGGGTTGGTTAAGGGGTGTTTGGGATTGTGATGGTTGTGTGTCAGCGTTAGAAATAGGCACATCAACGCCAACATTTGATGTGTCAGCGTCAAAGGGTTCTTGGTCAATTTGCATTTGTTCAGATGAGGGTAAAGGTTCAGGAATGGGTTCAAGTTGTGGTTGAGGGTCAATTTGAGGTTGAGGGTCTGGTTGGGGTTGTGCTGCTGCAATAACAGCAAGCATGGCTGGGGTTAAAGGTAAGTCTCTAAGAGGTGGTGAATTCATCTTTGTAAAAATAGCTTTCTTTTGTTCAAGGATCTTATAAAAATCATTGTGATCCCTTGAACAGTAACCTTGAGCATCAAAAATCATTTGCAGAAAACGGGGATAAGCTAAAGTCATTTTTGTCCCCTTGTTTTTACACATTCCTTCAAAAATCATTTTAGAATAGTTATATTTTTGCCCTGTTGCAATGCACACAATAGCACTGGCAATGGATCTATTGATCTCATTGTGTGCAGTACATTTGGGACTCAAACATTGAAGGAGAATGTGGATGAGGTACTTCCAGGCTGGGGGAAATTCCTGCTTATGGTACTTGTTAAGAGTACCTTCATCAGGAAAAGGATATCCCAAAGCCCTAAGCCCTTGTTCTATTTCATTTATGGGAAGGATGGCTACACCATCAGCATCATCAAGATGCAAAGCCTGGCGTACCAAGGCCTCAGTAACCACCCAAGACCTCCCATGAACAATAGAAGTTAATGTGGTCACTCCATTAACTGTTGAGGAACTGACAGTGTTCCAAAACTGCTTAATGTGTGTGACTGGAATGAGTGGTGCATGAGAAAGAGCATACCTTAATGGGGATGCGTTCAAATACGCCACCATTTGTGTGTATTGAGGAAACAAATCATTATCAGCAACAAGATAAGCAATCATGTTGTGTTGAGACTTGAACCCCAAATCCAATTCTGCTGAGTTAAACTTTGGTGCCATTGATGAAAGCTGTTAATTTGAAGTGTAGAAGATGAAGTTGATAAGAGAAATGTGTTAGACAAGAATTATAGATACCCTGTTTGAAAATAGGAGCCAAATTTATAGGAGATAAAGAATGCATGTGATTGGCCCAAAAATAGGCAAAGATTTTCAAAAACTAATCATGAAAATATTGAAAAAGTTATAAGTAATCTCATGCATTTAAGGAAAGTAACAACTCCTAAAATTACGGCTTGAAAATATTTCAAAAAGTAACAACTGGGTAGGTCCCATTGAGTGTCAACGGTCAAAAATAACCCATCAACGCCCAACGGCTATAATCTTGTCAACGTTCGCCTAAAGCCATGTCAGCGTCCAATTTGGTCACAACAACGCTTGGAAAAATCTTGTCAGCGTCTAAAAATAAAATTGTTTAAAAAGTGAAAAATGACCTTAACAAGTAATTTATCCTAGAGAAGATAACCAAAAGCTGATAACTATTATAGGGTGGTAAGCACCGTCCAGTTATGCACACTTGCATAAGCAAGATAGACATAACAGTCCTCTAGTGTCCCTTGCTAACCAAAATTCTTAACAACCAAGTTACCTTATAAAATCCTTGTTACTCCCAGGTAAATCCCATATCAAAATCATTCCCAAGTCTCCCAACAGACCACAACCAATTCTAGGCCAAAAATGTCTTGGCAGTATGCAAAGTTGATATACTATGCATGCTACAGTGCCTCATGGTTTAGTAAAACTAACCCATACTCACCTGTGGACACAATCTAGAATTGTGATAAGAGTATCATATGGATACCCAAACATCCTAAAGGTTCCTAAAACCTCCCCTTAAACTATGATACAAAAAGTTTGCTAAAATCATGCATGAACATAAAAATTTATGTCAAGATAGGAATGAAACATTCCAACCATCATCCATAAACAAAAACTTGTCCAAATGTTTCTCCATTGATCCATAAGCAACTCTGTATCCAATGGTATACTGCTAACACCATCTGCACATTTAGATTGAAAACCACAAAACTAACATTGTTGCTAACAACGCCCCGATAACACATAACAGCGTTGAAGGAAGCTTTGTCAGCGTTAGACAATTATATTGCTGACAACGTTGCAAAAACACTTATCAGTGTTCAAGCAACCTTTGTCAGTGTTAGAAAAATATAGTGGAAAATCTAAATCATCAATAAGATCAATAATAATAATGCATCATCCTATACATACTTTTACAAAAAAAAAAATCCAAAACACATATTAAGAGAGATTAACCATTCCAATACTTGTTACCAAGTATTGAAATCTTCCAGTATCAAAAGGTTTAGTTAATAAATCTGACACATTTTCCTCAGTGTCAACCCTATCTGGTTGTATTAAACCTTTCTCAAAGCAATCTCTTATAAAATGGTGTCTAATTTCTATGTGTTTAGTTTTAGAATGATGTACAGGATTCTTAATGATGCATAAAGTACTATTATTGTCAACAAATATCTTAGTATGCATGAAATTATACCCATAATCCAACAGCTGGTTCTGAATCCACAACACTTGACGACAACATGCTGCTGCAGCCACATACTCTGCTTCAGTTGTAGAATTAGCCACCACTGTTTGTTTCTTGCATTGCCAAGATATTAACCTGCTCCAAAGAAACTGACATCCACCAGTTGTGGATTTCCTATCAAACTTATCACCTCCATAATCACTATCTGAATATGCAATCAGCTCCAATGGTGAATCCTTTGGGTACCACAAACCAAGACTTGGGAAGCATCTTAGGTACCTAAAGATCCTCTTCACAGCATAAAGGTGACATTCTTTGGGAGTCACTTGATGGCGTGCACAAGCACACACAGCAAACATGATATCAGGTCTGGAAGCAGTAAGATACATCAAGGATCCAATCATGGATCTATAATGCCTGACATCAACATCTTTCCCATCTCTAATCTTTCCCCAAGGGTGTTCTCTATCCATATGAGTAGTAGCCCTCTTTTCATGTGGAGAAAAGCCAAACTTCTTCAAGATTTCAGCAACATATTTGTCCTGAGAGATGAAGATACCATCCTCTTTCTGCTGAACTTGTAAACCAAGAAAGAAGTTCATCTCCCCCATAGCACTCATCTTGAATTTGTCTGTCATAAGCTTGGAGAAATCCTCACTCATCTTTGGATCAGTAGACCCAAAAATGATATCATCAACATAGACCTGCACAAGCAACACATCTTTGCCTTTCTTCTTTGTAAATAGTGTCTGATCTATGGTGCCCCTCTTAAATCCATTGTCCACCAAATAGGTAGACAGAGTACCATACCATGCTCTAGGGGCTTGATGAAGGCCATACATAGCCTTCTTGACTCTATACACTTTATCTGGATGCTCTGGATCCTCAAAACCAGGAGGTTGCATGACATAAACTTCCTCAACAATGGTGCCATACAAGAATGCACTTTTGACATCCATTTGATAGACTGTGAAGCCCATGCAAGATGCATAGGCTAGAAAAATCCTAATAGCTTCAATCCTTGCAACTGGTGCAAAGACCTCCTCATAGTCTATCCCCTCTTCTTGTGTATAACCTTGAGCCACTAACCTTGCCTTGTTTCTGACCACAATACCTCTTTCATCTCTTTTGTTCCTTAGAACCCATCTTGTCCCTATAGGTCTGACATATCTAGGACAATCAACCAGCTCCCAAACATCCTGAATTGCAAATTGGTGAAGCTCATCCTGCATTGCTTCCACCTAACTTGGTTCTTTGAGAGCATCAAATATCTTCTTGGGTTCTTCTTGTGACAGAAAACATGCAAACAAACATGCTTGCACAAGAGGGGTATCAACCTTCTTGTGTATATTGGCAATAAACCCACCAAGTCCTTGATGAGATCTTCTTGTCTGAACTGGAGTCATAATATCACCAATAATTTGAGATGTGGGGTGATTCTTCATTGTGGAAGTGAGAACTCCTCCTTCAAAAAGTCTGGTGTCCTCAACCTCACGCTCCATATTGCCAATATCTTCTTCATCAGACTCTCTTTGATCAACAGGAATCTCTTCATGAACATTGGAAGGTTCACCTTGTTCAAAAGTGGAAGAGAAAAGATGTGCAAAGGTGTTGTCAACGTCTGAACCTTGTTTGTCAGCGCTAGGGCTAACAACGCTTGAAATGTTGTTGTCAACGTCTGAGCCATCAACGTCTGAATTGGTCTTGTCAGCGCTAGATTTGCCTTTGTCAGCGCCTGAAGAACCATGCATGTTTGTATCTGGTGGTATTTGGAAACCACCATTATCTTGTCCAGCAGCAGCAGCAAAAGCATCTGTCCAAATGGGAATTGTGACATATTCAAATGTAGGAGATGCCTTTTCTGCTTGTGATCCAACCTTCTCATGAACCTGTGTACCTGAAACATTAACAACTTGTTCCTCCACAACATTTGAAGTTACCTTCACAATGTCTGGATTAGTGACAGGCATATAATTTAAAGTTCTAGATAAGGGTTCCAAATCAAACAACCAATTAGGACCACTTTCAGGATCACTAGGTTTATTCTCTAAGAACCTAACATGTACTCTCTCAACAATACGTTTGTCCTCTTTAAGATAAACCCTATAACCCTTGATCTGCACTGAATACCCCATGAAGTAACCTTCATCACCTTTTGCACTAAATTTACCTAAGGCATCACTAGTATCTAAGACTACTACATGACATCCAAAAGGTCTGAGAAAACCAATATTAGGTTTTCTTCCCCAAAGTAACTCATAAGGTGTTTTGTTCTGAATTTTGTTAACCAATGCTCTATTTTGCACATAGCATGCTGTATTAACAGCCTCAGCCCAAAAGGCTATAGGAAAGTGAGCATCAGCCAACATTGTTCTGGCTGCTTCAATTAGGGTTCTATTTTTCCTTTCAGCAACCCCATTTTGTTGTGGGGTTCTAGCAATACTGAATTGCCTAGTAATTCCTTTCCTGGCACAAAAATCATCTAGCTTCTTGTTCCTAAATTCTCCACCATTATCACTCCTAAGCATCTTAACCTCATTGCCAGACCTTTTCTCAATCTGAGTGATAAAATCAATAAGAACATCAGTTGTGTCACTCTTCATAGCTAGAAAGAATGTCCAAGTAAACCTAGAAAAGTCATCAGTGACAACAAAACAATATGACTTGCCATTCAAACTTTCTATATTTGTTGGACCAAAGAGGTCCATGTGAAGCATATGAAGAGGTCTGGAACTAGTATGCACCTGCTTGGACTTGAATGAGACCTTGTGCTGCTTGCCATTAAGACATGCAACACAAGAATGGTCATTTTGGAAGGCCTTCTCAGGCAAACCATCAACTAAACCAAGCCTCACAAGTCTATTTATATTTTTAAAATTTATGTGCCCTAGTCTCCTGTGCCACAAATTACTTTCATCTACTGAGGCCTTAGCATAAAAACAAGACATATTTGTATTCACTTTAATCCCATTTAAATTCACATTATATATGTCCTTATGCCTAGGTGTTCTATACTCAATATACTTCTCATCAGGGATCTTAAAATCCTTGCTTAACACCAAACACTCAGTATCAGTGAAAAGAACCTTATTTTTGTTATCACAAACTTGTGATACACTAAACAGAGTATAGTCCAGTTCTTTTACCAGGAAGACGTTCTCAAAATGTAGATTATTGGTGAGAAGGGTTCCTTTGCCTGTGATAGTCCCATATCCACCTCCAAAGTATACCTTATCACCATCTTTAATAGGAGTGAAGTTCGTCAGATAGTCTTCCTTTCCTGTCATGTGCCTTGAGCATCCACTATCCCAATATCCATAATCATTGATCTGTCTTTGAATGCCCTGCACATAAAGAAAACAAATTAGTTTTCTTTGGGAACCCAAGTCTCAGAAGACTTGGATTCATCTGGTTGTTCAATAAGAACAGACTTAGTTCTCACAACAACCCCATTCTCATCCTTTTTAGGATGAAAACCCCAGTTAACCCCAATAGGTTTTGTAATGACCTTTGAAATGTAATTAAATCTATTGCAAGTCATTAAAATTCCATTATTATTAGGGTTTTGATCTTTCTTGGGTCTCCATGTTAAGCTCGAAGAAACTTTAGATCCCTTACCTTGTGGCTGCAAATATTTAGGTTTGGTCACGTTTCTGTCAGCGTTGGATTTTGTCCTGTCAACGCTGAAATTACCCTTATCAGCGTTGAACCTAGGGTTTGCTACAGGAACCCATTGCCTATTTGACCAGGTGTTTGTCTTTTGAAAAGGTATTTGTCCATGAGTGTTAGACCTTCTGGAGAAGAATAGGGCAGGTCTAATCACTTGTGGACTTTGCTGCACACAAGGTTTGGGTCTGACAACGTTTGACTTCCTAACAACGTTGACTTTCTTCCTATCAGCGCTGAAATTGTTCCTATCAGCGCTGGCTTTGGGAGCGTTGACACACTTGTATGCCAAATGTGAAAAGCTACCACAAGTATAACAGGCTTTCTTAGACACACTCTTAGGTCTAGAAGAGTAGAAACCTGTTCCATGATTGTTAACTTGGCTCTTGGGTGACCTATTATTCCTATACATCTCTGCATATTTAATGGTAGGTTTTCTAGCAGTGTTTGAGCCTAGGTCAACAACTTTACCAGTCACTGGGTGAGTAACCTTGATGGGTGGTGATTCATTGGGACTTTCACATAGCAAACCTCCCTTAACAAATAAAGTAGGGCTGGCTTTCTTCCACTCATTTAGGTCAGTCAGTTTTTGTTGATACTCTTCCACTGGAGTGACAACTCTTGGTGGAGGAATGAATTCCTCTTCTTGGCATTCTGGTATACCAGTCCAAGATAAATCCTTTCTAAGGACACCATAGAAGTCACCAGCTGGTGGTGGAACCAGAGAGTAATCATTCATCCCAATCCCGGTCATGTCCTTAGGGTCCCTTTGTTTAGCTACACAGTCTCCTAGGGTTTGGGTGGCTCTATCAAATCTTTGAATCTTGAGGTCAACATTATCTTTATTCTTAATGGCCTCATCTAACTTAGCTTGTAGGTCTCTATTGACCTTTGTCATGATATTTCTAATATCCATACTACCCTCTAGCTCATGTTTTAAGATATTTATCTTATCTTTTAAATCAAATTCCATTTTCTTGTATTCAGAAACGGTTTTCTCTGTTTCAGTAAGAGCTAGTTGGTAATTGGACAATTTACACCTTTCAGTGCTCATATCATCTTTTAGTTTTAACACCTCTTTGTTAAGTCTATCAGTGTTTAACCTACAACATTTGCTACAAAAAGCATCATCATATACCTCATTATCAGATGAAGAGGAGGAGTGTGCCATGAGAGCATATTAAACATGCTCTTCTTCTTCAATATCAGCAACCAAAGCTTTGTCCTCTTCAGCATTCTTAGCCAGATAGCTCCAATCCCATCCAGTACCATCAATTCCTTGAACTGCAACCATGGCTTTAGAATCTTGAGCTTTAACAACCTGACTTGAGGGTTTACCAGCATCAGATCTTCTAGGAGATCTGCATTCCCTCATGAAGTGCCCCATACGATGACAGTTGTAGCATTCAACTTTGGATTTATCAAATCCAGCTGTGTCTTTAGCATTGAAGGTCATCTTCTTCTTGAACCTTCTATTCTACCTATTTGCTCTTATACTAGCAAGAGCCATGTTCCACTTGATGTCCATCTCTTCCAAGTGCTCATCACTTATCTGCTCAAGGTCCTCATATGTAATCACTGATCCATTGGGCAAAGAAGCAATGTAAGCACACACAGTATCCAAATCCAAACCAGCAGGTTTAACTCTTGGGGAGTCATTCATGAATGTGTCAGCGTCT
Organism: Glebionis coronaria; assembly: GCA_025667525.1. Lineage (NCBI taxonomy): Eukaryota > Viridiplantae > Streptophyta > Magnoliopsida > Asterales > Asteraceae > Glebionis > Glebionis coronaria. The sequence continues at coordinate 98,397,584 of CM046874.1, forward strand.
GAAAAGGAGACGTTGACAGGACTTGTTCCAGCGCTGACAAATGATGATCCAGTAACTGGATGCATAAAAGAGTCCTTCTGATTGAATTGACCTTCACTATGAGAGAAGAAGGCCATGTTGCTGGTGCTAGCTTTGCTTCCATGTTCTGAAAGAGTTTCATCTTCCAACAGTCTTAGTTTGTTGTAGATGTCATCAAACGAGGAGCTCTTGTAAGTATTGTTGGCAAGAATAGATCTTGCCTCAATCTTCCATGCCTCACCAAGACTTTTAAGAAAGGTAGCATTGGTGTCAACATCACCAACTTGTGTCCCCATGAAGGACAACTTGCTTGTGATGTCAAGCAATCTGCTTCTCACACTACTCAGTTTCTCATTGGGTTGAGCTTTGAAGACAGCATAATCATGCAGAAGTTGCTTTTTATTTTCTTCCTTAGTGTCTGCATTGCCACCATATGCAACTTCAAGTGCTTCCCAAAGATCCTTAGCAGATTCATAGCCTCTATATTTGTGATGGTTTTCTTGTCCCAAAGAGACTTTCAGAATATTTAGGGCTTTCATGTCAACCCTTTTCTTTGCAATATCTTCAGCACCTACAGCTCTACCATCTCTAGGTTTTTCTCTCTTATCTTCATCAGGGCATCCTTCAACAGCTGATCTTTGAGTAATGGCATCCTGAATCTTTTGAGCCTTATTGAATGAGTTTTCATATTCAATAATCTCCCAGAGTGTGTAGTCATAGATCCCCAGATATTGTTCAAAGTTGAACTTCCATAAGTCAAAGTTGGTTGCATCAACCATGGGAATCCTGATATTTGGTAAGGGTGAATTGGAGGTGGTTATTGCTTCAGACATGATGTTGTTAGGGTTTTGGTGTTTTTAGGGTTTCTGAGAAAATTAGGGTTTTGGTGTTCGTGTATCGTTCTGGTGTTCTTCAAAGATCAAAAGTTCCTCAACAAGCTCTGATACCACTTGTTGATCCCAAACTTAGATCGATTAGCTTTGTGTATACGAGATTAGATCAAGTATAACACGTAGAGAAATCTTTGTATATACTTTGTGAATCTAAGTGTTATGCGGAATTTAACACTTAAACAAAAACACAAGATGTAAACAAAACTTTCACTTTGATTATGAATGTCGAACTTGCTTACAATGAAAGATGTTTACGAATGAAAACTTATATAAAACTTGATATTGAACATTAACCTAAAGGCCTTCTTTTATAGACTAAGAAGCCTTGTACAATAAGCTACGTATCAACTATTCTAGGTAAAGATAAACATAGAAAATACATTGTCGTTTCTATCCTTACTAGAAGTATTCTAGAATATAATAAACGTGTAGCTTATATCTTCCATCAGTGCTTGTCTTCAATGTGTCAACGCTTGACTTTAACTTGTCAACGCTTGAGCTGTCAGCGCTTGCTTTGTTCCTGTCAACGCTTGATTTGTTCTTGTCAGCGCTCAAGTGATCTGGCCTTAATTTATTCCCAACAGCCGGTGGGAGTGGTAATGGTTAGTATATTTGTCTTGTTTTTCCTACCTTAGCATGCAAGTTTAATAATTGTAAACCCCGAATTGCAAGTTTAATAAGTGTAACTAGGAACTTTGTACTCAAGTTGTGACATGTATTTGTATTGATCGAGAGGTTACATGTTATTGTGTTTTGGTACTAGATTCGTGGTAGATTTTTAGTATTTGTATCTTCAGGTTTTGTATTTGTATTCCCAGGTTTTGGTAGATTTTTTCCGGAAAAATTCCGGAAAAAATCTGGAAACAGCCTGCTGTGCAGGCAGCTAAAAAAAATGTCAAAGTTTCCCTGGCGACATGTCGCCAGGGAAACTTTGGCTCATTTGACTTTCTAAAAAGTCAGCGAAGTTTCCCTGGCGACATGTCGCCAGGGAAACTCAAGAAAAACATTGACTTGTCAACGCCAGGCGTTGACTTGTCAACGTTACGTCTAGTTTCCCTGGCGACATGTCGCCAGGGAAACTCGAGAAGAACATTGACTTGTCAACGCCAGGCGTTGACTTGTCAACGTTACGTCTAGTTTCCCTGGCGACATGTCGCCAGGGAAAATCGAGAAGAACATTGACTTGTCAACGCCAGGCGTTGACTTGTCAACGTTACGTCTAGTTTCCCTGGCGACATGTCGCCAGGGAAACTCGAGAAGAACATTGACTTGTCAACGTTACGTCTAGTTTCCCTGGCGACATGTCGCCAGGGAAAAGTGAGGTTTAATAACCTGTTTAACTTAAGTTCCTTAATCAGCCATATTTTCCCTGGCGACACATGTCGCCAGGGATACTATCCCGCACCAACTCCAGTGTGGCACCAATTTTTGAACCAAAGAGTTTGCGGGGCCCACTAGTCGCCAGGGAAATCCTACTTTGTCGCCAGGGAAACAATCCCGCACCAGCCTTTCTTGGCGAGGTTTCCCTGGCGACATGTCGCCAGGGATTCACCTTCCCTAGCGACATGTCGCCAGGGAAACGTCGCGAATTTGGCCAGGGAAGGCAGCGAATATTGTAGTGTATGTATCCTCGTGCATGTTGGGTGTCTTTTAGCTTGTTTTAGGCTTATTGTTCGGCTTATTTTCAATAAGCTGTTTTCTAAATTAGTTTTCTTTTCTAGTTCGAAAGTAGAAACTTAAATCTAGATTCATTTTACCGTCTTGCCATAACACTTCTTTATCCCGAGCGTAAAAGGGTAGACTTCAACAATATAAGGCCGCAATAAAATTCTTTTTTTAGGCTTCGTAAAACCCTCGTGCTGCTCCGAACAAGTCTCTAAACATGCAGGTAGGTTAAGCCAAACTTAGTATTTACGTGTAGTCGTTTCAAATTTGTTTGATTTAAGAGAAAGAAAGAAAAAAGACACATATGTTCGATAAGCAAACTCAAACGCTCCCTATAAAAGACAAATCCATTCCACATGCAAATTAGTGAGCTTTTTCTTGGCTTAACCTTAAAGCATGAAAACATTTATTGCATTGAATTATAGTTATAGATTGCCTAATTGGTGTTTTAGTTGGGTTTGTAACATGAACTTGGTACGAAACTTATTGGCATGTCATGTTTCTTTTATAAGCTAGCTTTAACAATAGTATAGTATTTTTCTTTTTATCTTTCCATCCGATCACATGAAATATTAACTATTAAGAGACGGACTATATATATTTGTTGTACTCGTATGGTCATTTAGAAAATAACAACCACCATGAAACAAATAAATTTGCTCAAAATCTGGACTATCTCATGTTTCTTTTGTTTGACATTATCTTCAAAGTTCATATAGAAAAAGATACCTCATTAGACTATTGTATGGTCAATGGAAGTGGCAAGCACCTAATTAGTTCATGTCCAACAATGTTGTCAAACATGCCTCCCTTATCTTAGATACCATTCAATACCTTATGAATCACGACATTAGAGTTTATGTTAATTAACTTGGTTGAATATATTTTTAGCCTCTTAAGCCTCAAAACAACAAGGAGAACATGACAATAATATTTAATGATAATTGATTATGTGAACATTACAATAAAACCGTAGACTTTCCTTATTATATGTTACTACATTATTAATAGAAACTCATGCATAGAGATAGAAAAGCTCAACGAATCAAAGCTTGATATAAGGGTTATTTCCATTCAAAAGTTCCATCGTTGATCAATTCTAGATCAAACAAAAAATTAGTAATAGCTAACAAACTAACTGCTTTTGAACTAACAAATCTAATTGAGCAAAATAAGAGTGTAAACTGTAAGGTCATTTGACCAGAGTTGCCCGGTCATGATAACAAAAAACCTGTAAGAACGAATTACTAAATTTGGATACGTATTGTGGCAAGGCTGAGTTCAAACTTATTCGCGATATTGTCACGAAAGTGTGTCACGAGTTTTATACATTTGTAAGATAAGAAAAGTAGGAGAAAATCACATGCAATGTAAATAAAAGTTTAAACTTTAGAATCAAAGATAAGGGTTCTATACAAAGCCATAACGTTATACGTATAAAAAGACAAAGCGTGCGATGGAGGACGAAGGAGGGACAGATGGATCTAGTCAACGCCGCTTGACCACATTTTTTAACAAACTAGATAAGGACAAAACTTGGTAGAAAAGTAAAAACAAAGATGGCAGTTTCGTAAATTAACTTCACCTTATGCCCTAAATTGAAATCAGCCTAGTCATTTTTGGAAGGCCTAGTCATTTTTAGATGCCAAGGCTGAGTACTAAATTGTGTTTTTGTGTCAAGTTCGTCTCAAATTATAACGGAATTGTAGCTTTCAAAATTGAAATTATGACAAATTACTACCTTCGTTAAATGATTAATACTCCCTTATATATATATAGTCTACCTTAAAAAATAAATTATAAATTTAAATTAAATTTATTATACTCCTTTCATCTAAAATTACACTTTAATATATTATCTGAAACATCTCAAATTAATAATATATTTTCAATAAATTAATTTTGTTATATCACTATCATTTAAAAATATTATTATAGATAATATAAAATTATAAATTAATTTGTTAAAAGTAAATGTTTATTATCTAAAATTAATTGAATTTTTTTTTGTTTTATTAAATTAAGTATATATTTTGAAAAGTTAAAGAATAAATTAAATAATTTAAAATAAAATTATAATTATATAAAAAGTAAAAAAGAAAAAAAAATTATTTTTTTTTGGCAGTAGGTAATAGAAAGTTTTAAAAATAGTTGAAATAAGCAGTAGTATTTAAATAAAAAGCGAATACGGAGTAGTAAAGTAAACTAGTACGTGTATATAGTTTAATAAGTATTTGAGAGTAGTAGTATAATTAAAATATTCGGCGGCGTCGTTTTTGTTGTTGTGTTTCATTTCATCTCTCTTTATATTTATATATATATAAGGCCTCCTCTTTGTTTTCCCTTTCACATATACATAATCCACATTTCATTTCTTCTTCTATATCTCTCACATCTCTACAACACCAAAAAAAAAACACACACACATCTTCATAATGAGAACCAGAAGAGGCGTTTCATATCCATCTACAAATCCAAACATGATGATGTCTTTTAAGGATAAAAAAACAACAAGAGACTATGAAATCACAAGATCTCGTAAAAGAACCAAAACATGTTCTGGTACAACCACCACTGTTTCTGGCCACTGTCATGATGATTTCTTGGACACTTTACCTGACGATATCGTTTTGGTTATCCTTAAAAAACTTGCCTCTTCCGCTGCTTCTCCGGCTGATTACCTCACCGTTTTGTCCACGTAAGATCTCCAAATATATACCAACATTTTTTTGTAAAATGAATTTTGACGTACATACGTTAAAAAGAGTGTACATATCACCGGAGAATAATTTCCGTTACTAAGGAAACTTTGTTGGAAATTTATGGGTGTTTGTGTTTTTTTCTTAAACAGATGTAAGAGATTAAACACTTTGGGTGGTAATACTCTTGTGTTGGCTAAAGCTTCACCAAAAGTGTTTGCCGTTAAACCGGAAAAGTGGTCGGAATCTTCTCACCGGTTCTTGAAAAGTTGCTCCGATGCCGGAAATGTTGAGGCTTGTTACACTCTTGGCATGGTTAGTCTACTTTTTACTAGTTTTTACTTTTTCTCTTTAAAATAGTTACTCTCCATTCAAGAAGTTAAAAATTAATTATGCAAATATGCAATGATAAAACTGTTTTTGTAAGTAAGAGTACATTTTAGTAACTTTTTGTTTTTACTGGGAGTAACAATATGTACAAAAGATAACCATATTTGTTTGTTGGTTAAAATACAAAACATGTGATGTTTGCTGATTCAGAAGTGATGTGTACAACACGCAAAATTGACGTACATATACATCATTTCCTACTTTTTATACTTTCTACTCTATACTGTATGATACAACTTTATGTACATGTTTGTTTAGGTCTAGTTAAAAAGCTATACTACTAGGGTAAATAGCTAATGGTAACTTTCTTTTTTTACAGATACGGTTTTACTGTTTGCAAAATAGGGGAAGTGGAGCATCACTGATGGCAAAAGCCGCGATTAACTCTCACGCACCAGCTTTGTATTCGTTAGCAGTGATTCAGTTTAACGGTAGTGGCGGTTCTAAAACCGACAAAGACCTACGTGCTGGTGTCGCGTTGTGTGCTCGTGCGGCTTTCCTTGGTCACATTGACGCGCTTCGCGAACTTGGACATTGTCTCCAAGATGGATACGGTGTCCGACAAAACATATCCGAAGGACGGCGGTTTCTAGTTCAAGCGAATGCGCGTGAACTAGCTGCTGTTTTGTCCACAACACCTTCGGCTTTAATGTCGGGTAACTGGTTGACATGGAACCCGTTGCCCCATTTACGCCACGGGAACGTTGTAGGTCCCGGGTGTCCTTTATTAAGCGATTTTGGGTGTAATGTGCCGGCTCCCGAGCCGCACCTAGCAAACAAGTTTCTTTCCGGATGGTTTTCGGGAAAGAAGGATTGTGTTGGAGTCGGGCTAAGGTTGTGTTCTCATGTCGGCTGTGGTCGACCTGAGACGCGCCAACATGAGTTTAGAAGATGTTCGGTTTGTGGGACAGTTAACTATTGTTCACGGGCGTGTCAAGCACTCGACTGGAAAATGCGCCACAAGATGGAGTGTACACAAGCCGAGAGATGGGTCGTTGATGGCGGAGAGAACGGAGAGGCTAACGGAGACGACGGAATGGTTATCGAGAGTTAAAAACTTGAAATGAAGTTAGTAGTAAGAAAGTTAATTTTTACTTTGAACCTATAAGGGTAGCAAATTTTGTACAATATATTTTAAATGTAGCTGCCTTTATCTCTTAAAGGGAAAATCACATCAATGCCAGTAATTTTAAACTACAGTAGCATCCAGTTCATTCAGTTCAGGTTTAAAGATGTTCACTTTGCTTTTAACTTTTATTTTGGCATCTATTGTCACAAGGTGTGTTTGGATAAGCTTCGAGTAGATATGTATGGAGTGTAAGTTTTACCAAAACACATATAGATTATAGAATATAAAAATTGCATTACTGAAAATAGTTAAGCTCGAAAGTATCTGTAAGTTTTGAGTGTCAAGTGACCTTTTTGGTATGATTAACGAAATTAATTGAAGTTGTATCTACAGCTGTAACTTGGATCGTATAGTGGAGCTTAAGTTTTTGTTTTTGTAAATCCGTTTGGTAAATTGGTTCGTAAATAAATTACTAGGTATTTTTTCCGTCTCATAATTAGTTTATGGATAAAAAACACGAAATTTGATAAAAATATCGTTTTTTTTTTCTCTTTTTTGGGAAGGGTTACCCGGTAACAATTTTCCCTCGTTTATTTTTGACACGATAACAATTTTACTTTTGAATAATTATTTATAACTTTTTTATTATTTATAATAATACTTTCAAGTAAAATTGATATGATAAATTTAATCTGTATTCTTTATTTATTTTTAAAAATAGACTATTATTTTGGAACGTTAAAAAATAATATATTGAACTATAATTATGTGATGGATCGACTAGTATTTAAGTACAGTAATATTAGTATATACAAGCTCTTCTTATTTGTATAACTTCGTTCTTATTAGCTTGAGCTTATGAGAAGTTATGGTTAATAAAAGATTTCATAAGTTAGTCTTAGAAACAAAATTAAGTATTGGGCAAGGTTATATAAACCCCCCTAAAACCTTATACGTACTCCCTCTGAATTTTGATTTTTTTTTTTTTTTTTTATAATTTTGGTTTTGTTATAAAACTGTGAAACGGAAAATATAGAATGAAAAAAATAAAGTTTAACAAGTCAAAATTGTTAAACTGACAAAAATACGGAAAAAAACTGATAAAAATACTGTCCAGAAAATGATAGAGGGACAAAAAGTACACAAATAATGTACTTTTTGTCCTTTTAAGATGGGCCAGGAGACGTATCTATATTAGCACCCTTAAGTATTTCATAAGTTAGCTTATTTTGAAAGTTCAAGCTCAATATATACAAGCATATGAGCACAGACTGACAGAAAGAGTTATTGAATTTAAAGGTAAATTTAGAGTATTGAGTCAAATTTGGTAGGATTTAATTTTGTACCGTTTTAACACAGTTTCGTGTTCTTCTCTTTTGTAGTAACTAATTAATGCATTGCACATACATAATTCATTTTCAAGTAACTTTTCACATTGAATTCTTCTGTTTTACCTGTCTGGTAAAACCATAATTGAATGTTCTTTAACGTAATATGAGCACAGCTAGGACACCACAACTAGATATAACTTACCCAACCAGTATTAGATATTAATGTTGAATAATTTAAATCTAAATCGGTAACAAGTCAAGTTACAGCTTCTCATTCTGATTAAACATAAGTTTCAAGTCTTAAAACTTTAGCAAAATGTTACGTTTTCAAGTATCTTTATTGGATTTGATTTGAGAAAGGTCTCGATCGATCTAGCAAAACCGTCCCCATTGTTGTCTGTTATACGTATGACTTTGTGTATAACGATTGATGCGATATGGAACGATGGTGCCATTGTGATAAGAGGAAATTTATGCCTCCCGATGTCACCACCGTGCAATAAATTTCGACACGAAATGTGGGTCGTGGTTCGTTTTTCTTCTCTTGTTAATACAGAGAGGTTGGTCCGTATTAAACTTATTATCATACATGTTGCTATTATTGAGAAAATATGAAACAATGCATGTTCATATCGTTCATGATTATTTTTATCCTTTTGCTAAATGTCGATAGCAAGACAATGTATCTATTATCATTACTTTAAAAGATATGAGACACAAATTAATACACATAAACAATTTTGTATCATTATTTTTTGTCGGTCGTGAAATAACGATTTTTTGGAAGGCATTTTTTGTCCAAGTGATAGAAAGATTATGATTGTGTACATTTTTAAGAAGCAACCTTTTGTGATCACAAATTAGCAATTTGTTTGTTTGTATTTTTGTAGTTGTTTTTTAGCTATCTAAACGAATATAGATCCTAAAATTGTTTAAGTAGAAAATCATACCTTAAATAGAAAGGAAACTAACAAATGAAGTGTTTCTTAGGTTCCCACTTGAGTAAAAAGTAAGCTACCGATAATTAGAGGAGTTGGAATGGTGGTGTCAAGGGATGGTGCGAAAGAACGGCATCAGTTTTGTGAACGGCGCACTACTTCATGGTCTGGCGCCAAGGCTTTCGCGCCGTCGGCACCAGCCCACGTGGTTGGGTTTTAATTTTTTAATTATTTTTTTTAATCTAGTGGGTACCCTCTATTACACAAAAAATAACCTCATGACACTAAAATCACTACTCCCTCTAAAAAGTGATGTCATATTCTTTTTCGTGATATAGCCTAGTTTGCTTATGTGTCAGCACTTTTTGACCATGACACCACCCAACGACACGACGATTCCTAGTGCTCTTACATTTGAATTTAAACCATGAAGCACAAATGGATATTAATCAAAAGATTATTTTTGCCCATAGAACACGATTCAAGTGAAGAATTTCTTCATTTTACATCAAGTAACGTGCCGCAATCATGCTTATTTGACCTTAAAAAATAAGTCGTATCAAGCTGGATCCAAAAATTTGAACTTGTTACACTTTGTCGCTTTCTGATTTGATCGAAAATCTAAGCTTATCTCTCAGGTCGTAGAATTTAACTAAAAACACAATAATATGTTGTACTGCATGCCATGCATAATTGAGCTTGTCATAAGGTAGATACACAATAAATACACTTGTTACAGATGGTAACATTTTTTTTATTTGATAGAAAAATATCGTTTTCAAACAAGCTAAGAAAATCTAGATGTAAGGCTGTTTTTATCTTCTTTTATGTTTGTTTGTGTGAAAGGCAAAAGGAGTGGTTATGGTAGGAAAAAGGGATCCTAGGTCATTTAATTATGATTACTACCATTCCACCACTTCCATCCCATGATACACACAACTTTTTCTTCATGTTTTAGCCTTTTTAAGATGGTCATAAGGACCAACCATTAAGGATTTGACCAACACATCAATGTGGACAAAGAAACAACTCCATTATAAGTTGTCATTTACCATATAAAAGCTCAAATGACTAATCAAAATTGAAGTGAATTTGTAAGATTTTACTTGCAACTTTATTAGGCACATATAGAAACAACTAAGAATCCAATTAGATATGGATTATGTCATATATCATATTCACATCTCAAGATTATGACTCCATGTGAATGATAATGATCCTAAGCTTAGAAAGTTTTGATTTTTCTTCTTGAATATATATATCACAATTTAGGATAACTTGAAGGTAAACATGATATGAAAAGCAAATAGGTAAAAATTCAAAAGCAAACAACAAGTGATGGTGGGATATTGATGAGCAATTGCATCTTTATTTACTTTACTACTAATTTAAAAGAAAATATTTTGTTAGTGGAGGAGAATTTTGTTGTTGCTATAGTTGTATTTGCTTTATGCTCTAAGGAACCCATTAGGGAAATTCTTTTTAGAAAAAAACGATCGTGAGATAAATCGCACATCATAAAGGCATCGATCCATGAGTAAGAATAACTTTCCTTTTGGCCCAATAATCGATACTCGAGTTGGTCGAATTCTTCCTTGTTCATTCATTAAAATTCGTATATGAGAATAGTCATATATATATAAGAGTAAGATAAGATAAAACAAGACGATCAACCGATGCCAGAACATGACATATTGCAAAAGCATCGATCCTTTAAAGCCGTAAAAGTTAAAACTTGTGAGTAAACTTTATTAGTTATGGAAAAAAGGATGATAGAACTAAGTAAAGGAAGTTATAGGTGATGAAATGGTCCAACATCAATCCTATTAAAGGCAATAAATTCTGGTGTTGAGCATATGCGATTGCATCCACTATGGTTGAAAGACAACGTATGGCACCACCAAGCATTCTCAGTGCATATATGCGAGTCCACTATTTGCACCAAACAATTATGACATTTTTGGGATCTCGAAGCATGCCATTTTCCTAGGAAATGTCATGTCATTATATACGAATTCATTACCAAATAATAGCATGAACGACCACGAATCATATGAATGAATATATGAATGTGTTAGAATTGTCAAAGTTGGAAACTTGACCAGCTTTGTGTTTTCTACTGTAGTTTATAACTTTGCTTTGAAGTTATTTCCAGAAGGAGTTTTGGCAGTTTGCATACTATCTAAAACTGGAACCGAGTTTACACTTTACACGATCAAAGAAGGTCAATGTAACAATGCATTCAAATATTCATCAGTGTGATGTTTTTACGTTTTCTAAGTGACACACATGTAAAAAAAATTATATTCGACAGGACTATTTTAAATCCGTGTACCTTTTTAGTACCGAACTTTTTACTCAACAAAAGAAAATATATCCCAGTAAATTATCAACGCAATATTGGCTAATCAAGCCGTAGCCCGAATTCGAACCCCATCTTTTCGCTTGACTTGATCAACTGCGTACTTTTGCGGTAGTTGATTGTCAACCGCCCTCAAGAAGTTGGTTAAGTGACACACATGTAGATATAGATATATAGATGATGAGTTGTGGGAAATAACAAATATAAAGGATTGCATGCAAAACATTTTGCTAGTTCAATATGAATTCGCCGTTAAGAAAAATACACAACAATGAATATATACCAACCTAAGAAAAATGTTACAATTAGAAACAACTTACATAAAAGAAATAATGTGTCATGTAACTTGTGAATGAATAAAATTATATGAAACATTATTCTAAAAGTTTTGATTGTGGTAATGTGATACGATCTTTTTGGATAGTATCGGGATAAGGCACCACTATAACATGTGTTGGCTCTTTAAGAACGGGAGATGAGAAGACTAGACATTGTTTTTCTTTAAACTTGATTGATTCTTTCATTAAGGATTACAAAACATTAAATAGACTTTTATGAGATAACTCTCATAAACACAAAGACTTATCCTAAAACATGATAAACACTGTAGAAACTAAAAGGAGGGGTTGAATAGTTTCTCATCGGTTTATCCCCTAATTAAAATTCCTTTCAATTAGGTGGGTGCAAAAACTATCTTTTACTTGAAAGCTAGTTGCATAATGATTATGTTCAATTCTAATGCATTAACAATATGTAGTAAGTGTAATGATAATGAATGTAAGTAATGAGTAAGGAAACAAACAACCTAGTAGGAAGACACCAAGATTTATAGTGGTTCGGCAACGAGGCTCTATCCTCGTTCCTACTCCACTCCTCGAGTACACCTTACTCAAGATTTCCACTATATCCACAAGCTCCTTTCTTGGCGGAGAAAACCTTACAACGTCGCTTACATTATTTTCTGACACTAAGCTAAATGTCGAGACCTAATCTTAGCTAGGACCAATCTACATAACGTTGCCCACTTCACCATTTTACGACACAAGACTAGATTTCGAGTTCTAATTCAAAACTAGAACCAATCTTCACAACGTTGCCTACTTCACCATTTTCTGACACAAGGCTAGATGTCAAGTTCTAATTGAAAGCTAGAACCAATCTTCACGACTCTTCACTTTGAAGCTAAGTGAGAATTTCACACAACACAACTACTCATCACTTTATAGTTTAGTGAGGACTCACAATACACAACCACATCACTTTATAGTTTAGTGAGAACTAACACAACTTATTACAACTCAACTAAACATATCCAAGTACACACATGTAGCTTGGATCTACACAACACAAATCCAGGCACACACATATGAAAAGGATTTACACAACTCTAGTCCAAGTATTTACACATAGCTTGGATGAACACAACTAGTTTAAGTATTCACAAATACATTGAATTTACAAAAGATACAAATAAATAAATGATGAACATGATTAGATCTTTAGGAGATAATGATTTTCATCAAGGCTTCATCTTTAATCACATCACAAGTGTGTGAGTGATCTTCTCTTTGGACAAGGTAAAAAAGGAGATCAGGAAGATAATCATAGGTAAACATACTTAAAATATTAAGTGATCATTTACAAATGATTAGGATTATAAACAAGAAAGAAGACTGAAAAAGATGTCCAAATATAGTTGATGAAAGTGCATATTGGATTCACTATTTATAGGAGACAAGATCCCAACGGCTACCTGAGGGCGGTTCCTTAACTACCGAGGTGGTTCCTTATCGATAGGGAACCGCGTAAGCACTTAAGGACCGCGGAGAGTAGACTCCGCTTTTTTTTTGTCTTTTAGTGAATTTGAAATATCTGAGGCTGTTTAGACCTTCAAAGGATATTCTTATGGTATTTGGAATATGTCATATTCAAATTTAAATTTTCATTTTAATAAAACATTTTCTTAAAAATAAAGTTTATTCAAAATCTTTTGTTACATTTGACAAAAGTGAGTTTTAAGGCTAATCACTTTTATGGTCACTAAGCATGATTAAGATATGTTAGTGTAATGATTATTATCTTGATGATAGTGTTTGTTAGATAATTCCTTTTATGACTGTGTTTGACAATAAATGTCTTTGTAATTTGTCGTGATCAAAACTAAGAAAAAATAATTAATACTAACAATGTTTTTAGGTATTTCTTTGCATTAAGAATCTCCCCTTTTTTGATTACGATAAACTATAAACTCATTTACGTAAAATACAAGTTTATTCGAATTATTAACGAGTTTATCACTATCATTTCTCCCCCTTTTGTCGAAGCAAAAAGGTTAGCACAAGTCTTTGAAGAAGAAAAGAACCGGACTTCGCTAGTAGCTTCCCCTTGGTGCTTACTCCCCCTTGCTTGGGACACCAAGTAAATGAGCTAAGGTGACATGCTACGCAAAGGTTAGAAGAAAGAAAAGAAACACCAATGTGTGTATGTGCACTACCTATTAACTAACTTGAGAGGGAGAAGGAAAAGAAATCTCAAATTAGAAGCAAGCATTTGCTAAGTATGTCTAAATAGTATGTATTGACAACATCATAGTTTAATTGGTGGAATAAAGGAAGAAAAAAAACATCCAAACTAATCAAAGATGATTAAAATGTCAAGGGGTTAAAATTTAGAATTTATGGGATCACCCATAATTAATTTTAAGTTTTAACCATGATCAACTCTTTAACAAATGTGTCAAATAGAATTAGCGGGAAAGATAACACACATAACATTCATATTACACAAATATGAAATAACATACAAGAGAAATATACATACACACAATATGAATATTTAAAGCAAAAAATATGGAAAATAAACCACAAAGCATAAACTACTCTAATAGTGATAATCTTCCAAGATTGCTTAAGTTTATTGACTCAAACAACTAAAGTATAAAATGTGCCTTAGTTGGAAAAGAAAGACGACGAAGCATCATTCGAAGTTTTGTTCACGGGAACGAAAACTTTGAGAGGAGGTAGAGTGAGGAGGAATTCAAGAAAATTTAGCTTGTCATAGATATGAGCAAGTTCAATTTGTTGAAAACGACAACAAGCACACGAGGAACCATGATGCAAAACAAAGTCGTTAGATGGGAGAGGTCCATCAAAATTAGAGCTTGGTGGAGAAGGAGATAATGGATAAGAGATGTTTTCACAATGCCTAGTAAGATTAGGGAAAGAAGATATGTCATTCAGTTGAGGAGAGTTGAAAGGTTTAGGTGGCGGTGGAAGAATTTCCTTTTCTCCGGTAATTGAATTTATAGAGTAAGTCTCATTCCAATATTGAAGAGAGAAAGAGGAATTCTTGGAGGATTTTGGAGAATAAGAATCATGAGGATTCTTGTTCTTTTTTATCCAAACGGGACGAACCGATATTTTCGGTTTCTTTGAAAGCTTGTAAGAAGAAGCTTTAGGTTGAGAAAATTGTGACAAAGAAATGTCAAGGTTAGAAATTGAAGAATTAGGCATTATTAGGGACGAAGATAAGAACTCCCAAAAGAGAAGAATTTAAAGAAAATAGACAAGGCAAAGATTAGAAATGAAAATAAAAGGTTTTAGGGAATGTTTAGCCAAATTGGGTAAACAAAGAATCTTAACCAAAACAGTGGTCAAGAAAGAAAGACAAAAAATAAGCCAAGAACGACTTTCATGTACGCGGTTCTTTAATAGAGCTCGCGGTTCCATATCCATATGGAGCCGCATGGGGGCTAAGGAGCCGCGTCCAGGGGACATCAAACCATGATTTTCAAAAGTTTTGGAGAAAAATAAGACTTTTTCAAAATTTTGCAAATCTTGGATTTTTACCTCATTTAGCACTAGAGTATGCTAGGGTTGCATAAAAGCAACACATTCGCAAAGAATGTCTTGACAAAGGATGACAAAATATTTAGATAACATTCGGAACTAATTTTAAGTCAAGTTTTTAGAGGTTGTGATAGATTTAGGTTCAAATTTAAATAAATTGAAGTTGATTAATGTGATCACATAGGTTAAAGCACATAAAACTAAATCCATAGATCATCCACATGAGAAAATCATGAGGGAAAAGAAAACAAATACAAGAAATAAAATGACAACTAACTACTACAAAGATAGATAAACTAGGTCTTGAATTCATAGTCCTATTTGGCTTGACCTTCTTTAAAAAGCATGTTATTTTGAAAACCATCATTCATCTCCTAGGAGGAGGAGGCATGGAGAACAAGGCAAGAAAGAAATCATGCAACCTTCTATGAAGACCAAGCATCTCCAACCTTAGGTTTTGAATGTTGTAGTTATTATAGAGACAACATGGGCAATTTGCACCATGAGCTTCTAGGAACACAAAGAAGTAAGGATCATCCATGAGGTGGGGAATAGGACTGCCCAAGATAGGTGATAGGTGTGAAAATACCCATCCTTTTACCACTTATTTCTTGCTAAAACAAGACCAAAACGCGTAATGTCATTTGTTTGGAATTATGCGTGGTTTGTGTGTTTGTTGTGTTTTCAAAGCCAACCGGATAAATATTGAAGAAAACATAGGATTGCACGGGTTTTATCAAAGAAAAAGACTCAAGACGAAGTCTATTGCCCAAGAGATGCAAAAGATTTGAAGTCAATGGGCCTATTTGAAGATTTATCGAAGAAAAGGACCAAAGATGGAAGATTTACATATGTCGAAAGAACTCAAGTCTATTAAACGAAGAAATTAAAAGACGAGTTGAATTTAATCGTCGAAAAATCCCGAATCAGAATCAAAAACGTCGACTTTACTGAAAAGACGAGAAGACGAAAAGAAAGAAGAAAACCCACTCACCAACCACTCACAAGGACTATATATAGTGGCCTCTTCACACTTTAGAAGAGAGCTTTTATTTTTTTCTTTCTTTTTTCCTTCTTGTTCGTAGGTCACCAACACCATTAGGGTGTTTGGTGACTTTTATTGTTTTTGAATCCTTCACAAATTTGTAAGTTTTAATCTTCCATTTAGTTTGTTTAACATTAAGCTTTCAATACCTTCTTCCTTTGATCTTGTTCATCTTGTTCTTATTGATTTAAAGTTTTCAAGTTTTATTTGGTTGATTTGATCTTCAAAAGCTAGTGGGTTTTGTGTTTTTATTGTTGGGATTTGATATTTATGGATAATAAATGATTAGTGGTTAGTTTGGTTTAAATCTTTTGATTAATTTTGGCTTGATTTGATAAAAATCGTGTTGCCCATTTTTCCCTGTTTTTCTGAGTTCTTTATATTATCTAGTATTCCGAATCAAGTAACTTCCCATTTTATTCCGGATCGACTGGATATTCCGGATCAGTCATTTTCTTCAAAACATTCCGAATCAACACCCTTATTCCAGATGAGCTTTAATATTCCGGATCAACCACCTTTTGTTAATTATTCCAGATCATTTATATATTCTGAATCAAGCACTGTTACTTTTATTTCGAATCAAGATTGTTCATCCGGAATATTTTATATTCCGGATCAATGCCTTTCATCCGAAATAATCAATTATTCCGGATCAACTCTTTTATTCCGAACGAGAACTTATTCCGGATGAAAACAATTATTCCGGATGAAGCCAAATATTCCGGGTGAGGAACTTATTCCGGATGAGCTGTTTATTCCGGATAAGCGATTATTCCGGATGAACTTGTATATTCCGAATAAGGTCCAACATTCCGGATGAGGGTTTTATTCCGGATAAATGTATTTATTCCGAATGAAGGTTCTTTTCCGAATGAAGTGTTTTCCATTTTTTTTGCAATCGTATATTTTTAATTTCCAAGCTTTATTCTCTCGCCTTTTCCTTATTTGCACTTTTACTTGCCTTCCTTTTCAGTTTATGTTTTAGTTTGCGTTATTTACTTTATTTCCTTTTGATTTCCAGTCATTTATTTTTCGCCAAGTCTTAATCTTTCATTGTTTCTTCCTTTCCCGTCTTTATTTTCATAGTTCCCAGTCTTTATTTTTCATTAGTTTTAGACAACGACACCCTTTCTTTCGATTCACCAAGAACAACTGAGTCGCACAATTAACCAGTTATCAATTCGAAGAGATACCGAGAACGAATTTTTCAACTTAGCAAAATCTCTATTTTAAAATGGCGCCGCTGTCGGCTCTTTTCGTTAAGATTAACGGTTTTTTGTGAAAGACGCGTTGGCTTTTGGGATCCGTTCACTTGTGAACGTTATTTTTCGTGTCAAAAATTTAAAAAAAAAATCCCAAAAACATTTGAAAAATCATAAAAAGCATTTCTTTTTCAAAAGTTTTGCACCAAAATATTCTTCTTGCTTATCTATTATTCTTTATGGATTCTTATGTCCATTGCGTCGGGTGTGGGAGACGGTTATACGGGAACGACTCATGTCAATGGTGTACATGTGATCGATGCGGAAACGATATCGACAATACACAATTCCGATTCGGATTTTGTCCATTGTGAAACTCGACTAATTCGTCCTTTTTGAATCCACCTCCTGTTCCCCCGTGCATCTATTGTGGAAGCGATTCTCATTGGCATGTTTCGTGCCCAGTTCGATACCCGTATGATCACGGGAAAGAACCGGGGTACAATTATGACAATGATAATAGCTTTCTACATGACGCACCCGGTTTTTCTCCATACCCATGTTGCCAAAATTGTGGGGGCCCTCACGATACTTCTTATTGTCAGCCAACAAATTATTATGAACCAAATCCGTGTCCTCATTTTTCTTCACCGATGGATTATTATGAACCAAATCCGTGTTCTAATTCTTCTCAACCGATGACTTACTATGAGCCACATCCGTGCTATAATTCTGGTTTTCATAACTGTGAGCCCCCACATCCCAACCTCAATCATCAATCCTCTCAGAGAATTCGTATGGCCCAACAACTCACTACTTTGAATGAAGAAACACACTCCATTGTTTTGCAACTTCAAGAAGCCGTTGTTCTGCTCAAAGAAGTTAGGGAGGAGGAAAAGCGACAGCAACAAGAGCAAGTATCTAATCTTAGTGATTATACCCCTCCTCTTGTGCGTCAATACTATTATGATGATGATGACGATGAGAATACTATTTCTTGGAATGATCTAGTTGCTCAATGTCCTAGCGCAATTGTACTTCCCTCTCTTAATATCCCCAATGCCTCTAAGGATTGTGATACTTCGAGTGAGATTAGTGATTTCGGTCTTGATAAATTATTTGATGAGGTTTGTGATGTGCTAACTTTTGAGGAGCTTACAGATGAGGTCGCTCTTAATGATGATGTTCCTTCCACTAACACTTTGGGAGATGATTCTTTGGCTTTCTCTAATCCTCTTTTTGATCAAGATGATGATTTTACTTCTAGTGATGACGAGTCACTATCCGATGAAGACGTTCTGCATGAAACTTTCAAGATTTATTCGAACCCTTTATTTGATTTTGATGACGCCTACATATCTAGTGAGGTGAATCCGCTCTTTGACGAAGGGATTGAGGACATTGATAACGTTGATTCTCTTGCTATTAATGAGCATACTTTGTTAGCCATACCTCCTTCTATCGCAGAGGTGGAAAGACTTGACTCTACTGAAAAAGGGACGCAGGTGGAAGGTAATTGTTCTCATACTTCTCATATTATATTGCCACCTCATCCTACCGCGTGCACACCCAAGCGGGTGATGTATCGCTTTTACTCTCCTCGTTTCATACCGGGAAATGAGGATGAGTGCTTTGACCCGGGAGGTGACAATGACAATTCTATAATTGATACCTTTACGGCTTTGCCGAATAGTGACCATCCATTGTCTTTGGGGGATGACAATTTGTCTCCTTTATCCACCCCATCTCCCGTGGATCAAGACTTCACATACTTCTCGTATGTTGAAAGGATTTTTCTACCCTTCAAAACTTATCCTCCGGCCTCTCCTTTATTATTTTCCTCCGGGAACGAATACAAGGTCTTTGATCCCAGTATTACCTTCGAGGCTTCCCCATGGACCATTTAATTCGGGGACGAGTCAGGCTCGTGACTCGGTTATAAAAAACAAGCGCTCCTCGGGAGGCAACCCGAGTATCTATCATTTTCCGTTTTACCTCCTAAGTGTAGGGGGGCCTATATAGGTTGTTTGTGTTTGTGTGGTGATGTGATTACAGGGATGAATGCACTTTTGGAAACTTTGAAGAATCGTGCTCCCGTGTTATCCGAAATCCGGTTCTATCTCTCAACTATCGTGATTCAATTTTCTTCATACTCACATTTGAAATTGATCACTTTAGTCGTCTCTTCCTTAACTTGATTTAACCAACGTGCACAATGTCATAAGTGTAGGGGAGACTTTTCCCACATGCTTAAACATTGAGGACAATGTTTATCTTAAGTGTAGGGGGACTTCTATCGAAGTTTTAAGTGGACTTTTCCATTAAAATGCCTTCATTTAACCGGAAAATCATCCTTTTCAACATTTTTCAAATTTTTTATTAACTTTGGCCATTTAGTCGTAATTTTTAAATTTTTATCGTTGCTTTCATATGTATATATCCCACAATAATGTCAAAAATATTAATAAAGTGGTGTAGCTAGTTTTGAAGTCTTTGGCATATTAGGCCCGTTGCGATTATTTTGACTCAACCCGAATAGACTTATCCAAGTTTATTCTAGCTAGTATCCTTAACCATGTAGACCTTAATTGGTTTATTAGGCTAAGCATCCACGAGTCTCATTACTTGAGATTTTAAATTGTGGAGAACGAGAAATGATAGAGTCAATTATAAGTCGGTATTCTTGCACAAGCACACTTGGTGTGATTATCTGCCTATTCTCCCATCACTTGCTAATAATTTATCTGCAATAAGTAAGGTCGTACGATTTGAAAAGTTACTTAGATTCTAGCCCAAGATCGTTTAAAAGTTGCTCGGTAATGATAAGAGTTCATAGCCAAGGCATAACTTATGAAGCGGGGCACGAAGATTGGCGAGTCCGAAAAGGCCCTAACAAGGCATGAGGATTCAATCTTATTGCTAAAGATCCAAGGTGATGTGAAAATCATTATTCCCAAAATCAATATGAAGGATCAAGACTCACGACGAAAAGCAATCAACTCCCATAAAAATCATGGATAAGTCTATCCGAAAAGACCCTAACAAGGTATGAGGATAAATAGATCCAAGTCCGAAAAGGAGGCGGATCGTTGTATCTCAAAATCCCAAATAACGATTGAAGAAATAATGATGAAGTCGTGGTCAACAAAGTTGGAGTATTCCTCAAAAGTCTCCAAGTGAAGAAACTCTATTAACGAAGAGAAGACCATTATCTCATGAACGTCTCTCAAGATATGAAGTATGAAGTACATGCCAAATATCGGCCCGAGAAAGGTCTCAAATCGTGAAGCGAGTTATGCCAAGATATGAACTTTTTGATATCCCGAGAAGCAGTTTTAAGAGATTTTTTCCTTTAGATAACTATTAATCAAATCGTCCTACTTTGCTTTCAGCCTAAATAAACTATCGCAATAAGTCCAAAAATGCATCTTCATGATAATTCTAAGACAAAAATAAAATATAAGAGATACACCTAGGAATAAGGGAGATGTGTGTAAGTGTTTGATTTGCTAGCTTATAATAACAATGATCTCGTTTTTAAGCTTAGTTTGGGGAACGTGAAACTTGAGGGTGATGAATCTTCGCAGCACCGAAGCCCTAATGTAAGTCTTAGATCTCTTTGCAAGTTATTTCCATGTAGCTATTTTCAAGTGAAAATGGTTTTCTATCCTTTGGTTTCCTTTAAAGTTTTAATCTCTCTTAGTACTCTAATTTTTGTTTTAGTAGTATGTTAATAAGGCCAAGGTTGATTGATTATGAGAAAAGTGTAAAATTGCTTTATCACTAAGCATTGCATGAGGGCATGGCAATGGTTAAGTGTAGGGGATTTGATAGGTGTGAAAACACCCATCCTTTTACCACTTATTTCTTGCTAAAACAACACCAAAACGCGTATTTAATGTCATTTGTTTGGAATTATGCGTGGTTTGTGTGTTTGTTGTATTTTCAGAGCCAACCGGATAAATATTGAAGAAAACATGGGATTGCACGGGTTTTATCGAAGAAAAAGACTCAAGACGAAGTCTATTGCCCAAGAGATGCAAAAGATTTGAAGTCAATGGGCCTATTTGAAGATTTATCGAAGAAAAGTACCAAAGATGGAAGATTTACATATGTCGAAAGAACTCAAGTCTATTAAACGAAGAAATTAAAAGACGAGTTGAATTTAATCGTCGACAAATCCCGAATCAGAATCAAAAACGTCGACTTTACTGAAAAGACGAGAAGACGAAAAGAAAGAAGAAAGCCCACTCACCAACCATTCACAAGGACTATATATAGTGGCCTCTTCACACTTTAGAAGAGAGCTTTTATTTTTTTCTTTCTTTTTTCCTTCTTGTTCGTAGGTCACCAACACCGTTAGGGTGTTTGGTGACTTTTATTGTTTTTGAATCCTTCATAAATTTGTAAGTTTTAATCTTCCATTTAGTTTGTTTAACATTAAGCTTTCAATACCATCTTCCTTTAATCTTGTTCATCTTGTTCTTATTGATTTAAAGTTTTCAAGTTTTATTTGGTTGATTTGATCTTCAAAAGCTAGTGGGTTTTGTGTTTTTATTGTTGGGATTTGATGTTTATGTATAATAAATGATTAGTGGTTAGTTTGGTTTAAATCTTTTGGTTAATTTTGGCTTGATTTGATAAAAATCGTGTTGCCCATTTTTCCCTGTTTTTCTGAGTTCTTCATATTATCCAGTATTCCGAATCAAGTAACTTCCCATTTTATTCCGGATCGACTGGATATTCCGGATCAGTCATTTTCTTCAAAACATTCCGAATCAACACCCTTATTCCGGATGAGCTTTAATATTCCGAATCAACCACCTTTTGTTAATTATTTCGGATCAGTTACATATTCCGAATCAAGCACTGTTACTTTTATTCCGAATCAAGATTGTTCATCCGGAATATTTTATATTCCGGATCAATTCCTTTCATCCGGAATAATCAGTTATTCCGGATCAACTCTTTTATTCCGAACAAGAACTTATTCCGGATGAAGCCAAATATTCCGGGTGAGGAACTTATTCCGGATGAGCTGTTTATTCCGGATAAGCGATTATTCCGGATGAACTTGTTTATTCCGAATAAGGTCCAACATTCCGGATGAGGGTTTTATTCCGGATAAATGTATTTATTCCGAATGAAGGTTCTTTTCCGAATGAAGTGTTTTCCATTTTTTTTTGCAATCGTATATTTTTAATTTCCAAGCTTTATTCTCTCTCCTTTTCCTTATTTGCACTTTTACTTGCCTTCCTTTTCAGTTTAAGTTTTAGTTTGCGTTATTTACTTTATTTCCTTTTGATTTCAAGTCATTTAATTTTCGCCAAGTCTTAATATTTCATTGTTTCTTCTTTTCCCGTCTTTATTTTCATAGTTCCCAGTCTTTATTTTTCATTAGTTTTAGACAACGACACCCTTTCTTTCGATTCATCAAGAACAACTGAGTCGCATAATTAACCAATTATCAATTCGAGGAGATACCGAGAACGAATTTTTCAACTTAGCAAAATCTCTATATTAATAGGGGTAATAGTGTTTGAGGGTGGAGAAGGTAATGGAGGCATAGTGTCTAAGGGTGAGATGGGAGAATCTGGTGGAGTGAAAGGAGAGGTAACCAAAGGGTCAAGGACAAAGGGAATGCTTTGTAGAGGTTAAGGTTGAGAAATCTCATCCAAAGGAGGACTAGGAGTGAAAGGTGAAGAAAGCTCATTCATTCTTGATTGGAATGAAGAGGACGTAGAATTATGTGAATGGTTAGTACCATGAGTTGAGTTTGTATTGCATGGAGCAAGGGGTGGTGAAGGTGAAAAGGAAATGAGAATAGGAGAAATCTCATTTTTGGGAGTGTGACAAGATGAAGAACCAATGTTAGGTAACTTAATCTTAACTTTGAGGCTTCTTTTAGAAGAGAAAGTTTTGGAAGAATTGGATGTTCTAGTGAACACCATGGTTGTGTGTTGAGGTTTAGAGAAGAGTTTAAGGGATGAAAAACACAATCGACAAGAGAGGGTTTAAGAAGAGAAGGGAATGATCCAAACTAGTAATGGGTTAAAATCATTTTAGGTGAATAATGAAATTAGGTAGCCTAGTTTAGGAAAGTGCAGGTTTTTGCAAAAAAATTATCAAAGTTTTACACATATTAAGGAAGACAGTGTAAAGCAAAGATTCTGTCAAAATAGTGCTAGGCGGTTCCTTATGTGGGTCCGCGGCTCTTTATCGCTAAGGAACCGCGGATTCGATATGGAACCGCGACAAGTGGTGTAAAAAATGTGCACTTCCTCAAACTTTGGTTAGTCTAGATTTCAAACAAGTAAATAGCAAACCAAAGTTAACTATAAGTCAAAATCTAGGAAGCTAACAAACACAAAATATGCACAAAGCTATGTAAATCGAAAGATCAATTACATAGTTAATTAAGGATTAAAATAGTTAGTAATCGAAATAGGTAGTAATAGTTAATATACACATAATAATAAAAGAGAAGTTCAACACCACAAAAATGTCCAACAACATGTTCATTATGAATCAAATCCAAGTCATCATCTCTTCTTCTTGCCAAGTCCTTTGATCAATTTTCCCAAGTACTTGAATCCACCTCTTGACTCTACTCGATGATCATGCAACTCACCTTGTGTTCTTAGATTTGACCAATAGACATCCTCAAGACTAAGGTTCTCCGGAATTTCACTAGTAGCATGGTGAGGAGGAGGAGATTGGTCTTCTAACCCGTCCATGAATGAGTTAGTGGATGGGTGGGAGTTACTCGAAGAGCCGAAATGAGCACTTGTACCTATGCCATCACCATCACTTGTTGGCATAAAAGTGTCCTCATCATCAGACTCTTGTTGGTCGGTTTTTCTTGAACCTCTATCACTTCTAGGATTTCTTTCATATACCTTTTGAATAGGTAACATTACCCGTTGAACCGGTTGAAAGCGAGAAAGATCGAGATTAGGAAAGTCACGAACAACCCTTTTTAAGAGGCGAGTAAGGAGCATGGAATATGGGAGGTTTGTTTTTGGCTTGGAGATAGCATAATTGATCCGTCGAGCGATAAAATATGCTAAATTATACTTGGTTTCGGTAAAGATGCAAAATATCATATGCACTAAACATGCCGGAACATGATCCTGGTTACCACCAAGACAAAACACATTTTCCCTAAGGATGTTGGCCCATTGGACCATATCATCATTAAGGTCGCTTAAGAGAACCTCATAAAGTTTCACCGAACGTCTTTTAGTATGAAGGCTTCTTACAACGGTTCCATTACGCTCTTTGGAAATGATGTCAAGGATGAAGTCAAGGTCAACTTCCAAGTGGTCATTTGGAGGACAATCGTTGGAATCAAGGAGAGCCTCAAGATTCCATTTATCCGTGAAACGACAAGTACCCTCAAATAGCACACCAAGATTTTGACCAAAGGTTTCGAGAGAGTATTGAATGAGTTGACCATTCAAGATGAACCTAACAAATATTATACCATTTTCCATAATGAGAGAATAAGTGCTAAAGAACTCCAAGAGGAATTGGGGGTAAATGTCTTATTCTATGTATAACAAACAATCGAACCCAATTTGTTCAAACATAGACTTAATGTAAGCATAATTCCTAATGGCCTCTTGGACAACTCTACCCTCATGGAAACAATGAGTTTGAAGGGAACGATAGGTGTGGGCAATTTGAGTTGAGTGACAAAAGTCAGCAAGGTTAGGCATATATTGTCTAGTGTCTTGGTGATCTTTTTTATATCTTTAAGGCATGATTTGTACCTAAATACAAAACAAATATTTGTCCAATCACTCATATGTTACATATAGGCTAAGAATAAAAAATATGAGAAATATATTTCATCAATCTCTTGATAAACAAGGTTTAACCCTTATCATTCTCATACTCACAATGTATCTAGTTCATTATTGACAATAACATATTGATCATGTAAGAGCAACAATGAACTTTGAACATTGGTTTTTCAAAACAAGGTTTTTAGGTAAGCATTCAACAATGCTATTATCAACTTGTTCATGGGTTCATATCAATTCCATTAATTAACCAAAAATATTTAGTTAAAATTCGGATTTGTTCTACAAGTGGGTTTTAGTGAAATCTTAATGAATATGAACCTAAGGAATCATAGCAACAATACTATGTCAACTCTTATTCCTAGTAAGGTTCTAATTCAATGTCAATTTTAAATATCCTCAATTATGAATGTATGAACCCTAGAACAAATTAGATGAAATTGAAAGAAATGACTTACAATTAATTGATCTTGGATGATGCATGAGTGAAACCCACAACTTGGAATCAATTAATCTTAAGTGATTGAAGGTTTTTGAAGAAACAACAATGGTGGAAAACCAAGAACACGTCGCTGTGTGTGTGAAGGAGAGAGAAGGTTTTGTTTGAAAAAGGGTATTTTAATAAAACTGGCGCTTTGGCGAAGTTTCTGCCCGCGGTTCCTTATCGATAAGGAACCGCGCATTTGAACCGCGCGTGATAAAGAACCGCCTACAGTGGCCGGTTTTTATCAAATAAAAACAAAGAATTTTTTAAATTCAAAATTTTTAAAGTACTTAAAAATATATCATAAAACTTTTAGGATATCATTGGGCCAGCACAACACTATGTAATAATGCTTTATTGAAGGATTACGAGTTGAATCGAGATAGAAAAAGACCGAAACGGACAAACGACTACTCGTAGCAAAGAAGCAAAGGGAGAGGAGTCATGGGAAGTGAATCAAGACCAAGAAAATTACTCAAGAGACAAATGACATTCTTCAAATCAAGGAGACGAAGAGCTTGTGTCATATATAGTGGTTTAAGACGTGCCTTTCCGGCGAAAGTCTAAACGGGTTTGGTAATAAATTATACCAAGCAATTTTGATACATAGAATAAGATCATTTTTCAAGAGTAGTCTTATTCTATTTAAAAACATGAGCAAAGTATAGATTCACTTTCTCTCCCACATGATCGGATAATTATTGCTATGATTAACAATAACAATATCCTTGGAATATTTCAATTCTAAATGTGTAAAATCCACCTACAACTTAATGAAGTAGTTTGGTATCTAAGGGATTCACTAATCATCCTAGAGATGAGCTTAATTGCACAAGTTACACATGATATTGGGCCTACTAACCGTAAGGGTGCAAACCATGGAAATCATGCTTGATACTTTAAGCTTCTACTAACTCACCCTACATCTCCATAATGAGTCAAGTATCCAAACAATGAAGGTTTGAGAGGGAAAAATTAGAGAATCATAAACCACAAATAAATGTCAAGGCAAGGATGCCAAGAACAAGCATATAGTCAATTAATGATCAAAAGAATGATCAATAGGGCGTGTGGAAGAACGAAAACGTACCTTGGCCACAAATTGTATTCCAAGAAGGAACCAATGCAAAGCCCAACAATGACTAATAGTGAATACTAAGTATTCAAGGACTAGTATCACTCCTACCCATCTTGATATCATCATTCAATGATGTTGGAAATCAAAGAAGATGAGTCTTCTATAAGTGTAAGTAACTCAATCCACAATCGATGGAATGATTTATCTTCATGAGTACCTACACATTACAAGATACAAACTGGTAGATACATTTCAAGAGTAAATCTAAAATGCATTAATACTACTAATCTAAATGAGATGCAATATTATCAACTTAAAAGGCTTATTTTCAACAAAAAATAGTTTTGACCAAAGAAAAACTTTAGTACAACTTAACCTTGTAATTTGAGGAGACAATGGATCGATCCAAGTTTTAAAGCACAATATACTTCAAAGACCTTGTGTCACCATCGCTCTGATACCAATTGTATAAACTAGAAGGGGGGGGGGGTTGAATAGTTTCTCATCGGTTTATCTCCTAATTAAAATTCCTTTCAATTAGGTAAGTGCAAAAACTATCTTTTACTTGAAAGCTAGTTGCATAATGATTAGGTTCAATTCTAATGCATTAACAATATGTAGTAAGTGTAATGATAATGAATGTAAGTAATGAGTAAGGAAAGAAACAACCTAGTAGGGAGACACCAAGATTTATAGTGGTTCGGCAACGAGGCTCTATCCTTGTTCCTACTCCACTCCCCGAGTACACCTTACTCGAGATTTCCATTATATCCACAAGCTCCCTTCTTGGCGGAGAAAACCTTACAACATCGCTTACATTATTTTCCGAAACTAAGCTACATGTCGAGACCTAATCTTAGCTAGGACCAATCTACACAACATCGCCCACTTCACCATTTTACGACAGAAGGCTAGATGTCGAGTTCTAATCCAAAGCTAGAACCAATCTTCACAACGTTGCCTACTTCACCATTTTCCGACACAAGGCTAGATGTCGAGTTTTAATTGAAAGCTAGAACCAATCTTCACGACGAATCTTCACTTTGAAGCTAAGTAAGAACTTCACACAACACAACTACTCATCACTTTATAGTTTAGTGAGAACTCACAATACACAACCACATCACTTTATAGTTTAGTGAGAACTAACACAACTTATTACAACTCAACTAAACATATCCAAGTACACACATGTAGCTTGGATCTACACAACACAAATCCAAGCACACACATATGCAAAGGATTTACACAACTCTAGTACAAGTATTTACACATAGTTTGGATGAACACAACTAGTCCAAGTATTCACAAATACATTGGATTTACACAAGATACAAATAAATAAATGATGAACATGATTAGATCTTTAGGAGAGAATGATCAAGGCTTCATCTTTAATCACATCACAAGTGTGTGGGTGATCTTATCTTTGGACAAGGTAAAGAAGGAGATCAAGAGGATAATCATGGGTACACATACTTAAAACATTAAGTGATCATTTACAAATGATTAGGATTAGAAACAAAAAAGAAGACTAAAAAAGATGTCCAAAAAGGGTTGATGAAAGTGCAGATTTGATTCACTATTTATAGGAGACAAGATCCCAACGGCTACCTGGGGGCGGTTCCTTAACTACCTAGGCGGTTCCTTATCGATAGGGAACCGCGTAGGCACTTAAGGAATCGCGGAGAGTAGACTCTGCTCCTTTTTGTCTTTTAGTGAATTTGAAATATCTGAGGCTGTTTAGACCTTCAAAGGATATTCTTATGGCATTTGAAATGCCATATTCAAATTTACATTTTCATTCTAATAAAAAATTTTCTTAAAAATAAAGTTTATTAAGAATCTTTTGTTACATTTGACAAAAGTGAGTTTTAAGGCTAATCACTTTTATGATCACTAAGCATGATTAAGATATGTTAGTGTAATGATTATTACCTTGATGATAGTCTTTGTTAAATAATTCGTTTTATAATTGTGTTTGACAATAAATATCTTTATAATTTGTCGTGATCAAAACTAAGAAAGATTAATTAATACTAACAATGTTTTTAGGTATTGCTTTTCATTAACAAACACTTATCCTAACACATATCCTAAACAAATGATAAATATGATACTTATCCTAAACTAATGGTGTAACATAATGTGATTATAGCATTCCTCTTAAAGGGAAATGTGCAGCGAAGAGAAAAACATATTTATTGATGAAAAGCAAATTTTTAGTAGCATGAACCTAAGACTCTTTACAAAGATTGATGACTCTTCGTTACAAAGAATCTCCACTTAATTAAGTGATGTTTAGTGGTGGTGCTACATAAACTCGACTTCATCAGAAAAAGATATGCTTTTATGATTTTTAGTGCATGAGTTGGCATTATTTTTTGTTTTGAAATCGCTAGCATACTATAAAAAATCTATAGATGTATCTGATATTGGAGAAACCGTTTCGTTCACGTATTACTGGAAAATCAGCGTTGATTTTAAACGAAAATTGTTTGTTAAAATTTCAAACTTATCTTTGTTATATATCCTTTGGCCTCTTTTGTCTATGTTTTTATTTTGTAGGTATCATAGTTGCCAAGTGATGATTCTTGTGATGGGCTGGTATTGGGTTATTCGTTGGGAGCCCAGCTTGGCCCATGTGGCTAAAATGATACTAGTATTTACCCTAGCTGTTGCTAGGGTTTTCTCTTATCACAACATAACTCAGCCACACACACATGTGTGCAACTCTCTTTTTCTCTCTTAAACCCTAGAGCCGTTTGTGGCTACTATCATGGGAGGAATATCATCTTGTATTAATTATTAAGTGTTGAGTGTTTATGTTGTGAGGAGAAGGATCAACCTAGTTGGGACGTTCTCACCCTATCTCTTTTGTACTTGTATGATTGGCACTCGTTTAAGGATCAATCTTTTATCTTGTAATATGTACTCTATTTTCTTTATAATAAATCACCAAGGTGAGGTTGGTTGGGTGACAGATCTAAGTTATTACTTTGATTCTCATGTTTTAACTTGGTATCAGAGCTATAATTTTGGACCCTAGCTCTGATTTAAGCTCTTTCTTATTATTTGGGATCAGGTCTATCATTTGGTGAATTAAGGTTTGTGAAACCCTAAATTTATTTTTAGGGTTTTTGCATCCTGGTTCTGATTCTTGGTGTTTCTGGTGATCTTGAAGCTTATATTGGTGGTGCCATTGATTTTCTTGGAAAAATAAAATTAGGGTTTTGAAACCCTAATTTTGATTTTTTTGAGGATCTTCGTTCCTTGGTGTTCTTGAAGCTTATATTAGCGTTGCCGTTGATTTGATTGTAGGTAAAATAAAAATTAGGGTTTTAAAACCCTAATTTTTATTTTTTGGGGTTTTTTGGTTCTAAGCCTACCCATCACCTAGACTAAGTGAATCTAGAGTCTGGGTGTCTATATTATTATTATTGATTGCTTATAGCGATGTAAGTCTTCCTCTTTTTTTCCCATTGTCTCGTTCTCGGTTACAGCTTGGGTTACTGTTGCTAGCTTCGTGAGTACAAACGGATTCGGTTAACTCCTTTACCCCCATCTTGATTGGTGTGGATACATGCTTTGGCCAATCCCAGTTCACAACTAGCATTTTTGGTAACCCTCTTTTCTGAGTGGTTGTTTTATTTTTTCTTTACTTGTATTTTTATCAGTTGTGCTTTCTTTGTTGTTGCTCTATTTGTGCTCTTTTTTGTTGTGCTATTGGTTCTGTTAGTGCTCTGTTATTTGTTCTTATTTGTTTATTATGAGTGGTGTTGGGAACAATACTTCTCCTCCTGTTAACACATGGGGAGTTTCTACTAAGCCTTCTAATTAGCAATCTTGATGCTGGTGACCCTTTACATGTGCAAAATACTGATAACACCACCTCTACTTTGATTCCTTTTAAACTTTTGGGTACTACCAATTATAGAATGTGGAATAATGGTATGAAACTTGTTCTCCAATCTAGAAATAAAATTGGCTTTATTAATGGAACATGTTTAAAGGAAACTTATGTTAGTAGTAGTGTGTTAACTGCTCAGTGGGATAAATGTAATACTATGGTCTTAACTTGGATTATGAATGATGTTTCTCAAAATGTTTACATGGGTTTAGTGTACCCTGAAAATGTTGCTTCTGTGTGGAATGACTTGTCTAAAACTTATGATAAGGTTTATGGTTCTGTTGTCTATGTTGGGCCAATGAAAGTTTTAACTATGGCCCTGTCTAGATTTGTTTAAATTAGACTAAGTGTTGAAAGGTCGCTGAGAGGACCAGCGACAGAGACTAGACCAGTGGAAGGCAAAGCCTCAGCTGGCACACCAGGATCATTCAAGTCAAAGACAACGTCAGAGAAGTCGAAGACAATCTGAAGTCAGACTCACCAGCGATTATGGATAGCTGGGATGTTAAAGGAATGCACTGGTGTTCAAGGATCTCTGAGTTGACAACACTCAGAGATCACTTAAGAACCCTAGAGACTTGGATTAAGCAAAGCTTATCCAACCCTTTATAGTTTAGGCGGGAGAATCTTACAAGTGTTTTGAGCGGGACAAAACAAGAGATTCAAGTCAATGCCTAGTACGACCTAGTGGGACAAAGGTGAACAGTTGGCAGAACTGTTCACCTAAAGTAGTTAAAGGCATGTCTCGATTTGGACATGCATTTAATACGTTGTACTCTTCAATTCAGAAGATGACACGTATCAACTACCCCCACTAAGGATACAACCTCGTACCACTATAAATAGGGGATGAGAAAGAAGTTAAGATTTAACCCTTGTGCTTGGAATCTTTATCTAAGTTCTTTCTCCCACTAGAATCACTAAGGCCTCAGCTGTCCATCAGCGACTCGTTGGTTCTCTTGTAAACTTGAGTCTCGAATCAAGTTTACTTGTTCTAGGGTTCATTTCTTGTTGTTATTCAACAGGTGTATTCATAACACTTTGTAATACTTTGTTGATAATAGTTAATAAAGGATTACTCGTTTGAAAAGTATATCTATTGTGTGTTATTGTTTTCGTGTCTTAGTTTCAACAATAGTTGTATTTTGGGACTTTCAATTGGTATCAGAGCGGTTTGATTTATAAAACTTTTCTAAAAACCGTTCTAGTTTTTAAAATCAAGATCCAAATATGACTGAAACTATGCCACCAATCCCACCACCGTTTGGTCAATCTAACCAAGCAAATACTTCAACAAACGCTCCAGCCACCACATCTACTACCATGCCTACACCCGTTGTAAGCACTGGTGTAAATGAGGATGATCTTCCACAACTTCCTGATAATCGTGGAGGGTCACATGTGTCTAATGTTCCAGCGTTTGATGAAGAAGATTTCTCAAGTTGGAAAAGTGAATTTCTTATATACTTAGATGGCCTAGAACCCTTCTTGTTTGAAATCTTAGAAAATGGTCCTTATGTACCACTGGCTATTTTCTCTACACCAGAGAGACCCATTAAGAAACCTGTTAAGCAATGGTCTCCCGCTGATAGACGTCTGGCTAACCAGGACAAGAGACTTAAAAGTATAATAGTCTCTTGCCTACCCAAGAACATTATGAAGTCCATCATCAAGTGCAATACCGCACAAGAAATGTGGACTGAGTTGGTTCTAGGGTATGAAGGACCAGAAGAGACTAAAGAGACCAAAATCCAAGCATTAAGACTTAAGTTTAACGCTTTCAAAGCCTTGGAAACTGAAACTGTTTCTCAAACTTACACTAGACTCAAGATCTTGCTGAATGATTTAGGTAACAATGGTGTTGTACTACCCAAGGCTGAGGTTAATGCCACATTTGTAAACAGCTTGCCTAGGAAATGGCTTAGCCTTAACCAAACCCTGAGAGCAAATAATGCCATAAAAAATGATACTCTTGCTCAACTATTAGGTAGATACAATTATGAAGAAGGACTGATTGACTCTATTTACAAATCAGAGACTGATAGGTTTACTTCTCCTATATCTGGGTCAAAAGCTCTTGTTGCTAACCACTCTTTTCAGGATAGTGACTCTGACGTGGAAGAAGACACAAGAAGTAGTCAAGAATTCCTTGATGAATTACATGCTGAATTCCATGACAGAGCCCTCTTAGCTGACCAGAAGAGATACTACAAAAGATCTGGTAGAGTTGGTGCTGCCAAGATTGACAAATCCAAAGTGTCATGTTACACTTGTGGAAAGACTGGTCATTCCCAAAAGGACTGCTGGTAAAACAAGACATCTTCTCCCAGTTTTCCATCATCCATCAAAACCCCCAGCAAAAAGAAGTTTTCTTCCTCACCTTTCAAGCAATCCTCTCTCAGTGACTCTGAGGGTAAAAAGGACTACAAGGTAAAATACAAGGCCTTGAAAGCTGAGCTGATCAAACTCAATCAGAAAGCTGATGATGCTGCCAAGAAGAAGGATAACAAAAAGACTGAAAAAGGTCTAATAGCTGCTTCTTTTGACTGGGATGATGAACCCCTCACCTCTGAGGATGAAGGAACCACCACCGTCAGAGCCTTCATGGCTGTTGCTGATGAAGAACCAGCGGTTGGTAAAAGTGAAGCTAGATCAGGTCAATGGGTTGACATCACAATGAAAAAGGTACAAAGATTACTTTCCATGCCTGAGGGTCCTGACAGAGACCATGTCAGTGATTACACTTTAGTTGACCTCCATTTTGTTGAAGAACAAAGAAAAAATCTGTTAAATAAGTTTCAAAATCTCAAAAATGAGTTGAGTCTTTGTCAATCTGAATTAGCTAATCTCAAACCTTTTGTGAACATCGCTAATCAACTTCAAAATGAGGTCAGCAAGTTGTCCATTGAAAATGAATCTTTAGCTGATGAAAACTCTGAGTTGAGAAAAACCATTGAAAAATGGAACCTTGCCCAGTCCACTGTGGAAGAAATAGTTGCTGAAACCATTCCAGGAAATGTGGTTCAAGCCATAGGGGGTAAGGGTAGGTTCAAAAACCACATTCCAGTGCCCAGTGTTAAATTTGTCCCATCAGAAGTCACTTCTCCTCTCTCCACCTCTGTGGTTGAGAAGGACTCTGACAAAGAATCTGACGCATCAGCTACTCCCAAACTTGCTGGTGCTAACCCATCAGATTCCTTGCTTGGCCCAAAACCAGTTCTCAAAACCTCTGGGAACCTCACTTCCAAAGTTGCTGATAAAGCACACAAGAAGGTTTATGTGGCCAAAAACACTGACATACCCACTTCTTCCCCCGAAGAGTTATCTCCCACCAAGAAACTTCTCCTCACCCTGATGGAAGAGGTAAAAGGGTTGAAAGAAAAAATCAACCCCAAGGATAACAGTCCTTCTGTTAACTCCCTTGGTGAAAGCTCCAGCAGCTCAAAGGGGAGAACGCTATTCAGGCCTTGCAAACACTGTGGGTTCAAAAATCATTCCTCAGATGATTGTTCCAAGAGACCCAAGTGTATCACATGTGAGTCCACTGAACACTCTTCTAAAGAGCATGAGGAGATCATCGCTGTTCAAAGAACTCGAACACAGCTTAGATCTAAAACCCCTCACAGGCCCTCTAGAAGACCTGAGCAACCAAAATCCAGAGAAAGTTCTCAGGGATACAGGCCTAATCCTCCCTGCAAATATTGTGGCTTTTATGACCACCACTCTGATGAGTGTGAACATTACCCTGGTTGTGACATCTGTGGCAGCATGCGACATGAAACTAGGGATTGCAACCAAAGAGGGGGAGAAAGGCCCAGAAGACCCAATGTCGCCAGTCAGCGACAGCATGGACCCACTGGAAAGTGGGTTCATCATAGAAACTAATCTGGTTTGTTATATCCATGCAGGCATACCTAAAGAAATTTGTTTGGTATTTGGATAGCGGGTGCTCCAGACACATGACAGGAATTAAACAATATCTGCATAGATATAAGAAGGAGCCTGGTCCAAAAGTAGTCTTTGGGGATGACTCCTCAGGGGCCACTGAAGGATATGGCTCAGTGGATTGCAATGGATTAACCTTCACAAGGGTCGCTTATGTAAATGGTTTGAAGCACAACCTAATCAGCATCAGTCAACTCTGCGATGCTGGGTTCAAGGTTCTGTTCTCTAAGACCCAAGGAACTATCGTCAATCAGAACGATGATGTCATTCTAATTGCACCCAGAAGAAGGGATGTTTATGTCATTGACATGACATCATCCCCTGAAGGAGAGAACACCTGTCTCTTTGCCAAAGCATCTGATAGCGAAAACTGGCTCTGGCATAAGAGACTCTCCCATCTCAACTTCAAAAACATCAACAAACTGGCAAAGAATGACTTGGTAGCTGGACTTCCCTCT
Organism: Glebionis coronaria; assembly: GCA_025667525.1. Lineage (NCBI taxonomy): Eukaryota > Viridiplantae > Streptophyta > Magnoliopsida > Asterales > Asteraceae > Glebionis > Glebionis coronaria. Next base: position 98,432,730 of record CM046874.1, read on the forward strand.
CTGACCTTCAGCAAGGACAGACCCTGCTCAGCCTGCGAGAAAGGGAAGCATCACAGGGCTTCATTCAAAACAAAACAATCATTCTCCATTAACAAGTGCCTTCATCTTCTTCACATGGACTTGTTTGGACCAGTTAAACCTCAATCCCTCAATCACAACAAATATACCTTGGTCATTGTAGATGAATTCTCCAGATACACATGGGTATTCTTTCTTAAGAGAAAGAGTGATGCTGCTGAAAGAATCATGTCCTTCATCAGAGAAATAGAAAACCTCAATGACTGCAGGGTAAAGGCTATCAGAAGCGACAATGGCACAGAATTCAAAAACCATGCCATGGAAGCCTTTTGTGATGAAAAGGGTATATCACAGAACTTCTCAAACCCAGGAACCCTTGAACAAAACGGTGTCGCTGAAAGAAGAAACAGAACACTCATTGAAGCTGCCAGAACGATGCTCAGCGAATCTAGACTTCCTAAACAATTCTGGGGTGAGGCTGTGTACACAGCATGCTACACACAAAACAGATCCATTATTGTGAAGAGGCATGGCAAGACCGCTTATGAAGTGTATAGGAAGAGAGCCCCTGATGTAAGCTACTTCCATGTCTTTGGTTGCCCTGTTTTCATTCACAATTACAAAGATCACCTGGGTAAATTTGATGAAAAATCAGATGATGGATTCTTCCTTGGATACTCTCCCACCTCCAGATCTTTCAGAGTATTCAATATTCGCAGGCAAGAACTAGAAGAGTCCATTCATGTCACCTTTAATGAAGCTGACGCTGTCATAACACACCCTAACTCAGAGGATTGTGACATTGACTTCAACGAAGTTAAATCTTATCCCAAAGATGATTTCTCAAATCCCAAGGAATCATCTCAAAGTCGTCACAAGGATCTCCCATATGTTCAAGCTTTTGATCCTCACTCCATCTCTAACATCACTCCAGAGACTGTTGGTGTTGAATCTCTTACTCAAATCTCTGAAGAAAATGTTGATCCTGTCACTTTAGATATTCAATCAGATGAAGAGATCATGGACGAAGAGATTACATGTGATGAACCTCCATCACTCCCTGAACTTGAAGTGACTCCTGATCCCACAGAGACTCCTGCTCCACAATCCAAATGGAGTAGGAACCAAGATATTCTTCTAGTTAATATTCTTGGAGAACCCTCTGAGGGAGTCACCACCAGAGGAAAATTAAAAACTCTGTAAACCGCCTCTGCAAATGAATGCCTGTTTGCAAATTTTCTCTCTAAGGATGAACCTAAGAACGTGGCTGCTGCTCTGCTTGATGAAGGCTGGGTTGTTGCCATGCAAGATGAACTCAATCAGATCAAGAGAAACAAGGTGTGGACTCTGGTTAAAGCTCCAGCTGATAAGCAAGTGGTTGGAACAAAATGGGTCTACAGAAATAAAAGGGATGAAGCTGGTATGATTGTAAAAAACAAGGCTAGGCTCGTGGTGCTGGGATATAACCAATCTGAAGGAATTGATTATGATGAAACCTTCGCACCAGTGGCCAGATTGGAAGCCATCAGAATCTTCCTAGCCTTTGCAGCTTATATGGGTTTCATGGTTTATCAGATGGATGTGAAGAGTGCCTTTCTTAATGGGAAACTTGAAGAGGAAGTATATGTCAGTCAACCCCAGGGTTTGAAAACAGTTACTACCCAAATCATGTCTGCAGACTTCACAAAGCACTCTATGGGCTGAAACAAGCGCCCAGAGCCTGGTATGAAACTCTCTCAAAATTCCTTCTTGAAAATAAATTTGTCAGAGGTACCATTGACCAAACCTTGTTTACCTATAGGTCCAAGGGTGACGTAATTTTAGTACAGATTTATGTGGATGACATAATTTTTGGTTCAACCAATGTTATCTTGAGCAAACAATTTGCCAAACTAATGACCAAAAAGTATGAAATGAGCATGATGGGGGAACTAACCTTTTTCTTGGGTTTTCAAATCAAACAAAATTCCAAAGGAATTTCTATTTGTCAAGAAAAATATGTTAGAGATTTGCTCAAGAAGTATGATATGTCTGATTGTGCATCAGTGAAATGCCCCATGCTTCCTCCCAACAACTTGGAAGCTGATGACTCAGGGGTCTCTGTTAATGAGACCTTATATAGAGGCATGATTGGGTCACTGATGTATCTCACAGCAAGTAGACCAGACATACAATTCTCCACCTGTCTCTGTGCTAGGTACCAAGCTAACCCCAAGGAATCCCACCTTGTAGCTGTCAAAAGAATTTTCAGGTACTTAAAAGGATCTCCCTCATTGGGTCTCTGGTACCCTAATGGTTCAGGCTTCGACCTTAAAGCCTACTCCGACTCAGATTACGCAGGGTGCTGCCTTGACAGAAAGAGCACCTCTGGTAGCTGTCAAATCCTTGGAGGAAAGTTGGTATGCTGGAGTGCAAAGAAGCAAAACTCTGTGGCTATGTCATCAGCTGAGGCTGAATATGTTGCGGCCGCTGGTTGCTGTGCTCAAGTTCTCTGGATGAAAAGTCAGCTGGCTGACTATGGAATTAATTATGAGCAGGTTCCCATATTTTGTGACAACACCAGTGCCATAGCCATCTCCAATAATCCAGTACTTCATTCCAGAACCAAGCATATTGACATCAGGTATCACTTTATCAGAGACCATATTCTAAAAGGTGATATTGAGCTACATTTCATACCCACTGAGTACCAGCTCGCTGACATTTTCACTAAGCCGCTGGCTGAGCCAAGTTTTACTAGGCTTGTCGCTGAGCTGGGAATGCTCAATATTGGCAAATAAATCTGATGATGACCGCTGTCTCTGAGCATTTAAGGGAATTGAATGTAACGAGGTAGTTACATTTCAATGGGAATGTGTATATTCTGATATTAAATTCAAATGATTGTCTCTTAATGCTACCAACTTTCCCGCTTTCCAAAGGGACAAGTATCCCATGAAAGGTCAAGGGGACCCACGTTTTTCTGAAAAGCTTAACTTTTGCATTTAATGCTCAAATTTTGGAAAACAACTCAACCTTTCAAAACCCTTGACCCATAATCAGTTTTTCATTTTAAAAATTTTTTCAACACACACACTCCTTTCATCTTCTTTAATCCTCTCACCACCTTCAATCTCTCAACAATGGCGTCTACTTCACCAAACCAAACCTTCGTCGTACAAGCCGCCACAAACGTTGATTTCGAGATCTCTGATGGAAAGATTGCACTCAACAACTGTGTAGCCCTTCTTGAACACAACAATTCCCTCTACCATCCACTTTTCAACTTCCTCAAGAACTCCACCATCCACGAAGCTATCACCAAGGAACCCTCCACCTGCTACTCCCAATACCTTCGTGAGTTCTGGTATAGCGCTGAAGTTGACCAAACCTCTTCACACATTACATTCAACCTTTCCACCCATCCTCAACCTCTCACCTTTGATTTCCCAACCTTTGCTAAAGCCATTGGACTTCCTTACAACAATAACATGTCAGCTTTGCCCACCAGTGCCACTGTGAGAAAAGCTCTGGCCACCCTTCAACCTCATGATGATCATGAACAACCTTTCACCGCTGCTGGCTTCCAAAGCAAATCTCTCATCAAGGTGAATTACTTCTCTCCCACATGGAGAACGCTGATGCTGTACATCGTAAAGTGTCTGGGAGGAAACACTGGATCACATGACCAACTCAATGGCTCCCAGCTAGCCATTGCATACAGCTTAATCTGGGGTTTGGATATTGGAATCGCTCACATACTGTACACCGATCTCATCGCCAAGTTGGAAAACAAAGGAAAGAAGACTCGTGGGGCCACCATCTGCTACACCAGATATCTCTCTCTTGTCTTAGAAGATATTCTTGGTGAATCCTACACCAATGATGCCTTACACTCCTTTCCCTCTCATCACATCACCGCAACTTCTCTGAAGACTCCCATAGAAAATGAAGTTCCCCTTACCAGGCATATGATGAGAGTTATTGGACTACTTGCTGAGGATGATGAGCCCTTGATCCCTTAACTTGAGGTGAATGCTGAAAGCACGATTGATAAGTCTCTGTCCAAGACCTCTGTGCAATCTACTTCTCAGCCCAAGGTGCTTAAGGAAAAGAAGAAGAAGAGGAAAGACATCCCCCTTTCCTCTGAAACCCCTTCTGTTAATCCTTCAAAGAAGACAAAGACAAAGAAGAACCCATCCCCTTCTCTGGTGGATGTGGTAGAAGAGCCCATTGCTGACAAACAACCAGTGTCTAGTGTCTCCATGTCAGCGAAGACGACTAAGATCCCTCTCCATGCTGATATCACTCAGGTATTAGTCTGACCTTTATTTTTCCTCTCAGAGGTCCACATACATTCACTCTCATTATCTGTAGGAGAGAGTGATGTATTTTAGAGTTTGCCTCAACTCTTAGCGTGTCTGTGTCAGCACCTAGATCTTTTAGGACTCTCTGTACACTCTGTCTTCACTAGGAAATGATTCACTTGTGCTCCTAACGCACCCCGATGATCCTTCAACCTCTAGACTGTGCTCTTGGCAAACAACATCCTGAGCACATATAAGTCCCGACCCAGAGTCTCTGCACTTCTCACTGACTCTGGGTCCCCATCATTAATAAAAGAGTCCCAAAGAATTTATTCTTTTGGAAAGACTGAATCATCACCCTCAGTCTTTCTAGGGGCAGCGATAAAAGGCGACCATCACCCTCATATTAATTCACAATCAAAAGAGTCCCAGGGAGTAATCCCTCAGGGGGAGCTGGATAATCACACCCAGCTATCCCAGGGGCAGAGAAAGGCGACCATTCCCATATCATTTTTCACAATAAAAGAGTCCCAAGGAGAAATCCTTCAGGGGGAGCTGGATAATCACACCCAGCTATCCTAGGGGCAGCGAACGGAGACCATTCACCTCATAACTTTCACATAAAAAGAGTCCCAAGGAGTAATCCTTACGGGGGAGCTGGATAATCACACCCAGCTATCCTAGGGGCAGCGAATGGCGATCCTTCAACATATCTGTTTCACATTAAAAGAGTCCCAAGGAGAAATCCTTAGGGGGGGCTGGATAATCACACCCAGCTTTCCTAGGGGCAGCGAATGGTGATCCTCCAACACATCTATCTCACATTAAAAGAGTCCCAAGGAGAAATCCTTTGGGGGGGCTGGATAATCACACCCAGCTTTCCTAGGGGCAGCGACTGGCGATCTATAACTGCATTATTATTTCACAACTGGTCAACTAATAACTCTTATCACAGGCTCACAATCTTCATCAGGAGCAACTTAACAATGATGATTACTCGATTGCTGATGATGAAACCGCTGAAGTTGCCACCATTGATCTTGATGCCCTCTCAGACATTTAATCACTGCCTGATGATGAAGTCTTTGTTGTAGAGGAAGGCACCTTCACCTCTGACTTTGAGGAAATGAGCACTGATGATTACAATCTATCTTCCATTGAGCTGAAGAATGCCTCTGTTCCATCACTACCAAATGTTCAGGAATTAGCTGCCAGAAGGCTATGGGAACAGAGATCTTGCTCACCTACACCCATTCCATTCCCTACCTTGCCAAACGTTTTGGAACTAGGGGCCAAGCAACACTTGGAGTATTTACAATCCCGCAAGTCAGCACAAGTTCCCATAATGAAAAATGTACAGGAATTGGCTGCTAAGGCCTTATGGCAAAAGAGAGGGGATATCAGCACCACAAAGCCCAAAACCACCAATGATGATCTCCTCTCTGAAATCCAAACCCTCACTCATGCTGCTGAGGAGCTCACCACCAATCTAGAGACTTCACTAACTTCATCGGTGGAATCCTCTATTACAGCTATGCTTCCACAACTACTGAACGATGCTCTGAAGGCACACCTCCCTACTCTACTCAACCAGAGTCTTCAGCAGTATATACCCTCTGTTCTCACCTCAGCGGTGCAGGCAAATGTTGCAGCTATAGCTCAGGCTGCTGAACCCTCAAGATGTCTTCTTCAGGAACTTCTCCAAGGTGAACTTAAGGAAATTTGCATATTTGTTCACAATGAGTTCCTTCGTTTCAATAAGGCAGGTTCAGGCACAGCACCTGCTGGGGCTATGCCTGAGGGGGAGAATTCTGCCTCCTCCTCTGAAGAAGATGAATCCACAGCTGAAATTCCAACACCCAAACCATTGAGATCTTTCAAATCCGCTGCTGAAACTGCGAAAGATAAGGGAAAAGGAATTGCTGTTGAGCAACCAGAGATAACCTTACACTCCCTTCAAGCTGAAGGTGGATCCACAACAAGACCCTCCAAAAACTCTGAACTCAACAAATTTAAGAGCGCTGATGAACCACCACTCACCCCAGAGCAAGCAAGAGCCCAGATCATTGAACATCAAAGACTGGCAAATATCAGGGCCGCTGAAATGAGAAGCAAAGAAGCCTTGGACAAGCTCTCTCCCACTGCTAAGAAAGCTCAGCTTGTCAAGCTCAAGGAACTGGAGGACAAGAGGAACAACCTCTTAAAGGAATATCAAAGACTTGTCAACCAGAGAGCTGAACCCGGTCGTATCACCAAGTATACATGTTTCACTGACAAAGACAAAAAGGTGGTAATGACTATTTACAGGGAAAATGACATACAGAACTACAAAGTCTCCAGTGACTTTAAACTCAGAGATCTGAGCCTCTCTGAGTGGTTGGAGTTGCTGGCTCTTGCCCAAAAGAAGACTGGGCCTGGTGCTGCCCAAATGATGAAAAACATACAAGCCAAACTTAATTGGGTAAGAGACACAGCAAAGAAACTGAAGGCACCCCTGCCTCCTCAGCTTTCTTCTCAACCACCTCCTCAGCTGCAAAGAAAAAGGAAAACCCCAATGGGGCCTCTGATAGAAAGGCTGGTCACTGAAGATGTAGTAGTCGATGGGATGCAAAGGAACTTGGTCCTTCCCAAAGAAATCACCAAACCCATAGAAGGCCAAGTATACACAGAACCTGAGGCAGGTATGGTCTTCATAAATGGCAAATGTGATTATGCTTTTCAACGGTTGAATGAGCTACCTCTGGCTTCAACCATTCAGCTAATCAGACTCAAGCAGGGCATCCTAAGGAATTGCAAAGAAGCTGATGAGTTCGATTTTGAAATTGAACTTGTCATTAACTCTAGGAGTGACAAAGTCGAAGCCCAGAGAATCTGTGATCAAGGCCTTGATCGCTGAAGAACCTATTTATTTTTGTTTATGTTTTCACCCTAGGGTGCTATTGTAATAGACTAGGTTCATTCTGTTTAATAAAACTTTGAGGTATGTTTGTTAAATTATGTGTAAGAAGAAGCTGTGTACTCACTTACAATAATTTTAGACTTAGTATAATTTATAAACAAATAGGGGGAGATTGTTGGGCCAATGAAAGTTTTAACTATGGCCCTGTCTAGATTTGTTTAAATTAGACTACGTGTTGAAAGGTCGCTGAGAGGACCAGCGACAGAGACTAGACCAGTGGAAGGCAAAGCCTCAGCTGGCACACCAGGATCATTCAAGTCAAAGACAACGTCAGAGAAGTCAAAGACAATATGAAGTCAGACTCACCAGCGATTATGGATAGCTGGGATGTCAAAGGAATGCACTGGTGTTCAAGGATCTCTGAGTTGACAACACTCAGAGATCACTTAAGAACCCTAGAGACTTGGATTAAGCAAAGCTTATCCAACCCTTTATAGTTTAGGCGGGAGAATCTTACAAGTGTTTTGAGCGGGACAAAACAAGAGATTCAAGTCAATGCCTAGTACGACCTAGTGGGACAAAGGTGAACAGTTGGCAGAACTGTTCACCTAAAGTAGTTAAAGGCATGTCTCGATTTGGACATGCATTTAATACGTTGTACTCTTCCATTCAGAAGATGACACGTATCAACTACCCCCACTAAGGATACAACCTCGTACCACTATAAATAGGGGATGAGAAAGAAGTTAAGATTTAACCCTTGTGCTTGGAATCTTTATCTAAGTTCTTTCTCCCACTAGAATCACTGAGGCCTCAGCTGTCCATCAGCGACTCGTTGGTTCTCTTGTAAACTTGAGTCTCGAATCAAGTTTACTTGTTCTAGGGTTCATTTCTTGTTGTTATTCAACAGGTGTATTCATAACACTTTGTAATACTTTGTTGATAATAGTTAATAAAGGATTACTCGTTTGAAAAGTATATCTATTGTGTGTTATTGTTTTCGTGTCTTAGTTTCAATAATAGTTATATTTTGGGACTTTCAGTCTATAACTTCCTCCAAAAAATTAACTCTATGAAACAAGGAGGCAATTCTGTTGCTGAATACTATCACATACTTAACTCTTTATGGAGGGAGTTTGATGCCCTAACCAAATTACGTTAGTGTGTTTGCCCAATAAATGTTCTTTCCCTACTAGTATTGAATCCATCATGCATCAGCAGCTTATGAAGCTAATATAGTTTCTAATGAGGCTTAATGATTGTTATCAACCTGTTAGAACTGCCCTTCTCACCAGGGATCCCCTTCCTGATATGAAGGATGCATATGTTATGGTTTCTAGAGAAGAGTCACACAAAGGCATCCCTGAGCCCTTTGTTGTGATTGATTCTAAGCTCAATGCCTCCTCTTTTGCTTCTAAAACCTTTAGCCAGCAAAGAAAGGGAACTATTCTAGTTTCAACAAGAATAATTCCAGAGGGGGCAGTCAACCTTATCAAAATATAGGACCCAACCCTAACTTAAACTATACCAATTGTGAGGTGACTGGTCATACTGTTGATAGATGCTATGAGATCATTGGGTATCCTCCTGGATAAAAAAGGCTTTCTAATGCTAAATCTTATGTGTCTAAACTTAATTTTAATTCTAATTGTGATGCCAAGATGAATGATGTTAAGATGAATGAAAAATCTTCTACTTTTGATGTCCCTTCTACCTTCACCTTTGATCAAATAAAGAAACTTCTTAATTTGATCAATGATTCTACCTCTGGGAACATTCATGCTAACATAGCAGGTAGATACTCCTTCTGTAACTACAATGTTTGGTTTAATGTCAACTTTTCTAGATACTTCTATGGGAACTTGAAAGGGTTGGTTAAGACTATCACTCTTGGGTGGATTATAGACTCTAGGTGTAATCAATGCTTGACAGTTTCCACTGTTGATATGTTTAATATTGTGGATGTTAGCTGTCTCAATCTCACTGTGGGACACCCTAAGGGGACCAGTGCCACCATAAGTCATGTGGGAAATTTGAGATTGTCTAACAATGTTATTCTATATGATGTTCTGGTTGTTCCTGGCTATTCTGTTAGCTTGTTATCTGTTAATAAATTAATTAAAGATAGTAAACTGTTTGTGGGTTTTGATGAGGATAAATGCTAAATTCAGGATTTGACCAAGGGGACCACTCTACGGACTGGTAGTGTGTCTAGAGGCCTCTACTTGTTTGACCTTGATAGTAAAAACAAGTGTTTAGGTATTTCTAATATGATCATGTCTTTTAATGTCTCTAAAGACCTTTGGCATTATAGACTTGGTCATCTTGCTGACCAAGTCTTATATGTTCTCAAACCTGACCTTAAGTTATCTAAAAATACTTATGTTTCTGCTTGTGAGGTTTGTCATAGGGCCAAACAAACAAGGGAACCTTTCCCTTTGAGTGACCACAAGTCTACTCACCTTGGTGAACTTGTTCACCTTGACTTGTGGGGTCCCTATAGGATCTCAAGCAGAGAAGGATACAAGTATTTTTTGACCATTGTTGATGATTATTTCAGGGCAGTTTGGACTTATTTTTTGAAAACTAAAAGATGAAGTTTTTGACATTTTTTAGCTATATTAAACTTTTTCAAAATCAATTTAATAAAAGCATCAAAGTTGTCAGATCTGACAATGGGACTGAATTTATTAACAAGAAAATGGCTTCTTTATTTTCTGACCTTGTAATTATTCATCAAACTTCTTGCACTCACACCCCTCAACAAAATAGCATTGCTGAAAGGAAAGATAGGCATTTGCTAAATGTTGCAAGTAGCCTTATGTTTCTGGGGGGGATTCCACTTGCTTTCTGGTCTGATTGTATTCTAACTGCTGTCTACTTAATTAACAGGCTTCCTTCATCAGTCCTTAAAGGTACATCTCCCTATGAACTGGTTTATAATAAAAAAAAACTAATCTCTCTCACATTAGGTGTTTGGATGTCTTTGTTTTTCTACCATTTTAAAAAAAGTGACAAGCTCACATCTAGGTCTGAAAAATGTGTTTTTATTAGGTATTCTTCTAGTGAAAAGGCTTATAAGTTGTTAAGTTTGGACACAAGATGTGTTTTCGTTTCTAGAGATGTGAGTTTTTATGAAACTGTGTATCTTATTAAAATAAAAACAATAAGGAAGGTGATTTGGCTGATGTTGAAACAAGTGAAGTTGAACACCTTTCTTTCTTTGATAACCAACCATCTATAAGACCCAATGATGAAGAGAGAGCAACATCTAATAAGGAAGGTATGAACCATTTAAGGGTTGTCTTTGATCCTTAGTGGACACTTGAAGAGGTCCCTACAACCCATATAGATGACAATAACTTATCTGAGGGCAATGATTTAAATATGATGCCTAGTTCTCCTAAACCAGTTCTTAACTTTGACAACCCTGTGATTGATGAGGTAGTTGATCCTACTAGAAAGTCTAGTAGAAGTACCAAATTGACTGCTAAGTTGAATGATTATGTGATTGATAACAAGCTTAAATATTAGATTGAAAAACATGTTAACTATTCTAGATATAATTCTGTGAATTACTGCTTTGCTACCGCTTTTAACAAATCTGTTGAACCTAGTTCTTTTACTGAGGCCATTAGAGACCCTAACTAGATTGAATTCATGAACAAGGAAATTGAGGCCCTTATTAGAAACAACACTTGGACCTTAACTGACCTTCATGTTGGTAGAAATCCTTGTGATGTAAGTGGCCTTATAAGATCAAATATGGGGCTTCTGGGCTTATTGACAAGTATAAGGCTAAGGTGGTGGCTAAAGGGTATGGTCAAAAGGAAGGTATTGACTTTAATGAAACTTTTAGTCATGTTGTTAAGATGGTGACTATTATGTGCATTATGTGTCTTGCTATGTCTAACAATTGGCCTTTGTTCCAAATGGATGTGAGCAATGCCTTTCTTTATGGGAATTTGGATGAGGATGTTTACATGTCCTTGCCCCTTGGATATGTTGATGAACAATGCCTTGTCTATGTTGATGATCTTGTGGTCATTGGAAATGAATTGTCTAAAATTGACAAGTTCAAGGCCTTTCTTAAAAACAAGTTTATGATCAACGATCTTGGTCATATGAAGTACTTTCTTGGCATTGAGGTCTTACACAATGACTCTGGTGTTTGTATGAACCAAAGGAAATACTGTCTTGACCTCATTCATGAGTTTGGTCTTCTTGCTTCCAAACATGTTTCTACTCCTTTGCTTGAGAACTGTGTGTTTAGTGTGGAAGAAAGTGAATCTGATAAGTACCTTATAAATATCTTGAATTATTAGAAACTTATTGGTAAGCTTATATATTTGACTCACACTAGGCTTGATATTTCTTATGTTGTCCAATGTTTGAGTCCGCACATGCATGCCCCTTTATAATCTCACCTTAAAATTGCCTTAAGGGTTATCTGATACCTGAAGGGATCTCCATGTACTAGTATCCGGATTTACAATGATAGGAAACTTAATCTTTCATGTTTTACTGACTCAGACTAGGCCAAGCGTTTGAAAACAAGGAATTTGTTTGTGGTTACTGTGTGTTCTTGGGTAATACTCTTATTTCTTGGAAAAGTAAGAAGCAACCAACTGTATCTAGATCCTCTGCTGAAGCAGAGTATAGATGTATGGCTAGTGCTACTTGTGAGATCATTTGGATCTCTAATTTGCTTAATAACTTAAACATTCCAAGTGTGTTTCTTGTGAATATATTTAGTGATAGCTCTTCTACAATCCAAATTGCTAATAATCCTGTGTTTCATGAGAGGACCAAGCACTTTGAGGTGGATGTTCACCTGGTAAGGGAAAAGGTTCAATATGGTGTTATCAAAACTATCAAGGTAGCCTTAGCTGATCAAACAACTAATCATTTCACTAAAGGTCATGGGACATCTCAACATACCAAATTGTGAAAACAGTTGGGTTTGGTGGACATGTTCAAAAGATGACTCTTCTGTATCCTTGATAAGTTTGTAGGAGGATGTTAAAAATTTAAACTTATCTTTATTATATATCATTTGGCCTCTTTTGTCTATGTTTCTATTTTGCAGGTACCATAATTGCCAAGTGATGATTCTTGTGATGGGTTGGTCTTGGATTATTTGTTGGGAGCCCAGCTTGGCCCATATGCCTAAAATAATAGTATTTACCCTAGTTGTTGCTAGGGTTTTCTCTTATCACAACATAACTCTCTCTCACACACATACACACACACATGTGTGCAGTTCTCTCTTTCTCTCTCAAACCCAAGAGCCGTTTGTGGCTACTATCATGGAGGAATTTCATCTCGTATTAATTATTGAGTGTTGAGTGTTTATGTTGTAAGGAGAACGGATCAACGTAGTTGGGACGTGCTCGCTCTATCTCTTTTGTACTTCTATGATTGACACTCGTTTGAGGATCAATCTTTTGTCTTGTAATCTTTACTATGTTTTCTTTATAATAAATAATTAAAGGAAGATTGGTTGGGTGACATATCCGAATTATTACTTTGATTCTCATGTTTTAACATTGTTCCGTCATATTTATTTTTTATTGTTGTCGTGGATATCAAATAAGTGCCCTAAAAAATACGTAGTACGGAGTATATTCTTGAGACAACTGAATCCTAAAGCCTGGTATTTTTGACATATGTTAGTTTGTTTTTTTCTTTCTTTTTGCTTGCCTTGTGATCCTTTTTTTTTACTTCTCTTCGCGTGTAGCTTTGTTTCGTATTTAATTTTCTTTTTACTTCGTGTTTGATAAAACGTGGATTTTTAAAAAATTATACAAACTTTACTGATTTTAGTTGAAAAACCCATTCAACAAAAATTTAGCTCCTCCACCGTTCTGATGTTTGTTTGCAAAGGTTAAATTCTTGATAATTGACACTATACAAATCGTATTCCTTTGCTTCACAAAATAGATTTCTTTATAGCAAATAAAAATAATTCAAACTACGGATTATAGTGTATTTGATTTATACATGACATATCTATTTTCGTTGTTCACAACTTCACATGATCGGATAACTCATTGATATATCCTTATGCGTTCAATACAGTACAAATCATTGAATTTGACTTTTTTTATATCGAAAAACAACACCATACTCAATCCATTATATTGATCATCTTGACCCTTGTTATACGAATTATAAGGTGTTACATACAGAAGACCGAGAACTCAAACTCTTTATTTTTTTTAACAGACTCAAACTCTTTATTAAGTCGCCTATATACATATATTTCGTAAGTGGTTATTATTAGATTATTGTGTTTGCAAAACACAGGTCCTTAACAACACAGTTTGAAAGCATATAATCGGTAGTTTTGCCAAAATAGTATCAAACGAAACAAGGAAGCACAGGTGGCGTAAGGGGTGTGCAATGTGAGTGAATAAATAGGCCCAAGCCCGGTTTGTGGGTTTGAGGCATTAGAGTTTTGTCATTATAAATCTATCGCTTAATTTTATAAAATAATTAAACTCTTTTGTTTCATCTTTTGTGTTGGTGATTTGTGCAAAGGTCACAAATCCACACAGTTGTCTATTTAGTGGAATGTTTATGCAAAGGTCACAACCCACATATGACGTTTATGAAGAAGAATCAAAGGTTATACAGCCCTACAAAGAAGTTCAATCGTTTTAGGTTTTTTTTGTGGCACACAACGCTATCAATACTTGTGGAATATATAGTAGCTTTCGATTGAACAAATGGATTTGGATGTATTGAGAATCATTAAGCAACACGTCCTAACTCTATAAGGGTCGCAAAAATATAGTTATGATTATAAAAGAGTGATACAGTAAAAAAAAACACAAAATCAGTAGTTGCTTGTAGATTGTTTAGATTTAGTCATATGGAGAAATGTAGAATTAAAAAGTCAACCATCATGCCACTTGGATTAGCTAGAAGGTCCTAGCTGATTAGAAATTAAGCATTTCCCTATATGTTTACTTTAACATATAGAGAAAAGTTATTTTGCACTTTGTTTTTTTTAGAAATTAAGGAATAAACTTTTATCTTTCATTTATTTTTGATCTAATGGTACAGATTAATTTAAGATTTAAAAAAAACACGGAGGGGTTATTTTTGTCAAAATGTCCAAAAGTTAAAAAAATGGGCAGAGGTACTAAAGTTGTAAATATGACGGAGTAATGAATTATCACTAGTGATATTTCACTAGCGAAAATCAATAGAATATCACTGTTAATAAAAGAATGAAATATCACTGGGATATTACGCAGTACTATGTTAATGAAATATCACTAGTGATTTCATTGGTTTATCTCTAGTGATATTTCATTGTTTTTATCAGTAACGAAATATCACTTGTGATAACCAATTTTCGTCATATTCACAATTTAGTCATTTCGCCGTTTTTTTTGCAAATTTTAGACATTTTGACAAAAATAGTCCCTTCGTATTTTTTTAATTTTAGATAATGGATGACTAATATTAATCCTTTAGATTTCTAAAAAAAACAAGTTTCTAAAATAACCGAACTCTTCATAGGTTTAATTTTAAGTTAGTTATTAGTCATTCGTTCTTGACTTCCTTTATTGTATTGTAAAACTAGTGATTCGGTAATTAGATTTGTCATTTTCTTAGAAAAATCAAAATAACAATACTTTCATTTTTCAGTACAAAATAAAAAATGAAATATGCTTTACAACACTAAAGAGAAGGCTATATATAGACTTTTGGTGTTTATCAATAATGCATGCATTCACATTACCATCAAGTATCAACTATTTACAGACCTGTTAATTACGTTGATTGAGAAATTTGTGTTGTCATATCTGTTTGAAATAACGATGCATGTTCATCTTACTTTAATTTGATTTTGTAGCTACAAGTCACCCGATCACCATTAATTCTCATCATGCATGCGTGAGTATATGTCTTTTTCGTTTCCCTCCAACAGTTGAATGAAATCGACTAGAAAGTTAGTTAGTTGCTACCTATTTTCTCATAAATTAAATGAGATCGATCTTGTTTTCCATCTAGTTCAACAATCACATTTTCTAGACTTCTCTATGTTCTCCCAAGACATTCTTCACTGTAGAAATAAAAAATTAACGTTAATTTTATTTTAAAGTTATTTTTTTTCCGGTCATGGTTTCGTTCTAAGGTATAAAAGTATAAAACCTTAACGTGTTGTATGCTAGAGATGTTACAGAGTATTATGGTCAGAGGCAATCAAATATTAACGAATGCACCAAATTTTTTAGATGTAATAATAAAAACCAGTGTTGCAAAATAAGATATATAAGACCGATTAATCGTCGTGTAAGGTTTAATCCCTACAAACCTGATTACTAGATGCGGAATATTCGATCTATGAAGCAACCATCGACAGAAAAGAAAACCCACAAGGTATGAACACTAATCGATTAGATTATTATTATTGATAAAGAAGCGTTATGAATCTCGTTCCCCCTCACCTCCTTTTATAGAGATGAGGGGGAACCGACTGTTACATCTGAAAATTTATGGACTTAAAATTAATAGTCGTGAGATAGGATCGAACTCGGGATCACGGGATTGCACACATAACGTAAAGGGTTAATTTATTTATTAAATATATTTTATATATATTTATTAAATCAAACCAAAGCTTAACTAACGATCGTTGATAAATAAAAGTTAAGTTATAACGACCGTTATGGAATTAAATAGAAGCTAAAAGAAGAAGGAAAAATTACACAAACACCCCTTATGGAGGGTGTTAACCGCCGGCTTGTAGAGGGGGCAAAGGGGAACTTCGGTTTCCTTATTTGTTTATGACTTGGAGCCCAAGGATTGTCAAGGCTATATAAACAAACCCCAAGCCTCATAATTTTTCAATCCCTCTCTCCCTTTTTCTTTGTTGATCGCCGGCCACCCCCAACCCAATTAGGGTTTCGTTTGGTTTTCGATCTTGTCTATTTATCTAGTCCTAATCCCTCTCTAGGGTTATTGGGTAGATATTCCATAAGCGTTGAAGCTTGGTTTGTTCGTGCTAGACTCACGGTTAACTCGCCGTATTACGTGTGTACAAGAGCGTGATATAATCTTCCTTTAGATTATATTCTTGGTGGTGTTCGTGATAAACCCTAGTTGCCGTTCGTTCCTTCGTCTTGTGGATCTTGCTAGGATAAAGGTATGTAACCCTAATCTTGATTAATATAATTATGTTAAATTAATGATCTTGTTAATCGCTTCCGCATGCGCTCTTTTATCCATATTAGGGTTTTTAAATAATTGTTATGAACTATATAAACCAACAGTGGCATCGAGAGCCGTTTTAACATGATTATAATTATCAAGATCTAAAGTTTTTTTTAACTAATATTGATTTGTGTTAAAAATTACATGTTGTTTTTTAGGTTTTATAAAAATTAGGGTTTTGTTTTTTTATTACTTTTAAAATCGGCTATGCCGGATTTTTTATTAAAAAAAAAATAAAATTTGTAAACCCTAAAATTACATGGTAATTAACTTTAGATGTATGCATGAATTAATTGTTATGTCATGCGTGGTTACGATCCGTAGTGATTTCATTAATTGTTAAGTGATTTGGGTGGAATTTTGATGAATTGCATGATTAATTGTTATGTTATGTAAATTCATGTTTCGATCCATAGAGATTTAATTGTTAAGTTATGAGGAAGATCCGTGATGAACATGCATGTTTTTTCATGGATCATATGTTTTATGTGGTAATTGTTACGTTTTTTGCTACATGCTTTATTTGATTCAATAAATCTAAAATTAGGGAAGACTTTTATATGAATATAAAAACCTAGATTTGATATTATTTATTGAATAAATCGTATGCATGTGGCTATTTGATTTATTTATTGCACATATAAATTGTTATTATGTGTTTATGATTTAGTTTTTTTTTGTACCTACTTATTTTCATACGTTTTATATTGATTGTATGTTGTAAACAAGGGTAATTTTTTACAAGAAAAATTAATGTGGACTAAATCATATTAAATAAATGAATTGTTTTGAGATCTAAATTACATATGATTTGCGCTGATTAGAATTGCAATAGCAACTTAACGGCCTACTCAATTTTGACAAACTATAAAGTGGGTATAACGCACCGCTGGTCATGTACCCGGTTAAGGAAGGAGGTGTTATGCTTCAGCGCTGACCAAATTCCCGGCTCGCCTGTGCGTCAAATTGGTATTACCTACGGTTGTTATTGGTACAATTCTTTAAGGTTGATTTAACTACATTAATTCACATCCGAAACACAATGAATAAGATTATTGTTTTGTGCTATAACTAAGTTCTAGAAAAAGTACGGTGTGAATTTAGTTGTGTGTAAAATCTTTAATTGGTTTAACCAATACCTCAACTTGCAAGTATATGATGAACTTTTAGTCTCAACAAAAAGTTTACTAAACGTTTTTATTAAACTTATGTTATGGAGATGTATGCATGCTTCTCCATACATGATTTTGACACCAAAATCTATACCCTAAAATTTAAGTCATATGCTCTCTAATTGACGAACACTTGAAGTTACAATTGTCGTCATATAAGATATCGGACGATGTTGTAATGGAGAGAAAACTTCATGACTGAATAAGATTGCACATGAAGGTTTTACGTTCTTTAGATTAGTCGACTTAATTGAGTTACTCAGTGAGATCTGGAAACTTAAGGCATAAAGAAGGGATGAAACGTGTTTACAATGCAAAATGACTTTTGGCAATGTAAATCCCTTAAAAATCTAGAAATTGCAAATTTGTTTGTCAATCATTGTTCGACAAGTTACCATCTTGAATACTTTCGTTGCTAGCAGATCAACTGATGTGATGAAATTATGTCAATTTGGATTCTAGTTTTCAAGGAAAATACTATGGTTATTATTACCAGGGTAATTTTATTTTCTTGAATGGTATTATCGAAAATACTAAAATTGAATTTTGTAAATTCTTTTGCAAATGTATTAATGCAACGTTATACCGTAAACGTGGTTTATTCATTTATTGATCTACAAACTGTATGGTTGAGGATAGAGTCAATTTACAAATGAAAGATAAACCTAAAACTCTTTTTCATGAGTAAAGAAGGAGTAATAAGGATTTTAGAAATGTCAAATTCAAATCCGTAACTCATAGCAAACTTTAATAGTTAAGAAAAGTGCATATTTTGAGTTATTAAAAGTTACCGCTAATTGGTTATAAGGCAAACTAGCATATTTGTCTAGTAGTTGTGCTTTGACCATTTATAGGCACTACATACCATTGTGGGGTTGGTAGACCTATTAAGGAAGAAATTGCATGTCAAGTCTTTCAAGTTAAAAGCAATTGATGGGTAAGTCATCATTTACGAAGTAGAGTACACTCTTAAACACTATAAGTAATTGTTACGAATGTGTTTTTCAAAAGTGTAAGAAATTAAACACAACACTAATTATTTTCACCGATTATGAAACATTTTCAATGTTGTCAAGTTCAGTGGGAGAATTGTGTTGTATTACTTATTTTGAGTCTATTAAAACATTCTCTAAGTCAGTGGGAGTTACAAGCTTTGCTGTCTTGGTAATAACCCATGTTATCTTTAGTATGTCCTAAGATAATTACTTTCGAATTGTTGACACTAATATCTTCAAAGAGAGTTATGTACTGATTCTTGTTGATTAAGTGGTTCTACATCTACTTGTAAAAGCTAATATATGTGGCACAACCATATTTTGTATAGACGAACGTTAGACGTGATGTTTATGTTATATATGAGGTTGTTCCATGTACAAGTGGGAGAAATGAACATTGTGTGCAAGAAACAACTCATAAAGATATGATTCTCTTGTCTTTAAGATAAGAGACTAACAATCTAATTAATATTTAGATCATGTGTCAATATGATTAAAAGACTACTTAAAAGTATATATATCATTCACTTTAAGATACACTTGTTGTTTTGATTTAGTCATGTAAGAGTTTGGACTAAATTGTAAAATAAAGGGTAAAATATCCACATGTCGTAAGATCGGGCGTGGAATGTTTTGAAGTTTCTTAAAATGGACTAATTCCTGGAATGACATAAGATACATAGAGTAATCTTATACTACTAATGAAACATAGTGGTGTTCATATAATAGTATAGGAGTGAATTAACTTGAAAATATGAATGGAACCTAGTGGTGTTCATTGATTTACTTTAGTTATACATGTTTATGATTTATTGTATAAAGTCACAAACATAAAGTCTTGGAAGACGTATAATATAAAGTAAGACGTTAATGTATTGTCTCTATTTCACTAAAGACATATACATGTAACGTGTAATGGACTTATAACTTTTATGAAGTGACTTTGTATTAAAAAGTACTTCAGTTATAAAGCATGCAAAATGGTTAGGAAATCTATTATACCATTAAGATGATTTAGTTGGTATATAGGTAAGCCTAAAGATATATATTTATCTTAAATATTGTTAAGATTGACTTACAATATTTCCCTAAATGAAATACTTCATTGTTATGGTATGTTCATTAGGAGAATCAAATTCTCAATATGATGGTGATGTTTGATTCAAGATAACTATATCTTCCTTATTCCAAAAGAAATCAAGGTTAGAAAGTTGAGTATGACTTGATCTAAGATGATTAATAAGATACCATTATATATGGAATGTGATGAATCACATTATATCTTAAATGAAGTTCGGATTTTGCTAAACTACTTATGGAGTGGAATGTTTAGAAAATAAAGGGTATGGAACTGTCATTATGTTTTGTAATGTCCCATATAGATAACGTTGGAGTGTTGATCTATTTGCTGTGTATTTAAAGAGTAATTTTAAGTTACTAAAAGCAAGTGGGAGTTTTGATCTTGAAAGATAAAATTACAAGATACATGATCTTCTAAAATACACTAGTAATTATCATGAGGTAGGCGTGTAAATGCTAAACCTTAAGATAAAGGAATTTATGTCATAGGTCCGCAAGGATATCTCGGATATTTGATTTGTATGCTGAGAATTATGAGTTACAAATAATTGTTATGATTTATTACCAAATATTGTTTTGGGTAAACTACTCATACTATGATTGTTATAGATGTTGTCCAACAAGATAATCAAATTTTGGTTTTGGGTTATCTTAAATAGTTTGACTAGAAATTGGAGATGAGTTTTGTCAAAGGAAGAAAAAAACGCCAATTGTAGTGGTTTAATCTTTGTGTCGAAATTATATGGACAAAATTGTACACATATTTAATGTATGTATTATGAATAGATTATTAATCACACTTAAGTAATTAATTGTGATTGAGTATTCTTTCCTAAACACATTAAATGTATACAGATTTTGATGGTCATATTTTAAATTGACAAATTTGGATATGTATGAACTATTTCTTGAATGACTACTTGAGAAAGGACTTAAGTAATCGAAATGAGTTTATTACTTCAAAATATAAATCTTCGGAAAAGTACAAAATGCAATTATCCATGAATGGATAAAAGCATGCATCTAGGAGATTATTCTTATGTTTATTTTGAAATCCAAGTTTGGATTTAAATTTAAATAAGATGGTTTCTGAGTATTCCTAAAAGCTAGTGGGAGTATTATGTTTATTTTCTTAAATCATATGTGTCAAATAGACATGTAAGAAAGTAAGTTTTCATTCAAATTAAATGTTGATTTGGTATATATTTGAGATGAAACTTTACTTTGAAGATTTAGGAAATAAGATATACATAACCTTGGGACAAATAAATTTATTTATTTATGCGGTGGAAATACAACATAATATGCCATGTAGTATGTTTACATGGATATTTAGGACATGAAGAAATCTAAATCTGTTTTGAGAAATTTTCATGTGTGTCGTGTTGTATTTATATCATGCTTAAAATACATGATGATTTGAATATATTAATCTATTTAAAAAGTTATTAAATAACTTGTGTAATGAATATTCTGAAGGAATATGTTTGGAAATAGAATAACATCCTAAATCTTGGATCGGCTTCCATATTCTATAAATAAATAATTTGTCAATCGTTGTGCAAATTATCATAGCCAACAAATTTGGAGGTTTGGTTGGAATCAAATATTACATAATAGATATTAAAGGTGACGTATTTATATCTTTTATGGCAAGTTATAAAACTTGAAAAGATATAATTGAGGTAACACTCAATATTAGGCATGGGATCTTTGGAGATGACATGTTGATTAAAGTTGCATTATACATTAAAGAATTAGAATACTTTGAACTTCAAATGTGTTTTGTAAGTTTAGGAAATTGGTGATCAAGGATGTTTCACAATTTTGATACTATGTGGCAATATCAAATTATTTGAATGCACATGTACAAGAGTTTCAATGAATTGAATTCTTGAAGAAAGTATTCTCAAAATTTCAATAGCTCAAGATTGGTTATTTTATGCTTTGCCAAACAAGTATGAATGTCATTACTAGAGACATGATGCATGTACCAGTTTTATGCATTGATCTATTTTAGTATTTGGATAAAGGATGTAAGACATTATTGAATTGATGAAATAAAGATTGGATTTCGTTTATTTTTCTGTTATTTGATTTTGTATCCTATTTTACATGTTTTAATCCATGAGCATTATGATGTTTCTAAATGTCCGTTGTCGATTAATAATATGGGAGTATTATTAAACTAAGACAATTCAAAATAGTGACAGAGTATACTTGAAAGTATATTGGTCAATGTTGGATGATATTTGATGGATCAAATATTGGACTTATCCCAACTATATGATTTTACTTTATGGATCTTTGTCATCAAGTAAAACATAAATAGTTATCCTTAGACCTGAGATACCAGGAAACTGTCGTGGATCTAGTGCATTTCTGTGGAATAATCTAACGCTAAACGTAACTGGTAGCTATAAGGATTATTTCCGAAAGTGTTGCAAAGTTCATAAGTTTTGCTTGTAGTCAAAATGGGATTCGTTTCCTTCAAAATTTATTTTGAAGTATAATACAGCTGGGCCCCTCGGGGGAGTAGTAAGATATTTGTGCGGCCGCACCCAAATTTGTTTTGGTCATCTTGTTATATCTATAAACGAGAAACAGAATGGTTAATGAAAGGAATGACTGAGATCCATATCCTTATTAACGTTGTATTTGAAATGAAAGGATAATAATAATAATGATTATATATCGTTAAAAGGTTTTGTCCAAGAAACCTTACTCGAGTTGTACTAGTGACATTGCTAGTGTAACTAGACGCTAGTCAATGTGATCACAATATTAGAATTTTGTCCAAGTGGGAGCTGAAAGTTTATGGACTTAAAATTAATAGTCGTGAGATAGGATCGAACTCGGGATCACGGGATTGCACACATAACGTAAAGGGTTAATTTATTTATTAAATATATTTTATATATATTTATTAAATCAAACCAAAGCTTAACTAACGATCGTTGATAAATAAAAGTTAAGTTATAACGACCGTTATGGAATTAAATAGAAGCTAAAAGAAGAAGGAAAAATTACACAAACACCCCTTATGGAGGGTGTTAACCGCCGGCTTGTAGAGGGGGCAAAGGGGAACTTCGGTTTCCTTATTTGTTTATGACTTGGAGCCCAAGGATTGTCAAGGCTATATAAACAAACCCCAAGCCTCATAATTTTTCAATCCCTCTCTCCCTTTTTCTTTGTTGATCGCCGGCCACCCCCAACCCAATTAGGGTTTCGTTTGGTTTTCGATCTTGTCTATTTATCTAGTCCTAATCCCTCTCTAGGGTTATTGGGTAGATATTCCATAAGCGTTGAAGCTTGGTTTGTTCATGCTAGACTCACGGTTAACTCGCCGTATTACGTGTGTACAAGAGCGTGATATAATCTTCCTTTAGATTATATTCTTGGTGGTGTTCGTGATAAACCCTAGTTGCCGTTCGTTCCGTCGTCTTGTGGATCTTGCTAGGATAAAGGTATGTAACCCTAATCTTGATTAATATAATTATGTTAAATTAATGATCTTGTTAATCGCTTCCGCTATGCGCTCTTTTATCCATATTATGGTTTTTAAATAATTGTTATGAACTATATAAACCAACAACATCGACTATGGGTCGGGTTGGGCTTTGACACAGCCAACCGACCTTTATTGCTATAGGCTATTTAGGACACTCGATAACTATCCCCTAGACGCGACTTAGGCTAATAAAGACTAATACATAACAATTTCCACCTTAGGATTATATTAGCCTATCCTAACACTCAGCAGCTCCAAGCAGTATTGTAACTTGCGTCCAGGTACCGCCTTCGTCAAGGCATCCGCAGCATTGTGTTCAGTACACACCTTCAGAACTTCAGCCGTCTTTGCATCCAAGACTCTTCTGATAAAGTGATAACGCACATTGATGTGCTTAGTCCTATCATAAAAAACATGATTCCGCGATAAATGAATCGCACCCTGATTATCACAATTAACTGCAACAGTGTTAAGCTTCACGCCTAACTCTTCCAAGAATCCCCTTAGCCAAATAGCTCCTTTCACAACCTCCGTAAGTGTCATATACTCCGCTGTAGTTGTCCACAAAGCCTCCTTGTGCTGCAACTTAGCTTCCCAGCTCCTCGCACATCCATGTATCAGCAACCCGTACCTTGTGATTGATCTACTCATGACAGTGATCGATCTCCCCATGGTGTAGTCAAAATCCACAAAAACTTGTACGTATGTCTGTAATCCACGATCAAACCTATCCAACATACTCACATCTGCAGATGCTATGTCAGGTCTCGTGCAGACCACCTGATACTCCTGGCTTTCAACTGCATATATATATGACCACTTACTATTCTTTACCACATCACAGTCCCCTGATAGACTATCCTCCAACGACAGTATGGAGTGTCCCTTCAACAAAGTATGTACCAACTTTCTGTTGTAAAACCTGGACTGTGACACCCTCAGAGTATTACCACTCTGATTCCTGATGATCTTAATACCAAGTATATTTCCCTTTATTTTAACCAGCAAACCCTTGGTAACCGAGATCTCAGCCTTGCATCCGCAAGAAAATACCATACAATCTATATAGAGAAATAGATGTATGAACATACCTGATGTATCCTCCCAGTAATAACCGTATCTGTCGTCACTGCTTTTGCTGCAACCGTTGCTGAGCACATGCACATCTAACCGAGTATCCATTTCTTCCTTCAATCCAGCCATCCACTTGGAAAGAACCTCACAAGCAACTATATCATTGAAAGTCAATGACTCGTGTGCATATATCTTCTTCACTGCAGCAACTGCAAAAGTAGTATCATTACTGTCTTCCCTATACTTGAATAGTTCCCGTGCTAAGTGTTGTTCCCTATCACGTGCTTGATGATAGTATATCAAAACTTGAGTTTGTACTTTCTTTGAAACATCTACATGATCAACATTCCCCTGAGGTTCCACCTCAAATGCATGATCCTCCCGATATTCCACCTCAAACTCAACTCCTTGCAACACCTGCACTGAACTTGTACATACACCAGAACCAATGAAAGTTTTCTTGTATTGCCCACTTTCATTGAAACCCATATTCCTGTAAAGCACTCCCTTTGAAGTAACGTCATCTAACCTCCAAAGTTGATAAACATTCATACCTTTACGGTATCTCAGGAATATGCACTTGACCTTAACCGGTTCAAGCATCCCTTGCTCAATACTAGCAAGCCAACCAAAAGAACCCAACATATCTATAGTCTTCTTGAATCCAATCGCTGCTGATGGTGACCTATTATCTAGATATGTAGACATGGTTGTATCCTCTGTCCAAAAAACCTTGGACATACCAGACTGAATCAGAAAACAACGTACCTTATCCAAGAGTGTCACGTTTGTCTTCTCAACCAACCCATTCTGCTGCTGTAACCCTACAACATCCAAATGTTTGGCGACCCCACTCTTCATACATTGTTGTGTAGACTTCTGATTACAAGAATCAAGAACATCACCTGTCTTGATCTTCCACCCAGTCTGAAATTTTCCTAACTGCTTCCTACCCTTCATTGTCTTCCCGGTCATAGCCTGACCGTTCAGGGTATATACGCAATTAGCCCTTCTGGTTCCTGATAGTACCACCAGTGAACCCTTTATAACCTTGATCTTGCCCGACTGCATCTTCACGGTAAAACCCTCTTTTTCAAGAGTGCCCAGCGATATCAAGTTTCGTCTTAATTCCGGAACATACCTGACGTTGTCCAACACGAAACTTGACCCATCCCTCATTCGTACTTGAACCTTTCCTGTCCCTCGTACACGGCATTCCCTGCCATCACCTAGCAGTACATTACCACCGTCATACTCTTTAAAATCAACCAAATAATCTCTCCTGTATGTCATATGGTATGAGCCCCCTGAATCCATGATCCAGTCCAAAAGTTCATCAACACTCATAGCCATCATAACATCAGCATTGTCATACCTATCAGCTCCAGAACTGGATACCTGATCTTCATTCTTGACAAAACCTTGAGATTTCTTGTGATTATACCTGGGACAATCCCTATTCAAATGATCCTTAGACTGACATATATAACACCTGAGTTTGTCGCTCCTTCCTTGTGACCTTGACCACGAACTATTTTCACCCTGTTCCATATCTCTCTGATTAGATCTCTCCCTCACATACAACCCTTCACCATTATCACCCTTTGCTTCCGTCATCTTCTGAAGTTTCCTAGAGTTAAGTGTCGCGAGCACGTCTTCTAGCTTCAAAGTATCCCGACCATATAGCAAAGTCTCCACGAGATTATCGTAAGACGATGGTAAAGATGTGAGTAATAATAATGCCTGATCCTCATCCGATATAGCAGTATCTATAGCCGCTAAGTCACCAACGAGCTTGTGAAACTCATCAATATGTTCAGACTGACTCTTACCTTGATGCATTTGAAAAGTATATAACTTTTTCTTCAAGTACAAACGATTAGCTAAAGACTTTGTCATGTATAAAGTCTGTAACTTTTTCCAAATCCCCGCTGCAGTCGTCTCCTTGGTGATCTCCCATAGGACCCGATCATCCAAACACAAGATCAGTGCGCTGTAAGCCTTTTTCTGAATGACGTTATCGTAAGCCACCACGGGTAATTCTTCCAATGCTGCATCTAATTCCAGATGTTCCAGCAAAGCCTTCATCCTTACCTGCCATAACCCAAAGTCATTCTTCCCATCGAATTTCTCGATGTCAAATTTGCTCAGCGTCATCTTATTTTAACCCTTTGCTAACCGTTTAACCTTTTGTGAATTAACCTACACAAAAAAACGATCTAGCAAAGTATCCCGTGTATAAAACACCCCTTGATTTATCGATATAACCCTAAGATAAAATCTCAGCAATCGATCAAACCAAGTAACCCTTCAAAAGAAAACACTTTCTTACTCAAATATCGACTTAACCTTGGAAATTAACCTATCCAACAAATCGACAACCCTTGAATCAAGAAAGTACCCGACGCCTTTTGAAGTAACCCTTGTCGTACTTTTAAATTTGCCAACCGATCTCTAATAACCTAAGAAATCTTGCAACCTCGACAAGTCTTGAGCGCTTCTTTATCCCTTTATTAATTTGCTAAACCTTGTGATAAACCCTCACAATCACAAATTAACAAAGTCCCTTCGCTAATTCGCTAAACCTTGTGATATATTATCCCTCACAATCATGAATTACGAAGTCCCCTTGTGTAGTATCCCTTCAAAGTATTAAATCTCTTGTTTTAAGAACAAAACAAAAATAATAGATTACTAATATTAATATTAGCCCACTATTAATTTTTCTTTTAATTCTTGTCTAGGCCCAATTTGTTATCTTAAAAAAGAAAAATTAGCCCAATACCAAGAATGCCTTTGAAGTTGTCGTTGACCTTTTCTATTTAAAAAAAAAAAACCAACGACCTTTTAGTTTATCCTTCTTCTTCTTCTTGCTTAACAATGGCAGCAAAACTAAACAAACACCACCTGCTACTTTGTCAATCTAAAATCGACAAATCCTTCAATGTCGATACCTTCAACAATCGAACCCCACAAGAAGAAAAACCTTTTCTATCGAAACCCACTTCAAAGATCGATCCTAGTAACCAGTAAAACCCGCGAACCCGAGCTCTGATACCACTTGTAAGGTTTAATCCCTACAAACCTGATTACTAGATGCGGAATATTCGATCTATGAAGCAACCATCGACAGAAAAGAAACCCCACAAGGTATGAACACTAATCGATTAGATTAGTATTATTGATAAAGAAGCGTTATGAATCTCGTTCCCCCCCACCTCCTTTTATAGAGATGAGGGGGAACCGACTGTTACATCGACTATGGGTCGGGTTGGGCTTTGACACAGCCAACCGACCTTTATTGCTATAGGCTATTTAGGACACTCGATAACTATCCCCTAGACGCGACTTAGGCTAATAAAGTCTAATACATAACACGTCGTTTAATTGTTACAAGGCTATCAACCTTGTCGATTTACATAAAAGGAGATTAATAACGGTCAACTGTGTTCAACAACGGTCAAAGAGAAGTGAAACTTGATGAAAACATGCAAATTTTGTAAAAAGTAACGAAAAATCACTATAAACTTGTGTGTATCACTTATAATAACTATTTATATGTATGCTAAGTTGGATTTTAAAAGTAATATTTTTGAAAATACCTAGAATTCGTTAGAAATACCAAAAACTTGCCGAAAATAGTCAAATTTTGCTAAAACTACCGATCCAATTAATCCCGCATATAACGATTACAAGCTATAAAGTGGTCGACCGACCGATTAACGATTCACGATTTTTGCAACCCTGATAAAAACTCTTTTGATCGACCGAGTGCATTCAAGATTTATTACGAAAAAATTGATGCTTTTTTCTTAAAATTAACGATATGTCATATATCTGCGAAAAATTGTAGCGTAAATTTTTTTAAAATTTCAAATGTTTTTATAATTAGCCTTTCAAAAACCATTTTTAGTGTAATTTATTATAAATATCAAAATATAACCCGAGCCAAAATTTCTAACTCTGCCTCTCATTATAGTAACTTGTCGCGCCGTGTGTACTCGTATTTTTGTATTGATGAGGTTGGTTATATTCTGCCCTCTCTAAAGATTTGTCAAGATATCGTGATTGTAAGTTTAGACATTTTATTCGGTGTGACAATGCAAGTGAAACATGACCTTCTTGACTTTTCTAATGAACTGCCTTACAGTCAGGATCCCTGAAGGTGACTTACATACGACTATACGAGAACATGATACTTTTGTGTTAGGCAATTGATTAGATGCATATTAGACATTATCTAAGTTTGTTCATGAACACAAAACTGTCAAACTCATTCAAAGAAGAATAATAAAGCTCGGGATGACAAAGCTGGTAGCGTAACATATTCGCCTTAGACCGATTAGCGTACCATTCATATAATACCATGTGATGTGTTGAGGGTGTTGTCAATATCATCACCCCGCGATGAATTTACGAACGAGGACAGTAAACGGAGAGCGCCATGATTCCATGAACATCTATCTATAAAGACATTTTTAGTTGCGTATTATTGAGAAGGGGGCCTATTGGAAGGTTGATCATTGATTCATTTTAGGTCTTAGGATGTAACATCTCAAACACATGCAACTGTAGAACCTTTTATAGATGTTGTGACTTGTGATTGCACAAGTAAGAGAGTTGCTAAGACATGGATTTGGGACAAACATGAAATATGGATCGAGGCTATTAATGTTGTGGGCCAGAAGTAGGAAGTAAGCCATATGATATGGGCCAACGAGTATAAAGTTGGGTAGTGAATCATACACCTAACATACTTGAGTGTAAACACTGCAAGAACATTCGGGTCATATATACCACATGAATATGACGCGAAAGGAATGCAGGACTATTTTGGCAAAACATTGATAATCGGCGTCGATGTCAATCTCACACACCTCGTCCAAGGACGATATATGGATGACAAAGCTAACTCTGCAGAGAGCCAGAGAGTATCGCATGCTTCGGATGAGAATGTGTCCATTTTCTAACTATTTTGTATCTTCTTTGGGTCGAACTTTTTCATATACTTAAACTGTTATATCTTATAATGTGATTAGAAACATATATCGAAAAAGTTTGCTTACTCCGGATATCGCTTCATATGGTACTTCCATGGCCATATAACAAATTTAACAGACTATCAATTAACAAATTTAAGATCACATTGAATCCACAAGCTAGTTAGTTTCTTGTGGCCATGATTCAGCATGTGTTTAGAAACAACGACAATCATGATACATTGTTAAAAAGGTTGTGCAAGCATCAAATCATAAAGGTGAAAGTTTAGAAAAGGAAAAAGTACGTGATTACATAAAACATTGCATTAGAGTGAGTATGAAGGAAAACATATTACATCAACGTAAATTAGTGGCAAATTTAAAGCAGTGATGATTCAGGTCACATGTAAGGAACATGTAGAATGTGTTATAAGAAACAAGGTACACTTTAATAAGTGTTAACCATGTGTAACTTAATTAATTGTGTTCCTTGTATATGTGTTTCCGTGGCGGAGCCACATGTGTAGTATCGGGGGGCGCCGCCCCCAACAAAGTTTTTACGTATACACAAATTATGTGGAAAAAAATGTCAAATTCAAGAAAAAAGATGCGGTGCCCTCGTAAAGATTTTCAAAATGCCCTCAACAAGGACAATGATTTTAAATTTGGTTATCATTTTCTGGAAGTCTGGTCAGAATGTGATATCGTAGAAGAAGAAATGAAAGAATAACAGACAAGGAGGGAAGGTTGATAATGTGAGGTCAATGGTCAATGTTAAGAGTATTATTTATTACTACAATAAAACACGCACCTAGTTTTTTGTACCTGCCTTTTTGTAGTTTAACTCTCATATTTCAACAGTGGAATAATATTTTTTTACTAGAAATCAATATGTGTACTTTAAATATTTAATATAAGGGAAAAGACGTATATTGTTATAATCCTATCCATCTAGTTAAATGTAAGTCAAGTGAAAAGAATTTATCAGATTTGGTCATACATAAATGTACAAGTGCACAATTCCACCAAATGGTGATGACCAAATCCGCCTTCTTCCCAAATATTTTATATCGTGATGACCAAATCTGTCAAATTATTTTCACTTGACTTATATTTAACTACAAAGTGCTAAACTTAACCACATACGTCTTTTTCTCTTAATATAATAATAAATCTAAGATTGTGCTTATATACGTTTAATACGGAGTATGATTTAAATAGGAGATTTTTTCACATTTGACTCTTATTAGATTATCTAATGACGGAGTGCTTTAATATAAATTTCGTGATAAATTGTTTGTCTACTTTTCGTTATTATTTTGTGTTTGTGTATCAATGTAAAAAACAAGTTGTACTTATTTACTTTAAAATAAGATGATAGAAATTAGAAATTAAGTTCAATTTTATAAGCGTTTACACCTATTTTAAACGACATATACATGAAGTAAATAAATCTTGTTGTCATACAAACCCGACCCGATTCATGTAAGTAACGTTAAAAATCGTTATGTTGGTCGCTGCCCCCTATAATCATAATTCCTGGCTCCGCCACTGGTTGTAATGAAGATGACTATAATAAGATCGATGCTTTAACATCAAAGAGAGACCCCTTGTCATTGTGTATTTGTGATTACTCTTTTACTAGACTGTATGAGGGTGCACTTATATGATAAAAACAACGATGGGTAATAATGTCAAATGGTTATCACTACAAAATTGATCCTTTTCCTGGCGAAATTTCAAGCCTTTCCCGTCGTCAGGGAAACCGAATCCCTGGCAACATGTCGCCAGGGAAACATCGCCAAGGAAAGTTCGTGCGGGAAAGTTTTTCTGGCGACTTTTTAAATTTTCCCTGGCGACTAAGTGGACCTCGCAGCTCTTCGGTCAAAAAATTAGTGTTACGCTGGATTTTGTGCGGGAAAGTTTCTCTGGCGACATATGTCGTCGAGGAAAACATGAGTGATTAGCACAGTTAAATAAACATGATAATTAAACTTCACTTTTCCCTGGCGACATGTCGCCGGGGAAACATTCCATTTTGTTGACAAGTCAACGCCTTGCGTTGACAAGTCAAAGTTGAACCAAAGTTTCCCTGGCGACATGTCGCCAGGGAAACTTTCCATTACGTTGACAAGTCAAAGAATCGCGTTGACAAGTTAAAGTTGTACCAAAGTATCCATGGCGACATGTCGCCAGGGAAACCCTGCTGACTTTTCAAAAAAGTCAAATGAGTCACAGTTTTCCCTAGCGACATGTCGCCGGGGAAACTTTGTCATTTTTTTTGTGCAGCCTGCACAGCAGGCTATTTCCAGATTTTTTTCCGAAATTTTTCCGAAAAAAATCTACCAAAACCTAGGAATACAAATACAAAACCTGGGGATACAAATACTAAAAATCTACCACAAATCTAATACCAAAACATAATAACATGTAACCTCTCGGTCGATTAACTCGATAAATACAAATACATATGTCACAACTTGAGTACAAATATATTGGTTCCTAGTTACACTTATTAAACTTGCAATTCGGGGTTTACAATTATTAAACTTGCATGCTAAGGTAGAAAAAACAAGACATACTAATCATTATTGTCATTCTACCCGTCAGCATTATCATTACCACTACCGCCACTCCCGTCGGCGCCACTACCGCTGCCTCCCGTGCCACTCCCGCTAGCACCGCCCGATAGAAATAGTGAGAACGCATCGGCGAACCTATCGTCACTTCTTATAAATTCATACACTTGAGACGCTTGTTCCAATCGTGGTTCGATGGCAGGTGTAGGGGGAGGAGTATATCGAGTAGTTAGACGCCTTCTCGGCACTATCTGACCGACACCGGGCATGTGGCCTCCCTGCTTTCCGCCTCTGACGATACGGTTGATCTCGTTGTCCGTATGTTTGCCTGCAGCCCTCATCGCAAGCATCTCCTCCTAATGAAGTGACAAAAACAAACGATAGTTGGTATATTATTTATTAGTCGGTTTGGTACATTATTTATCAGCAGGGAATAGTCGACAACCAAGGTATATCCAAAAAATATAATTAATTAACTAATTTAAAAAAAAAATACTTACATACATAACGCGGCCCGCATCGGAAAATTCCCATCCTGGTCGGTGTGCGCCAAGAAGAAGTGATCAATGACAGTCGGGGGTGGCATATCAGCTGCAGTTGCAGCTTGC
Organism: Glebionis coronaria; assembly: GCA_025667525.1. Taxonomy (NCBI): domain Eukaryota; kingdom Viridiplantae; phylum Streptophyta; class Magnoliopsida; order Asterales; family Asteraceae; genus Glebionis; species Glebionis coronaria. Next base: position 98,465,162 of record CM046874.1, read on the forward strand.
GTCTGTACATACATAGACACGCATATATAGAATGAAGCAAATTCAAAACAAAAAATCACAACACACCAAAACATATAATCAAAGACATATATGTATGTAAATTAATTATACAATTTCTCACCACTTTGTCTCGAAGGAGTGCTAACGATCGAGATCCCTGCCGACTCGGTGTCTTCTGCTTAGACCGTTTTTTGCGAGTTTGTCTGGCATCTTTTTTCGTAATCCGGATCACTCCAAAATTCAATATGTTTTCCCAGTCCTCGGCAGTAATTTCCTCAGGACGCGCCCTACAGACTCTGTCTATGTCAACCCTATCGGTATCGATGTCTCGGCGCCAATGCTTTGCCTTGAACTGGTTTTTTCTCGAATTGTAAGTCTTTTGAAGCATATAACCGATGTCGCCACTTACACCCTCCCATGTCTTAGCATCACTCTTGTGGGGTGTCAGATTAAACTTAGACTGCATTCATATACAACAAATAAAACAAACACAGAGTTAGAGTTAGAGATATAATTTATACATTATTTTGTTTATTTATTTAATGGCTTATATATTTATTTAAATTTTTATAATAAACACAACTTATCCTGATAAGCATAAGCTTTTTGAAAATAGTTTGTTCTTATAAGCTTATCAGAACAAGCTGTTTTCACACAGCTTGTTCTGATAAGCTTATTAAGATAAGCTGTATTCAAACAGCTTGTTTTGATAAGCTTATCAGGATAAGCTGTTTAAAAACAGATTATCCGAAAAAGCTTATTACCTTATTCTTATCAAATATATATTTATTTAAAAAAAATTATATTTATTTAAAAAAAAATTATTTAAATTTTTTTATATTTATTTAAAAAAAATTATATGATATAAATAAACAAGATACAATTTGTATATTTATTTAAATTTGTTATTTATTTATATGATATAATAAATAAACAAATTTATATAAATATATACACCATTAAATAAATAAACACAATAATGTCATAAACATAAAAATGATAACTGACCTCTATGTCCGCCCAAACGCTCGTCTCGATCTGTCTAGGGTCATCATTCCAACTTGGGTAGTACATTGGCACGAGCCTCCTGATAGAATCCCCGAGGAAATTAGAAAACTGCTGAGCATGCTCGCCGAGAGGCCCGAAAGAGGGTGGTTTTCCCTCAAAATTCATCGCAACAGGGCCATGCAAGTCAACGATGCTCAACAAATCGAGCCATCGGGTAATGCCCTGAGTCTTTGACCTACCGGCCTCTCTGCCGCCCAAATTTTCTTTTCTTTTGCCTTTGCCTGCAAAAATTAAGTGAGTGACAAAGTCATAAAAATTCAAGGTAAGCAACATATATATATGCACCAAATTTATGATTGTGTTATAATAATCCAAATATTCTTACCTTTATTTCTAAATAAGGGGAGACAACCGCTGCGGATGTTTGGCGTAGGAGGTTCATCCTCACCACCACCGTCACCACCGTGTGATCATGCAACATTTGCTGACATCTGTACAAGTACAATTAGGATAAGCTGTTTTCAAACAGCTTATTCTGATAAGCTTATCAGGATAAGCTGTATACAAACAGTTTATTCTGATAAGCTTATCAGGATAAGTTGTTATCAAACAACTTATCCTGATAAGCTTATCAGGAAAAGCTCTTATCAAACAGCTTATTCTGATCAGCTTATCAGGATAACCTGTTTGAAATCAGCTTATCCAAAAAAGCTTATTATAATTTATTCTCATCAAATAGGTAACATAAGGAGTGTTTGGATTTACGTTTAACAAAAATTAACAATTTTAGACATCCCCGACGACATGTCGCCGGGGAATCTAAAAAAAAACTAAACGAAAAACAATATGTATTATCAATTACAATTAAAAAAAACATATCGTTAAAGAGTCGTCGGGTCTCGGCTGTGGTCGGGGCGCGACTGTGGTCGGGGCTCGACTGCGGTTGTGTCTCGGTTGTGGTCGGGACTCGGCTGCGATGACGGGACATGTAAAAACAAAACCAATTATACTATCAATTATAATATAAGTTATATAAAAAAATCAATTACAATATAAATTATAATAAAAAAATTATTTAAAAAAAAACCTTAAACTTTCAATTACAATATAAATTATATAAAAAAACGTTAATAGGGGACGGAGGTGGAGTGGTGGTGGTGCCGGTGAATGTAGATGGTGGTGGTGGTGGTGCCGGTGGTGGCGGGGTGGCAGTGCACGTGTGCAGGTGTGGAGGAGAGTGGTGGTGAGTAGAGGTGGTGATGATAATGATGATAAAGATGGTGGTGATAAAAGGGAAGCAGCACCAGCAGTAACGTGGGTTTATTTTTTTGATAAGAAAGTGTTATGAGAAAAGTGAAGTAGATCTGGTCAAAAAGGTCTCTTTTTCCCCAGCGACTATCCCTCGCGACATGTCGCCGGGGATACGTTTTATTTTTGTCATCAAGCCAAAAGCGCGCGTGATTGAAATTTTTGGAGGGAGTTGACCAAGTATCCCTGGCGACATGTCGCCAGGGATACCTTTGACTTTTCAACGTATATTCACGTACCTAACCTTTTTTGTCGTTTCTCTCAAACCTTCCCTGGCGACAACAATCCCTAGCGACATGTCGCCAGGGATAGGTGCAAATGTTGCCGGGATACCTTTTGTCAAAATAAAATTATTATTGTTTATATATTATTATAGTTAGTCATAAAATAATAATAATAATAATAATTATTATTATTATTATTTATAAAATTATTATTATTATTTATAAAATAATAATATCATCCCGGTCAGTTTAATTTCTAAATTCATTCCGGTCTAGTCCGTTTAGTTTCTCGATTTATTCCAATTCGGTAACCATTGAACATCTAACGTGTAACCAAGACATACTGACTCATCCATTAAACATCTAACGTGTAACCAATACATACTGACTCATCCATTGAACATCTAACGTGTAACCAAGACATACCGACTCATCCATTGAACATCTAACGTGTAACCAATACATACCGACTCATCCATTGAACATCTAACATGTAACCAATACATACCGACTCATCCATTGAACATCTAACGTGTAACCAAGACATACCGACTCATCCATTGAACATCTAACGTGTAACCAAGACATACCGACTCATCCATTGAACATCTAACGTGTAACCAAGACATACCGACTCATCCTTGAACATCTAACGTGTAACCAAGACATGCCGACTCATCCATTGAACATATAACGTGTAACCAAGACATGCCGACTCATCCATTGAACATCTAACGTGTAACCAAGACATACCGACTCATCCATTGAACATATAACGTGTAACCAAAACATACCGACTCATCCATTGAACATCTAAATTGTAACCAATACATACCGACTCATCCATTGAACATCTAACATGTAACCAAGATATACCGACTCATCCATTGAACATATAACGTGTAACCAAGACATGCCGACTCATCCATTGAACATCTAACGTGTAACCAAGACATGCTGCCTCATCCATTGAACATCTAACGTGTAACCAAGACATGCTGACTCATCCATTGAACATCTAAATTGTAACCAATACATACCGACTCATCCATTGAACATATAACGTGTAACCAAGACATAGCGACTCATCCATTGAACATATAACATGTAACCAAGACATGAAGACTCATCCATTGAACATCTAACGTGTAACCAAGACATACCGATTCATCCATTGAACATCTAAATTGTAACCAATACATACCGACTCATCCATTGAACATATAACGTGTAACCAAGACATACCGAATCATCCATTGAACATTTAACGTGTAACCAAGACATACCGACTCATCCATTGAACATCTAACGTGTAACCAAGACATACCGACTCATCCATTGAACATATAACGTGTAACCAAGACATACCGACTCATCCATTGAACATATAAATTGTAACCAATACATACCAACTCGTCCATTGAACATCTAACGTATAACCAAGACATAGCGACTCATTCATTGAACATCTAACGTGTAACCAAGACATACCGACTCACCCATTGAACATCTAACGTGTAACCAAGACATACCGACTCATCCATTGAACATATAACGTGTAACCAAGACATGCCCGACTCATCCATTGAACATCTAACGTGTAACTAAGACATACCGACTCATCCATTGAACATCTAGCGTGTAACCAAGACATGCCGACTCATCCATTGAACATCTAACGTGTAATCAAGACATGTCGACTCATCCATTGAACATATAACATGTAACCAAGACATACCGACTCATCCATTGAAAATTTAACGTGTAACCAACACATACTGACTCATCTATTGAACATCTAACGTGTAACCAAGACATCTAACGTGTAACCACGACATGTCTCCGGGGAAACTATTGGCGGTATACTTTATAGAAGCAATCTTTGACAGAAAGTTTCCCTGATGACATGTCGACGGGGAAACTATTGGCGGGAAAATATTGGAGGGAAAACATTGGCGGAAAAATGTTAACAATTTCTCTCACTTTTTTAGCATAAACGGAGAACCACACACACTCCTTATCATCACAACCACCAGTAGATCACACACACTTATCATCACAAACACATTGTTATTATGAAGATGTTGAAGCATGAAGCTTTTCCGTGTAGGTGTGGATGTGGAAATGTAGTTCTTCGATAATCGTGGCAACATGATTCCTTTGGTAGACAGTACTATACTTGTCCACGTTTAAAGGTGGAACCTCCAGTTTCACATAGATGCGAATTTTTTTATGGAAAGACGAACGAGTCAAACTACTTGTCATTTCTCTTGGAGGTTCAATGAGCTTTTCTCCTCCAAGCTCTTCTTCGAGACCTTCAACGAGATTTTCTCCTCCAAGCTCTTCTTCGAGACCTTCAAGGACTCCAATTTCTTCTCCAAGCTCTTCAACGTGTGCAAACTGTGTGCTCTTGAATGGAAAAATAAAGGTACTTGAGAGTACAGTAGAGTTGTACCACAATGCCGATAGGCACACAATGGATTCAGCTGCACTACTTCATGACCTTTACGATGACATGGGGAACCTTAGTTTGAACTAGTTTGTGATGTGTTTTTTTTCGTGTTTACGAGTCTAATATCGTTGTAATATCCATGTTTAATTAAGCGCGTGTTTAAGTGTCCGTGACGAATAAAATTATGTTTATGAGTGTCTGTTTGTAAGTCTCCAGTGTGATATTACAAAAGGTTTTATGTAATATTTGGAATAAATAAATATTTATTTTACAAATGTCTCATTTTTTATTATATAAACGTCGCAAAAATAAAATAACATCGGATCGACAGTTAAAATAATAATTATATGGAATAAATAATAATTTTTTATAATAAGCAAAAACTAATAATATATTTGACAGGGAGTTTCCCCGGCGACATGTCGTCGGGGAAACTTTTGGGATTTGGCGGGTAAAAGCCCGCCACAGATTTTCTGCTTAAGTTCGAAGTTAATTACGTTGGACGAAGTATCCCTGACGACATGTCGCCACGGATAAGATTGTCAGGTTATTATCAAAAAGAGATTCATGTTAATTACGTTAGACGAAGTTTCCCTGGCGACATGTCGCCAGGGATAAGTGGGAGGGAAAATTTCCCGCTTTTTCCTTTGGCATCTGATTTTGGACAGAGATTCCCTGGCGACATGTCGCCATGGATATTCTGGTCAAACTTTGACCAAAAAGTCTATCTGCTTTTTTGCCACGTCAGCGAAGTCGCCAAGGAAAAGGGATTATCCCTGGCGACATTTTGTCGCCGGAGAAACCCCGGTCACCTGATCTCAATTTCTTGTAGTGTATCTCGTAATTACTTATTTCTTTGTAATGAAGAAAGAAAAAGAAAAATAAAATTATATACATTCGTGCAGTATATATAAATGTGACATGCACATCACAAAAAACCAAGTGAGGGATGAACATATCTTATATTAGGACACCATATACATATATATATATATACTAGCGTCGTAACCCGCCCAACGGGCGGGGTCGTTTTTTTCTTGTTCCGGAGGATTTATTGTTGTGCGTTTTTTTATTTTTTTGAATTTATAATTTAACTTTTAGTATATTTTAGCTATAGTTTACACTTAAGTAACACTTATTTGTGGTCAATGGGCGTGATTGTTTTTTCTCTTAATATGAACGAACCATTGACGATGAACCTGTGACCTAATGATTCGATCGGGTTGACACAATGATCGATCTCGTTACCCGATGACTTGACCGAGTTGACCTGGTGGTGAAACCGCAACCTGATATAGTGCTATAATATGATTCTTAAATTTATGTTAAAAATAGATATTTTTAAAAGCTTTAAAATTCAATCCGAATTTTAACAAATATATTTCAAAAATTAATAAAAAAAATTCCAAGTCTAAACCTCACAAACACGCATTAATGGAAACGAAAACCTTTACACTCGGATCAACCTTAAAAAGAATATCAAATTTCAGTAAAACAACGTTATGTTATTTTATACTGGAATGACACAAGCTTAATAGTAGCAATTGTTATTTTGGGTCTTTAAATATATATTTAATCCGACGTATTTTTTTGTGGTTAACTTTTATTATTCCAAGGAAAATTTTACATGTCTAAACCTTTACACTCGGATAATTATTGAGCTGCGAAAATTAATCCAAAATTTAGAAAATAACAAAATTTGAAACTTAAAAAGAAAACTAATAAAAATATTTCAAAAATTAAAAACAAAAAATAAAGGAGTTGTTTAGTTGTGGAAAACTTTTCATAATTTTCTGCTTCTAAATTTCAAGAAAAGAAAATAGTTTTTATTTTCTAGTGTAGAGTTGAAAAATCTTGAACACCTGTTTAGATGGTATTTTTCATTTTCTAAAAACAATAACCAATGTTTAGACGAAACTATTTTCAATCATTTTTTTTCATGATCAACCTTCTTTCACGTTTTTGCTTGTTTTTTTACATTTTGATATGTTTTTTCACGTTTTCATAAGTTATTATACGTTTTCATTGGCTTTTTTATGTTTTCATCGTCCGATTTTTTAGGTTTTCATCAGGTTTTTTATGTTTTCGCTCGATTTTTACGTTTTCGTTTTATTTTATGTTGTTTAATCAGCGTTTTTAAGTTTTCGTCAGTAATTTTATGTTTTAGTAAGTAATTTTACGTTTTCGTCAGTATTTTTACGTCTTCCTAGGTATTTATACGTATTCGTCAGTATTTTTACGTTCTCGTCAGTATTTTTATATTTTTGTCTGTATTTTTACGTTTTCGTCCTTTTTACGTTTTCATGAGCGTTTTTACGTTTTGTTCAGAATGTTTTGCACATTTCGGACGAAAACGTGAAAATACTGTCGAAAACATAAAAATACATATAAAAACGCAACACTACAGATGAACACGTAAAAATACTTATGAAAAACGTAAAAACACTTATGAAAACGTAAAAAATCGGATGAAAACGTAAAAATTGACTTAAAATTTAAAAAATCGGATGAAAACGTAAAAAAACTGACGAAACGTAAAAAAGCTGACGAAAACGTAAAAAGTCGAACGATAACGTAAAAATAGGACAAAAATTAAGAATACTGACGAAAACGTAAAAAAGTCGGAACAAAAAGTAAAAATCAGACGAAAACGTAAAAATTCGAACGAAAACGTAAATATTCTGACGAAAGCGTAAAAAAATCAAAACATAAAAAATGGCGAAAACGTGAATAGTGAAGAAACGTAAAGAAAACTAACAAAAACATAATTAACTATCGAAACGTGAAAATTTTGAATAAAAACGCTAAAAAGTGACGGAAACTACTCCTTAAACAATAAAAATGAATATTTAAAGGTAAAGTTCAAATATTATACTATGATTATACTATAATACTTTACTATGATTATTTTATGTTATGATTGATTTGTTTTAACGAATGCTTGCTTCTAAGTAAGATTAAATTTTTACTATTGTGCTAAAATTAATTCATTCAAAAGTATATATATTTTAAGGGAAAAAAAGTGTTATATTTTAAGAATTTATATAACCTCTAACTTTGCATATTTTAGCTTATACTATATTGTAATGAGAGGTGATTTGCACACTCTCAAAAGTTATTGGCACACTCCAAATGTTGGATGTTTTGTCATTTATACCCTTAAATCACTTAGTGGAATATATAATTATTTAGGGTATAAATGTCATAATACACATAATTTGAGTGTGCCAATAACTTTTGAGAGTGTGCAAATCACCTCTCTATTGTAATACATAGATTGGAATTACGTAAGTTTTACAACAGCAGCTTTGTATATGTAAAAGAGTTTGCATTAATATAACAAAAACAATGGGCAGCACAGTTGGTTAACTAATGTTTGTTAAGGTTTGAGGTGACAGACCTGGGTTCAAGTCTGGGCTGTGACACTTTTTGCAATTTAAATGTTTAAACCTTGTTCAGCCCATCCAAACCAGGCCTGACCCAGTTAAGATCAGACCCGATTGATCCGGCCCAACGGCTTGGCCCAGACTTCAACCGGACCGGTCCAGAACCGGCTCGGTCTTGACTTGAACTGGACCGTCCTTGACCCAGTTCGAACCAGACCTTCAAAACGTGATTCTGAAAACGCAGTTTTCAAAACTGCGTTTCCAAAACGAGATTTTCAAATAATTGCGATTTCAAATCAGAACATTGTGAAATTTAGAGATTTTCTAGGAAATTCTGAAATACTATTGGCTAAAAGATGTGACTGGGATATGACTGGATTAAAAAGTGTGGTTTCAAATCATAATTATACCTATATAATATATATATATATATATATATATATATATATATATATATATATATATATATATATATATATATATATATATATATATATATATATATATATATATATATATATATATATATATATATATATATATATATATATATATATATATATATATATATATATATATATATAGAGAGAGAGAGAGAGAGAGAGAGAGATGGGATCAATAGAAAACCTTTCGTTGGTAGAAAACCTAGAAAACAATACAAAATCAATTTCTTTTTTTCGCACCAAAACTACAGGGGGCCGAATGTAATTTATCACATCTTATGGGTAAATTTTGCATACTTTTCGAACTTCCACCCATCAGGTATTTAATACCGATTTTTTTTTCATTTTCACTTTTTCTACTTTCTATGTTAGCGTGTTTCTTCCCCACGACCACCATATCCACCGTAACCACCATCTACACCACCGTTCACCACCACGACCACCATTTATTGCGTATCCATAGAGGTGATAAAGATCATCTCCGCAACATAACGACAATGGATATCGTCTCTGGTGTCCTAAACAAAGTTGTAGATCATCTCTGGCACATTCATTCTGATCTTGACCATCGATTCGATATTCACCATAATTAGCCATGGTTAATCATCATTTTGATTCATGTAAGTAGTTAGATTCATCATGATTTTTGGTGTAACTAGTCAGATTCATCAATTAGTGTTATCAGATTCACGGTATTATCTCTTAATAATCTATCAAAATGAATATATAAATAAGGTATGTTACTGATTTTGATTATAGTTTTGTCATTTTTGTTAATTAAAATCAATTATAAAGCTTGTAGATCTCATTTTTATGTCACATGCCTGAAATTGAGTTTGCTTGTTTAAATGAAAGCTGATAGTGTTGGGATTAGATTTGAAACTGTAGGTGTTGTGACGATTTTGAATTACTGATCTGTGTGGACTCCAAAATTTGGGAGATTTCAGCTATAGATTAGGAGTTGGCATAGTTTAGTTTATGAGATAGCGTAGTTTAGTAAGAAACTTTTGGATTTATGGAGCAATAAACAAGTTTATAGAGTGTTAAGAAAATCAAGAATAATTTGTGGGCCTAAACAAAAGGTGATCAACGCATCGGGTCGGGGGTAATCGGAAAAAACGTAGAAGGTAAGATGATGACTAGTGCAATAAAAGAATATTCCGGACGAAAGCATTAATATTCGAGTTAGAAGAACCGCATTTTTTTATTACTGTAACTGCAGTTGGGACCAATTTTTTTATTTGTTCAACGTACTTGCAAATGGTAACTAATAGCCCTCTTATTCTGTTATGTTTTTCGTAGTCTTGCAACGCAAAGTTGTGTTTATGAAGTCTGAAATATAATACTAGTGTGTTGATATATTTGTAGGTCTACAGTGGAAGAGAAAAAGCGAGGAACTGAAAGAATATCTGCTTATTTCAGGATTGAATAGAGGCAGATATTGATGATAGTGTACACAATTTATTTGTTGTAAATATAGTTCGACTGTGACATGACAGGATATTTGTGTTTAGACTAAACCATAACTGATCCATTTCGAGTTGATTCTTGATTTAAATAGTATTCATCGGAATGAATGCACAAATAAAGCAAACCGGTAAGCCTATAAGTTGACTAAATCTTGACTGTTTGTACAGTCTAAAACAGGTTTACATTTATAGTTTCTGCATTTTTTCTTTGCAGTTTTCTTTCAGGCCTTTTGGCCCCAAAAGTGCCAGTAGAGTACATGCCACAAATGTTGTGATCTAATAAATACAATGCTTGTAACACGTTATGTAATGCACCACCACTGATTTAGTCTTTATTTTAGCAAGATGTATAAATGGGCCATTTGTATTTGAGCGTAAAAGCAACTGCTTTGAAGGTTAGAAACCAACTGCGCTACTATATACAAATCGATGCACTAAAATTTAAAAAACGTATGCACTAATTAAGCTCATTCCATATGATAATCATTCTAAAAATAGGCTAAGAAACATCTATATATATATATATATCTGGTCAGTTTGACATGTAACATTTTTCTTTCATTATGCAAGTACTTCCCTTTTGTACCACTGGCAATTCATTCATGTATTGTTTCCTCGTCAAATGATAAATATACCAACAACGTAACACTATAGTATATTACATTCTTCAACAATTTTTAACAGGTACAACATGATGTGATATATATTATTTCACATATACTATTGATGCTAACCACTATTCTCATGTTCCAAAAGGTAAAAGATCAATAACAATACACATTCACGTTCTTATGGAACAAGCGCGTCAGCTACAACCGGATCAACTTCTTCATACTCAGACATTTTGTTCCTCAAAGTTCACTTCAACCATAAACTTTATGCTTACGTGTAAGATCATGAGAAAGAATATAGGTAATAAAGGCACGATCTTCAAACAACATAGTTTTTTTCTTGCTTATCACATAGAGTATTATCAGTCAGCTGTCTCAATTTTTGCTGCAAGATCACAAAAAGGTATAGATCAATGTATCATGATAAAATCAAATAATCAAAATGTATTGTAAGTTTTAGTTTTGTTAAATAAAAAAATAATATCAACTATTGAACTTCATGCAAATAGATGCACTAAAATACATCAAACAGATACACTAAAAACACAAACGGGTCACTGTTAGGGATTAGCTATACCCAGAAACACTTTTTTGGCCATACACTGTTTAAATTTTATAAAAAGTTAATACCTTTTACCGATCCACACACTACTAAACATAAACGATGAGACGTCGAGAATTGCATTAAGCAATCTTGAAACTACAATAATATTGCAGGCCTTGATTTGATTCTAAATTATCTTTTCTGGCTTCTACTTTAGTAAACAACTGCAGATTGGTGGCTGAAGCATCCTCAGGGTTAGGGCATCGACATATGATACCATGTTGGGTGATGTAATATATTCACATTGAAAAAAAGACTCACGCAACTTCAGTTTCCATTTGCATCTATAGTTGTTAATAGAAAACTCACACGGCGAGACAAACCTATTTATGTTACTCTGACAGACTCACTACATACTCTGTTGGAGGGACAAATCTATTTAACTTATTATGACATGTTCCTAGAAGAAAACAAAATGCAGAAAAGCATTACCTGCTTTGGTGGTCGACTAGAAGTGGTTGTAACAAGACCATAATATTTCTTCAAGAATACCCATGATACTAAGAAGACGCAACATTATTTCTCCTAGAGGAGAGCCACATGAAAATGTAGATAGTAACCACATTAAGCCCAGGCTACAAGACCGCAAGGCACAACCATCATAACCTAAAGTTAAACAAATTGATTCCGTAATTTTAAATTTAGATGCATTAAATTAACTAACATATGCATTAAGTTCATCAAACATGTGCTCTAAATTTAACAAACATATTCCATAATTTAATATGTCTAACGAGATGCAGTAATATTATATTATTTTATGATGGTTGTGCCTTGTGGTCTTGTAGCCTCGAGCATGTTTAATGAAATATAGATGACCTATTCAAAAGATTGGGCTGGTGAATCAGATGCCGCAATTTTAAACAAACAGATGCCGCAATTTTAAACAAACAAATGCGGCAATTTTAAAATATAGATGCATTAAAGGTGTCAATTGTTATGAAAAAACAATTAAAGGTGCCATCTAGATATAGATGCAATAAATGTGCCTTCTAGTTTCAATTACAAAAAGGTGCTACTTATATCAAAAGGCTAGTTGACTGAAGATGACAATAGATAAAAGCGGAATACCTAGCCAAGCTGATTCCTCAGCTTTCCTTGCAATTCTTCAATCATCTGCCCCATGTTTGTTTCACAGATGTCTATCTTCCACTGAAAGGTTTGCTGTCACTACATAAATTTTAATCAATGTAAGAAACCAAACTTATGTGAGTATGTTAAATAGGCTATAATATACGCAAAATTACAAGGTACATGTATATGCAACCTGTTAGTGTTCAGATACCCTCTGATGATGAAGACAAAAGATGTTAATAATGTTATTAACCACAAAAATGTCAAGCTTTGGAACAGTCATTTAGTGGGTGAAACCATGCACCAACAATCTAGATTATAAGAATTTTGTTTGATATTTTTTTCATTTAAGCAGCACATAACATAAATTCAACAGAAATCGGCGAGCCTGTGCAGACCTAACTTGCAAACGCAATTATGACAAATTTCTTACCCACAAGTCCCTTCACCACCTAAAAACCTACTATCCCTGTAGTTACAAAAAAAGTTACACTAATGATACACCACACATAAAACCAAACTTAAATAAAATATGTGAGCAGGTATAAATTCAACACCTACTCATCACATGAGAACGCATTTAGACCATTGACGGCTGAATAACATGTAACAATGGATAGCAATGGAAAAATCATGATGGAAACATAGATGCTCTTGTGATCGATAAAAGACACGATGTTCTTACGACATTGACCATCGAAACTTGTAGATAACCATAACATCAATTCTAACAACATCAACATCAGTTGTTTAACAGGATGTCTAAGACTACTTTAAACGGAAGTAATGAACAGTCCACGGTTACATAACAAATCAGTTATATTCCCTATTAATGAGATTCCCCTAAATCTTCCTCTTGAATTGAGTCTAACACCCTAAACAAGCCATAACAAAAAACCAAAAGGAACACTAGCACGCACTTCAAGAATCTATATGGATGCTAGAAGAAATATTATTATGTGGCAAGGAGAATTGCAGAAAAAATATTTACGTTATGCATACAAATTGAAGATCTATTCGAGTCCCAGATTAGCACAGAAGGGGCGACACGCTAATAAAAAAATAATCAGATGCCGCAATTTTAAACAAACAGATGCCGCAATTTTAAAATATAGATGCATTAAATTTAACTAACAGATGCAATTAGCTAATTATATACAGTGAATACGAGCAGATACAAAACTCCACTCTCATTTTTATTCTTTGCTTAGCCACTCATCAAACGAAGTTGATAACCTCCAAGTTTAATTTTACGGCCATAAAAGTGTAGTTACAAGCCATTCTTGTAAAAGGGGTCTTAAAAGTTCATATAAAAAATCAACTTGTATACCACTTATTATGTCTAGAATACCTACAACTAACTTCTCATAATATGAATTTCATTTTTGAATAGAACAACCAGCTTCATAGATTTCTTCGAAGCTAAATTTTAACCTACGTAGCTTAAAATGAATAACTTTTTAACACAAGGTTCTGAAATCATAAGTCCTGTATAGTTTAACCAGTGTAATACATTATCTTTATGTGTCAAAAAGTTTAATAAATTGATACCAATAAAAATTTACCATTGTCCAAAGAAACAAAGCCCATTGAATCCATTATCTATGAATTCAGTATACAAAGACCTTTTTGGTTCCACTATAAAAATTTGAGAAAATAAGAAAATAGAACCGTCTAGTTCTCAAGGTTCAATAGAAATTAAAACTCTAAGGAAGATGATTATAATGATTACCGTTGTCTATAAAAGAACAATAGGCTATTGATAGTGTAGAAGCAACACATGATGTTGCTCGTGCGGCTGTTGAGGCGTATGAATCTTCTGGTGTAAGGTGCAACACACCATTGCAACTTTCAAAGATACCATCTTTTCAAAAATTCGCTAGATGGGAGCAATATGCCCAAATCGATGATTCTGAGCTCTAAAAGAAGTGAGCAGGTGGTGTTACCAAGCGCCAAGATTGCATATCAAAAATAACTTCTAGAACCATATTCTAAAACAAATAATACACACTTAAACAGATAAACAAATCGCAAACTTGTGCCTTAAATAAATAAACAAATGGATTCTCCCATACAGTCGTAAAACAAACAATATAGTCATAAAAATGGTTACTTTTTCATAATACCTCAATGTCTTAAAATAGTTTGAATATGATACCGTAGAACAGTTTTGAACGGATTCCCTCAAACGTGTTTGATGTGATACCATAATATAGTTTTTAACTGACTCCTTAAAACAACTTTTAAAAAAAACTTAGATATATTAACACAAAAATAGTCTAAACCTGATGCTCTTTTTCATTCACATATTTCATCGAATAGATGATGTGCAACTTTGGTGAACATTTTTCCATGCATTCGTTTCCAATTTTGTCAATATCTATGATTATAAACTTAAAAAAAACTTCAAAACTCATTAGACATTCTATTTGATTTTGGATAATAAGAAAATGTTACATAATAATATGATAAAGAAACCTGATGAGGTGGGAACTGAGTGACTGTGGACGGCGGTGACTACAACGACCAAATGATAAAACACTGTTGTGCTGATGACTGATGGACAAGGGCGAACGGTGGTGACCGGAGGATATAGGTGTGGTGGTCGGAGATGTGGTATGAAAAGAAAAAAAGCGGAGGGTACAGTTTTAAGGTTTGTTCATAAAAAGAATCTGAATTTGACAACTTTAACCCTTTCGTTTTTCTTATTTTTCTTTTTTACCCTCCGTTTATAAATGTTGCAAAAGATACCCCGTATGTTTGTTTTCTAGGTTTTTCAACATAAAGTAGTGTTCTCTAGATCCCACCCCTATATATATATATATATATATATATATATATATATATATATATATATCTTTGATACAAGAGATTTTATATGTTTGAAAAGTTCGTTTTCTCGGAATCCTCTCGAATTGATCTCGGTTTTAAGTGGAATGATTTGTTCTTGGTGACAAAAAGTGGGGGTTGCTTATCTATTCTACTTAAAAAGGTAAATGAGAAAAGTAAATCAACATTCAAACCAAAAACAGTAAATGAAATAAGCCTTGAATTGAAACTTAACAGATAAATGATATCACAGAAAAATGTCCTTACTGAAAACTTGCTCTAATCGGAATAAAATCCTACTCGGAAAAATAGCCCTATTCGGAAAGATAGTCTATGCGGAATAAAATGGCCTATGCGGAAAAATTGCTATTCGGAAAAAATGTTATTCGGAAAACATGTTCAATTCGGAAAAACCAACCTATGCGGAATGTATGGCTCTAATCGGAAAGAAAGTCTAATTGGAAAATCTGGCTTATGCGGAAAGTGATCCTTATTCGGAATATTTTTGCAACTCGGAATAATGGGGTTCTATGCGGAATGTATGGCCTACTCGGAATATAAAAAATATTCCGAATAGAGGTAAAATAAATGGACTATTCGGAATGTCTAAACATTCCGAGTAAGAGATAAATGAATTTGCCTATTCGGAATATCCAAAATTCCGAATAAAGGAGAAAGAAAAGCTGCAATTCGGAAAGTCTGGATGAAGAACAGTAGCAGTAACGCAAGAACAGGAGACGAAGTTTAAATCCAAAATCAATATGAATACGCAAAAAGGTTTTACCAAATCAACCAATAAACATTTAAATACCATAAGTAACAAATCCCAACAATAAAAACACTAAATCAACAACTTTTTAAGATCAAACTTGAACCAAATAAAAACTTAAGAACTTGCAATAAAAAGATGATGAAGAACAAGATGGATAGAAAGATTGGAATTGAAAAATTAATGTAAAGGGAACAAGAGTAATGATTAAACACTTACAAGATTGAAAGAAAATTAAAAATCACCAAACATCCTAATGGTGTTGGTGAAGCTACGAACCAAAGAGACTGGGAAAAAGAAAAATGAAAGCTAGCTCCCTCATTGTGTGAAGGAAAATCCTTTTATAGTCCTAATGGTTGGTTGGTGAGTGGGCTTTATCCCTTTCTTCTTGTCTTCTCGTCTTTTCAGAAAAGTTGACGTTTTCGATTCTGATCCGGGATTTGTCGACGATTAAATCCAACTCGTCTTTTAATTTCTTCGTTAAATAGACTTGAGTTTCTTCGACATATGGAAATCTTCCATCTTTGGTCCTTTTCTTCGATAAATCTTCAAATAGGCCCATTGACTTCAAATCTTTTGCATCTCTTGGACAATAGACTTCGTCTTTAGTCTTTTTCCTTGATAAAACCCGTGCAATCCCATGTTTTCTTTAATAATCATCCGGTTAGCTCTGAAAACACAATAAACACAAAAACCACGCATAATTCCAAACAGATGATATTAAATACGTGTTTTGGTCTAATTTTAGCCAGAATTAAGAGGTAAAAGGATGGGTGTTTACACACCTATCAAATCCCCTACACTTAACCATTGCCATGCCCTCATGCAATGATTAGTGATAAAGAAATTTTACACTTTTCTCATAATCCATCAACTTTGGCCTTATTCAAATACTACTAAACAAAAATTTAAAGTACTAAAAGAAATTAAACTTAAAAGGAAACAAAAGAATAGAAATAACTTGCAAAGAAACCAATGACTTACATTAGGGCTTTGGTGCTGCGAAGATTTATCACCCTCAAGTTTCACGTTCCCCAAACTAAGCTTAAAAATGAGATCATTGTTATTATAAGTTAGTAAATCAAACACTTACACACATGGCTTAATTAAATGCTTAAACCCCCTTATTCCTAGGTGTATCTCTTATATTTTATTTTTGTCTTAGAATGATCATGAAGATGCATTTTTGGACTTATTTCGATAGTTTATTTAGGCTGAAAGCAAAGTAGGACGATTTGATCAATAGTTAGCTAAAGGACAAAATCTCTTAAAACTGCTTCTCGGGATATCAAAAAGTTCATATCTTGGCGTAACTTGGTTCACGATTTGAGACCTTTCTCGGGCCGATATTTGGCATGTACTTCATACTTCATATCTTCGAGAGACGTTCTTGAGATAATGGTCTTCTCATCATAATAGAGTTTCTTCACTTGGAGACTTTTGATGGGTACTCCAATTTTGTTGACCACGACTTCATGATTATTTCTTCAATCTCTAATTGGGATTTTGAGATACAACGATCCGCCTCCTTTTCGGACTTGGATCTATTTATCCTCATACCTTGTTAGGGTCTTTTCGGATAGACTTCTCCATGATCTTTATGGGAGTTGAGTGCTTTTCGTCGTGAGTCTTGATCCTTCGTATTGATTTTGGGAATAATGCTTTTCACATCACTTTGGATCTTCAGCAATAAAATGGAATCCTCATGCCTTGTTAGGGCCTTTTCGGACTCGCCAATCTTCGCGCCCCGCTTCATAAGTTATGCCTTAGCTATGAACTCTTATCATTACCGAGCAACTTTTAAACGATCTTGGGCTAGAAGCTAAGTAACTTTTTAAATCGTACGACCTTACTTATTGCAGATAAATTATTAGCAAGTGATGGAAGAATAGGCAAATAATTACACCAAGTGAGCTTGTGCAAGAATACCGACTTATAATTGACTCTATCATTTCTCGTCCTCCACAATTTAAAATCTCAAGTAATGAGACTCGTGGATACTTAGCCTAATAAACCAATTAAGGTCTACATGGTTAAGGATACTAGCTAGAATAAACTTGAATAAGTCTATTCGGGTTGAGTCAAAATAAACGCAACGGGCCTAATAGATCAAAGACTTCTAAACTAGCTACACCACTTTATTAATATTTTTGACTTTTAAACAGGATATATACATATGAAAGCAACGATAAAAATTTAAAAATTACGACTAAATGGCCAAAGTTAATAAAAAAATTGAAAAATGTTGAAAAATAGGATTTTCTGGTTAAATGAAGGCATTTTCATGGAAAAGTCCACTTAAAACTTCGATAGAAGTCCCCCCTACACTTATGACATTGTGCACGTTGGTTAACTCAAGTTAAGGAAGAGACGACTAAAGTGATCAATTTCAAATGAGAGTATGAAGAAAATTGAATCACGATAGTTGAGAGATAGAACCGGATTTCGGATAACACGGGAGCACGGTTCTTCAGATTTTCCAAGAGTGTACTTATCCCTGTAATCACATCACCACACAAAAACAAACGACCAAAATAGGTCCTCCCCTACACTTAGGGGATTAAAGGGATAGATACTCGGGCTGCCTCCCAAGGAGCGCTTGTTTTTTATAACCGAGTCACGAGCCTGACTCGACCCAAAATTAGTTCATGGGGAACGTGGTGAGGGATGGAATCACCTCCTGAGAGGTGTCCTCACCAAAGTATAACTTCACTCGTTGGCCATTCACCTTAAAATTAGGTCCATTAGGTTGAGCGAGCTCGAGAGTACCATATGGAAAAATTTGGGCAATGGTGAATGGGCCGGACCAACGAGATTTGAGCTTGCCCGAAAAGATTTTCAACCGAGAGTTAAAAAGTAAGACTTTGTCTCCAACATGGAACTCTCGATTTTTGATCTTGGAGTCGTGAATGAGCTTAGTTCGTTCCTTATAGATCAAAGAATTTTCATAAGCCTCATTCCGAAGTTCATTCAGCTCATTGAGTTGAAGCTTCCTATGATCACCGACTTTGATGATATCAAAATTCGCCCACTTCAAGGCCCAGTAAGCCTTGTGCTCCAACTCAATGGGTAGGTGGCACGCTTTCCCGTACACAAGACGATAAGGCGTACAACCGATCGGGGTCTTGTAAGCGGTACAAAAAGCCCACAAAGCATCATCGAGTTTATCAGCCCATGCGACACGATGCTCTCCCACAGTTCTTTCAAGAATTCGCTTAAGTCCTCGGTTGGATATTTCAGCCTGGCCATTAGTTTGTGGGTGGTAGGCTGTGGAAAGACGATGATTTACACCGTACTTAGCCATGACTTTAGCAAATTGGTCATTGCAGAAGTGAGTCCCACGGTCACTAATAATGGCGCGAGGCACACCGAATCTAGCGAATAAAGCTTTCAAAAAGTTACAAACCACCCTTGCGTCATTAGTAGGTAAAGCTTTGGCTTCAACCCACTTTGAAACGTGGTCAACGGCTACAAGGATGTATTTGTTTCCTTTAGATGAAGGGAATGGCCCCATAAAGTCGATACCCCAAACATCAAAGATTTCACACTCTTGAATGAAATTCTGAGGCATCTCGTCTTTATGTGTGATCTTACCTTGTTTCTGGCAAGCATCACATTTTTTAACCATATCGTGAGCGTCACGATAAATGGAGGGCCAATAAAATCCCGAGTCAAACACTTTTTTGGCGGTGTAGTTGGGACCAAAGTGACCACCAGTGGGTCCTTTGTGGCAAGCATCAAGGATTTCGAAAGTGGCCGGTCCATCAACACATCGGCGAATAATCAGGTCGGCATATTGTTTGAAAAGATACGGGTCATCCCAAAAGTAAGTCTTGATGTCTTTGAAGAACTTTTTCTTTTGCTGGGATGTTAACCCGTCAACGAGGATTCCACCCGCCAAGTAGTTTGCAATGTCCGCAAACCACGGGGTTTCATCAGCAGTCGAGTTGATAGACATTAAGGTCTCCAGGGGAAAAGAATCATTGATTTCTTTGTTCGGGTGATCTCCCTGGTAAGGATCCTCAAGTCTGCTGAGATGATCCGCGGCTAGGTTTTCAGCTCCTTTTTTATCGCGAATTTCGATTTTAAATTCTTGGAGTAGCAAAACCCAGCGAAGAAGTCTTGGTTTGGAATCTTGCTTTGTCAACAAGTACTTCAGCGCGGAATGATCGGTATACACAATTGTGGTGGAAAGGACAAGATAGGGGCGGAATTTTTCAAAGGCATATACAACAGCTAAAAGCTCTTTTTCGGTTGTCGTATAATGCAATTGTGCCCCCGTCATTGTCTTGCTAGCGTAATGGATTGGTTGGAAGTGTTTGTTTACTCTTTGTCCCAGAACCGCTCCAATAGCAAAATCGCTAGCATCGCACATCAACTCGAAAGGCAGCTCCCAATTAGGGGTGACCAAGACGGGTGCCTTAGTTAGCTTATCCTTAAGAAAGTTGAAGGCTTCAAGGCACTCGTTGGAAAAGATAAAAGGAGTATCTTTTTCCAAGAGGTGGGTCATCGGGCGAGCGATTTGAGAAAAATCTTTGATGAATCGACGATAGAAGCCCGCATGACCCAGAAAACTTCTCACACCCTTCACGGTTGAAGGTGGAGGCAACTTGGCGATAACATCGACTTTAGCACGGTCTACTTCTAGACCGGCTTTGGAAATCTTGTGTCCTAGCACGATGCCTTCTTTTACCATAAAATAGCATTTTTCCCAATTTAGAACAAGGCGAGTGTCTTCGCACCGCTTAAGCATACGTTCCAAATTGGCAAGGCAAGAAGAGAAGGAATCCCCAAAGACCGAGAAATCGTCCATGAAGACTTCCATGGTTTGTTCAACCATGTCATGGAAGATAGCTAACATGCACCTTTGGAAAGTCCCGGGCGCATTACATAAGCCAAAAGGCATTCTTTTGTAAGCAAATGTGCCATAGGGACAAGTGAATGTTGTCTTCTCTTGATCTTGGGGATCGATGGGTATTTGAAAATAACCCGAGAAACCATCAAGAAAGCAGTAATATTCATTACCAGCTAATCGTTCAAGCATTTGGTCCATAAAAGGTAGAGGGAAATGATCCTTTCTCGTGGCATCATTGAGTTTGCGGTAGTCTATACAAACTCTCCACCCAGTAACGAGAGGAGTGGGAATCAACTCGTTGTGTTCATTGAGAACAACGGTTATTCCGCCCTTCTTGGGCACACAATGGATTGGACTAACCCATGGTGAATCCGAAATAGGGTAAATCATACCCGCATCAAGAAGTTTGATAACCTCTGTTTTGATGACTTCATGGATTTTTGGATTCACCCTTCGTTGGCTTTGAATTGTGGGCTTAAAGTCGTCCTCCATGAGAATTTTGTGGGTGCAGAAGTGAGGATCAATTCCACGAATATCCGAAATTTTCCAAGCAATAGCCTTCTTGTGAGCTTTCAGCACGGCAACGAGGCGAGTCTTCTCTTCATCTTTCAAATCCTTCGCAATAATGACTGGCGACTTCTTGTTGTCGTCAAGGAACACATACTCGAGATGTGGCGGCAACTCCTTTAATTCTAAATCCGGAGGATTTTCGACGGGAGGCGTATTCGAAGTCGGAGTATCGATAGCAATAACCGTGGGAGATGGAGGAGAAGGATTGTCTTCGTTGAGAAGGCTTTCAAAGAATTGCATGTCTTCGTCCCCATCGGTAGGAGAATCATCAGTAGCTAAGTTCGCATCTCCCATAGTATCTTCAAGATTGTTCCAAAATAAATCACTATCTCCAAATAGAGACAACGATGAATCAATGGAGGACACGGTCTCAACATTGGGAAGAGAGGTAGGAATACTTTTGCAAGCATCAATAAAGTGTTCTTCACAAGCCTCATCAAGAACGTCAATACAATTAACACTCTCATATGAATAAGGTTGTTTAGACAACTTTCCCATGTTGAAGACTACTTTATCGTCACCCACTCTCATGATAAGCTCACCGGCTTCAACATCGATGAGAGTGCGACCGGTCCTCAAGAATGGACGACCAACAATTAGTGGCACACGAGGGTCCATCTCGTAGTCGACGACAACAAAATCAGCAGGAAAAGTGAATTTGTCGACTCCTACAATGACATCTTCGGCTATCCCCATTGGATAAGCAACCGTACGGTTGGCCAATTCCAAAGTCATTTTGGTGGGGACTAGCTCGGGGAGAGATAATTGCTTCCAAACGCTTAGAGGCATGAGATTAATACTGGCACCTAAATCGGCTAGGGCCATGCAATTCTCTACTCCCGGGAAATTGCAAGGAATTAAGAAACGACCCGGATCACCAAGCTTGGTTGGCAATTTCCTTAAGAGCACTGCAGAGCAATTCTCATTAAGTTGGGTGTTGGCAATATCGAGGAGCTTTTCCTTGTCGCTCAGAAGATCTTTAAACATTTTCACGTATTTGGGCATGTGAGCGAGAGCCTCAGCGAAGGAGATATTAAAATTCAGTTGTTTGAACATCTTAAGAAAATTCGAAACCTGAATATCGTCCTTGCTTTTAAGCTTCTCTTTCCTCAACCTAGATGGATAAGGTATATCGGAAGAAGAGGAAGGCTTTGGGATCGAAGGATCACTCACATCCTTGGGTGGAGGAGGGGTAGAAATAAGAGGTGGAGAAATTGGGGAAGGAGAAGGATGAGGAATAGGAACAGGTGACTCTTTCTCCTTAGTCACAACCACTGGTGGAGGTATAGGAAGCTCGGGTTCCTTGGTACCTTTGCCACTGCGAGTAGTGATTGCTTTCATCTCCCCTCTTGGGTTCGCAACGGTGTTACTCGGAAGAGTACCCGAAGAAGAGGGTTGATTACCTTGGAAAAAACTAGCCATCATGTTCCTCAAGTCATTTGTTTGGCTATCCAACGTATTTCTCATGTCGGCTCTCAAATCGTTTCCTTGTTTGACCAGATCTGCTTTCAAGTTGCGCACTTCCTGTTGGAGATTTTCCACGATCACATCATTGGTCCTCATGTAGGTTGCAACCTCTTGGTGTAATGCAGTGGGTTGGTTTGGAGGAGCAGTGTATGCGGGTGGTTGATAAGCAGGTTGTTGGTAAACTTGGTTGTTACGTTGAGGTGGTTGTTGCTGCTTGTGAGGAGGTATATATGATTGTCGAGGTTGTTGTTGTTGTTGAGGAGGGCGATTAAGGTTTTGTTGTTGGTTGGAGGAAAACCGGGTGGGGAAAGATAATTGTTAGAGCGGTAGCTAAGCAAATTACGGTCACCTTGAGGTCTAGCTTGATAAGCAGGTTGAGGATAGGTGCCATATGCCGCATTCACGTTCTCAGCAGGGTAGTCTTGGGTGGCGGTACAAGTGGTGTAAGAGTGAGGACCACCGTATATCTCACAAGGTTGGCTGACAGCGTTGACTTGAGCGTTTTTAGCGTTGTTGTTGTTGTTGTTGCTGACGGTGTGGGTGACAAGCGATTCAAGAAGCGTGGTGATTTTGTCAAGTCGCTTGTCGCTGTCATTAGGGCTAGCACTAGCAACATTGGTCCGAATACTCTTGGTTTGCACACGAGACTTGTTCTCAATGATATCCCAAGCAGCATTGCAAGTCTTAGCCAAAAGATTACCCCCCGAGGCACTGTTTAGTGAATCTTGGTCACTCATGCTTAAACCATTGTAAAAAGTATTAATTTGATGTACTTTGGTAAAACCATGTTGTGGGCATTTTCTTAAAAGATCTTTAAAACGATCCCAAGATTCACTGAACGACTCATCGTACTTTTGTTCAAAATTTATGATCTCATTTCGCAAAGCGGTAGTACGAGAGGGTGGAAAAAAGTAATTGATAAACTTAGTTTCCAAATCCGTCCACGAGAGAATACTCTGTGGCGGTTCCTTAGCAAGCCAATGCCGGGCTTGTCCCTCTAAAGAAAAGGGAAAAAGTTGTAACCTTATAACCTCTTGTGGAACACCATTGAACTTGACCGTGTTAGTGAGTTGCAAAAATCTCTTGATGTGGTCGTGTGGGTCATCAATGGTTCGTCCCAAGAATGGTTGAGCGGAGACCATCTGGATAAAGCCTGATTTTAGCTCAAAGTTGTTGGCGGAAATTGGAGGTATGACAATTGGATCCGTGTTGCCATCTACATGAGCTTGCAGCAATTCAATCATCGGGCGATTATCCGGAAGAGGCTCATTGTTGTTGTTATTGTTCATGTTGTTGAAAGGCGGGTTGTTGTTGTTATTATTGTTGTTCGGAGGTGGTATGTTATTGTTGTTTTGTACACCAGCCATGTCTAGGTTATCGAGAGGCTCGGGCTCTTGATAAGACGTGGATCGAGTGCGCATACACCTGCAAAAGAACGAACAAAGAAAAACAAGGCAAAAATATTTTTGGTTTTTATGGTTTTTTTTTAATTTTTTTGTATTTTTGAAAAAATTTATATTTTTTAGGATTTTTTTTTGAAAATTTTTGTGAAAAAGTAACGTTCACGGGGAACGGATCCCAAAATCCAAGTTCTCACAAAAAACTTTTGATCTTAACGAGAAGAGCCGGCAGCGGCGCCATTTAATACAAGAGATTTTATATGTTTGAAAAGTTCGTTTTCTCGGAATCCTCTCGAATTGATCTCGGTTTTA
Source organism: Glebionis coronaria (assembly GCA_025667525.1). Taxonomy (NCBI): domain Eukaryota; kingdom Viridiplantae; phylum Streptophyta; class Magnoliopsida; order Asterales; family Asteraceae; genus Glebionis; species Glebionis coronaria. Next base: position 98,489,943 of record CM046874.1, read on the forward strand.
AGTGGAATGATTTGTTCTTGGTGACAAAAAGTGGGGGTTGCTTATCTATTCTACTTAAAAAGGTAAATGAGAAAAGTAAATCAACATTCAAACCAAAAACAGTAAATGAAATAAGCCCTGAATTGAAACTTAACAGATAAATGATATCACAGAAAAATGTCCTTACTGAAAACTTGCTCTAATCGGAATAAAATCCTACTCGGAAAAATAGCCCTATTCGGAAAGATAGTCTATGCGGAATAAAATGGCCTATGCGGAAAAATTGCTATTCGGAAAAAATGCTATTCGGAAAACATGTTCAATTCGGAAAAACCAACCTATGCGGAATGTATGGCTCTAATCGGAAAGAAAGTCTAATCGGAAAATCTGGCTTATGCGGAAAGTGATCCTTATTCGGAATATTTTTGCAACTCGGAATAATGGGGTTCTATGCGGAATGTATGGCCTACTCGGAATATGGAAAATATTCCGAATAGAGGTAAAATAAATGGACTATTCGGAATGTCTAAACATTCCGAGTAAGAGATAAATGAATTTGCCTATTCGGAATATCCAAAATTTCGAATAAAGGAGAAAGAAAAGCTGCAATTCGGAAAGTCTAGATGAAGAACAGTAGCAGTAACGCAAGAACAGGAGACGAAGTTTAAATCCAAAATCAAGATGAATACGCAAAAAGGTTTTACCAAATCAACCAATAAACATTTAAATACCATAAGTAACAAATCCCAACAATAAAAACACTAAATCAACAACTTTTTAAGATCAAACTTGAACCAAATAAAAACTTAAGAACTTGCAATAAAAAGATGATGAAGAACAAGATGGATAGAAAGATTGGAATTGAAAAATTAATGTAAAGGGAACAAGAGTAATGATTAAACACTTACAAGATTGAAAGAAAATTAAAAATCACCAAACACCCTAATGGTATTGGTGAAGCTACGAACCAAAGAGACTGGGAAAAAGAAAAATGAAAGCTAGCTCCCTCATTGTGTGAAGGAAAATCCTTTTATAGTCCTAATGGTTGGTTGGTGAGTGGGCTTTATCCCTTTCTTCTTGTCTTCTCGTCTTTTCAGAAAAGTTGACGTTTTCGATTCTGATCCGGGATTTGTCGACGATTAAATCCAACTCGTCTTTTAATTTCTTCGTTAAATAGACTTGAGTTTCTTCGACATATGGAAATCTTCCATCTTTGGTCCTTTTCTTCGATAAATCTTTAAATAGGCCCATTGACTTCAAATCTTTTGCATCTCTTGGACAATAGACTTCGTCTTTAGTCTTTTTCCTTGATAAAACCCGTGCAATCCCATGTTTTCTTTAATAATCATCCGGTTAGCTCTGAAAACACAATAAACACAAAAACCACGCATAATTCCAAACAAATGATATTAAATACGTGTTTTGGTCTAATTTTAGCCAGAATTAAGAGGTAAAAGGATGGGTGTTTACACACCTATCAATCTTTATATTATATATAGGTATAATTATGATTTGAAACCACACTTTTTAATCCAGTCATATCCCAGTCACATCTTTTAGCCAATAGTATTTCAGAATTTCCTAGAAAATCTCCAAATTTCATGAAATTCGGATTTGAAATCGTAGTTTTTGAAAATCACGTTTTGGAAACGCAGTTTTGAAAACTTTGTTTTGAAAATCGAGTTTTGAAGGTCTGCACCGTCCGGTTCAAGTCTGGGCCAAGCAGGGTCACGGGTTTTTTGTTGGTATTAAAAATATTTTCGTTTAATGGGGGTTGCATGATTCGAACTCAACACCTCTTTGTTATTTGATATTTGGTTTTCCAGTTGAGCTATTGGATTGTTTTTGTTCAATGGTGTTAAACCCCTGTATTTATTATCCTGTTCTGTAATTATAATTAAGTAGATAATCTACACTGTTATTTTTATTATTTTTAGTTAATATCCGGTTTATACATATGAAGATAATCTACACTGCCCCCATATCAAACCCTAACCCTAATATATCCTTCATTCTATCATCTTCTTCCCAAGAACCTAATAATCATGTATCCTACAAACAATCTTCTTCTCAATATCATTTGTTTCCTTTGGTTATCAATATATAACTTTTATTTATACAAGAACAAAAACGTGCAAGTTCAATCCACATGTCAAATAAATAACGAGCTAGGTTAGAAGGGGCGATGGTTCTTTTGGATCATGTTTCTAAAGACAGCCGTCACTAATGAAGGCTCTGGAGGTTGTTTTATGTTGATTAAACCCAAGTATACTAACAGTTTGCAAGAGCACATTGCAGAAAGTTTACTCACTCAATATGGTTTATCAAAGTTTCCCGCTAATAAAAGGGTTAGTTTTTTTTCATATATTCCTTTTCTATTCAGTGTGTTAAATAGGTGCAATGTGTATATGGAGGATATGAAAAGCATGGATTACACTATATGATGGAATCCGTGTTCCGAGCTGCAGAAGAGTTGTTTGATCTTCCAACATAAACCAAGATAAAAAACATTGTCAAAAAGCCTTACCATGGATATGTAGGGGAGGTTGGAATCAAGCAAAGGGAGGTTGGAATCCGTGTTCCGAGCTGCAGAAGAGTTGTTTGTTCTTCCAGCTGAAACCAAGATAAAAAACATTGTCGAAAAACCTTACCATGGATATGTAGGGTTCCCATTGTTCCACTTTTTGAAGGCTTGGGAAACGATTTTGCAACAGATCTTGAGGGTGCTCAAAGTTTCACCGACATCGGTCATTCTGATGGTAAGTGACCACATTATGTGTCTCAATATAGTCAAAATTTGATTCAGTTTATTTGTGTATATTGCTGGGAAATTAACACAATTAGGGTATCATTCAAAATATCACACAGCCAGTGGCTAATGTCGTTTTTAGAGTACAGTTACCAACCTTTGAGTGGGTGGAAACAGAGACCAAAATTTCAGTTCAACAATAAAAGCTAAACAAGGAGACAGTGGGGATTTATCTAAGTGATGACGAATAGACAACAGATGAGCAAAAAAATACACATGAGAAAGAGGAGGAGCATGAAAATGCAGGTTCAAATTGGTTCTACAGGGACCCCCAAGGGAACATACAAGGCCCAGTTTCAAGAAACAGATTGAAAGCTGGAGTGATGCAAGCTACTTTGTGCCCGACCGTGCTATCTTATTGACAAAGATGCTTTTAGGAAGTGGTAGAAAATTACAGCAACTGTTTTTTTAACAATGACAGTAGCTGTTTGATAGTTGGTGGTGAGTTTTTTAAAAGTAAATTCGTCTCCATCTCTGGAGATTTTGAATATACAGTCATCGTTTACAAATGTTGTCTGATATAATGCATATATCTCTATGTGGATTAAATGTTTTGGGTACTTTAAAGTCTGTTTAATGTAGTTTACAATTGCTGTCTGATATGATACATGTATCTCAACTTTCAGCTAGAAAAAGGTGCAGTAATTTTCAAGTAATATAATTTGTTGAAGATCTGAAACAATCTGCTGTTCACGGAACCACAGTAGGCCCCATTCAAATTAACGCTTTCCTTGGAGGAGAGGTATGTATTTTGCTTCCTTTCTTCCAAGTGTACGACACACCTGGAGTTCATCTCCATCACATACAAGCTGCGGTGGTTCACTCAGAAGATTTTCCAGCCCTTGCTCCACGGAGACGGCTTAGAGGTCAATCAATTACACATGCCAATGATATTAACGACAGATTACACATGTCTTTTGGTATGCCAATAAGAATCCAATTCGTTCGGATTTTCGAGGTAAATGTGGCCATAAGTTTTTTTGTTAATAGATTATTGCATACGGGATATACCTATTATTTCATAATTTACTAATCCTTTTTGAACTTTTAATGTTTTAGGTGTTAGCCAAGCGCCGAATATACAAGCTACCATTGGCATGCTGGACACGGAAGTTGTATGTCTCAAGGTAGGTTATACTTTTTTTCGTAAGGTCATGTGAGCTATCATACGCCCCCTTTATCAGCCTAGGATCACAATACCAATACCACTCTTGCCTTCAAATATCACCAGATCATTAGAACCCTTTTCAGAACTGTTATAATAAACCACGACACACCTTTTTTTTGCATCGAAACCAGCAACAAACTTGATCAAGAATCAGTTCGTTCATCATTGTGAATAAAATATCAACCACATCAACCTTCATAATTGAATCATTTTATTTCAAATGGTAACTGGGTGTATGTTTTTCAGTTAGAGGGATGATGTACTACAGAAGGGTGTTGAAGCTTCAGGCTTTCCTTGATTTGGCTAATGAACAAGGTAAGAACAAATATTGTAGAATTTTAGAACCCTTTATGAGTACATAGATTAACGGATTGGAGTTATTAACTGTATCATGCCTTAAGCAGAGATGCTAGAAGGCTATAAAGAGATAAACGTTCCAAGAGCAGAGGATAAGAAGAGTCAAAGTTCTTTGTATGCTCAATTGGAGGCTATGGCAGCCATCCATCTCTTCGTGTGGCATATATTGATGAAGTTGAAGAAAGAGTAGGCGGTAAATCACAGAATGTCTTCTATTATGGCAGCCAAAGTATTCATCATACGCACATGTATCTCCAACAATTTTCCTTTTGTGTTTGGATTTCTTCTTCACCACAAAGTATCCATCAGGAGCTCAAAATGGATCCCGACCATCGTCAGGATCAGTGACCGAACCCTTGCTAGGATCAGGGACAAGGACCGAACCGTCCTCAGGATCAAAGACCATCTTTTTAAGAAAATAACCATATCTTGCTCACACGAGGAAGGTCATTTTAAAGTGTTTCCTTAACCATCAGGTAGGGTGTGACTATCTAAGTCCAATCTCCGCATATAGATCGCTCCGACAGGATTAAATAGTGACGACGTTGAAAATAACAATTGCAATCAAGAAAAAGTTTGATCATTGATGTTAAGGTTACTGTCACGCATGTTTATAAACAACATAATTGTCCTATATATATCCCATGGCAAACACACGATTAAAGAAAGAAAGGTACTTGTATCATAAGGTTGAACTCATTAGCCTTTGTAGAGCAACATGTTGAAGCTTATTCGCAAATTCGATCATTGACCCTGATGTGCGTATGCTAGCGGTCACCAAATTATTTGCATTTCCCTATCATCAGTACCCAATTCAAAAATAATATATATTTATAGTGCATGACCACAAATTAATTTGCTTGATCGTCACCTGCATTTTGAACTATATACACTCGCAATTAAATTAAGATGGTGACGTACGGTTTTGGTTTTAGCGGCGACAATGGTTGTATTCCTTTGTACAAAAATTCTAAAAATCATCCCTCTCGATCTAAGGCACGGGGTGCTTGACATTTCCATTAGACCTGTCAATCTTTTTAACCGACAGTAAAACTACCTATATTCTCAACACTATCTTTAATATCATCAAGAGGCTTATAAAAAGGTATACTGTAATATCCATGCGGAATTTTGATATCTATGGATGTTAATGAATTAACTTTTATGTATAACCGGTTACCCACGTCGTAATTATGTGGAAAACTAAGGAAGATAATGTCCATACATAATTTCGAGAAATAAACATGATATCAAAAGAAAGAGCTTAAATCTATGAACGACTACCCCACTTCTTGGTATAGGCCTCGTATGCAATATGACTCTGATGTATATAAAGACCAGATATTTACCTTAAGATTTAAATTCAGTATGTTGTAAACAGAACAAATTATGGATTTCAATCGAAAATAAAGAAACAATCACGGATCACGTGAAATATAGGAAGTGAGATGTATTTATATATTTGAATTTTGGGATGTGTAGGGAACCACTTTTAATCAGTTTCACGTGTGATTGCTTTTTAGGAACCTATTGAAAGTATTAAATAAGTTACTCTCTTTCGATGTCAATTTTTATCAGTTGAATTATTTTACGCTTTTTTATATACTAGAATAGAATAGTACTCGCGCAATGCGGCGGCGAGTACCTAATAACGAATTTGAGATTAGTCACTTACTCATTGTAAAGTTACAAAAAATCGAATTAAAAAACTCACTAAAACTGAAAAAGACTAAAAATTAATAAAAATATATCAAAATGGATATCGAATTAAAAAGCCCAAAATTTTAAAAAATATAGTGAAATTAGATTATAAAAATAATAAATAAATAAAAAGACTTCAATTTAAAAGAAAAAATATTATTTTAAAAGGTTGTTACAAAAGTTTGTTACAAAAATTTGTTTGAAAAATGTTATAAGATATAATGTTGATGAAAATATTAACAACTTGCTTTATTTAGTAGGTAAAAAAGTCTGAATTTTTAGCCTTACTATTTTAAGAAGGTCTCAAATGCTTTATAAAGTAGTATAGATTAAGAGACTAATTAATTACTCATTACTAAGATTAAATCTCATATTGACAATACGAAAAAATCGTTTTTGCCAAATATTCAAAAGTTACAAAAAATATAAAAAACAAAATTTGTAAATAGACAAAAACAACATGGGAACAATTATGACTAATTGACAAACGTAGAATACAAAAGAATTTACGAACCAAACTCGCCTACTGAACAACAAAAGCGCTTCCAATAAAATGAAGTGAACCCGCCCATTGCTAAGTGGCCAGGGCCTAAAAATATCAAAAAAAACCTTAACTGCAAATATACAAAACTAAAATAAAAACGTACTCTTAGGAAAAAAAATACGAAACGACCCCGCCCGTTGGGCGGGTTATGGCGCTAGTATATATATATATATATATATATATATATATATATATATATATATGTTAATTTTGCAATCTTCCTAAGTTATTTGTATATTTCTTGTTTGTTCCATTTGTGTCAACAGGTTGGAAGTTAGAGGATCTATTTTGGCTAGTTCTCATTCCTCCTTTCATGGGCTCTGGCTGGGCTAATTCTTTATGGGCTTTGAGTCTTGGGCTTTTCATACCTTGGTGGATACTTGTTATATTACCCTAGCTCACATAGAGTTAGAGTTAAGAGCATTTATTATTACACACACAACTTTGTGTGCTGCTCTCTATTTTCTCGTTTTTTGATAGCCGTTTGTGGCTTACCATCTGGGGGTCTTTCATCTTATATCTTAATCTTGTGTGTTGAGTGATTATTGTAGTGAGGGAGATCGGATCAACCTAGTTGGGACGATCTCAAACTATTTCTTTTGTAATCGTTCGATTAGCACTCGTTTAAGGACTAATCTTTATATTTTTGTTTTGTACTTTGATTATCAATAGATTTCACCAAGGGGTGGTTGGTTGGGTGAAAGATCTGTTCCATATCTTTGTTTACCAGTTTTAACATGGTATCAGAGACAGGTTCCTTGATCTATCATTCGATCTAAGCTCTCTCTTGCTTTATTGGTTCAGATCTATCATTCGACCAATTAGGGTTTGCGAAACCCTAATTTTATTTATTGGGTTTTTGCATCCTGGTTGTGTTCTTGAGGTTTCCCTATTATTGTAGAAGCTTTTATTAGTAGTGCCGTTGATTTTCTTGAAAAATAAAATTAGGGTTTTCACAAACCCTAATTTTAATTTTTGGGGATCTTTGTTCCTTGGTGTCTTGGAAGCTAATATTGGTGGTGCCGTTGATTTTGTTTATGGCGTTGTTGATTTTCTTGAAAAATAAAATTAGGGTTTTCAGAAACCCTAATTTTTTTTGGGAACTTTGTTCCTTGGTGTTTGGGAATCTTATATTGGTGGTGCCGTTATTTTTTTTTAGAGAAAACAGGTAAAACAAAATTAGGGGTTCATAACCCTAATTTTAATTTTTGGGGGTTTTATGTTCTTGGCGCACTCATCCTCTAGACTAAGTGAATCTAGAGATTGGATTTCTTTTTGATATAGGTAGCTTATTTCACTGTAAGTACTCTTTCGTTTTCCATCTTACCTATATCTTAGTTACTTTTGGGATTACTGTTGCTAAGTGTGTGGGTGCAAACGGATTTGGTTTACACCTTGACCCTCCAGCCTTGACTGGTGTGGATACCTGCTCTGGCCAATCCCAATCCACAACTTGCATTTATAGTAATCCATATTATGTGTGGATTACTTATTGATTATTTATTTTTTGAATCTCTTATTTATTTGTTTCTTCTGCTATTGTTGCTATCATTGTTGTTATGCCTGCTTATTGTTGCTATGTTGTTATGTTGATTGTGTTATTGTGAGTCATGAGTGGTGTACCTCCTTCTCCTACACTCTCTCTTGGTGGTGGTGGAGGAAATGGTGGTGGTAGAGGTGTTCCTGAAATCACCCCTAGTCCAGTTTCTCTTATTAGCAACTTGGATGCTGGTAATCCACTCCACAATCATAATAGTGATAACATTAGTTCTATGCTTGTTCCTTTTAAACTTCTTGGTACTACAAACTATAGAATGTTGAATAATGCTATGAAACTTGCTTTACAAGCTAGAAACAAGTATGTCTTTGTTGATGGTTCATGTTTAAGATATTCTTATACTGATGATGTTTTGTGTGCTTAATGGGATAAATGTAATGCTATGGTGCTTACTTGGATCATGAATGTTGTTTCTAGTGATGTCTATATGGGTCGTGTTTACTCTGAAAATGTTGCTACTGTGTGGAAAGACTTGAATGAAACATATGATAAGGTGGATGGTTCTGTTGTCTATAATTTACTTCAAAAAATTGGGTTTGTTAAACAAAGGGTAGTACTTTAGCTAATTACTATCATATATTAAACTCTCTTTAGAGAGAATTTGATGTTGTTACTAAAATTCCTAAGTGTGTTTGTGTTGTTAAGTGTTCTTGCTCTACTAGCATTGAGTTGGCACTGCATCAACAGATCATGAGGCTGATGCAGTTTCTAATGGGTCTTGATGACTGCTATTAGCCTGTTAGGACTGCTATTCTCACTAGGGATCCCCATCCTGATGTGAAGGAGGCCTATGCCACAGTGTCTAGAGAGGAGTCCCATAGGGGCATTCCTGAGAAATCTGACCATACTGAGGCAAAAATGGATGCCACCTCTTTTGCTGCTAAGACCTTTAATCGGAACAACAGGAGTAATAACAATGCTCCTAGTAGACCACTTTATAAGGGCAATGGTACTAAAAGTTATAGAGGTCCCAACCCTAACCTTCTTTCTACTCATTGCAGTCAGACTGTCCACACTGTTGATAGATGTTTTGAGTTACATGGGTACCCTGCTGGTTATAAAAAGGGGGTTAATGGTTCTAAACAAAATGGTTTTAAAACTAATTTTAATGCCAACTGTGATCTAAAAGTTGGGGATAAACATGCTTCCACTTGTAACTCCCCAACTTCTTTTACCAATGAACAAATGCATAGATTGATAAATGATACTTATGACAACACTCAATCCAATATGGCAGGTAGAATATCATTTTTTAATGCTAATGTCTGGTTTAATATTCATTTCTCTAAATTTTTTTGTGGAAACAACAAGTTTTCTGTCAAAACAATCACTTTGGGTTGGATAATAGACTTTGTGGCTAACCAAAATCTCACTACATCCACTGTTGGTATGATAAATGTTGTAGATATTTCTAATCTCAACATTTCTGTTGGTCACCCCAATGGCACTGTTGCCACCATTAGTTAATTGTGACCTTAGACTCTCTAATAATGTTATTCTTCGTGATGTTTTGGTTGTGCCTGGATATTGTGTTAGCTTACTATCTGTGAACAAACTTATTAAATTTAGTAAACTCTTTATGGGATTTGATGAAGATAAGTGTTATATTCAGGACTTGGGCAAGGGGACCACTATGGGGACTGGTAGTGAATTTGAGGGGGCTTTACTTGTTTGATAAACTTAAGACTCAGAGCTTAGGTAATGTTAACTCTGCCATGACCTTTAATACCTCTAAATAACTTTGGCATTGTAGGCTTGGTCACCCCTCTGACCAAGTCCTCAATGCCCTTAAGGCTGACCTTCATTTGTCTAGAAATACCACCATCTCTGTCTGTGAAACTTGTCATAGGGCTAATCAAACAAGGGAACCTTTCCCACTGAGTGATCACAAATCTAACCATCTAGGTGATCTTGTTCACTTAGATTTATGGGGGCCTTACAAGGTTCAAAGCAAGGAGGGGTATAGATACTTCCTTACCATTATGGATGATTACTCAAGAGCTGTGTGAACTTATCTTTTAAAAGTTAAAGATGAAGTTTCCGACTGGCTGGTTCACTTCATAAATCTTGTTAAAAATCAGTTTAACTCTAAAATCAAAATTTTTAGATCTGACAATGGAACTGAGTTTGTTAACAACAAAGTTCACACCATGTTTTCCAATATGGGTATCATCCATCAGACCTCTTGCCCACATACCCTTCAGCAAAATGGTATTGTTGAAGGAAACATAGACACCTTCTCAATGTTGCTAGGAGTCTTATGTTTCAAGGAGGGATTCCTATTAAGTTTTGGCCTGAATGTATTCTAACTGTTGTCTATTTGATTAATAGGCTCCCTTCTTTTGTCTTAAATGGTAGGTCCTTCTATGAAATGCTCTATAAGGAAAAACCAAACCTCTCTCACCTTAAGTGTTTTGGGTGTCTTTGTTTTTCAACTAGTCTGAATAACAGTGATAAACTCACATCTAGGTCTGAAAAATGTGTGTTGATTGGTCACTCTTCTGTTAAAAAGGCTTACAAACTTTTTAGTCTGGATAATAAAAGAGTATTGTTTTCTAGAGATGTGATGTTCTATGAAACTGTTTTTCCTTTTAAGATGAAAAACAATAAAGAAAATGAATTGGAAGATGTAATTGCTACAAGTGATGCTCAACTTTTGATTTTTTTTATAACCACTCTACTATTGAGGATGCTTCTATGCAACCTCATGAGGAGGACTCAGCAACCCATATAGGTGGTAACAAACAATCTGAGCGAAATCTTGATGATATCAATCCTTTTGTCATTTCTATTGAGCATAGTGGGGTGAGTAATGAAGAAGAAGAAGGACAGCCTAGCATTAGGAAGTCTACCAGGCCTACTAAACTGCCTGTCAAGCTTAATGATTTTGTTCTTGATAGTAAACTTAAGTATGATATTGAAAAGCTTGTTAATTACTCTAAACTTAACACTATTAATTTCTGCTTTTCTACCACTCTTAATCAGTCTCTTGAGCCTGCCACCTACTATGATGATGTCAAAGATAGTAGGTGGGTTTGAGGTTATGAATAATGAAACTGAGGCTCTTTTAAGAAACAATAGTTGGACCTTGTGTGAGTTACTTATGGGGAAAAAAGCTATTAATAACAATTAGGTCTATAAGTTTAAATATAAATCTTTTGGTCTTGTTGATAAGTTTAAATCCAAGGTTGTTGCTAAGGGATACAGTCAAAAGGAAGGTATAGACTTTGATGAAACCTTCAGTCCTGTTGTTAAAATGGTTACTGTTAGGTGTCTGATTAGCATTGTTGTTTCTAAGGATTGGCCTTTATTCCAACTTGATGTTAATAATGCTTTTTTTATATTGTAACCTTGATGAGGATATCTATATGACTTTACCCTTGGGCTTTAATTGTAATGATAAAAACAAGGCGTGTAAGTTAAATAAGGCTCTCTATGGACTTAAGCAAGCTCCAAGACAGTGGAATGCTAAATTAACCACTGTCTTGGTTGAGCATGGCTTTGTCCAAAGCAAGTTTGATTACTCTCTCTACATCAAACAGAATGGGAACATGTTTGTTGCTCTTCTGGTTTATGTTGATGATTTTATCATCACATGTAATTGTATAGAGGAAATTGAAAGCTTTAAGAACTTTCTCAAAACTAAATTCATGATAAAAGATATTGGGGTATGAAATATTTTCTAGGTATTGATTTCTTGAAAATGCTAATGGTATATACATGACTCAAATAAAATATTGCCTTGAGCTTATTCACGAATTTAGTTTGCTGGCTGTTAACCAGCAGCTACTCCTCTACCTGAGAACTGTGGGCTTGCTACTGATGAGAGTGAGAATGATAAGTTTCTTAACAATATTTTTGAATATCAGAGACTTTTAGGAAGACTTATTTATCTAACCCACACCAGGCCTGATATTTCCTATATTGTTCATTGCCTTAGTCAACATATGCATGCTCCCTTACAGTCTCATCTAAAAATAGCTTTGATATTTCCTATATTGTTCATTGCCTTAGTCAACATATGCATGCTCCCTTACAGTCTCATCTAAAAATAGCTTTGAGAGTTATTATGTATCTTAAGAACTCACATTGTACTGGTATTCAGTTTTATAAGGATACCTCCTTGAGAGTATTCTGTTTCACTAACGCTTACTAGGTTAAGTGTCTTAAAACTAAAAGTCTGTATCTGGATACTGTGTTTTCTTGAGAAGGTATCTTGTCTCTTGGAAGAGCAAGAAGCAACCCATTGTATCCAGGTCCTCTGTTGAGGCTGAATACAGATGCATGGCTAGTGCAACTTGTGAGGTGATATGGATCACCAATCTTCTGAGTGATCTCAGAATCAAGAACCTATAACCTGTGAATCTATATAGTAATAGCAGTTCTGCTATCCAGATTACTACTAACCCTGTGTTCTATGAAAGAACCAAAAAATTTGAGGTGGATGTTTACCTAATTAGGGAAAAGGGTCAAGATGGTGTTATCAACACTATAAAGATTGCATCAACAGATCAAACTGCTGACATTTTTACCAAAGCCCATGGAATATTACAACACTTGAAACTTTGCAAGCAATTGAGGCTTGTGGACATGTTTGGGGAGTAGTTTGTATATTCCTTGTTCAGATTAAGGAAGGGTGTTAATTTTACAATATTTCCAAGTTATTTGTAAATTTCTTGTTTGTTCCATTTGTGTCAACATGTTGGAAGTTGGAGGACCTATCTTGGCTAGTTCTCATTCCTCCTTTCATGGGCTCTGGCTAGGCTAATCCTTTATGGGCTTTGAGTCTTGGGCTTTTCGTACCGTTGGTGGATACTTGTTATATTACCCTAGCTCACACAGAGCTAGGATTAGGAGGGTTTATTATTACACACACAACTTTGTGTGCTGCTCTCTCTTCTCTCGTTCTTTGATAGCCGTTTGTGGCTTATCATCTGGGGGTCTTTTATCTTGTATCTTAATCTTGTGTGTTGAGTGATTATTGTAATGAGGGAGATCGAATCAACCTAGTTGAGACGATCTCAAACTATTTCTTTTATAATCATTCGATTAGCACTCGTTTGAGAACTAATCTTTATCTTTCTGTTTTGTACTTTAATTATCAATAAATTTCACCAATGGGTGGTTTGGAGGGTGAAAGATCTGTTCCATATCTTTGTTTACCAGTTTTAACAATATATCACTTGTTGCTAAAGCGTTTTTAGTTATTAAGAGGTTTGAGAATCTTGGAGACCCAAACTCAAACCTCACATACAACAACTTTAAGACCATCCTTTACGTGTTTATTCCTCCATGCATGCTAGAAAAATGAGAATCGTTGGTAAAGTAGGTACTAGGATCAATGCCAACTCTTCTAGCAGGACCGACTCATTGATTTGAGAGGCCCGATGCAAAACTACAAGTGAGGCCCTTAACTTACGAAAAAGCTTGACCATAATTAGAAATAAAAAAATTATTGATATTACTAAATAACATTTAGTCGTAAATTGATTTTTGAAAATAAGTAAACAAAAGTTAAAAAGATAAAGTAAATAATTTTTTTTATTGAAAAAGTATACTAATTTCTTCGTGATAAGAATTAATTACAAAATCCAAAAGAATAACTTTCTCTTTCATCTTCATCTTCTTTCTGACTTTATATTTTCCGTCACCACCGCAATTCAAGTTTATAAAAACTCCATTACAACGCATAATATGATATAAATACTAACGGATGCTTATCAATTTTGAGGTTCCTTTATCATTGGAGGCCCTGTGCAATTGCTCCACTTGCACAAGGTGATATTCGGCTTTGTTCTAGATTCGCAAAAAGAGCCCTAAGATTGCCGGATTTGGGATAAGTCAGAACCAAGGAGTCTCGTGGACATGTCTGGCCTCGTACCATTACCACAAAGAGGTTGTAAACACATCAATATACATATGTATTAGTAGTGCATAAACTAATTAAACTCGAGTCTCATATTACATATATAAAATGAAAGGGCATGAAATTTGATGGTTTTCGTTAATCGGTGACATGTGCAATCACATCACTTGTGTTCCCATAAAAACGGCCCTAATAAGAACCAACTTATTCGCGAATAAATCATTTAGTTAGTTTATACATTTTTGCTCAATTGTAAAAATGTATAACAGAAAAAGAAAAAAAAACATGGTTAGACTTCATCGGTTTGGTTTTGGGGTTATTTGGTATAACTGACTCGGGTTAATTTATTCTGAGATAAAATCAAAAATCAAAAATCGAATCGAACCGAATTAGAATTAAATCAAACCGAACCGAACCGAATAACATGTTATATCAGAGATGAAAGATGGTTAAAATCAAGGAGTTTGTGGCCCCTTCAATTGTTTTAACATCACTAGCCGGGTACCCGCGCAATGCGGCGGCGGATACCGGTAACTAATTTCGTGGCGAGCAAATATTTTTCATGACTATTGTTTTCAAGGCCATTGATTTGTACCAACGCCGATTTCCGCCTCCTTATGCATGCCCATCAATTTCAGTGTTGAACGCCGGAAGGGTTTTCAGTGGTGGTGTGGTGGTGGGGTCTGTAGTGTTGGTGGAATGTGTGAAGATGAGAGAGTCTTTTATATCACAAAATGACTGTTACGATTTAATAATTTAGTGGACTGTTACAGATTAACATTTTAATAAGTCGTTACTACAATATTAAATGGTTGTTACAATTTTAGATACAAAATATTTATATCCAGATGTAACTTACAAGTATGTGTAGGGTATCAAAAGTAACATAATATTTCCTAATTATAGAATGATATAGTAGAGATAGGAATGGTTTAACTTAAAAAAAACGTATGTATTAATATTTTCGGATGTTTTGTTATTTGACTTAGCTGTTATAACATTTTAATTTACTTAAGGTCTGTTATCTTACTACTGACTACTGATATTAGAGGCTAAAATGTTTCAGGCTAAAAATAGAAATGTTTTAGGCTGAAAGTTTAAGACTTCTAAATTTAGGAAAAGGCATAAATCTTTTATAAAGTAGTAAGATGGATAAATTTTGACTTTTTACCAATACGAAAAAAATAAAATAGCTCTTGTAAATTGATTACTATATAATTTGGATCCTTTACTAAAAGTGTTTAAGTTTCGACTTTTCATTATATGTATATATTTTTTAAAATTTAATTGTTTGAATTTTTAGCAAAAAATTTTTATTGCTACCATAAAAATTGTTTTTTTATATTTCAATAAAATTTTAATGATATTTATACAAAAATAAATGTATATTAAGTACTACTATAAAATATGAATTTGGTCTTTGAGTTAGATTGCCAAAAAAAATCTAAATCAGAAATTAAATACTACTACTCTATATTTAATTCAATTTGGTTCAGTTATGAACCAAAATTCGAATTTTATATTCGTCTCGCTTTTAGTTCGGGTTTTTTGTTTTTGTGAGTTAGTGAGCTACCATCAAATGGGCTGAATACACTAAATAATCTGAATCCAACACATATCGGCCCACTAATGACCCAACAAGAATGAATGACCCATATCCAATCTGACATTTATTTTAAACAATATTTCATCAGATCAAAGTCCAGAAATATCATCTGCTTTCCATTTTGTTCTTCAATTAAACCAAATCAAATCAAACAGGTAATTATCTTTTATTTTTACTATATTTTTATTGTAATTTCTATTTATCCAAATACTAGATTCACTTGTTTCATTTAATCGATCCATCAACATATGAAATTTGTTTTTTTAATCAATCCATGTTTGGGCGTTTTCTTTTATGTTTGGTTCTCCATGTTTTTGTTTTTTCGATTACTAATGAGGGTTAAGGTATTTGATGGGCTTATTGAAATTTGGTTATTAGCTTATATTTATGGGCTTATGGGGTTATGCACTTGTTGAGGTACGTTCAGTAAAATGAAGAATAAGCTAAACGTTAATGTCTAGAAAAGCGATTTTTATTCAAAATGCTAAATGGTTACTGTTAGACGCTTCTAAATGCTATGAAATGCTCCTTACCGAACATACCCTTGAGCTTATAAAGTTCATAAGCTCATAACTCATAAGCCCAAAAGATTAAGTTCATAAGCTCATAGTTTATAAGCCCGTCATATAAGCTTAGACAAACACTCCCTGTATGTACAGCATTCAAATTGAGACTTGTTTTTGAGTGACTCTTATGTAGTGGTTTCAAGTTTCAACTGTGTTTTGTGGTTGTAGCTCGTATTTCGCATTCTAACGTTTGCTTCTAGGTTGAATTGTTTGTAAAATATCAGCTTGTATACGATAGTTAGCTATATTATTCTTTGTTTGTGGTCACAATTGTATTGCTGATATATTGTTATGTATTTTACGTTATGTGAGTTCTTTATGTTGGATTCAATTATTAAATATGGGTAGATGTTTCGCGTGATCTTTGGAATAACTTTGGTACTACCTATAATTCTATGTAGCGTGAACTGTGTAATGCCACATTGGGTTTCTCTTTAGTACGGAAAATAATTGACAAACAAGCCTTTGCGGTTTATGCCCATACTGGAAAAGACCCGAACCTGTGGTCTCCCAACTATTGGCTAAAGTCTTATCGATTAACTTCATTTGTGAAGTATTTTCTAAATCTATGTTTCATTTCTTTTGTCTATGTATAGGGAGTGTAGAGATGTCTTTCATTATGGAGTTTGCCGAGAATCTTATCTTGAGGATGATGGAGGACCCAGTTGAAAGAGACCGAAAATTCAGAGAGCATACATATCATATGAAGGAGCGTTGCGCCAAGACTAAGGAGATGTGGAGCTATCCCATCCGTCCTTATGGTTTCTGGACATTTGACCGTCACAATGCTCAGATCTTTTGGGATGCCCAGATCAGCCAGGTTGAAGGTCGTAGGGACCCTTATGACGATCTTCTAAAAGACCATCCAACTGAAGCATCTTCTTCCTCCAAGTAATTGTAAGTAGCTTTTCCACATGTCATGTGATGATACCTAGCTGTAACTTTATGTGTTTCTTGCTATACTCAAGCCTTAAAATGTTCCTAAAATTAATATTTTTTTATAAATTTGATCTCGAATTGCTTGCATCATGTATAGTTCGTGTAGGTCATGACTCTTTGATTAGTGAGTGGTGTGATGCTTGATTACTGTCATTATATGTAACACGACAGGAAGTAACGATTGTAGTACGTACCCCATTTTAGTGAATCACTATGAGCAGAGGAATGAGCAGATTCCAATACATATGGATGGAAAAGCTGATGTTTCTGCGAAATAATTACTTCTCTAGTTTTAGCTTCACTGTAGTTGTTAATAACAGAAGATAGACCCTATTCAGAATGGCATAAGATTATAAGAACAGTGTAAACATAACAACTGATTGCATCTGATAATGGTCATGAAGATCGATATAGAACATGGGAATCAGGAACCGAGTCATACTTTTTAATCTAATAGAACTATAGAAGGAAAAAGAGGGACCATATAAGGAACAATCGAGTGGGATTAGGTCTATTTCAAGGTCTGGTGCCATTAGTATAAGTATATAACGCTAGTTTACGTTTATTTTGATCTTCCATGTTTCTTTTAACACTTCTTTCATTGCAAATTTGACAATTAGGTGTCTTTCCACTGCTATATTTATGAATCGTTGCTCCTCATATTTTGTCAAGGTTAAAGTATATATTTATGAATCGTTGCTCCTCAAGGGTGGTTTAGACATGGGGTATTTACATAATTTCCTGTTGCTACCATCATTAATCATTAAATAGTACTAACTGCTGTCTTAGATGGTATGTAGATTTGAGTTAGGAGTAGCAATTGGGATCTAGTTATCTTTAACTGGGTTGTTTTTGGTTATTTTTTACTTCCGACAGGTCAAATGTGTAAATTTAATGAACTCTTATATTAATTGGACATGTAAATGGGTCAAATACTTTTATTGTCGGCAAGTGTTATAATGGCTATTCTTGCCATCTTTCGGTATCAAAATTCTACTCCATCAGATGTTAACTTATTATTGTGTTTGGCTGAACACCTAGATCATATGTTAACTTATTATTGTGTTTGGATGAACACCTAGATCATATGTTAACTTATTATTGTGTTTGGCTGAACACCTAGATCAGCAAACGTGGTTGAATATTAGTCAAATGTCTAAATTGATCTTTGATTGAAACTATGTTAAAAATGGGAAAAGATCGTCGTTTAGGATACCTGCCTGGTTAATTGTTGTATTTATTGTGAGGCAGTATGCGTGTTTATAAAATACTCTGTATAATACTGATCCCTATAAATGCTTATAACTTTTTTTACAGGGGTGATGCTTGTAGCGTGGCAACTGTAGCTGGAGCCACATGTCTTCCAATCTTGTTGTTCGTGTTTCATAATTTGTTGTTGAGGGAGACTAATGAAGTGTCAGATCTTGATGCCATGGTAGTTTCTTATGACATTTTGAGTGAACAATTTTATCAATATACTTTCCATCTTTGTTGTTTCGCAGTTGTATCAAGACCATTGTCATGTAAGTGGAACTCAGTCAATGTAATGTCATTGTGTGTCGTTCTACATAATAAAATAATGTTATCTGCTTCATGCAGCTTTTTATTCATGTATGTGTTCCTGGGAAGTCCGTAAAATGTGAATAAAGTCCTCACGCGAAAGTGAGTCGCCTTCGCTTATCTTGTTTTTTAAGGTCAGTTCTTGTATGATGTCGACGAAGGTCTCATGTAGCTTTTACTCACAAACTTGATAAACTTGCAAGGCAATCACCAAGGGTGGGCGAGCTTTGGCAAAAGCTGTCACCAAAACTACGGCAGGTCTCAAGTTCAAACCATTGTTGGGGTAAACAAACCTGAAGTGCAATCAGATCCATAACTTTTAAGCTTATATGTGAAGTCGTGAAGACACCTTATCTCTAATATCAATTTCATTATAGACTTGCTCACACACATAGGCAGTTGCTCATTAGCATGCAATCCACAAAGAGGGTCGTACAGTAACAAGTTTACAACTACAGAAAGGGTACATAGATAGAAATTAAGACTAACTTATACAACAGTCGTAACCTTGTCCTAGTTATGATTATTATTATCCTTCAGTTCATTCCCACTAAGCCCCCGACTGCTGACAAACCATCCATTGCAGTCTTCACCAACGTATATGCAGCTTTCATCTCGTCTATAGGAACTGATGGCATATAACCAAATAGACTATAACCCTTTTCATCCATATACCTGACCACCTTGTTGTACCACTCAGACAAATACTCAGTCACGGGTAAAATGAATTCGGATAATTTATTAATAACTGGATACCTCTTATTAGCTTTATACCAAAACTGAGCTATTATTGGTATCCCCGCAAGCTTAAATGACATGTAAGCTGATTGTAAAGCTGCTTTTGTACCTGCGGTTTGAGCTTCCTTTACAATATTTTGGGCTGCTGAGTTAACTGCTCCGAGTACAGGGTTATCCTTGACTAAAGTATTTGTGGTGTTGACCAGTTGATTGGCTATATCAGTTGGGTCAGTGATCAAAGATTGTGCTACATTTCCAACTAGTGGGATACCCCCCACCATTGATTTGGTTGTGTCCATCGCTTGGTTAGCCAAGTCAGTTGGATTGGTAATTAGAGATTGTGCTGCATTGCCCACTAGTGGGATACTTCCCACTACAGACTTGGTTGTGTCTAGAGCTTGGTTCGCTAGCTCTGGACCCTTTTGAAGGACAGAGTCTTGGACTAAGAACTTTGTGGTGTCGATACTGTTTTGGAGGAGCGTCTGGGAGGTGGTGAAACCTTTTTGAAGTAGCTTTTGGGCTTTGCCAACTATAGGTGTGGATTTGGTGACAGCGAGGATTTTTTGGATGAGAGGTTTGATGGTTTTGAGAAGATTCTGGAGGAGAGAAATGTATGTAGTGATTAGCGGGGTGATGATGGTTAGGGCTGTACTAAGGACTTTCTGGACTAAAGGTATAGTTTTGTCGATCAGAGACTCGAATTTGGCGACGAGCTTCTTGGCGAGAGCTGGAGCATACTTGTCAAACTGTTACAGACAAGGAACATATCAGTAGTGAACTAGTGATTCCATCATGTCTTGTTCGTAATAACTATAATATATATCGTGAACTAGTGATGTTATGGTCATATTGAAGGCTTAGTGCAGTGACATGTTATGTTAGAACTTACAACAACAGCAAGAATCTGCGATCCCGTTGAAGCATAACATGGGAAAGTAGGATGTAGACATCTAAGGCGACTAATTACAGTATTTTCTATGCTTCTTTTAGTAAATAATTTTTTTTTAATATTTTACATCGTAATTACACAACCTGCAGATTTTGCCACCTCTAATAAAATTTTGCAGCTGAACGTGGTTTCAAAAAAGAGTGCGGATAATGGCGGAAAATGGATGTAGAAGTGTGTGATAAACAAGAAGCGAAAGGGAAGTTTGTGAGTTTGTCTATTTGTATAAAACACGACACTTATATACAATGACTAATTGACTCATAAGAAACACTGGTTCATTGGCATTCTTTTGACATACATCTAATGAAAGGTTTATTTATATGATAGTTGATACATCTTGATGAATCTATGATATTAGAACGGTGACAAATATATGCAAGATATTCAAATGAGAGGTGCTATATACACCATCAGGGACTCAGGGTGTTTCGAAAAAAAAATCGAATTTTTTCAAATTCACACGGACTATTAAAATTTGTTTTTAATCTTATTTAATTAGTATACTTACAAATAAAAAAAATAATTTTTAACTTTTATATATTACAGTTTAAAAAAAATTGTGCACCCAATCTTCTGGCTCGTCCCTGTACACCACAATATTTGACGAGAGTGCGCACACAAATAGGCTACACGTGTTTTACCAATGTGATTGGATGAGCAAAATCGATCAGAAACAAAACCGAACCAAAAAAACTGGTTCAACTGAAACTGAAACAACCTTGCTTGGTTCGGTTCGATTTGGGCCAAAACCAAGAAAATACACTTAAACCATCGTTCAGTTTGGTTTCGGTTTTGCTCGTTCGATTCTCGATTTATGTTTTTCTCAAAATTGATTTTAGGTTCGATTTTAGACTGATGTTCAGACCTAGAGTGATTTGTGATGGTATATATACATAACACACGTCAAATCCTTCTATGATAGATCGATTGTTTGTGTAACTGTCGAGTTTTACCAATAAATTGATAGTTTATGCCTTACTAATTTTAGAATAAAGTTTTTAATTTTATCACTAATACTAATTTTCTATTGCAGATGCCATGCATAATAACCAAGGCAAAACAGTAAATTACATGCTTCCAAGATATATTATCATCTGGTCTAAAACATTGAAAATAACTTTAGAGATTACTAAAGTTAATTTCTGATTTCGACGAGAGTACGAAGATAATCAGTTTAATCCCTAGGTTAATAAACAATATATCCAAACTCTATGTTGTAAAGTATGTATGTATGTGTACCTTGTCATCGATAAACACAAGTATCCGTTCTGGCAAGTCCTTGAGCTTATTGTACAGGGGCACGATAGCAGAAACAATGGCGTTTTCAGCTGAAACAAGTGTTGTTTTAACAACACCAGAGTTTTCTTTTGCAAAATCATAGACATTAGACAATACTACAAGAAACTTCAACGTAAACTCCTTCAAAAAACCAAAGTGTTTTAGCTCAGTCGTGCTTTGCGTGATCTCAACCTGCATGCGAAATCACGAAATCAAGTCTTCAACTTATTAAACTTTTGAATTTGAAGTCATAATTATAAACTGTATATGAGAACAATTTGAGTGAAGTTAACCAGACAGTTAGGAGATAAAATTATATACTAACCTCGTTTGAAGCCATAGTTTTGTGAAGTGTGAAAATCGTTTTGTGTACGTGTTGAGACTTGAGAGTACTAATTAATATGAAGCGACCAATAGAGCAGATATTTGAAATGAAGTTCAAAATCAATAGTTATGACGAAAAACACGAGCAACACATTTATGTTGTTATTTTGGAGTTGAGTTGTCACGAGCAAAACCTGCGGTCGTGTGGGTTTCTTACGTTTATATCAGTAAGCTTTCCGCAACATAGATAGAAAAAGCTTATTATTCATTCGGTATGATTTTTTTGGTTGTCATTCTTGTATTTTGACAAATAATTAGTGTGGCTCTCATAACTTGATTTACTCTAAAATATCGGATGAGAAGTGATTTTGTAATTATCTTAATACTTTAAAAGATTTAAGACGTTTTCTATATTTAGAAATCTTAAACTTTTGAGCCTAAAACATTTCTATTTTTAGCTTAAAATATTTCAGCCTCAGACAATTGATATCTGAACAATTGATCCATTAAAATGTTAATAATAACGTACACATTCATATAGTCCTTTTATTTATAAGTTATAACGACCCATTTAATATGTCATTCATTATCACGTGGTACATGCCCATTTACTTGTAACTGCAATATGATTTTAAATGGGAGTTTTGAAAAAAAAAACGTTTAGAAGCCCATTTTATCTATATAAACTCTTCCTTCAACAATCACAACATGCCTTCATATTTCCTCACTTTCTTTCTCTCTATATTTGATGATGCAAATGATGACTTTGACATGGTGGATATAAAGATGGATATTGTTTGAGGTAATTTTCGTTTCACATATGTAGTTTTAATATTTAACAAGTAATTATTATATAGATTTATTTATTGTGGTCAATGTCTCTCCGTATTTTGATTGGTTTCGTTTTTGATGTTTTATGATTTTTCATTTGATTTGCAGCTATAATTTGTTACTCCTTATGATGTTTTTGTAGTAGGAGATATGAAGATAAAGAGATGTATGATAGAGAAAAGATAAAAGCATATTTAAAATAATGGTTTATTATTTCATAGCTTTGTAATTGAATGTATTTATTTTTCTCAAATATGTTCTTACTGTTTTAACATGTAATATACGAACAAGAGAGCACTTCAATGATTGAGAAGGATGATGGGTTTGACTTTTATGTGTGTTTGAGAATGTCCTCTGATATTTGTGTTTTTCCTTAGATCTCACTTTGTATATGTACTTATTGGGCCTTAATATCTATTAATATGACCAGTCTAATTAATCCACGATCACACTTTTTTTGTCCAAAGTTTATAAATTTTACTATAAAAGTTGTCAATTATTCGTAATGTTATTGTTCGAAAAATATAAGACCCGTATAATATTGGTTCGCCGCAACATTTGTCACCGGAGATCCCCGCCGCATTGCGCGGGTACCCGGCTTTTTTTTTTTTTTTTTTTTTTTTTTTTTTTTTTTTTTAATAGAACGGCAAATGTTAGTGGTTAGTGAGTCGAGTCGTGCAATGACATCCAAGCGGAAGAATGTCTTCTTCGAACCCTCTCGCCTAGTTATGTTAGACTCCTTATCCGCTTCGCCTAAAAAGCTCTTGGTAAGTCTTAAACCCAAGACCTCCAAAAAACTTCCCTAAAAGAAAACCACTTAGTGAAACCTTTATGACCAACTTATATTTAAGTAAGAAACATACCTCCTTTTGGTTAATTTCACTCTGAGTGACATCATTAATGAAAGTTAAGCTAGCTTACAGCACACGTCAATGTTTTAAAAACAACCGGGGATAGTATAAATCCAACCGGGGTTGAAAGTTAAGCTAGCTTACACCAGAGTTTTCTTTTCGAATCCCCAACTTATGAAGCCGTTGATGGGGATAGTATAAATCCAACCCGGCCGGCCCTGAACTTTTTAACAAACAAATTTATATAATTTGTGTATATAAATACTACATGTATATTGCGTATACGTAGGGGTGGCAATTAGTGTCAGGTTCGGGTTAGTGGGTTCGGGTTGACGGGTTGGTGGGTCAGAAAACCTCAACCCAAATCTGATCCATTTAAATAATCGGGCCAGCTTTGTCAAACTTAACATGTTTACACATAACTTGAACCTAATTCATTTAACCCGTATATATACTTGGATTGGCGGGTCAAATAGGTTGAATAGGTTAAACGGGGTTTGGTTGACCCGTTTAATCCGTTATATATATAGAAGTTGACACATTACATGGGTTAAACAAGTTAAATAGATTTGTTGATCGATGCATTTAACCCGCATAGTAGAATATAAATAATTTTAAATGTAAAAAAAAATTAAACGGGTTAACGGGTCGACCCGCTTAATTTCTTCTCAACCCGAACCTGACCTCTATAATAAACTGGTCAGATATGTTGACCCAAACCTGACCTTAATCTAAATTTGCTCAACCCAAACTGTTAATTTTCATGTCGGTTTAAGGTCGGGTTTCGTGTCAGCTCACCCCTATACGTATTATGTTAGTATTGACGACTATACTTGAAGTATATTTGTATCTATATGTGATGTTAGGCCAATTTTTTTTTTATTTTTTAAATGTTAAGTAGTAACTACATATTTTAATCGTCTTAAATTAATAGTATATCTTTCTTTTTAATTGGTTCTAATTTAATTGTTTAATAATAAAAATAGATTGGAATGTTAGATAAAGTTTACCATGTTAGTATTGTTTAAAAGTATTATTATAAACTCTAAAGAAAATTTAATTAATTAACTAAGAAATAAAATTATCATTATGTTAAAAAATAAGAGAGAAAAATGTAAATGGTGTACTTTTTAAAATTGTATAAAAGAACAATAGTTTTGAGATGGAGAGGTAAACGGAGCTATTTAACATTTTAACCTATTATAATTTGTCCTAATACTCACTTTCGATGTACTTTTTTCATGTTACAGTATATCTTACGTTTCAATATTTAAATGAAACTTGAATTAATCCAACCAACTATACGCAATGACATTGTATAAGTCAATTGTCTATATTTTTTATTAGTTATGTAAATTTTATGTTCAACTATCCTCATGGGGATCGAGACCCCCATTGAGAACGGGATGAGGATGTAAAACGTTTCTCCAATGAGGATGGGAGTGAAAAACGAGAATGTGACTGGTTAAAACGAAACCATGATATTCCCCGTCCCATTTTTATCCCTAATAGTATGTGACAAAAACACTTCCATGTCATACGAAAGTAATACATCCAACAACAAATCAGAAATAAAATAAAGATAAAACTGAAAGACAACCGCAAAAATAAATAAAAAGGACAAGGACCGATGCGAGCCAGCACTAGCAACACATGCTGGAGCCTCTTAGACCGATGGGAGTGGGGTGAAACCCACTCACCGCCACCTCAGCGCCACATCAGCTTTTTAACAAACTCACCTAAACTCACCCACGAGGGTAATGACACTCACCCAAACTCACTCACACTCACTTTTCATACCTATTTTTTTATTATTTAAATACAATCCACTCACAAAAAACAGTCAAAATTAAACCAATCCTAAAAAAATAAAAAACATCCGGGCCCACATGTATACAACTCACCTGGGTGAGTTTGCCCACTTTTTTTTCTTGGCTACGAACAAGTCGCGCGTGAGTTTATAAGGGTGGGGTGGGGCTGCGAGTGGCTTTTGGCAACCCACGAGTGGGACTTCACCCACTCCCACCAGCCTTAGAGCTGGGGGAATCCATAACATTGGCGAGGCGCCAAGGCCAAAACGCAAGAAAAGTTGATGGCTTAGGCTCCGTCCTCCTGAGCTGTGGGTCTGGCGCCATGGCCACCAGCTCTCGCCATGGATTTTCAGGATTTTTTTTATTTTAATTATTAAAGTGGGTATATGTGGGCCCCTTATACCACTTTTTACTCTCATGACACCAGTTTTTCCACGGCTCAGGGTTGCCAGTAAAAACTGGTGCCGTGAGAAAATCTGGTGCCATGGGAAAAAAACTAACCTGGCAGCACATTTTTTCCCATGGCACCAAGCCATGGCTTATGGATTCCCCATGCTATTATTTGCATATATCTTGTATAAGCTCAAAATGAAAGGTGTTGCGTGTTCTTCATTCCTAATTTCAAATTAGCAATTGATGTTCAAGGTAACCAATTCATTCATGTGATATGGCCTGCCTGTGTACTTAGATTTTCAATTTCATCTATTCGTTACTTCTTTACTATAACAAATCCAAAGACTGACATGTGACATCAATTGTAGATATATTTTGGATCACATTATATGCACATCCTGTTAAAAGTTACGGAGTATATAACACTCAGCTTTACAAACGTCATTACCACACAATATCCATCAAGATGTCACGTAAACATATCACGTAAAGTGAATATCATAATATATCATTTCATATGAATAATAAATATTCCCCAATTCAGCAGGACTGAGCATAATCATTTGCTATGATTCATGGCATAATCTACGGTAAAATAAACTAACAAGTAAAGCTTTTGATCAACAGTATCTCTCTAATATTCTTTTAAGTTATAATGTGGAAAAGACTATCAAATATCATCTCAGCAGGACTCAGTTGTGTTTCTTGCAGCTCAGGCTTCAGTGACTTTCTGGCGTTTCATGTTCTGCAGGATAGGATCCTTCACCTGTAAATACAATCAAGTGTTACCAATATATCCATAAGATGATAAATTTTAATTTACATGTTAGTATTTCAATTAGTAAGGATTGTTTATACCATGCTGGTTTTGCGTGAACGTTTGCTTAGGGTAGACTGACCACTACAAACCACTGTATCCATTATATCATCCTGATTGACTCCATTTTTCCCCTTCTCCGCCCCTGCTGCATAGCTCTCTATTGAAGCAATTGGCTGAAAAACACATATCACAAGAAACTAATCAAATTCCATTAACAAATATAAATAGACATCTCTCCACTTATAAGAAACTTAACGAGAACCTGATTGTTGCTTGTGGGAGTCTTTGGTCGCTTCTTAGAGAGTATCGGGTCACTGCTGTTGGAAACATTCTGCAAATCAGATCTGTCCTTTGTGCGTGTGAGATCTGATCCAATGGAGTGGACTGCACCAAAAGTGGATGTCTCTTGGCGATCGGCCCCTGATCAAGTTGTCCAATAAGTTAGGCCATGACTTTCAATTTTCTGATTACCATTTTCATAAAAATGCATACCTGTTTGGTTTTCTAAGACATTGGATTTATTAAGTGTCTCAGTCGCATCCTCCTGACCAAAGTGAACACCAAAATAATAAGATAAATAACATTTGATAACCCGACAGAAAGAGTATTAGTTTATTACCATAGCATCCATGTCCAAGACCTTCTGGACTTCAGCAAGTTTCTTCTTGGTCAGATCAGACTTAACCACCCGTTTTCCTGTAATATTGACAAAATTTAATCGAATCGTTTTACATAGTTCACAGTAGTTAGAAGTACACTAGAATCATTTACTGTGACAACTTTTACCTAGCCTACGGTTGCTTGAGGTTTCAATATACCCTTCTTTGGTCATTTTGTCCATTAGCTTACGAACAGTATTTTGGTTAGCCTCTCTACCAAGCTTGCTTTGAAGTTTAGATACACTAATGTACTCCATTGGAAGAGCATGATAGAGTGCCTGCAATAAACGAGCTCAATATCATAACCTTCTTCTTAGTAGTTATATTACAGTACACTTTTAATAAAGAGAGTCGATGATAATCTGGGCTCACCTTCATATACATAAGACCTTCACCTGTGGTGAGTGGACTTTTAACAGGTGCAACATAGGCATCATTTTCATTTTTCACAGCATCAAATTCATACTCCAAATTCTACAGTTGAAAGTTATTTAATACAATGAGATTCAGTTAATGATTAAAAGGGGTATTGATAAAGAAGAGATAGATGTATAGAAGATGACCCTCGCCCTCTTGATGTTGAAACTGTTATTTCCAGCTTTTAGTAGAAGGCCTTCATTAACAAGCTTGCCCATAATTTCTGTAAAACAAATTTAAAAATATGGAATGATTGCAAATAATACATGATCATTAGCTTTATTGTCCATTCAGATTCTTTGGTTACCTTCAATTAAAGCCTGTAAATACAATAAACAATATTAAGTTAATTGTTGCATAACTGGAATAAAAAAGCTAACATGCTCATTAATGTTGGTAAAGTTAAAAAAAAAAACTGTACCAGTGAGATGTCAGAGAAAGCTGAGAGGGCATCAGCGACGTCAACAACATCTAGATGATAAGACTTGATCCAATCCCTCACACGGTTTAGTTGTTGCTCATCTTCAGCTGGATCCTGAGTATCATCTGCATTATATGAAATAACTGGTGTCAGATTATATTGTAAGTAAATCATAAATCCATCTCTGTATAATGTTTGTAAGTATGTGTAACATGATTAAGTGGAGTAAGCACCTTCATCAACCATGGTACCATCTT
Source organism: Glebionis coronaria (assembly GCA_025667525.1). Lineage (NCBI taxonomy): Eukaryota > Viridiplantae > Streptophyta > Magnoliopsida > Asterales > Asteraceae > Glebionis > Glebionis coronaria. The sequence continues at coordinate 98,518,345 of CM046874.1, forward strand.
GTTCTCCTTTTTGGCTATCTGATAATAAAAATGTAGTTATTGGCGGGTTATAGTCCAAAAGATACGAGAATCATAGCATCAACTAAAACATATTGATGCGAAAATTACCTCTAGCTGCGACTATGTACTCATCATCAGAAATGCTGGCCTGAAATGGATTGTTGAAGTACCATCAGCTTAGTATGAGATGTACATAGTATTGTAGGGCATTAGACAGTAATCATTGTGGCAATTTCAGTCCATTTTATGTATAAATGAATCAAAGGGTTATATTTTATCTGAAAGGGGTGAGCATTAAGAAGAAGAGCTCGGGTCAAATGTGTCAAAGTTTGCCCAAAAAGTATACTGGAACCTTTTAGATTGCTTTATTTAAAAGATTATATAACCATTGTAACGATATAGTTTCTGTAATCTAATTTAACAGATTAGTTATCAATAGATAATGAACAAAATAGTGTTTGTGGTACAACCCAACCCAAGCTATTTTATTTTAGTTTGACCCGATACCCACCCACCAGCCCCATTTTTCCAGTTTAACTAGATTTGGCACTTCACCTCACTGTCTGATTCACTCTCTCCATCTACTTGCATTGAATCACCGCCTAAACTCACATTATCATCCTCACATGGATCAAGCACACTTTTAACCTGTAATGATCAAGAGACTTAACAGTTAAATAACTATTTCCAATCATAAAGTCTAGCTTGCTCTTGCGCTATAACTCCTTACCTTCAAAGCTAGCACAAAATGCTTGCTGTTAACATTGCCAACCTCCATTTTCAAAGGATTTCTGTTCCAGGTGTTAACGGTTTCCTCCTCTGTGCAACCTCTGAAGAATGGGGGCTCGTAATCAGCAGGCTACAAGATAGAAGCAAATATTTTACATTACTTATATTTTGATCAATCAAGGAAACAATGTGGAGACTAAGTCGATGTTATATGCAAATTTACAATCCTGTCATACGATACATATCTACAGAAGCATCTGAATATCTAGTTTCCTACTCATCTTGCAGCGATCTCAAGTTTAAGATACTTCATATTTGTTGAAGTTAACAGAACTTGATTTAAGATATTTTCCTATAACAGTAAGCAAAAGTGCATTTTGCTGAACTTATATATACATGTTAATAAATACCGCAGCTTCTGTCAACTAACAGTGTGCAATTTGCTGAACTTAGATATACAGGTTAATATATACAGGTTGTAACTTATAGGTTGTTACAGCAACAATAGGTTAATTAGTTAACAGGATCATACCGTGACATCATCATAATAGGCAAGTTTCATCAAAATGGTGCGCTGAAACAAAAACAAAATGAGCCACATTGAGAAGTGTATCCATATAAAGATGTCAATCATAAGATAGAAGACTCTGCACATGTCACTAAAAAGTGTCTTACCTCTTCTGGCATCTTATCCAGAGTTCTCATCAGTTGAATTAGTGTACGAACCATCTTACATGCAGAACTCCTGAGATATAATGTTGTATTAATAACATCAGATTATGTTGTCCGAAATTTATGTTTAGTTATAGGAAACATTTGATAGGGCCCAGATAAAATTAGACAAAGATAAACGAATTCATATGGAAATAGTATTTACTTCATTTGAGCTGGGGTTATCTCTGTTGTGGCGAACTTGAATTCCCCTTGTTTCTTGCTTCCAATTCGATTGAAATTCATAGAAACCTCTTGACTGTCAGAGTTTGAGTAACTGAAGGCAACTGCACGACAATGTATATATTAGTGAAGAAGTGTTACCAATACACAAACCATACTTATGAATTTACTAAACTGGTCATGAATTCCTGCTAATCAGAGTGACCGAAATCGCTATCATCTCATTTATATTACAATACTATCTGGGATCTTACAGGCATATTCTTCAATCATTGCCCCGTCTGCTGTGTCACACACGCAGAACATTAGGGTCTTAAGATATTTCTTCTGCAAAGCATCATATACACCTGAAAAAACAAGATTTCCCTTTTAACCAAACAGAAACAAGTAACAAAATGGAAAATATTAATCTCAAAAGCACATAAGAACATCGAAAGTGTAATACCTTTCTCCATCCAGTCAATTAGTCTTCTAGACTCTGCATCCATAGGCATTAACTTTTTGATCTTCATCTCTGTCAATGATAATTTACAGACAAAACGTTATCATCAGTTTAAACCTCTTAGCTATGAAAGAAAGATCTCTGCGAGAAAACCATTGGCATTTACCTAGGGCGGGCACATTCTTGTCATTGAAGTATTTCTCTGGAAAAAGGCCTCTGATATAACTTATGTTGAATATCGCTATGCGTAGTAGGTTCCTTGTCTGTTATGCAGCAAAAAAAACATGAGATACTGCAACTGATATATCGCAAACAAAAACAGTAGTCTAATAGTTTCACTTTCAAATTTAGCCTCATAGGCTTCAATAGTAATCTACAGTCAATATATATTTTCTAGCATAATTATCGTGGATCTTGTTTCAAATATGACAGATGTCCTGCTAACTGAATTTTTTCTTCATACTAGGAGTGTTAAACATCCCGCTATTTCGACTTTAACTACAAATAACACTCTACATTACAGAAGTTGCCACAGAACTTAATGGTAGTATCTGCATTTACGCTCCTACATTGCCAAACTTTAAGCTAGCCTATGAATAACAGCAATGTATAAACTATCAAATCTTATGTCAATAAGTACATTTCCAGCTGAAAACACAGACCATAAATTATATTTAATCTGGGAGCGTTAAACATGAAGCCACCGTTACAGCAATCAGTCTACCAGACTAATAACTACATTTACATTTAATCAAAGAATCAACTACTTCAGAAATTTCAGTAACATCGTGAACATAGCTCAACAACATAAAATGTGCATATCATGCAGCAACGAGTCACTTCGAGTAAATCTAGACTTTATAGTCAAATTTAAGTCAAATCATAATAACAGCAGATACATTCAATAGGATTACCATGTTGTGTATCATAACTACCATAACAAAAACTATTACACGGACTCACAATGATCACAAAGTCAAGCAAAGTGTTATTGCGGGAGATTGAAAATTTGGTTTTGAGCTAAACAGCTACCAATAACTACGACATACATAACTGAGATTACAGTGAACATAAATTCAACAACACCGGACACAAAATGTATGAGAAGATCTGTATCTACAGAAATAAAATCACTACGAGCAAATTGTGTGAACTCTGAGGCAAATCAGTTACTAACTGATTAATTTCGAATAAGAATACATAACTTTAGTTCGATTACAAGAATCCGTATCGTAACACACAAAAACAACTCAAAATCATAAAAACATCAAGCAACAGTTATGCTTAAAACTAGCGATAACTACAATTTTGAAACACCAAATCCCATTCAATATCTGCATTAACGCTCCTATACATCTCAATTTTAAGCTAGCTTCTAAATATAAATAATGTATGAACAAAATTCAATGCACAACGGATGAAGTTGCCATATACTACGCGAAGAAATCTTATGCTTATAAGTACATTTTAGCAGCAAACAGACTTAAATCATATCTGACCAAGGAGCTTTACAGGTTAAGTCACCGTTACAGTGATCCTATCACATATACTATATAACTACAAAAGCCACGAGAATCAAGTAATAAAAAAATCTAGAATATCAGTAAGTACGATTCATGTAAGAACATCGCAAACAGAATCCAACAACATAAATTGCAAAATGTCTCAGAAGATTCATACATACAGCAACAAAATTATCACGAGCAAATCTAGACTCTAGAGTCAAACTTAGTGAAATAATTACGAGAACAGATACATTCAATAGGATTACCACACTCTGTATCATTACGACAACAACAAAAACTATCATACGCTAAACGTCTCACAACGGTTACATAATCAAGCTATAGTGTTACTACTAGCTGCAGAGAGAACATATGTGTTTACCCTAAAAAGCTAGCAATAACTACCACATACACATATGACATAACAGAGATCATCGTGAACATAAACTCAACAACAACAATCATGTAATTTATCACAAACTGTATCGTAACAAACAAATTTTATCCAGTTATCAGAAGCTATATCATAACACACGAAAACGACTACTATCAAGTAACATGAAGCAACAACTAAGCATAAAACTAGCGATAATGACGCCATACACAATTAAGCTTAAAATTCACGAAACACGCTACAGCATAAACTAATTCAATACGATTATCACAATCTGTACTGTAACACCTAAAACAAAATTAACCAGACGCAAAATGACGTCAACACAAATTTCAAATTCAACAAAAAATAGTAGAGATAATTACGTCACTCTCATCATACTGTCAAAGACTTAAAATCATATAACGCATCAACAGATCCATTTCAACATATACAAAATCACACAGAAACAATGAAGTCATCGAGTTTATAAAACTTAATTCACAAAATGTATCAAAATTCATTTCCAAATCAACACGATAGTAACACAAATTACAAATTCATACTGTCAATAACTATCAACAGATCCATTTCAACATATACAAAATCAGCACATAAACGATGACGTCATCGAGTTTATAAAACTTAATTCACAAAATGCATAAAAAATTCATTTCAAAATCAACACGATATTAGAGACGATGCCGTCATCACGTTTACGATATCAACAGCTTAAATCGAAAACAGTATTTATTTCAAAATCAATACGTAGTAGAAACGATAACGTCACACGTAACGAAAGTGACGTCATCGTTTTCACGAGCATAATTTCCAAAATGTATCAAAAATTCATTATTCATCTCAAAATATCACGTTTACGATATCAACAGCTTAAATCGAAAATTCAGGTAAAAAATAACACGATGACGTCATCAAGTTCATAACATAATTCATCTAAAAATAAAAGTTGAGTTAAAAAAAATTACTAGAAGAAGTGAATCCTGTTCAGTAATCTCCGATTCCTTCACTTTCTGTGCCGCTGCTGCAACCTGTACAGAAATAAACGAGTGTTAATTTTTTTATAAAAAAAGTTTTATAAAACATGTGTGTGAAAAATGAGTGTGTTTTTAGTGTGTGAGAGAGAAGATGAGAGGGTTTATTTACCATTTTGAGAGTGAGAGTCAGAATGAAAATGAAAATGAGTGAAGTGAGCGGGAGGAGGAGGTGACTATTTATAGGAAGTTGAGTTAAGAATTGACCGTGGTTAGGTTAAATCAAGCACGCACTAGGCGTGTTGGGGGAAAACGGTTAAAGGTAGTGACACGTCAGCACCGGTATCAAGGAGTTAGTTGATTTTGGACCCTTTTCTTTCGGGGTAAAGATTCTATTTATTTTTTTTGTACATTATCGTTACTTCGTTACATAAACAACGGGTTAACAAACAAGTTATGTGGTTACTACTACATACACGACGTGTCAAGCATTTGCAAAAAAAAAATTGTAAAGATTTTAAAATATTTGGTTATCTTTATAATTTGTTCACACTATCGAATCAATTTATAATATTGATGACGTATAATTTTTAGTCGGGCTATGTAGTCCGATTCATGGATACCACTCGTATTTAATCCATCAGATTAAAGGTAATGACATTGTGTTGAATTGTCAAACTTATTTTGTTATGCTTTGTTCCTTTTTTGTCTTTCTTTGTTTTTGCAGGGACTTGTGTTGCCAACTCCTTTTTAAGTCTGATGGGCTTATATTTGGGTTGATCGTTGCGCTTGTGGCCCATGTGAAGATTTATCAAGTTATAACCCTAGCAGCTGCTAGGGTTCTCACTTATCACAATACACAAACATACACACATATTGTGTGGTGCTCTCTCTTGTTCTTGCCGTATGATGCTTTCATCATGGGAGGATCTTCATCTATTACTATTGTTTTAGATTAGATTGTGTGAGAGTGATCTTGTAGTGAGGAAATCGGATCAACCTAGTTGGGACGATTTCACCTATCTCTTTTGTATTGTTGATTAGCACCAATTTGGGGACTAATCCTTTATTTGTAGTTTGTACTTGAATCTTGCTTAATAAATCACCAAGGGGTGGCTGGTTAGGTGATAAAATCTGTGTCTTTATCTCTTTTTCATGTTCTTTACATGGTATCAGAGCCTAAAGAACTTGGATTGTATCACTAACTTGCTCTCTCGTGGTTATTTATTGATTTCTTGAAAAAATTAAATTAGGGTTTTTTGAAACCTTAATTTATTTTTTGGGGATTCTTGATTCTTTGGTCCATAGAGGCTTCCCTGTGCGTTGCCTTTGATCATTCAGGTGGTGCCGTTAATTTCCTTGCTAAATTAAGTTAGGGTTTCGTGAAACCCTAACTTTATTTTTGAGGATCCTTACTCTTTAGAGCTCAGGAAGCTATTATTGGTGGTGCCGTTGATCGATCTGGTGGTGCCGTTTCCTGATTTGCTATTCTCTGGCTGAATCAAAATTAGGGTTTTGAAACCCTAATTTGTTATACTTTGGCGGTTCTTTGGTGGTGACTCACCCATCCTCTAGACTAAGTGAATCTAGAGATTAGATCCTTTTTTGCTGGTTGTTGTATAGCACTGTAAGCCCTTCTTGTTCTTCCCTTATTCTCTCTTCGCGCTTGGTTACTTTTTGGGTTACTGTTGCTTGTTCTGTGGGGATCCTTACTCTTTAGAGCTCAGGAAGCTATTATTGGTGGTGCCGTTGATCGATCTGGTGGTGCCGTTGCCTGATTTGCTATTCTCTGGCTGAATCAAAATTAGGGTTTTAAAACCCTAATTTGTTATACTTTGGGGGTTCTTTGGTGGCGACTCACCCATCCTCTAAACTAAGTGAATCTAGAGATTGGATCCTTTTTTGCTGGTTGCTGTATAACACTGTAAGCCCTTCTTGTTCTTCCCTTATTCTCTCTTCTATCTTGGTTACTTTTTGGGTTACTGTTGCTTGTTCTGTGGGTGCAAACGGATTGATTAACACCTTGACCTTCCAACCTTGACTGGTGTGGATACCTGCTCTGGTCAATCCGAGTCCACAACTGGCATTTCTGGTAACTTAATTCTGGGTGGTTTTTTGGCTTTCATACTTGTGTTTATCTGTTTTTTGATACTTTCTTGTTTCTTGCTTGGTCTATATCTTTTTTGTCTATTGCGTTTGTTTTTTCTTCATCATGAGTGCTGATGGTGGTACTCCTCCACCTGTTAACACAGGTGGTGGGGTTACTGAACCTATTTTGATTAGTAGTCTTGATGCTGGTGATCCTTTGCATGTTCGGAATAGTGATAGTAGTACTACTGCTTTAATTCCTTTTAAATTACTTGGTACTGCTAATTATCGTATGTGGAACAATGCCATGAAACTTGCTCTTCAAGTTAGAAATAAAATTGGTTTTATTAATGGTACTTGCTTGAAAGAAACATATGCTCACAGTAATGTTTTATTTGCTCAATGTGATAGATGCAATGCTATGGTTTTGACTTGGCTTATGAACTCTGTGTCTCAAGATATTTATATGGGGTTGGTTTATTCTGAAAATGCTTCTAATGTTTGGAATGAATTATCTGGAACTTATGATAAGGTTGATGGTTATGTTGTGTATAATCTCCTCCAAAAGATTAACTCTATGAAACAAGGAGGCACATCTGTTGCTGAATATTATCACAGGCTTAACTCTTTGTGGAGGGAGTTTGATGCTTTGACCAAATTGCCTAAATGTGTTTGTCCCATTAAATATTCTTGCCCTGCTAGCACTGAATCTATCTTACATCAACAGCTTATGAAGCTTATGCAGTTTTTAATAGGCCTTGATGAGTGTTATCTACCTGTTAGAACTGCTCTTCTCACCAGGGATCCTCTCCCTGATGTGAAGGATACTTATGTGATGGTTTTTAGGGAGGAGTCACATAGGGGTATCCCTGAACCTTCTGGTGTGACTGATCCCAAGCTTAATACCACCTCCTTTGCTGCCAAAACCTTTGGTCAGCAAAGGAAAGGGAATTCTTCTAACCCTAACAAGAATTATTCCAAAAGTGGCAATAAATCTTCTCCTAATAGGGGCCCCAATCCTAATCTCAACTACACAAATTGTGGGATGATTGATCACACTGTGGATATATGTTATGAGATCATTGGGTACCCCCTGGATACAAAAGGCCCTCTAATGCTAAAACTTATGTGTCTAAACCTAATTTCAATGCTAATTATGATACTAAGTTGAATGATGCTAAGATTATTGACAAATCTGTTACTTGTGATGTGCCTTCTTCCTTCACCTCTGATCAAATTAGGAAAGTCCTACTCTTGATTAATGACCCTTCCTCTGGGAACATTCATGCCAACATGGCAGGTAGTTACTCCTTTTATAACTTCAATGTCTTGTTTAATATTAATTTCTCTAGATTCTATTGTGGTCACTTGAAAGGTTTGGTTACTTGTAACACCCCACTTGGATAAGTGGACTGTTACGTGTATTTATGGCGTGTCATCAAAGCATAAGGTAAATGTCCTAAAACATTAACTGACCATAAAGGAAATACCGGAATCAAACATCGGTAATTCAAACATAAGCTCAAAACATGAAAAGTAAAATACTGAAGGAAAGGACTAAACAATGCCCAAATAAGCAGAATAATGTAAGGAGTGCATAAAGTAAGAAGTCCAGATAGCTTCTTTCAATGCACATGTCATCAGAATCCTAAGAGCGTCCTGGTGTACCTGCCGTTAGAACATGAAAGAACTACGGCTGAGCATAACGCTCAGCGAACGGATATAAAGCATGATAAAGAATTACTGAAATGAAACAGATGATAAAATACTGGAGCTGTAAGACTGATAAATAAAGTTGCAGCGGAAATCTGTGTATAATCTGTAAAGTCTGATTTATATATAATAAAGTTGAACTGTTACCTGTTAAATATGAAAACATGCATTTACATAATTTTAATTGCCAGAGCTTATATAGGTCACGTGCTGTAACAACCGTGCATGAATAACTGGAGGGGTAACCTCGTCATGCTGTAGAGGGGTGACCTCTAAATAACTGTAGAGGGGCGACCTCTAAATACTGTGTTAGGTGGAGGGATCAGCTACAATGTGAAGGATGTAGAGCACACACCACATTCACCCTGATAACTTGTAAACTGATAAGCCTAGGATGCATCCATACGCCCCACTAAACATACATATAAAAATGGCCAACCTGAACATGAGTGGGACGATGCAGGATATCACTCTCCTACATGTGAGTCACGACACCGGTGCCTCTAGTGCCGTGGTTACGGTACCTCCGTAACTAGTACATAAATTGGTCGTGCTTGTATATAATGCTCAGGCAACTTATTTCGTTTTTAACATGATTTCTGATAAGCTTAAACACATACGGGGAAAAACACTTGGCTGCAGACGGGGAATCCTAATCATACATAGAAAGGAAGTTCTTACTGAAAGGACGGAAAATTCGTACCTCGTGTCCAGTAATGAAATAAGAATGAAAGATGAAAGATCTACTCCGACTTCACGGGTACTACATAAATAATGGACGCGAATAAGTAAACTGATATTCGTTTATTTAATTTACTGATCTTATTGGCTTTTCATTTATTTATTTTATTTCTGGAAATCTGTATGTATATTAGCTGATGAATTTGAATTTATAATAGTTCTTTCAATATTAGTGACCTAATAATAATTACGGTATGAACGTATTCTGACATGATATTAATACTATAATAAGTGACTCGTAAATAATATGAGGTTTTATAACTTATAAAGTTTTCAAAATCATTTAATTCATATAATAAAATTATACCCTTTTAAAATATTAAAAACTAATTTAATTTAACTCATTTAAAATACAATTTAAAATATTTATCAAACAATTAATAAAAAGGTATAATATAAAAATCTTCGTTTTATAAGTATAAACTGTAACCCGAGCCTACCGAGATATCCCTTCTCGGTCGCATTAAACAATTCCACAAGCTATATTAAATCTGCCTATATGAAATTTACGACAGAAAATTCTGTCACTAAAACTGTCGCTAAAATGTCACTGAAAGCTGAGTTTTTAAAAACTGCATATATAACAATTCTGCGACAGAAAGTTCTGTCGTAAAACGGTCGCAAAACTGTCGCTAATTTCCTTTTAAAATGCCACTGTTTTCTGTCTATTTCTTCCCACTGACTTGTTATTAGGTTCCCACTGTTTATATGTATTATTCCCACTGTTTTCTTTTACGTTCCCACTGATTGTGTTGTATAACCCCAAACACCCCTTTGCTGATGTCGCAGACCCAAACACACCCTGTCAATCCAAACACCCCTGCTGCGAAAAATCTAAACCCAAACGCCCCTGCTGTCTTTTTTGTTCGGGGCTGGTCTCAACAGAAACACCACCACAACCACCACCGCACCCCATTTGGGTCGCGGCTGGCCAGAAAAGAAAGCACCGAGACCTTGATGGTCTCGGTTGTTCTTCATCATAGCCCACTGAGACACTTATGTGTCTCAGTTTTCATGTCCAAATATAAACCCGACACCCTAATGGTTTATTAAATCATGTTTACCTTATAATTTCATTTGTATCTATATTTGTTGTCAAATCGTGATATAACCCGAATTATAGAAAAGGGAAAAGATTACCGTTGTATGCTTGATAATTGAAAGACAACAATACACGAATTAGAGATGAAATTGAAGCCCGAAACCCTTTTTCTTTGTCTTTTTCTGTCGGCCGCTTTTCTCCTCTAACCCTAGCTTCCCGTTCTTCTTCTTTTTTTCTAAATGATTTAGTGTGAAAAACTCTTTTCCCTGGTTACTATTATTTTGTGGGACGGGCCTTAAGCCCAAATTCCTTTTCTTTGTTTTCTTTTAAACCGCCGGCCAACTATAAGTATAAAGCTTTTCGTTTTTCATTTCGTTAAATATTTTCGATGTCTGTGTTTTTAGTTCGTGGTTCGGAATTTTGTAATAACTACTTTCTGAGTAAAATACTTACGTGAAAATACTTGCGTGTAATTTTCTGACATTTCTTAATTATTTTCGGAATAATTAATTTGTAAAATTTAAATAAAACTGAGTGCGTAATTACTGTTAACGTTTAATTATTTATTTTCTCAACTTAATAATTATCTTGTGGATAATTATTTTGTTGTAGTATTTAATAAATTGAGGCTGCGTATTTATTATTTACGTTTAGTTAAAGTGAAAGCTGAGCCTACGCGTATTAAATATTCGGGAGATTTAAATACGGGTTTTACAATTCTTCCCCTCTAAAAAATATAATTCTTCCTCGAATTAAAGATGCGATTATGCCGTGGTTTTACAATTTTTCCCTCTAAAAAGGAGAATTTCGTCCTCGAATTAAGGATAATAAGCTGATGAAGTTATAAGAACTAAAAGAACACGTAAACTGAAAAGACAACTAAGCTCGAGGATAATCTGTCTTCTCATTAAGACATAATGCTCCTGATAGGTTTAACCTGACATAACTGAAATGATCATGTAACGTGAGATGGCTGAAGAGAACCTAGAACATGACATGACTGAAAAGACTTAACTGGATTTACTAAAGGAAAAGGAATGAGGGGTCCGGATGGACTCCTCCGTTTCGAGTGACTTCCCGCTTAAAACGGTTCCTTCAAAGATCTAAGCATCATGAAAATCTTGGTCTTGATGGCCCTATTCTGATGAATATTGAATAGTTTCTGGTTTCATACTTAAGATGGATTTTCTGAATCTGATAGTATGAATAAGCTATAGCATGTAGTATACATGAAATGGTACGTACAAGTACCCTGAAAAGATAACATTTATATCTCTGAGCAAGCTGCTGAAAACATAAAGGGACGAACTACGTGAACAATTGTGAACGTGCTACGTGAGCAATTGTGAACGTGGTTCACGATTATATAAGGAACGCTGGACATGGAATATATCGTGAACGTGATACGTGAACATACTGTGAACGTGATACTAGAACATATCATGAACATATGCTGACTAAGGAAAGAATGCGAAATGATAAGGCCTGATACGTGAAACGTCTGCCCGGGTATGGAGAAGCTCTGCTAACTTGAGTCTGGTTTCTTAAGCTTTCTGTAACCGTATTCGGTAACAAGCTGTGAAATGTGTATCACGAGATGGAACACGAATCTGATCGTGAACAATATCATGAATGCGAATCGGGAATTTAAATCATGAGATATCATAAGCATTAACTGAAACAGCATCGTACTGTGAATGAGACGTAGACGTGAAAATAAACGTGAAAGTAAATGTGAACGTACACGTGATTGTGAACATGAACGTGAGCGCCATTCGCGAACGCTAATTTTGATATGACAAGATTGTTGATGGAATACTTTGGAATCATACTACCTATTGCTGAATTTCCTGCAGCATATCGGTGTCCTATCTTGAACCTGAGGTATGTCAGGCTTCCAGATATGAACATAGTTGCATCAATTATGTTATAATGCTTCTATCAAAATTATGCCTGGGATTACGGTACCTTCTGGTGGAATATGAGTGATTAGTCATGAAAGAATTTTGAGTCTGGGTAAAATAGATCTCTCGTAGCATAGGATCTTATGAAATACAAAATTTTAGTGTAGGTCCTCTCCTTTATGCGAAAGCTTAACCATAGAAAGCTAATCAAGAGATCTTTCAGCAATTTCTGCGGTAGTAGCCAACTGAATTCTTGAAATTTTGTACTTCGTTTACTGGCGTCAGTCGTGACCATCTGGTGATGGCCTTCACCTTCGCAGGATTGTCTGAAATTCCTTTCTGCTGAAATAGTGTGGTCCAGAAATGCCACCTTGTTCTACTGGGATTCATACCTAGAAATCTGCTTATATGATTTTTCTCCTTACCTCTCTAGAATTTAGAAGATCAAAATGTTATCAAAGTACATACTGACGATTTGGTCTGCAAAGTCATAAAAAAAAATTTATTCATAAATTTCATGCTATAGCTGGAGAATTAGGGAGCTCAGAAATATAATTCCAAATCTTTAGAGTGACTATAATATGTCTCTCTCACCACTGATGGTGACATGATCATGAATTTTTCTGGAAAATATATAAGAAGTCATAGTAGATCAGATAAACCTATTATTCGTGGAATGAACATCGATTAAAAATGATGATCTTGTCAAAAAAATCGGTGGCCTCGTTCCGATAACTCTTGCAGCAATTGTTGCAACTCTTTTAACTTAGCTGAAGCCCTGGAATAAAGAGTTTTGAAAACAGGTTCTATTCCTGAGACAAGCTTGATGTTAAATTTTGTCTCGTGGTTAGGAAGGAATTTCTGGAATAACATCTGGAAATTTTAGTATAATCTACTGATCATGGATTCGAGGAATTTTAGAAGTGAATTTATAACTGGTAGCTAAAAGTCTTCGTAGCTATGGACTGATGAGTCACGCGCTTGTAAGGTAGAAATAATTTGTACTGATTTTTCTGACAGAAGGTATAATGAATATATTTGGGATTTAGTAAGACGGATCTCGTCGTTAACTGAAAATAAGGCTTTAATAAATATGGTGATACTGTTAAGTCCTTTCTGGCTGAGAGGTAAATTGTAAAACCCGTATTTAAATCGGGAATATAAATACGCGGGTTAATTACTTAAACCATTTACGAAGAAATTATTGACGAAAACAAACGCAAGAAAATTATACAAGTATTATTATTATAAAAGTTTCAAAAAAAAAAATATAAAAGTAAATAAAATAAAAAGGAAAGGGCCGGTTTAAAAAAGGGAAAGAAAGAAAATTTTGGGCCAAGCCCATTATAAGAAAAACATAAACGGGACTCTAACCCCTTTTTCCATTCAGTCGACAAAAAAAAAGGGTTAGGATTAGGGTTTCGTTTGGTTGGCTGCCGAGAGAAAAAAAAAAAAAGGGAAGTGTCGAGTTCTTATCTTCAAACCAGGTATTATACTTCTTCATTACAGTAATATAAATCACGAATTTAGTTTTAATGAATCAAGGAGGGAACGTTTTGGATAATTAAATCAAGAACATAGCATAAAATAACAAATTAGGGGTTTCTTGAGGGGGTTTCGAAATCACCACGACCACCTGATTTTAGGGGCGTCGGGTTTGGGTTAGTGATCAAAACCGAGACCACAGCGGGTCTCGGTGTAAGCTGTTGTTGGACGACCGAGGGTCAAGAGACCCAGGTAGAGGGGCGTTTGTTTTGCTTAGTATGGCCGGGGGTTTATTGGTTCATGTGAACCGAGACCACCAGGTCTCGGTGACTCCCTTCTCTGCCCAGCCGTGACCCACACAGGGGCGGCTAGGTCCAGTTCGACATAAGGGGTGCGTTTGGAGGCTGCTAAAACATAACGGTGCGTTCGGCTTATATAAACAATGGGAAGATCATAGCATAACAGTGGGAACAATGGGTAACCAGTGGGAAAAGAATGGGACAGAAAAAAACTGTATAGTAAATAACATTAGCGACAGTTTTAGCGACAATTTTTCTGTCGCAAAACTGTTAGATATATGCAGTTTTTAAAGGGACAGTTTTAGCGACAGTTTTAGTGACACAGAATTTCTTTCACTAATTCTTGTGGACAGATTTTGTATTATATGTTAATTTGTTTAGTGCGACCGAGATGGGATATCTCGGTAGGCTCGGGACATGATTATAAATAACAAAATAAATAAATACTTTTATATTATACCTTTTTAAATTAAATTGTTTTATAAATATTTAAAATATATTTTTAAGTGTATTAAATTAAATTAGTTCTTTAATATTTAAAAAGGGTATACTTTTAGAAAATGAATTAAATTATTTGAGAAACTTTCTAAATTAAGGAACTTTCTATTTTAGCGGGGTTCTTAATATGGCAATACTATAACGTCAAGAAATACGTTGTACCTTAAATTAATACTAGAAAATAATACATTAAATTAATTATTATAAGTTCCAATTTATCAGTTGGTATACGTACAGAATTTCAGAATCAAAATAAAATAAAATAAGAAGCCAGTAAGATCAGTAAAATTAAATAAACGAATGTCAGTTAACTTATTCGCGTCCTTTATTCATGTAGCACGCGTGAAGCCCGAGTAGTATTCGTTCAGTCTTCCATTCAGTCAATTACTGGACTAGAGGTACGGATTTTCCGTCCTTTCAGTAAGGACTTCCTTTCTATGCATGATTAGGATTCCCCGTTTGCAGCCAAATGTTTTCCTCAGTATATGTTTAAGTTTGTCAGTAATCATGTTAATAACTAAATAAATTGCCTGAGCATTTTATACAAGCACGACTAGTTTATGTACTAGTTACGGAGGTACCGTAACCACGGCACTAGAGGCACCGGTGCCGTGACTCACATGCAGGAGAGTGATGTCCTGCATCGTCCCACTCAGCTCAGCTTGGCCATTTTATCAGTAATATTAGTGGGGCGTATGGATGCATCCTAGGCTACAGTTTACAGTTTAGCAGGTGAATGTGGTGTGTGCTCTACATCCTTCACATTGGAGCTGATCCCTCCACCCAGCACAGTTATTTAGAGGTCACCCCTCTACAGCATGACGAGGTCACCCCTCCAGTTATTCATGCACGGTTGTTACAGCACGTGACCTATATAAGCTCTGGCAAATAAAATACAGTAAATGCATGATTTCAGAATTTATAGTTATATTTCAGTATCAGTAAATATGAATCAGGTTTTTTCAGATTTTATGCAGAGTTCTACTACATGTTACATATCAGTCTTACAGCTTCAGTATTCTATCGCCTGTTTCACTCAGTATATTCTTATCATGCTTGATATCCGTTCACTGAGCGTTATGCTCAGCCGTAGTTCCTTTCATGTTCTAACGGCAGGTACACCAGGACGCTCTTAGGATTCTGGGAGTATGTGCATTCGAATGGAAGCTATCCAGACTTCTTACTTTATGCATTTCTTACATTATCCTGCTTATTTGGACATTGTTTAGTCCTTTCCTTCAGTATTTTAATTTTCATGTTTTGGGCTTATGTTTGGATTACCGATGTTTGATTCCGGTATTCCTTTATGGTCAGTTAATGTTTTAGGACATTTACCTTATGCTTTGATGACACGCCATAAATACACGTAACGGTCCACTTATCCAAGTGGGGTGTTACAATTATGGTATCAGAGCCCGCAAGGTTCGACCTGTAGGCTCTAAAACTTGACCTGTGACTAGTGGGTAGTCACCAGGAACTTCCTAGATTTTGGCGTTGTTATCTTTCATGTTTCTCATGGATTATTCAGTCAGTTTCCTTCATTTATCAGTCAGTTTTCTTAAAGTTTTGACTAAGTAAAAGGTTGGCACAGAACTAGCCATATTTAGTCGCATGTGCTTTTAGCGAATTTTTCGTTTTGGTGAACTGACCATAGGCGTTCACCTTTTCCCGTTCAGATTTTGTATTGGTAAAACGACCATAGGCGTTTACCCTTACTCATGACAGATTCATGTTTTCAGTCAAATATCACTTGGTGAACCAGCCATATACGTTCACCAATGTTCAGATCGAATTTCATGCTTTTCAGTCAAATGATGTTTTGTGAACTGAACCATAGATGTTCACCTTTGCACATATCACGATAATTTATAAAGTTTGACAATCATGATTTGGACTACAACCAACCATGTTTAGTCCCAGATTGTAAATTTCTATACTCGACAGTTCTCAGAAAATTTTGACAAGTATAGATCGAACCAGAATCACCATACTTAGTCACATGTTCTTCTTTGAATTCTATGAAGGGAACCATAGCCGTCCACATCAGTTGATATTAAACATCAGTTGATATTAAACCTCAGTTGATATTAAATTTCAGTTGATTAGACTTTTTATGTTCCTTGTAACAGTCAAATTTTCATACCCTCACGTTGATGTCATCTACATGATGATTCAGTTTCATGTCTCCTTACGAGGATTATGTTTCAGCAAAGTAATGATGTCCTCATATACAAGAATTTCAGTAAAACCCATTTTCATGATAAATCATGATTGGCCTTCATTAATCATGCTTCATCCTGACCACTGTTGGGACTTCGATTATATCATACTTTCAGTCTTGATATAACTAGCAGTAAGTCGACGCAGGAATTACAGGCTATCATGTTACTTATTTCAGACCAGTTTACTACCGTTTAAATCAATTTATTTTCTAGATCACATCAGACAAGCGACACCAGTATCGACCATCCAATAAAATTCCCACCAGTGCCATGAACAGTAGTCTATATGGACCCTCTGTATAGTGCCTCAGTTATACTCCTTGTACAGTGATACATGTGTACTCCACGTATAATGTCTCGATATGCTTCATGTGCGGTATTCATTTTGTACTTCATGTACAGTAGTCCAGGTGTACACCAGGTACCCTACTCCATGGATATTGCTAATCGATCCTCAATCATCTCGGGCGTTTCCACTTGTCGATATTTTACCAGGTGCTGATGTTTCTCGTGAGTTGAAGATTTTACCAGATGCTGATGCTTCGAACACTTTGAAGACCTCAAAATTGCTGATGCTGCCGATACCTTGGAGATTTCTCAAGATGCTGATGCTGATGCTGTTATACTATAAAGACACCGCAGAGCAAGGACGAAAACTATAAATTTGAACTTTATGTTAAGACAAAATTTCAACCATCAGACACTACCATTCCATTACATACTTTTACCTTCTCAGTTAGATGTCACACTCCACTCAGCTAACCGTATATTCAAAGAGTGGGAACCGGAACTCAGCCGGCCACTCAGCAGAATAGTTACATGAATCAGGGTCATGATAATGATCGTCATAAATTGACAGACAAAGCAGTAGTGACAACTACCGTGCTTATAATTAATCAGTCAGTAACCATCGGAATTCCGGAACGGACGTGACCAGAAATACAGAGGTCAGTAGTCTAATCGGTCCACCAACCCTAGCTGTTACCCGAAATTCTTTCAGCCTTGTTCGAATTCACCTACTAAAACACATGTTAGGACATCAGTCAAGACATGGGTCTCTATTATCCTTTTTGAAAACACCTTTCAGAACACCAGATACGATACATGTCATATGAATACCTTCTCAAGGTATGAGTCAAGACTCATAACTCCAGTATGTTTTCTAAACCAGGCCCTCAGTAATTCAGGGTACCCTTCAGAAAGGGGTATACCCGTTCTATTATGCCATGCATGAATCAGATCATTTAAAAATTCAGTCACCAGGTTAAATACGCATTATTCATTCTGTAAGGCTACAGACAAACACATTCAGTGAAAAGTCGCCATGTTTACTTCACGTGTTCCTACGTCAGCTTCATCATAAATCAGGTGGTCACCTGCCTCTCAGTCAGAAAGGACTCAACAGTATCACCATATTTATTAAAATATTATTTTCAGTTAACGACGAGATCCGTCTTACCAACCCTAAACATATTCATTTTACTCCTGCCAGAAAGATCAATACAAATTGTTTCAGCTTTACGAGCACGTAAATTATCATCTTTTAGCTACAAAGACTTCTGGTCACCATTTATAATGCGAATTCTGAAATTCCTTAAATTCATGACCATCAGATTTCTCCAGAGTTCCCAGACACAATTTCAGAAAGTTTTTCAGGAATTTCCTTTCTCATCACGAGACAGAATTTAACATCAACTTTGTCTCAGGAACAGAACCTGTTTTCAAAACTCTTTATTACAAGGCTTCAGCTAAGTTAAAAGAGTGGCAGCATTTGCTGCATGAGCTACCGAAACGAAGTTTTGTTCGTCCTAGCGCACCATCAGGAAGTACACCGTTCTGTCTACCAGAAAGAAGGCCGGTATCATGACATCACGTATCGACCACAAGATATTTCTTTTATACAGATCACCATTCTTAACCAATGTTTCATTCCACGTACAGAAGGTCTATCTGGTCTGCTACGATGTCTTAAATATTTTCTAGAACGATTCACGATCATGCCACCAACAGTGCTGAGAGAAAGGACACGAGGTTTTCTAGACTGCTGTTACACACGATATAGTCTCTCTAAAATTTTGAATTTATACTTCTGAACTCCCAAATGCTTCAGCTATATTACGAAATTATGAATAAAATTTCTCCATGAATTCTCAGACAAATCGTCAGTATATTCATTGACCACATTCCGATCTACTAAATCCTAAAGAAGAACGTAAGATTGTCTTTTCACGGACATGCAGATTTTCAGATAGGAGAAATATTATGAGCAGCTTTCCAAATGTATATCCCAGAGGAACAGAGTAGCATTTCTGAGCCACCTTAATTCAGCAGAGAGAAATTTCAGACAATCCTGCGAAGATGAAGGCCATCACCTGATGGTCACGACCGTCGACTGTGAACGAAGTACAAAATTTTCTAGAACTCAGTTAACTGCTACCGCAGAAATTGCTGGCAGTTCTCATTGAAACTTTTTCATGACTACTCAACCAGATTTCCACCAAAATATTCCGTAATCCTAGGCAGAATTTTTTATAGAAGCAGTATCACACATTGATGCAACTATGTTCATATCTAGATGCCTGACATGCCGCAGCCTCAAGATAGAACGCCGTAATGTTAGTGAGTTACTACAACCCTTAGAAATTTCTGAAACAGAAATGAGACGAGATTCCATGAAAATGGTTATCAGCTACCACAAGCTCAGAGAAAGTATGATACTATCTAGGTTATCGTCAACCATGTAATCAGCCTGCGCGTTTCTTTCATCCGAAAGGATCACGTAGCAGCAGATCTGCAGAAAATTTTGAAATTCAGCAGTAAATCGTACGAATTCAAGGCATTCCTTTGACCATCATATCAGACAAAATTCATGATCACGATCAAGTGTATGTTTACGCCCACTTTAAATACATGTTTATTTTCACTTTCACGTTTACGTCTCATTCGCGGTATGATGCTGTTTCAGTTCATCTTTTATGCTACCTCATAATTTAAGCTCACGTTTGTGTTCATAACATTGTTCACGTTCAAGTTCGTGTGCCATTTCGCGATACACGTTTCTCAGTTTATTACCGAATACGGTTACAGAAAGCTTGAGAGACCAGACTCAAGTTTAGCACAACTATTCCATAACCAGGCAGACGTTTCACATCTCAGGCCGTCTCGTTTGGCATTCATTCCTCAGTCAGCATACGCTCATGATATGTTCTAGTATCACGTTCATAGTATGATGCACTTATCATATTCTAATTCTATGCCAGTGCTCCTCATATAATTATGAACCACGTTCACAATTGCTCACTTAGCACGTTCACAATTGTTCACGTAGTTTGTCCCTATATATATTCTCAGCAGCTTGCTCAGAGATAAAAATGTTATCTTTTCAGAATATTTACACGTATCGTTTCAGGTATCATACATGCTATAGTTATTCAGTCTATCAGATTCAGAAAACCCATCTTAAAAATAGGACCAGAAGCTTTTCAGCATCATCAGGACAGGGTCATCAGGACCAAGATTTTTTTTATTAGGTTTAGACCTTGAAGGAATCGTTTCGAGCGGGAGACCACTCGAAACGGAGGAGTCCATCCGGACCTCTCATCCTTTTCTTCAATAAATCCAGTTAAGTTCTTTCAGTCATATCACGTTCCATGTTCTCTTCAGCCATGTCACGTTACATGATCATTCCAGTCATGTCAGGTTTATACCTATCAGCAGCATTATGTCTTAATTAGAAGACAATTCATCCTTCAGCTTAATTGTCTTTTCAGTCTACGTGTTCTTTCAGTTCTTATAACTTCATCAGCTTATTACCTTTAATTCGAGGACGAATTTCTCCTTTTTAGAGGGGAAGAATTGTAAAACCCAGTATAGTCGTATCGTTAATTCGGGGACGAATTATTGTTTTTAGAGGGGAAGAATTGTAAAACCCGTATTTAAATCGGGAATATAAATACGCGGGTTAATTACTTAAACCATTTACGAAGAAATTATTGACGAAAACAAACGCAAGAAAATTATACAAGTATTATTATTATACAAGTTTCAAAAAAAAAAATATAAAAGTAAATAAAATAAAAAGGAAAGGGCCGGTTTAAAAAAGGGAAAGAAAGAAAATTTTGGGCCAAGCCCATTATAAGAAAAACATAAACGGGACTCTAACCCCTTTTTCCATTCAGTCGACAAAAAAAAGGGTTAGGATTAGGGTTTCGTTTGGTTGGCTGTCGAGAGAAAAAAAAAGGGAAGTGTCGAGTTCTTATCTTCAAACCAGGTATTATACTTCTTCATTACAGTAATATAAATCACGAATTTAGTTTTAATGAATCAGGGAGGGAACGTTTTGGATAATTAAATCAAGAACATAGCATAAAATAACAAATTAGGGTTTTCTTGAGGGGGTTTCGAAATCACCACGACCACCTAATTTTAGGGGCGTCGGGTTTGGGTTAGTGATCAAAACCGAGACCACAGCGGGTCTCGGTGTAAGCTGTTGTTGGACGACCGAGGGTCAAGAGACCCAGGTAGAGGGGCGTTTGTTTTGCTTAGGATGACCGGGGGTTTATTGGTTCATGTGAACCGAGACCACCAGGTCTCGGTGACTCCCTTCTCTGCCCAGCCGTGACCCACATAGGGGCGGCTAGGTCCAGTTCGACATAAGGGGTGCGTTTGGAGGCTGCTAATACATAAGGGTGCGTTTGGCTTATATAAACAGTGGGAAGATCATAGCATAATAGTGGGAACAATGGGTAACCAGTGGGAAAAGAATGGGACAGAAAAAAACTGTATAGTAAATAACATTAGCGACAGTTTTAGCGACAGTTTTTCTGTCGCAAAACTGTTAGATATATGCAGTTTTTAAAGGGACAGTTTTAGCGACAGTTTTAGTGACACAGAATTTCTGTCACTAATTCTTGTGGACAGATTTTGTATTATATGTTAATTTGTTTAGTGCGACCGAGATGGGATATCTCGGTAGGCTCGGTACATGATTTTTAAATAAAAAAATAAATAAATACTTTTATATTATACCTTTTTAAATTAAATTGTTTTATAAATATTTAAAATATATTTTTAAGTGTATTAAATTAAATTAGTTCTTTAATATTTAAAAAAGGTATACTTTTAGAAAATGAATTAAATTATTTGAGAAACTTTCTAAATTAAGGAACTTTCTATTTTAGCGGGGTTCTTAATATGGCAATACTATAACGTCAAGAAATACGTTGTACCTTAAATTAATACTAGAAAATAATACATTAAATGAATTATTATAAGTTCCAATTTATCAGTTGGTATACGTACAGAATTTCAGAATCAAAATAAAATAAAATAAGAAGCCAGTAAGATCAGTAAAATTAAATAAACGAATGTCAGTTAACTTATTCGCGTCCTTTATTCATGTAGCACGCATGAAGCCCGAGTAGTATTCGTTCAGTCTTCCATTCAGTCAATTACTGGACTAGAGGTACGGATTTTCCGTCCTTTCAGTAAGGACTTCCTTTCTATGCATGATTAGGATTCCCCGTTTGCAGCCAAATGTTTTCCTTAGTATATGTTTAAGTTTGTCAGTAATCATGTTAATAACTAAATAAATTGCCTGAGCATTATATACAAGCACGACTAGTTTATGTACTAGTTACGGAGGTACCGTAACCACGGCACTAGAGGCACCGGTGTCGTGACTCACATGCAGGAGAGTGATGTCCTGCATCGTCCCACTCAGCTCAGCTTGGCCATTTTATCAGTAATATTAGTGGGGCGTATGGATGCATCCTAGGCTACAGGTTACAGTTTAGCAGGTGAATGTGGTGTGTGCTCTACATCCTTCACATTGGAGCTGATCCCTCCACCCAACACAGTTATTTAGAGGTCACCCCTCTACAGCATGAAGAGGTCACCCCTCCAGTTATTCATGCACGGTTGTTACAGCACGTGACCTATATAAGCTCTGGCAAATAAAATACAGTAAATGCATGATTTCAGAATTTATAGTTATATTTCAGTATCAGTAAATATGAATCAGGTTTTTTCAGATTTTATGCAGAGTTCTACTACATGTTACATATCAGTCTTACAGCTTCAATATTCTATCGCCTGTTTCACTCAGTATATTCTTATCATGCTTGATATCCGTTCACTGAGCGTTATGCTCAGCCGTAGTTCCTTTCATGTTCTAACGGCAGGTACACCAGGACGCTCTTAGGATTCTGGGAGTATGTGCATTCGAATGGAAGCTATCCAGACTTCTTACTTTATGCATTTCTTACATTATCCTGCTTATTTGGACATTGTTTAGTCCTTTCCTTCAGTATTTTACTTTTCATGTTTTGGGCTTATGTTTGGATTACCGATGTTTGATTTCGGTATTCCTTTATGGTCAGTTAATGTTTTAGGACATTTACCTTATGCTTTGATGACATGCCATAAATACACGTAACGGTCCACTTATCCAAGTGGGGTGTTACATAGGGGACCACCTGTTTTAAGATAAAGCTAACATAGGAATACGTGAGGTGTACATGGCGACTTTTCACTGAATGTGTTCGTTTGTAACCTCACAGAATGAACTCTGCGTGTTTAATCTGAATAATACTCTAGTAGTGGTAACTGAGTTTTAATTATCTGATTTAGGCGTGCCATGACAAAAACGATATACTCCCTTGGAGGGTACCCTGAATTTCTAAGAGCCTGATTTAGCAAACATACAGAGTTATGAGTTCTGACTCGTACTCTGAGAAGATATCTGTATGACGTGTATGATGACTGGTGTCCTGATATGTGTCTTCCGAAATGATACATAAGACCTGTGTCTTAACTGTTGTCTGGACATGTATTTTAATTGTGAGTCTGAATAAGGTTAAGAATTTCTGGTAACTGTTAGGATTGGCGAACCGGCTAGACTACTGACCTTTGTATTTATGGTCACGTCCGTTCTGGAGTTCTGATGGTTATTGACTGATTATTTTAAGCACGGTGATTGTCATTACCGCCTTGTCTGTCAGTTTCAAGACGGTCACTATTACTACCATGATTCCTCTAGCTATTCTGCTGAGTGGCCGGCTGGGTTCCGGTTCACACTCTTCTGAATGAAAGGTTAGCTGAGTGAAGTGCGACATCTAGCTAAGAAAGTGAAAGCATGGAATTGAGTGGTAGTGTCTGATGGTTGAAATATATTCTTGTCAGAATTTCAAATTTATAGTTTTCGTCCTTGTTCTACAGAGTCTTCATAGTATAAACAGCATCAGCATCTTGAGAAATCTCCAAAGTATCAGCAGCATCAGCATTTGTGAGGTCTTCAAAGTGTTAGCGGCATCAGCATCTGGCAAAATCTTCAACTCACGAGCAGCATCAGCATCTGGTAGAATATCGACAAGCGGAAATGCCTGAGTGATTAAGGATCGATTAACGGTACACATGGAGTAAGGTACATGGGGTACACCTGAAGTACTGTACGTGAAGTACACGATGAATACTATTCATGTGGTACCGCTGAAGGTTTGCTGATATGATCGATACTGGTGTAAACCTTCTAACACGGTCAATGGAAAATAATTTGATTTAACTGGTTAGCAACTGAACCGAAACGGTTAACATGATAGGCTGAAAATTTCTGCATAGACTTAGTGCTGGTTGTATAGAGGCTGAAAAGTATGATTAAACGGAGTTTCATCAATGTCCAGTATAAAGACATGATTGATAAAGACTAGAACATGATTTATCATGAAATAGTATTTTACTGTAATCCTTCTGTATCTTAGCATGAAACATTATCATTCTGCTGAAAACATAATCCTTGTAAGGAAACATGAAACTGAATCCGCCTGAAGGCGACATCAGCTTGAGATTGTGAAACTGGATTGTTACAAAGAACATAATAGTATGATCAATTGAGATTTAACAACAACTGGTGTGGATGACTATCGTTCAATCCACATAATTCAAGGAAGAAAACATGTGACTAAGTATGGGCGATTCTGGTTCGATCCATACTTGTCAAAATATCATGAGAACTGTCATGTTTAAAAATTAAAAATCTGGGACTAAATATGGTTGGCTGTAGTCCAACCCGTACCAGTCAAAACTTATAAAATGTCATGACATGACAAAGGTGAACAACTATTGATCGGTTCACAAAATAACCTTCGACTGAAAAGCATGAAATTTGACCTGATAGATGGTGAACGCATATGGGTCAGTTCACCTAATAACATTTGACTGAAAACATGAATCTGACATGAGTAAGGATGAACGCCTATGGTCAGTTCATCAATACAAATATATATCTGAACGACAAGGGTGAACGCCTATGGATCGGTTCACCAAACAAAATTTCGAATGGAAAGCACATGTGACTAAATATGGCCGGTCCTGTGCCAACCTTTTACTTAGCCAAAAACTTTAAGAAAACTGACTAATAAATGAAGAAACTGACTGATAATTGCATGAGAAACATGAAGGATAACAACGCCAAAATCTGAGAAGTTCTTGGTGACTACCCACTAGTCACATGTCAAGTTTTAGAGCCTACAGGTCGAACCTTGTGCTCTGATACCATAATTGTAACACCCCACTTGGATAAGTGGACTGTTACGTGTATTTATGGCGTGTCATCAAAGCATAAGGTAAATGTCCTAAAACATTAACTGACCATAAAGGAAATACCGGAATCAAACATCGGTAATCCAAACATAAGCTCAAAACATGAAAAGTAAAATACTGAAGGAAAGGACTAAACAATGCCCAAATAAGCAGAATAATGTAAGAAGTGCATAAAGTAAGAAGTCCGGATAGCTTCTTTCAATGCACATGTCATCAGAATCCTAAGAGCGTCCTGGTGTACCTGCTGTTAGAACATGAAAGAACTACGGCTGAGCATAACGCTCAGTGAACGGATATAAAGCATGATAAGGAATTACTGAAATGAAACATATGATAAAATACTGGAGCTGTAAGACTGATAAATAAAGTTGCAGAGGAAATCTGTGTATAATCTGTAAAGTCTGATTTATATATAATAAAGCTGAACTATTACCTGTTAAATATGAAAACATGCATTTACATAATTTTAATTGCCAGAGCTTATATAGGTCACGTGCTGTAACAACCGTGCATGAATAACTGGAGGGGTGACCTCGTCATGCTGTAGAGGGGTGACCTCTAAATAACTGTAGAGGGGTGACCTCTAAATACTGTGTTAGGTGGAGGGATTAGCTCCAATGTGAAGAATGTAGAGCACACACCACATTCATCCTGATAACTTGTAAACTGATAAGCCTAGGATGCATCCATACGCCCCACTAAACATACATATAAAAATGGCCAACCTAAACATGAGTGGGACGATGCAGGATATCACTCTCCTACATGTGAGTTACGACACCGGTTCCTCTAGTGCCGTAGTTACGGTACCTCCATAACTAGTACATAAACTGGTCGTGCTTGTATATAATGCTCAGGCAACTTATTTCGTTTTTAACATGATTTTTGATAAGCTTAAACACATACGGGGAAAAACATTTGGCTGCATACGGGGAATCCTAATCATACATAGAAAGTAAGTCCTTACTGAAAGGACGGAAAATCCGTACCTCGTGTCCAGTAATGAAATAAGAATGAAAGCTGAAAGATCTACTCCGACTTCACGGGTACTACATAAATAATGGACGCGAATAAGTAAACTGATATTCGTTTATTTAATTTACTGATCTTATTGGCTTTTCATTTATTTATTTTATTTCTGGAAATCTGTATGTATATTAGCTGATGAATTTGAATTTATAATAGTTCTTTCAATATTAATGACCTAATAATAATTATGGTATGAACGTATTCTGACATGATATTAATACTATAATAAGTGACTCATAAATAATATGAGGTTTTCTAACTTATAAAGTTTTCAAAATCATTTAATTTATATAATAAAATTATACCCTTTTAAAATATTAAAAACTAATTTAATTTAACTCATTTAAAATACAATTTAAAATATTTATCAAACAATTAATAAAAAGGTATAATATAAAAATCTTCGTTTTATAAGTATAAACTGTAACCCGAGCCTACCGAGATATCCCTTCTCGGTCGCACTAAAACAATTCCACAAACTATATTAAATCTGCCTATATGAAATTTAAGACAAAAAATTCTGTCACTAAAACTGTCGCTAAAATGTCACTGAAAGCTGAGTTTTTAAAAACTGCATATATAACAATTCTGCGACAGAAAGTTCTGTCGCAAAACTGTCGCTAATTTCCTTTTAAAATGCCACTGTTTTCTGTCTATTTCTTCCCACTGACTTGTTATTAGGTTCCCACTGTTTATATGTATTATTCCCACTGTTTTCTTTTACGTTCCCACTGATCGTGTTGTATAACCCCAAACACCCCTTTGCTGATGTCGCAGACCCAAACACACCCTGTCAATCCAAACACCCCTGCTGCGAAAAATCTAAACCCAAACGCCCCTGCTGTCTTTTTTGTTCGGGGCTGGTCTCAATAGAAACACCACCACAGCCACCACCGCACCCCATTTGAGTCGCGGCTGGCCAGAAAAGAAAGCACCGAGACCTTGATGGTCTCGGTTGTTCTTCATCACAGCCCACCGAGACACTTATGTGTCTCAGTTTTCATGTCCAAATAGAAAACCCGACACCCTAATGGTTTATTAAATCATGTTTACCTTATAATTTCATTTGTATCTATATTTGTTGTCAAATCGTGATATAACCCGAATTATAGAAAAGGGAAAAGATTACCGTTGTATGCTTGATAATTGAAAGACAACAATACACGAATCAGAGATGAAATTGAAGCCCGAAACCCTTTTTCTTTGTCTTTTTCTGTCGGCCGCTTTTCTCCTCTAACCCTAGCTTCCCGTTCTTTTTTTTTCTAAATGATTTAGTGTGAAAAACTCTTTTCCCTGGTTACTATTATTTTGTGGGATGGGCCTTAAGCCCAAATTCCTTTTCTTTGTTTTCTTTTAAACCGCCGGCCAACTATAAGTATAAAGCTTTTCGTTTTTCATTTCGTTAAATATTTTCGATGTCCGTGTTTTTAGTTCGTGGTTCGGAATTTTGTAATAACTACTTTCTGAGTAAATACTTACCTGAAAATACTTGCGTGTAATTTTCTGACATTTCTTAATTATTTTCGGAATAATTAATTTGTAAAATTTAAATAAAACTGAGTGCGTAATTACTGTTAACGCTTAATTATTTATTTTCTGAACTTAATAATTATCTTATGGATAATTATTTTGTTGTAGTATTTAATAAATTGAGGCTGCGTATTTATTATTTACGTTTAGTTAAAGTGAAAGCTAAGCCTACGCGTATTAAATATTCGGGAGATTTAAATACGGGTTTTACATTACTACTATCACTCTAGATTCGGGTTATCAGGTTGTCTGTTTAAATTTGGCAAAAAAAATTCGATCTTCAGCACTTGTTATCGATAGGTCAAATATGATTAGCAAAATGTTGCAGTATCCAACTTTTCAACATAATTTGACCTTTATCTTTTCATATTTCCTGTTCTTTCATTATAAACCAAAGGAAAAAAATAACTTTCAGTTCAGTTTACAGTGAAATATCATGTCGCAAAGTGCAGAAATAAGGTTGCCAAGCCTTTCAATTAGTGAAGCTGA
The DNA here is from genome assembly GCA_025667525.1 of Glebionis coronaria. NCBI lineage: Eukaryota > Viridiplantae > Streptophyta > Magnoliopsida > Asterales > Asteraceae > Glebionis > Glebionis coronaria. The sequence goes on from CM046874.1 coordinate 98,546,918, forward strand.
AAATGAGATTGTGGACTTTGAAGATGACGACATATATGATGAGCATCAATTTACTCTAGTGAGTAAGGTCTATACGCATCTAGTGATTAATTTTCAGAAGTTAAAAAGGATATTGATGGATGCTTGGAAGCCTAGACAATCGGTTAGTATACAGGAACTCGAAGGTGGCCTCTTCCTAACAATCTTTGATCATTTGGTGGATATGAGGCGTGTTCTTGATGATGGTCCTTGGTCTGTTGAAAGAGACCTTGTTATACTCAAACCATTGGATGAGGATGAACAACCTGCTAATGTGGAGACGAGTACGATACCCTTTTGGATTTGATTACTTAACATCGTTTAGTAGACGTAACGAGAAGTATGTTCGGGCTATCGCCGAAAGGCTTGGTTCAGATGTGGATGTTGATACTTGTCGTCTAAAAGAAGGTAGTAAGTACACTCGTGTTAGGGTTATGATTGATGTGTTTAAGCCTTTGTGTCGGTATCTCTTTGTTATGAATCGAAAAAATGAGAAAGTGACAATTGGGCTATGTTAAGAGCGTTTGCCAAACTTTTGTTACTGGTGTGGGCATCTTGGGCACACACAAAAAGAATGCCTTGATAAGCCGTTAGAAATAGATGGAAGAACATTCGAGAAGTGGCCTTTTTAAGAATCCTTACGAGCTTCTCCACTAAGAGAAGAAAGAACCACGTCGGAACAAAAGCCGACTAATTGGGACATCGATGGAGTCATATGTCATATGAATGATCAAAATAATCAAGAATGTTAGACATGAGCTATACTCTAAAAATAAATGTAACAAAATAAAGGGTAATTTAGATGATGCACCAAGTGCATGTTGTAAAGACAATAGGACACTGGACACAGAACTAAATGAGATGGAAAAGAATGAAGAGACGATCGCACAAAAATTACAATATATAAAAAACTTCGTGCAAAATCTAAGGAAAGTTTGACATGCAATTCTCGGAGAAGACACGAAAAGCCTAATGTCTCACTAGTAGTGGTATGCCTAATGTTAGTTGTCGATCTGATGACAGACAAAGGAACAAACGAGAATGGATGGAAGTTGGTGGCTCAAAACACATGGAAGTTGATGCTGAAAAGTGCCCAAAGAACATCAATGAAGAGGCGAGGGCTGCGGGACAACCCCGCCTAGAGCATGAGGCTCCTAAGTTGGAACGTCCAAGGTCTGGGCAATCCTTGGACTGTTCACCACCTTCGCGAACTAGTGAAGGTAAACAAGCCCTTTATCGTGTTCCTTATGGAGACCCGGTTACACGATAAAGAAACTTTGGGTATCCATTGATGATTTTTAGATTTCAATTTTTTAGTTTTTAATCCTGATAGGAGAGCTGGTGGTTTAATGTTGATTTGGAAAAAGAACTTGAATGTAAAAGTCATGAGTTACTCTAAGAATCATGTAGATTTTTGTGTAGTTGAGGATTCTGGTACAGAGTGGAGATGGTCGGGGATTTATGGTTGGCCAAAAAGTCATGAAAAATATTGTACATGGATCTTGCTTCGTTCGCAAAAAAATATGTCAAGGCTTCCTTGGGTTTGTTTTCGTGATTTTAATGAAGTGTTGTATGCGTTTGAAAAAGTTGGAACGCGTGGGTGTAATATGCGGGAGCTCAGTGAGTTTGATAATTCATGTCGCACTTGTAACTTATATGACTTGGGGTTTAAAGGTTGTATCATGACTTGGTCAAACGGAAGAAGAGGGGTCTATAATATACAAAAAGGACTTGACATATTTTTGGCTACACCAGATTGGACGACACTTTACCCGTCTAACCAGGTCCAAAATCTTCCTCGCGTGGCTTCTGACCATTCACCCATTCTGCTCTCTCAAGACGAATGTACGAATGGAGGTGCTCAAAAAAGGCGGTTTCGATTTGAGCACATGTGCCTGAGAGACAACAGTGTACAATGAATCAATGAAGATGCATGGATTAATGGCATAAGAGAGGGTTTAGAGAATAATACAGCAGTGCTAGTTACTAGTTGTGCAGGAAGACGCATAGAAGAATAAAATAGCGTTTGGACATGTGCAACGCAATATTCAAACTAAAGTTAAAAGGTAGAAAGTATTACAAAACCAAACGTGGCAAGAATCTTACCAAGAGCAACATGATTTGCAGAACGAATTGAAGGAACTATATGCACGTGAAGAGATTATGTAGCGTCAAAGGAGCATAATTCAATTGTTGAAGGAAGGGGAAAATAACACTCGATTTTTTCATGCTCGCGCGAGTAACAGAAGAAAACAAAATACCCTTTTGAAATTACAAAATGAGGACGGTAACTGGGTGGAAGATAGTGCAGGTATATGTGAAATGGTATCATCACACTTTAAGAACCTGTTTGCCACCTCTCATCCACCCTAATGTGAAGACGAAGTGTCATGCCTTGATAAAATTCTTTGTAACAATGATGTTCGACACTTAGAGAAACCAATTTATGAAGGTGAAGTTTATGTTAGGGTTATGCAAATGCATCCCTCAAAAGTGTCAGGGCCTGATGGTATGACTCCTCTATTTTATCAAAAAATTTGGAAAATTGTTGCACCCGCTGTTGTAAGTATAGTCGTTGAATTCATTCGCAGTGGAATCATGCCACAAAATATAAACCAAACTCTAATCACTCTAATACTAAAAAACCCATATCACATTACTTTAAATGATTTGCGCCTCATTAGTTTATGCAATGTAACTTACAAAATAATTTCAAAGGTACTTGTTAACAGAATTAAACTAGTACTTCTGAGGTTAATCGATAAAAATCAATCCGCTTTTGTTTCTGGACGTATGATCACTGATAATGCTATAGTAGCTTTTGAAGTCTTTCACTAGCTTAAGAACAAAATACGTGGACGAAAAAGGTGCAATGGTAATTAAAGTTAACATGAGTAAAGCTTATGATCGTGTGGAGTGGTCGTTTATCAGATATGTGCTTCAAAGATTTGGTTTCCCATAAAACTTCACGAATATGGTAATGGAATGTGTGACATTAGTATCCTTCTCTTTCAATATTAATGGGCATATTTCAGGCCATGTTGTTCCCACGTGAGGACTCTGTCAAGGGGATCCTATTTCTCCCTACTTATTTATCATGTGTGCAGAAGTGTTATCATCAATGATTAGGAGAGATATCTCCACTCGCCACATTCACGGAGTTAAAATCAGTAGGGGTGCTCCTGAAGTAAGTCACTTATTTTTTGCCGATGATAGTATTTTATTTACTCAAGCCTCGGTGGAGGAATGCACACGGTTGAAAAATATTTTATAGAAATATTGCACTTGCTCAGGTCAAATCATTAATTTTTAGAAATCTGAAAAAAAAATTTAGCCCAAACGTCGAAGAAACTTCACGGGATCTCATTGTGGCTCAACTTCAGGTCCATGAAGCATTACAACAAACTTTGTACTTGGGCCTCCCTTCTATTATTGGAAGAAAGAATTAAAACGTGTTTCAATCTATTCTAAATAGGGTACGAAAGAAAATTTCGGGTTCGAAAGAAAGAAAATTTGTCTATAGGGGCGAAAGAGATTCTATTAAAATCAGTGGCCCAACAATGCCAATGTATGTGATGAATCTTTTCTTCTTGCCAAATGGTCTTGTTAACGAGATCCATCAAGCCTATAATTTCTTCAGGTCGGGTCATGGAAATAAGGAAAACCCTATGCGATGGGCATTATGGGAGTCGATGTGTATCTCAAAATTTCGTGGCGGCATGGGCTTTTGTAATACGCATGCTTTGAACAAGGCTCTCCTAGCGAAGCAAGGTTGGAGATTAATTACAATGGAAGATTCACTCCCTACAAGAATTCTTAAAGCAAGGTATTTTCCAAAGAGTTGTTTCTTAGATGCAAGGATTAGCCATAAGACGAGTTATATTTGTTCCCCTGCAAAATAGCACACAAGATATCATGTATACACATCAATCCTGCTGAGTGTGATTCACGTTACTGGGACGCTTCTCCGGATGGGACATTCAGTTGCAAATCTGCGTATTGGATTGCAACCTAGAACCCGGAATGTTTCCAACAACCACAATCACAAAATGAAAGGAAAGCCTTGAAAGCTATGTGGTTGGCTCATCTTCCTAGCAAAGTTAAAATTTTCATATGGAGAGCTTGTATGAATCTCCTGCCCTCGGTAAGCAAACTTGTTGCAACAAGTTTAGCACCTGGCTCTATCACTTGTATGCATTTTTCAGCCTCATCAGAAAATATCAAACACGCTTTATTCCTTTGTGATTGGACACGGGTAATATGGGCTAGCATAGAGTTGGTTGATCTTACAAACCGGGTAGTTGATATATCAATTGAAGACATGTTATGCGCCACTCTAGAGCAGTAGAAAGGTAAGTTTGAATTGATGTTGATGCTAATGTGGCGAATCTGGTGCGTAAGAAACTCTAAAGCTCATGGACAAAGAGAGCTCAACCAAAACGAAGTTACACATTCTGCTCATGTGATGTTGCAAGAATTTTCCCAAGCAAATCGCATTATAGTAAACACTATGTCCTCCCATAATGCACCCTCAAGAGCATTATCTCCTCTAACATACGGAGATATAAAGATTAATTGTGATGCTAGTGTAGGAAATAATGGTGTAGCAGGTCTCCGGTTTGTTGCCAGATCTCATACTGGGGTAGTTCTAGTAGCGTAAAGGAAACACGTCGACCTTGTGACATCAGTTGTTGAGGCAGAGGCAAAAGCATTTTGTGGGCTGCACAAATAGCTCTAGCAAAATGTTTTACAAGAGTTGTTTTTTAAAGTGATTCAAGTATTCTTGTGGAAGCATTCAAACATGGCGAAGTTTTGGTCCACATTAGAGCTCTATTTCTTCACATACGTCGATTATGCCTCTCGTTTGAAGCGTATACGTGGTCTTTGGTGCGACGTGATGGGAATAGGGTTACTCACTAATTAGCTAGAAGGGCGTTAAATGATAGAATAGATGACATGTATGACGGTTTTGTGCCTCCCTCGGTTAAGTCTTAGGTACGATATGATGTAACTTTTTAAAATGGTTATGAAGTTATATGTTTATAATCAAATAATAATAATAATACATAGGCCCCATATATTTACAACATGAACTAAACCAAGTGATAACATGTAGGGAAACTATAACACTTTTATTTATAAATTAAATAAATAAAATTAATCTAATTAACTAAATTAACATAAAACAAATAACATAATATAAATAACAGAAAAACAAATACAGATATAATCATAAACGATAATTAAATAAAACAATAAAATAATAATAAAGACTTACTAAATCACTAACAAGTCGAGGCATGTGTAAGACATGCTTAGAACTAAAGAGCCGAGGCACGTGTTTGACACGCTTCCCTTAAAACAGATTCGTCGTCTGTTTCCCAGGGTACAACAACCGAAATAGTAAGTTGTACTGTCGGACTTAACAAAACTACCCAGAATTTCACCTTTTCAGATGCGTACTCTATATGTTGGAAACCAATAATAATACTTATTGATTGGATGTGTTTGATTGGATGTGTGAAAAGCTATGGAATTAGACCTATGTTTATACATAATAGACTCCCTTCCAGTTTACTCATTCCACCGATGTGGGATAAAAAATAAACTATTTTTTCTCTTTAAGCATGGTACCAAATGCCTAACTTTGAGACACGATATATCATTCACATCAACTTCATTTTGGACACATAAAGGCTCATTTTGAAGCTCTCTTAAAGGAGAACGCGAACCTATAAAGTATCACTAATATATATGATACATACATATACATAATTGTGTCTAAAGTTGGTCAAAAGTCATTTTGCCAACAATCCCCCACATGAATAGAGATCGATCGTAATACACAAAAGTTTCAATGAAATTCCAACAGTAGAATATTGCATAGGATAGGTAGGTGTGACCCTTTGAACCTTCCATTGTGAGATGCATTTAGTCTCCTAGATCTAAGTAGACGTGATGTATTTGAACTTAGCATCTATTTACGTAGATTACAATACACACTCCCACAAGACTCTCCCTGACATTGTCAAGTCCTTATAGTCGTGTTCGTTATGGTCATGAACACTAGCTTGGTTCTGCAAGAGCTCTTAGGAATTGCGCGATCCACATTTCCTTTCGAAGCGATCCCACTTCTCTCTCACATAAGTGATTTCATCTTGAATCATTAAAAACATATGTTTGCGATTTCATCTTGAAATCATTATATAACATCCAGTAGTTTTGACTAATGTAATATCAATGTTTATAAATAAAGAGGTGATTTTACTAAGAAATTTTTGCTTTTTATTATGATGTGTGACTAAATTGTTGAATGTATGAATACTCACTATCTCAATTATCACATCCACATATGTCTATATGTTACATACACTATATATATATATATATATATATATATATATATATATATATATATATATATATATATATATATATATATATATATATATATATATATATATATATATATATATATATATATATATATATATATATATATATATATATATATATATATATATATATATATATATGTATATATATATGTATATATATATATATATATATATATATATATATATATATATATATATATATATATATATATATATATATATATATATATATATATATATATATATATATATATATATATATATATATATATATATATATATATATATATATATATATATATACATATATATATATATATATATATATATATATATATATATATATATATATATATATATATATATATATATACTAGTTGCATAACCCGCCCAACGGGCGGGTATGTTTTAATAATTATTTTTTGAAAGAACGTTGGTCGACTTGTTATATTGGTTGACAGTTAGTCATATATGTTTTAACTATTTTCTTAAATAAAGTAACCTTTGATTACGTTTAGGCTTGTCCACCTAACGAACTAATTATGTCCCGTGTTATTCTTTCGACGAAGACAAATAGACTCTTGTGTGTTTGTTAGTATATATTTAAAAAAAATTGTTTGAAATTATGTTATATCTGTTTGTACTTTGACATATACGTTTTGTTTTTTTTATTTTTTCATAAAAATGATTTTAAATTTGGTTAGTGTTAGCCGTTGTAACAAAGATTGAATGGTTTTGGTCATATTTTATTTCTGACTGTAAAAAATATAAGATGTTTTTTAATTTAAAATCTGCAAGTTAGTTGTTTTACGATTGTTTGATGAATTTTATAAGTTGTTTAATATATATTTGGTAAAACTTTAATTATAATACTATTTTTGTTGGTAACCTTCATAATCGTATTAGGCCTTTTTTGTAAAATGAAGAGCTAAAGCCTTTGCTTTGTCTGAACATAAATCATAATTTGAAAAACACAAACCGAGACACGTCTCTAGAGAGCCATTCATAGTTAAGTCTAAATTATATACGTTAGACATCAACAGTAGACAAAATCATTAGCCTGGGCGTAACAGCGAGTTACAGCGACCTTGATTTTTCTGTTACATCAGCCTTAACAAGGTGATCTAGTGCGATAAAATTCAAATTTTTAATATAATTTATTTTTACAAATAATTATTTAAATAAAATAAAAAACAATACAATAATATTTATAGTTAAATATTATTAAAATAATGATTAAAAAACTTAATTAAAGATAAAGAGCGTAAAATGTATTAATTAAAACTAACTATAAAAATGGTCAAATTAGTTAGAGATAAAGGAGGTAAAATATATTAACTAAAACTAACTATAAAAATTGTCAAATTAATATATTTTATGAGAACTGAAAAAGCTCTATGAAAATTGGAATTTTTTTTATAAAATTTATCTAATTAAAATATAATTAAAATTAATATAATTTTATTCAAAAAATATATAAAAAGAAAAAAAAGAAAGAAAAGAGGAGTCTGAATGAGGGAATCGATCGTATGGACGGTCTTTTTGGTTGATGAAATCGGTCGCTCAGGATCGTCGCAACAGTGTCTCGTGTGCGACTCGGTCGCCCTCGATCGACCGATACACCGTTACGCCCAGCCTTAAATGTTTATTCTTCCATAATTTGAAAGAACTTTCATCTTTGTTTAGTTTCTTGTCACTCTTTTTCTTTTCGCTTTTCATACTTATCATCCTTGGTTTTATTAGATTTTACACTAATTACACCAGTTGAAAGTTTTCATCCGTTAAAAAAAAATCAAAATCTACATCCTTGTTACGAGACCGGTTGGTTTCTCTTTACACTCGAGATAAATTGGAAGAAAACAAAAAACTTGTGTATTGTGGGGTGAGGACGTGAGGTGATCAAAGTTTTTGAGATAATACCATAGAATAAGTTACATTATGAAAAATGCATCAAAGAGTTGAATGATAATTTATTAAATTTCTGCAATGATATGTATAATCTGTCAATGTGTCAATAGGATCAAGCGATAATTGATCAACTAACTGGAAAAACTAAGACACGTCAAGCACAACTACATAAACAATAGTTTCTTCAATAACCATCTGATGGCTTGTTTGATTAAACAACATTAATATTCTATTTCGAATTACTTGTAGAAACTTGAAGAAGTAGTGTTATTTCTGCATGTCTCCATAATTCTTCCATTGCCTCCATTTCTCCATAGTTATGCATTTCTCCGTTAATATTAATTTTATGCTTTGCAGAACATGTCTTATGTGGTTGTTCAACTTTATTTTATGCTTTATAGAAACATGTCTTATGTTGTTGTAACTAAGTGTCTTCTTTTATATGCTTCTCCAAAAAGCACGGTTCCTTGGCAACTGATTAATGTAATCCCATAGATATCATTCGTGCTCTAAAACGATATTTCTTCCCCCACAAACTTGCGATAATCTACGGTTCGGTCTTTAGAGTATCCCTTCAAACGCACACAGCACCAAAAAGTTGGCTTTATTTCGTCGGCATGCCCATCGACAGTCGCCTATGTGAATATACAATGGGTGACACCTGCAAATGACGTTTTGAGCAAAGAAGAAATAAGCACAAAGAATAGAGAAAAATAATTCACAAAAAATGGGAAAAAGTCACAAGAGAAATAATGAATCCAAAACCATATGTTCACCTTTGAGGTCGAGCATTACTGAATACTTTTTGAGGATTAATGGGTCTGGCCATAATTCTAAATGCTATCTTTTATAAGCTGTTTATACGAGTTGAGTGCTTATATATTACCTTTCACCTAAAAAACACATGATAGCTAACACCTACATCTTATATTCCAAATAGTGTCACTATGTTTTTCATCACCACATTAGCATAAAAAAGGTGGCTTCAGCTCTTAGTTGTAATACATGGAAAGATATATCTCTTATTGTTAAGTTCTACTCCTAGTCACAATAACAGTTCACATGAATATACCTTTGGTGCAGCCGATGTATGCCACATTGCAAGCCCTTAACATACATCCCCATAAGCAACTACACACTTAAGAAAGTAGGCTTTAAATTCATTTCCTTATGTGACCGCCACATCCTGCAATTGCATAAATAAAAGGAAATTCAATTTTAATTCCTAAGAAACTTCAAATTCACTAAATTTAAGCGAGGGGTATCCATAATCATTTACGCACATATGAGCCACTCGTGGGAGGAGGCACAGGCCCTTTTCAGACCTGCAAATATAGAAAAGCACCAAACATATTTATAATCAAAATCAAATTGGTAGTCATTGAAATAGAGTTCTCAGCCTCCTAATGAAAATCAAAGTTTAAGAAATTGATGCATTGCCAAAATCTCACATACTTGTAGAAAATCGATGTTTAAGAAATCAGCGGCCAAATTGGTGGATGGAGATTTGTAATGGTGGTGGTTTAGCATTCCAGTCGAAGTGGCAGCGATAGCGTGGATCATCAATACCCACTGCAATAAGCGCGTTCAACATTTTCCTGCTCCCTACATGGTACATAAGAAAATTCTTTGAACTTACTTGGTTCTATTACCAGGTGCTTAATTGATGTTTCTTTGGCATATATGTAGACTCGCGTGATTTTTTGATTCTGGCTTGCGGAAATTGGTAACTTTAGGTAGCCGGTGCTCAATGCCATATTGGGGCCATAGAGATCAGGTTCGAACCAACTTAGTAGATTGAAGCATCAAATCATGGCTCACAGAAACATACCTGATTGTTGTATGACTGCAAAGTGCAGCCAGCAATCCAAGACCATGCCTTTTTACTTACACCAAAAGCTGATCTTTTCCTTGATTCCAAGAAGTAAAACAGATAAGCTCTTGTAGCATCTTCATTATATTTCTTATCTAGGTTCTTCCCACATGAAATTACATATCCATCTTCATATAACAACTGATACTCCAGATCTTTGAAGCTCTGCAATAAGATTCACAGTTGAAATTATAATGAGAAGCTTAAAAAGATGAATCTCCACTTGCGTTCGGTGTGAGTCATCAATGATAAGTAAAGACCACTCTAATATCGACTTTCTTGAGTCGTACATGCGTTTGACATAAAAAATGAACTTTTTGAGCATCCAACAGAGTGACAATCTTTTATTGAACATATTCATTAGCTCATCATGATAACATTAAAATGCTGAAGGGTTTCAATACAGCCTCATTCAAGTTCACTTCAGAAACATAAAGAATAAATCCTTCAATCTCCGACTATACAACAAACAACTCAATTATTAATATACTTTTCCTTTAAACTCTTAGTTTTATTAGCTAACTGCTCCCTAGTAAAATCCATACACACCTATTATAATTGGGTTATGTGGTCAAGACTTACTTGGGGTAAACTGTAGAAACATACGTAACATACAATTCGCTTCTTGGTCTGATTATCTAACACCGATTGACTTGAAGTATTCTCTTTCTGCCCTTGATAGACGATCTTGACTCAAATAACAATTAAAGTAGTATTAAAAAGTACTAAACTTTCAAGATATACCAGCAAACCCTGTTAGGATCACTCTTAATAAATGCCAGTTGCTAACTGTCGAAGCTACTGCCCAATGAGAAGATGCTTATAGCGTAATTCCTTTGAGTTCAGATTTTATCGATTAACTTCATGTTTACCAAAGAAAGGAAAGTACCTAAATTTTCCTGTAATTAACCGATGATGCAAACTACCCATGAATCACAAAATTTTTCGCTGCTGAAATAGGAATAAATCACACCATGCGGACTTCCAGGCGCATAGGGGTACTTTCAACTCGCTTCGAGTTGCCAAGCAGGTGGTTCAATTTTATACAAATTAGATCAGCAAGAGATCAAGAACAAAGAGTTGTATCACACGCAGAGATAGACAAAAAGAGAGAATGTTATAAAATCCCTCCCACCATTGATAAGTTGCTAAAGCATTGATTGCTTCGAATAATCAATTAAAGGCACCCACATACCTTCAACTAAAGGCATCTTGACTCAGAATCTGTTCGCATGATCTTTTAGGCCACACCATGCTAATGAAACTAATGCACCAACAAAGAAGCATTCATAAGATCCGATTGTCTTCTATTGCAAAATGTAAGGCGCTTTCTAATTGTCGTTGTTCCAAACATATACATTAGAATTCTCACTTGTAGAAACAATATGTTTCCCATCTGAGTTGAACGACGCACAAAAAGGGTTTACAGCATTCCTTTGACCTAAAGTTCACCAGATGCAAAATACTTGAATGATTTTAATTAAAAATGTCAAATAACTAATTGACATGTACATAGCTAAAGACTATACCTCTTGATTTGCCAATCAAGATAGCAGTATGGAGGATTCTGACTTGTGAATCTGCACATGTGATCATAACTTTGCTTGTATTTTATGGATAAAAGCACTTCTTTGACACTTCTTGCTTCTTATCAGTATTCACAGCCTCTCTCGTCCTTATATTATTCAACGCGAACAAAGTAATAATAAAATTATTCAGTATAAGATAGCAATAGGAAGTGATTTGTATATATGAAAAAATCAAGAAAGACATAATTGGTGTTGAGAAATTTATCAGAAACAGGATGCTCCCTAGAAAACTGACCAAGTTGATTAACATTAACCACATCCTCAACATCCCATAGTACGCGTGACCTTGGCCAACCTGAGGCGCGTGCCTCATTGTCATTACAGCTAGGTTATTTGTATTCCTTGGAAGCCCCCGCCTGCATTTAAAATTCCCGTCTACATATGCCTTAATATCTGTCTGCTCATATTGACGTGCATACAAAATAAATTGTCAGAAATACCACCGTTGGTCTTCCTTCAAATGGCCGCATAATGAGAACCGCCAAGTCCACCTGTGCAAATTCACTTCAAGTTATGTGTGGGTTGATGAACATAGATAATGTGAAATTATTCAATAGCTACCGGTATAATTCACATATTTATGTGTTCATAATCATTCATTTGTAATTCAAATATAGTAATGTAATTGAATTTAGTAATGCTTAATTAATTATGTATTTGTCACTCAAAATTAGTAGTTAACTATAAAACAAAAGACAAAAATAGTGAGTTGCGTTTGGATTAACCAAAATTTGATGGTATTAAGCTGCACAACAGTAAAATATACACCTCTCCTCCTGTAAGAGTTGCAAGGTCTGCAAAGTTTGAGTTTCGGTTCTCTCCAAATCCAGGAGTTTTAATGGCACAGACCTGCAAAACAATTTCATTTATTAAATAGAGAAGATAAAGCAAACACTCATTTCTCTACATATTTTTCTGATGATAGCCCAGTTCTCAACTAACACGTTTTCGGTTTACGGGTATTAACAATATAAAGTATTCAAATGTGATATTTACCCGTGTCGACTCATATGACCGTTTGTCAAATATTATTATGTGCATCATCTTAGAGTGTAATTACCGTAACCAATTCTTGTCAAACGAAAGTGATAACATAACCAATTAGTTGTAAATCTATAAATTATCTTTTCTGACAAAGATGTTGTGAATAGGAGTTGCCTGTTAACGGAAAAAACACAAAATTCATTCAAACCCTATCAAATGTCAAACACAACTCAATTTAAAAAATTAATAACATAGTGACACGAATTACGTCTCACAAATGATATCTTATTCTTCTTCTCCATCTCCATATCCACACACAACCTGCAAAACACGTAATCCAAATTTTATTTACAAAGCCTGATAATTAATAATAAGGCTTATCAATACTATATATGTATAAAAAAATGAAACCAATAATGAATATTCAAATTGAGCTATATATCTTTTAATTTTTACATGTGGTGATCTTTTTTGGAAGTGGTTGTAGTGGTGATTGAACAGCAGTGG